>CP092089.1:10087625-10115125 GCA_029203775.1 Neoneuromus ignobilis | reverse complement strand
TCAAAATACAAGAATGTGAATGTAAAGAAATATTTTAACAGTGATTTGCACCCTATTGAAATGCATTTAGTATAAACAATGACGTTTTTCTCAAATGTAATCGCGTCTTCGTATGGATAATTTTCATTCTGGGTAATGAAATGAGTACGTTGTCTACTGGTCAAACTTCGGTTGATTGTAATACCGACCGTACACACTTATACGTGGTGGTAATCAAATCAGCAACAAATATTTATATCGACCAATGGATTCATATAGGCGTCTGCCTTACCTACCTGTACACGCGCGTCATTCTACATAAAACGCACCCTGTTTCAACCCCTGGGAGAAAGGAGCGGTTCATAATATGGATGGCCTGTGTTGCTCCCGTTTTCCGTCTTCGTTACAAATACAAGCTATTCTTGTCGCACCTCGAGATGCCGGGCTATGTTCTCTGCAACTGTGAAATGCACTCCTGTGTCATAAACGTGCAGGGATATTGTAAGTGTTTCTCAGTATTATTATTATATTTTTTTTTTGACAACTGCATTTGAGAATTATATTGTTCTAGTTATTCGATAGCGTTAGTATTAACATTAATGTCCGGATGCTTTTTTTCAAATAATTGGTTTAGAATATTTATTTTATTTTCGTTTTTATACGTGCCGGTGAAAATGATATAAACTCGTTTTTTTTCGCATTAATTGCATTTGATGATATTAAGTGATTTACACAGGATTTTGTGATATTGTTTGTTTTTAATAGATTTTCGTCAAATGTGGTGCGTGATTTTTATATTTTTTTTTGTCTTTTTATATATTTGTAACGATTGTTCCCTATATTATTTTTTCATTTTATATATTATTTCATGTATTTATTTAAGTAAATAAACATATTTTTATCAATTCTTTTTTTATGCATATATTTATATATATATATATATATATATATATATATATATATATATATATATATATTTAAGTATATTATTACAACTAAATATTAATTATTAATAGTGAATATTATGTACCAATATATCAATATTTATTTTGAAATTTATTATTTCAATATTAATTTAAATATTAAAAATTAAAAAAAAATTGTATATATATATATATATATATTTGTGTTTGTGTTTTTATGGGGTCAGGGTTCTATTATGTGTATATAATTGAATCTACTAATGCACCTGAATGGTCACTTTTAATTTTAATCTAAAATAAATTATTCAATGTTTTAATTGATTTTTAATTATTGGTTATTTTTTTTTTTGAGAAAACCAATATTTATTTTTGATATAAAATGTATTTTTTTAATTTACATTATCTGTTATAATATCACACATACACATACATACACACACACATACACACACTTATATATATATATATATATATATATATATATATATATATATATATATATATATATGTACAGATTTTTAAATACAATTATAGAATTAATTATTAATGTGAAATGTGAATAAAATGTAATTTTATTTTAATTTTTTATTACAATTTTTTTATACAATATTTATTATTTTTAGAATTTAAGAAAATAATTAATATTTTTCACATATCATATGTTTTTTTATTTATTTTTTGTATGAATTTAAGCCTTTTTGTTTACTTGAATTTTAGTTAGAACTGAATTAGAATTATTTGTATGTTTTTATGTGCATTTTTATGTTTAGATGTTTCTGTTTTCCAAGTGTCGAATGATTTTCAACATATAGTTATTTGTTTTTCAAATATACTTTTTAAATTGACCTTTTTTAATCACTAGATAAATGAAATTAATCTTTTTTCCTGTATAAAGTCGTTATAATATTAAAATAAGCTACTATTATAAAATTTTGACAATAATCAAGTGTAAGCAGTTAAAGTGTATCAGTAATTCAGCAATGTAAAACATTGTGACTTTTTTGAAAAATGTCGATTCATGTAATAATTTAATAATAAATTGATTATTACATATTAACACATTCAGAGACAATCTTTTTACAGATATAGAATCGACATGTTCTCGATGAATCTTTTGGCCGATGTACAGTACTTTTTCCACGTTTGATTATTCGTTTGCGCGTGTAGAATTTAAATAACTTTGATGATAGGTCATGTTTGTTTTGATGATTTTAGAGTTCCCAGTGTTCGCGGTGCGTTGATGCGGTAAACCGCGCGCGACCGCATGCACCAGTGGGCGGGGGGCCCCGGCGCGGCGGGTGCCTGAGCGCTGGGCACAGCACCGCGTTCCTATATTTGCACCATAAAGGCACACAAGAAAAGTAGGCCTCAGGGCCGAATAAGTCAGCGGCGCGATGGGGGTCGCAGCAAGCCGCGACCAACCTGACGAAGATGGTGATGCAGACATGCCGCCAAATCTAACGCCCGCACACCATCGAGGCTCCGGGATCATAATTAGAGCTCATGGAGAGGTTAGTCATGATTTAAGCTATTACATACATAGATTTACTTATCATTTATATATATATATATATATATATATATATATATATATATATATATATGTCAAAATGTCAAGAAAATTTTGTTTTAAGATGTCGTTTATTTATTATATACATTAAAACAAAATATATGTATATTTTTAAAAGAGACTAAAGAAGGAAAAAATGTTATTATTATTTTTGATTATAAATGTATGCAATGTTTAGATGTTCATAAAATAATTTTTTTATTCAAAATTCATGAGAAATATATATTTGTATATATATATGTATGTGTAATGTGACAAATTCTCTTCAACACAGATGAATCCAGCCCCTCTAATATTACAAGATTTACTTTTTAAGAATAGAAATCTTTTAAGAAATTTCATAATGTATCTCTTTAATAATATTAATATGATTATTGAAACGCCCAATAATGAATAAAGTAAAAAATAATTGATTATTGAACACTTTTATGTAAACTTTTGTTGCATTGAAGTTATTCATTTATGTTAAAATAAATTAACATATTATCGTTAATAATCAGCTAGCAATTAAGAGAGGAAAATTAAACAAATAACTTTAGTATATATAGCGGAAAAATATTTTCATACAGTACAGTTTATTGTTCATTCTACATTATTATGCGAATTGACGATATCGAGTAGAGAGAGTAAATATTTAAACAACAGTTTAAAAATTACATTAAAAAGTAAATATCTTTCTCGTTTAGTAAAAATACATTTCGCAAAGTAATTACATTCTTATAAATTCTACAAGTTGTTTTGTACGAGGTTTTCATAGCTTCAGTGAGGATTTCATTTGAATTTTATATGAGGAAGCTTTTCAGTCATGATACATTTTACGGAATGATCCATGTGAAATGTTTAATTTTTTTGATAGTGCGAGTTTCACTGAAGAATTTATTTGAAAATTTAGATATTAGTATTAAAACTTAGAGTTATCTTTTTTTATCACATCGTCACTTTGTTAATAAATTATTTATTTGATATTTAAAAATTAATTGTCACTGTTTATATATATATATATATATATAATATTTCATATAAAAAGATTTACATTTTTTATGTCACGCCTTTGTTGTTATAATAAAAATAATGTTTTACACGCTTCTGTAAACAACTTTATTTGTTTTAATTAGGTATTATAATGATGGTCCAACAAACCGTATTAATAACTTTCAGTTTATTTTATTTGATATACATACATACATACATATATATATATATATATACATATATATATATATATATATATATATATATATATATATATATATATATATATATATATATATATATATATATATATATGGTAATCCAAATGTGACGCTTAGATTTGTGTTTTATTAAAAGAAACATTTGTATAAAGTGGTGTATAGGGAAACAGGAGTATAATTTCTTTTGTTTCTTTTTAATAGAACACAAATCTAGGCGTCTCATTTGGATGACCGTATATATATATATATATATATATATATATATATATATATATATATATATATATATATATATATATATATTTATACACACACTTATGTGCGTAAGTCATTGCCATATGGGTAACATGAGCAATTTATTGATATAATTCAATGGTCATTAAATTAAAGAAAATATTTAATTGATAATAAATATTCACTATATTTATTCATTATATTTATTTTCAATTAAATCATTTTCTTTTAATTTAACGACTTTATTGAATTATATCAATAAATTGTTCATGCTACCCATATGGTGATGACTTATGCACGTAAAATGTGTGTGTGTATATATATATATATATATATATATATATATATATATATATATATATATATATATATATATATGAGCCGTTCAGAAGCCAATGTGATTAAATCCATTAAACAAAAATTGAGAAAATTAATGTTTTTTAATACATGAATTTTTAAAAATTTTTATTTACTAATTTGATCAAAAATATATAGAAAGTCTTTTTTCAAGATGTAGGCTTTACAACAGAACAAGTTATAATACGATGTACAAACAAAAATGTAAAAATTTTTTGAGACAATGGCAATGTTTTAAAAATTTTCGGACTTACACCTTTTGGCAACTGAAAAATATAAAAATGTTATATAAAAATAGTACGATAGCATTGGTTATTGTGAACTTTATTAGTAAAATAATACAAAGAAAATATTGATAAATATGTTTATTATTTATAATTACATAGTCGCCCGTCACTTACTTGATATGTTTCTTTGAAATATTTTTTACACACATGAACGTCTTGCCGGCTAAGTGTAATAAAATATTCAAAAGACTGAGATTTTGGTCCTTTGGTGTTATTTCCAGGTCGTTGTCTTTTGATAGCGCAAGCGTTAATCAAACCCCGTAAAAATATATTCTGCTTATATGATCTTTAATTTTTTAGAACCTTTTCATAGCCTTATTTCTTTGAGAAAATGTTATATTACGGTTACACTGCCGTAAACAGATGCAAGGTTTATTATCAAACTTTTTTACAGGAATTATTTTATTATTTTTATTTTGATATTGTTTACCTTGAATTCTTTTTAATTTTTCGTTATTTCGATGCCATTTTCTAGGATTCCTGCTGTGTTTTCTACCAGAATGTTGATAAAAGATGGACTTAATCATAATGGCTTCTGAAATTATTGTACAATATATTCAGAAATCATAAAAAATAGGGTTTTCTGATGTAGAAAAAACGAAGCAACGAGTAAATCATTCAATAAATAAAAAGAACATTAGTTGTTTGATTAAAATTGACAAAAATATGCAAATTTCAAAAAATGGATTTAATCACATTGGCTTTTGAACGGCTCATATATATATAATTGCTTTTATAGATAATTTTTAATATTTAATTTGCTTAATGTAATTTTAGACAAAGAAAATAAAATTGTATCTTGAATATATGTTATGAAAATAAGGGTTAACTCTAAGTAATAATAATTTTAATTTTATTGATAGTTAGTGAAATAAGGAGGAAAATAATGTTAATTTATACTGTATTAATAATCATGCATTAATTATTTAATTCTTTACATAGTTCTATATTTTAATATATCGATTTGGAAATAATTTATAGAAATATACTGATATCCTAAGAAAATGAAATGAGGGTTTAATAGAATTGTTTGTTAATAAAAATATTAAAATTGACATTCAAAACATTACATAAAGGTGAATATATCTTTTACATTGTTATATATGATAAATATTTCTGAAAATAACATTTATTGGAAAGCATCATTGAACTATTAAAAAAACATTAGATTTTATTTATTATTTGTAAATTTGAAATACTCGTTGTTTTTATGATTTGAAAGTTATAATTTAAATACAAAGTTGAAGATAAATTTACATTGAATTAGATGTGAATTAAACTTGTATTTTTTACTACACTCTGAAGATAATGGCATGGTAATTTGAATTCGCACAGTGAAAAAGTGAATAATATGCAATCATTGAACACTTTTGTAAAATCTCGTGATGTTGGGGCGAGTGATTCTTTTGTATAAAAGTGAATTAGATACATAGTTTTGATGGAATTTATGTCTTTTTTAAAAATATACATTTTATATTATAGTGCTTGGTGGGTAATTAAGATTGATATCGAAAATAATATGGATAGCCACTCATATGAAATATATATTAAGTCGTGTGTTGTGTATATAAATCAATTTTAGTGATAACGTTTAAAGCATTATCATGATTGAAGAAAAAAGAGTTTTAAGACATTTTTTTTATTTCATCAATCACAAAAAACAATAAACGGTGATGACCTAAAAATGTGTCATGTAAAAAAATAGTGACAGAATTCTGTAATAGATTCAAGAGGTCAATGGTGGATTAAGAAATTTGACCATCGTGATTTTTCTTTAGCAAATAAATTAAAATCGAAATGTTATCGGATTAATTAAATAGTACAGGTAAATCTTATTGTGACAGGTACAGTTGTGTGCTTCAGTATTAAAATTCATTAAATCAATTTGTTTGATTATATTCAGTTATTGACTTTTTTAGATTGAAATTATTTTATACACACCTTACAAATTGTATGATTTTTTTAATTTTGCTCTTCAAAACAAATCGATTCATTTAGTAGAACAAGATTAAAAGTAGTTATTCCAAAAAATGTGATAAAACACTTTATTCAACGAGAGGCTGGTTTCAAAAATATGTTATTATTTAAGTCATAAAAAATTATGTATGACAAGTTCTTAATATATATATATACAGGAGGTCCCAAAAATGTATATATATATATATATATATATATATATATTAGTGTGTATACATTTTATTGGGACTCTCTGTATATATATAAAATTAAAATAATTATCTGAATGATGAAAGTCTTAAAATGATAATGAGGTTTTTAATTTTCCAAGACATTTTATTTTAATTGAACAGATTATTTATCTCAAAGATGGCAGGAAGTCATCACTAACAAAGAAAGTTATATTTTGCATCAATTTGAAATAAAAAAATCTACTTCCTTTTCCTGTTTTATTAAAAATCAATAGAAGTTTCAATTATATTTAATATGTTGTTAATTACCAACTATTTTTAAAAAGTCAATTGTTATGTATTTTACAGAGGAATACATTTTATTCTTTCTCAAAAATAAATATATTAAGTGGATGAATATATTCATTTTTTTATAATAAAGTATATAGCTGAAATTTGATCGTGGACAGATTTATATAAAAAAACTAGAATAATGTAGTTAACACTAAACCTACCGCGAGGGGTCAAATGACCCTTTTTAAACTTTTTTTCAAAATTTCTCACATAAAGCGTTATCACATCGCTAGTTGACTTTATGACTTTTCATATAATTTACATACAATGCATTTTTCAATATTTACTCCTCTCTTGTTATTTTTTTTACCGAGATATATATGTGATCTGCCTTAACTACCGCAACGGGTCATTTGACCCCTGCAAAGATTCATATGATATCATGAAGATTTGTATGTGTGGTTGTGATACAAAACCATTGCATTACACATTTTTGCTATTTCATCATATATTTTACTGTATTGCGTTATATTTGTTGTTGGCTGACGAATGAATAGCGAATTTCACTCTACTCCAAGCGAGCGATAAAAAAGTCAACGAAGCCAGCGTTTACAAACAGATAAATTGGATTTAATCTCTGAAGTATGGTACAAATTCATCGAGAATAGCCAAAATTGTTACAAGCTTGGGGAACATGTAACTATCGATGAACAGCTTTTCCCAACCAAAGGGAGGTGTAGGTTTACGCAATATATGTCGAACAAACCGGATAAGTTTGGTATCAAATTCTGGCTAGCATCTGACGTCAGCACCAAATACATTATAAATGGATTTCCATATTTGGGAAAGGATGAAAACAGAGGAGCTTCATCTCCGCTTGGGCTCAAAGCATAAATCTATAAGCATCGAAAAAACGGTAAGCGTATACCTGAAACGATCAGATTCTACAATAATACTAAATACGGTAAAATGTCTACACATGACGGATCAAACGGCAAGAAAATACTCCGTGAAATCGAAATCGCAAAGATGGTCTGCGCATATTTTCTTCAATATTCTTGACCTGGCTGGAATCAACTCGTGGGTTTTATACAGAGAAACAACCGGCGAAAAAATTTCTAGACAACAATTTTTATTCCAATTAGCTGAAGAACTTGCCGAAGATTTTCAACATGAGCAACAGGAAGAAAAAGAAATTATACAGAAAACGTCAACAAATTCAAGTTCGGATTCTCGTGTGCAAATGCGAAAAAGGTGCCAAATAGGTTTTATAAATAAATAAACAATTTTGAATCGTTATTTGAAAAAATTGTTTTATTCATGTACCAAATTGTGCTAAATGATATATTTTTCGCTATACATAGTAATATATATAACATTTTAAAGAGGGGTCATTTGACCCCGCTGTGGTAGGAATAGGTATACATGAAGTATCGGTAGGTTTAGTGTTAATACAAATTTTATTTATTGACATTTATATTATTTTAGATATAGATTTGTTTTATATAATTTTAAATTTACTTAAATAAATACATTTATCACAATATATATTCAGTTTGTAATCAGGTTATTTCTAAAAAGTTAAATACTGAATTCAGACTAGTTTAAGATTAACAAGTCGATAAAAATAAAAACTATTTGGATTTATATGAAATGTATATGTATTTTATTTGATTAACATTCATTTTTGATTAACACTCATACAGCAAGCATAATCGACGATTTTAAACCCAAGTTTTTTAAACATAATTAACGGGGGCGTATTAGAAATCTTAATACAAAAAATTATGTCCATTCCTTCTTCTGTTAATTTTTTGCACATTGCTTTCGTAACTACTGTTCCGTACCCTTTCCTCTTATGTTTTTCCTCGGTCTGTAATAATGAAAGCATGCCATAATCGTTTTTCACTGCCCAAGAACACAATTCTTTTGTATCTTCTAAGAATAGCCCAAGACCATAATTATATTTCGCTAAATTTGATAAATTATCATATGAATTGGAAAAATTATGTGGCCAAACTACATTGATTTGTTTGATGTGTGATAGATTTAACGGAGCTAAGATAGTTCCAGGCGGTAATCTAAAATATTACAGGATGTAAAAAAATATGTAAGTATAGAATACATACACATCTGTCTATATTTATATAAAGAAAATATTTTTGAAATCTGTTAAGCAGATAAAATGAACAATAAATGATTATTAGTCACTTTTTTAAAGTCTTGTGGTATTGGAGGTGAATGATTCGTTTGTGTTAAATATATTTAATATTTAAAATAATAATAGTTATATACTTGTATTCGTATGTTAGTGCTTTTGAAGCAGGAAGCCAATGATAAACACCTGGTAACAGCGAGCTAATAATTAAATCATGATCATTTATTGCATCGAGTTGCATATTGATCTTTATGTACATTACAAAGTATGGTATTTTGATTCCATTTGATTCTTTTTGTTTCTTGAATTGCTTTTTGAAGTCGGTCATTGCTTTTTTCTAATGAAAATAAAGTAATGTTGAAGAAATTTTCCTGAAAAACGATTATAATTGTTTGAAATGATTTTAATTTTTATTTAATTACTATGTGTATATAAAACCATAAAATAATATTATTAAAAAAATGCCCAAACTGAACCTTATATAATTTTTTTAAGTATGATAGAATTTTAAATTTAATCCCTATCGAAAGTTCTATCTAACCTAAAAAAATATTGTTATATCGGGTGTTTAAATTTGAGGTTAGGAAGTAAGTTGGCTATTATTTAATGAAATGTCAAATATTGAACTGTCATTTAACATTTATTTATTAAAAATTTGACAAAGTTTAGTGATGGAAAATTTTTGCGTCATATGTTTGTTAATTGGTACCAAGAAAAAAATGCAGAAAATGCTGAATTTTTTAACAAAATCATCTTTAGTGATGAATCACATTTTCAATTGAATGGCTATGTAAAAGACACAATTGTCGTATATGGGGAAACGAAAATTTAAAAGCCATTGTTGAACAACAATTACATCCTCAAAAAATCATTGTCTGATGTGGTTTATAGACTGGAGGCATCATTGGTTCATATAATACTTATTTAAAAATGTGCAAGGTGTTCATGTTAGAGTTAATTCGGTGCGTTATCAAAGCATGTTAACAGATTTTTTGCATATGAAACTTGAAGATATTGATATCAGTGACATGTGGTTTCAATAGAATAGTGCCACAAGTCATACAATTTGTGCGGCAATCGATTTACTCAACCAAATTCAATGGATGTTTAATTTCTTCTAATGGTGATGTTAATTGGCCGCCTAGATTTTGTGATTTAACACCGTCAGACTTCTTCTTATGAGGTTATTTGAAAGGTGAGGTTTATGTCAACAAACCAGCAACGATTCAAGAACTAAAGGTGAAATTCGTGCAGCTATAGCTGAAATATAACCTCATTTATTGCAAAGCGTGCTTCACAATTTTGACAAAAGAATGGACGTCTGCCGACGCGGTAGAGAGGAGTCCATCCGGCTGATATTATATTCCATTCATAATTTCCATATTTCTACTTTACATTGATTATCAATAAACATGAATTTTTCTTTCATAAACTGTATTTTATTGATCAATTACTACTTAACCTCAAATTTGGATACTTGATATATATATATATATAAGAATGTTTTTTAAGTTAGATATAACTTTTGATTGGGGTTCAGTTTAAAGTTCTATCACGCTTAAAAAAACATTCTATGTAAATAAATTTGTAAAAAAACTGTTTAAGGTTACAACTCTATAAATTAATATTATATATTTTTTTTATATAAAAATATTTTAGTTTCTATTTGTAACATTATGTTTTTTTTTTTAATTGTGAATTTACATAGTTTGATCATTAAAATGTGAATTTAATTTTAAAATATTTAGTTATTTTATTGAAACTAGTATTCAAGCAAATATTCTAATTTAATTAAAAGATACAAGAACATTACTTTTTGAACTACTGTTACAATCGTTCCATCATCCCAACGACCATCCGGACAATAACATTTTATATTGTATCTGTGTTCTTTTTGCCACCTAAAGGCAATTACTAAATTGTAATATGTAATTATCTATTTTGGCCAATTAATTTTATACAGTTCTTTCAAGGTCAATATGTCGGCACTGGAAATTTCTTTTAATATGTCGTTACTGTCAGCTTCTAAACTCTTCTATACGAGAAAAATAAATAATATACTTTTTTGATTACCTTTGAATTCGACACACACACACACACACACACACACATATATATATATATATATATTTATATATATGTTTGTGTGTTTATTATTTAATGTGAACAACAGCAATTTCTAGAAAAAACGCCTCTGTGCCGACATTTCGTAAATAAAACATCAATAATGAATTCTTGGAAACTTCTCTGTTATATAATAATGCGTTAAGTGGTAAATTTGGTAAAAGAAAAAATGTCAGATTTCCGTTTTTTTACGGGTGTTTAAAACACTCGAGTATTTTATTACGAACACGTGAAAAAATAAAAAAGGAGTATTGCTTATTTTTAAATATTAATAACGGTTATGTCTTCAGAAATTAGTTTTTTAATCACATCAACATTTTATAATATTTAAAGAAAACAATTCTAAGCTATCTAAATAGGCTCAGTAAAATCCTTTGAATTATTACATAGGTGATTCAAATGTGACATCTAGATTTGTGTTTTATTAAAAAGAAACAATACACATGTTTTCCTATACACATGTTTCTTTTTAATAAAAGACAAATCTAGGCGTCACATTTGGATAACCCTATATTATTATTCTGAAAAGTTATTTCTAGTTGATTCAATTTATATTGAACTATATTGGCGATCATTTCATTAAGTTTAGGGTAAAACATCAATTTATGCTTAATTAAAACGCCAGAACATTTTAAAGAATTTCTTTAGAGAAAGTATTTTTATTTGGAAAAGTGTTAAATCTATGTTACTAATATTTTTTTTTAAAAAATGTGAAGTTATTTAAAATTGTTATATTACAAAATTAAGAAATGTTTGAACAAGGTTAAAACATTATTTGTGGTTATGAAATTCTTAATTCCGGTCAATGTGTATACTAATTGGTTATTATATATTAATTTTTCATTAAATTAGAAAAACACTGTATTTGATATACCTTTTTTTTCTTTAAAATATCCGAATAAAATAAATAAACAAAATCTTACCAAATAAAAATATATTAAACAAACAAAATCCAAAAAATATATAAAAGTATGTAATATACCTTAAAAATATAGAAATATGTGTAAAACATGAAATAAGATATACAAAAAATATCTGATATTTTACTCTTTTTACTGAATATTTTTTGATTGACAATGTATATTTATTTAGTAAAATGTACAGTTCGATTTTACTTTTTCTGTTTCAGGTAAATAATACATTTTATGTTTCTTAGTTTTCCGATATTCCACCTAATAATTTGTCTTATATGGTAATATCAACAATATCATAACTAGTTTTCTTCATTGAAAATTCCTTAGTTTGTATTTCTTTTAATGTTTTTTTTTGAACTATACATAGTTATTACAACTTTTTTCATTTTCTCTGACATGCAACTATTATAATTTAAATTGCTTTTATTTTTATATAATAAAATCTAGGGTCATCCAAATGTGACGCCTAGATTTGTTTTTATTAAAAAGAAACATGTGTATCGTTTCTTTTTAATAAAACACAAATCTAGGTGTCACATTTGGATGACCCTATAAATTTAAATTTGATAATAATAATAATAATGTCTACGTAGAATCACAAGTTCTATTGCAGAGGTTCAATTTAAATCAAACTTTACTTCATTATATTTCATTTCTCTTAATTTGATTTTTAACAACTTTAATTAAGCAAGGCAGTGTTTTAAAATACCAGAATGAAGAGTATTCTAAACGAGATGATGTCCATGAAAGATTGAAATTATTCATTTTTTTTTTGTAATTTTCTAATCTCATTTTCAGCGTGTGTTCATTTCTGACATAGAAAGGAGAAGTTATTCTTTAATTAAAATCCTTCCAGTCTGGATGTTACCCATAAAGATGTGAGCGTTTGTTTACTGTCAAACTCTCCCACTCAAGCTGGTAAATAATTTCACTATCACTATTCAACCTCAAGTGTTTATTTAACACGAAACGAACAGCATTTCTGTGATTTCTTTCTATATTTCGCTTTTTTGTTACTGAATGTGAATTCCGGTGATTTCAAAACATTATCCTTTCATTGTTTTAAATTAACAACGGTACGTTTTAATTATTGAAATAATAGAAATGATCGATAAAGTAGTAATTATTTTTACATCAGTATCTTAAGAAAAACATTTTTCATTTTATTTTGTTTTTGGATTATTATTATAATCTTTTAAAATAAATATACAAAAATAAAAAAAATATTCTAATTACTTTATTATATATGGTCATCCAAATGTGACGCCTAGATTTGTGTTTTATCAAAACACATGTTTATAGGGCGGTGTATAGTTTTTTTTTTGTTTATTTTTAATAAAACACAAATCTAGGCGTCACATTTGAATGACCATATACAATTGAACAATACAAAATTGTTTTTTAAATTTAGAATATATGTATATATTCATATGTGGCTCTTCAGTTAATGTAACAATCGATTATTCAAGAAAATTTGGTTTTAGAATAATTGAAATTACCTGATTCGAAAATGTTATATTTATTATAATTGGCTTAGTGGTATCTATATATCAATTGAAGAATTTATATACAGGCTGTATATGATATGTTAAGATATGTGTTTTTGAAACGCATTCAAATAAAATATACAAGGGTCGTTTGATAAGTATGGTAAAATAGTAAGAAAAACTAAATTGAAAAATTTAATTAAATTAAACAATAAATAAATTTATCATACTTATCGAACGACCCTCGTATATTATAGAAGTGTCATAATTTATTCATGTATCTTAATAAAAAAGATAATTAAATAAATATTTTTTAAGAGAAAATGACATAATTTTGATTAAGAAACAATTTATATTTGAGAATTTATTAAATTATGAAGAACATTTTTTTAAAAGTATAAATGTAGATATTTATTTAAAAATAACACTTTTTAGATTTTTTATAATGTGTTTTTCTGTTTATTTTATGAAGATTTAAGAGTTGTACATAAAATATTGCTTTATATTAAAATGTGATATAAGTAAAAGAACATTATCAGCAATGTCATTGATGTGCAAATGACATGGTTTATCGATCTGTAAATACCATTAACGAACACTACGTTACAACTGACTAAAAAGCTGCCATTAGTTTATACACGTTTATTAATTTAAGAATTATATCAATTTTGTTTTTAAAATGTTATAAAAGTAATTACTTATTTGTGTTTATATATATATATATATATATATATATATATATATATATATATATATATATATAATATTTAAATATATGGTGTCATTCAAATGTGACGCCTAGATTTGTGTTTCATTAAAAAGAAACATGTGTATAGGGAAATATGTGTATAGTTTCTTTTGTTTTCTTTTAATGAAACACAAATCTTGACATCGCGTTTAGGTGACCCTATATTATGAATAAAAAAGTGTTTAGTTAGAGATATGTATGTGGTTTCGATTTATTGCAGAGTTACTGAATGTTTTATTTTTTCTTACAGTGGAAATATTTCTACGTTAAGTAAGCTTGTAACTTTACTTAAAATCGTGTTGTTTTATTAAAGAAACGTATAGTATTAAATTGATTCATTGAAAATGATTAAAATAACCTCTTATTAAATCACAAGTTAGATGGACTTGTTCTAAAAAATATACACTCGCTTGAAAAAGTCTGAGTACACTTATCAATACGAATATATTTCTCAATAAAACAAACTTATTAATGTAAATTTGAAAACAAATATATTTTTTATTAATTCTATAAACTACTAATTATTTATACATGATAATTCAAAATATTTTTAATTTATAACCAATAAACTAAAAAATAAAATACACAAAAATTCATACAAATTGAGCAGAAAATGACTGCGTACAAAAAATGAAAATCGAAAATAATATAAAGTAAAATAAACTTTTCTAATGAATTAGTAACTGGTTGGATAGTCTCTTTTTTTAAGAACCTCTTATAATCGTTTTTGCATGGAATGATCCACTTTTTGTGGTTTATTTAGCACTAATCTTATTCCACTCTTTTTCTATAACTTTTTTCAGCATTTCCTTTAAAGTTATGTCATCTTGGCTAATTTTACGTTGAAGAAAATCCCAAATATGCTGTTTATGATATAGGTCTAGAGATTGGAGAGGTGTATGCAACTGTTTTGGAACGTTATATAATATTTATAGCTTAACAACTTCTGCCGTGTGCTTCGGATCATTGTCATACAACAAATTATAATCGAGACCTAGACTTAATTTTTCAGCACTTTGCTTTATATTTTGTTTTAACATATTTAAGTAAGCATAATTATCCATCGTGGATTCGAAAAACTCCATTTGTCCCATGCCCTTACTTGTTGTACACCCCTATACCATTACTCTACCACCACCGAGTTTCACAGTAGGAACAAGATTTTTTTATTCAGTGATGTACATACAATTTTGAGTCTTTTTATTCCAAAAATGCAATATTTGCTTTCGGCTGAGAAAATCATGTTTTCCCAAAACTGTATTAGTTTATTGTGTTCATTTGCATATACAATCCGTTTTTATCTATTGATACGTGAAATAAATGATTTCTAACGCACAATCGTTCATAATACCCACCCTTTTTTATTGTTTTTCGCATATTATCAGCACAGATTTATTTTTTTAAATAGTACTTTAATATCTTTTGCAATTTGAGGTGCAGTTATTCGGGGATTTTCTTTCACTGAAGCCACAATCTTACGCCTTTATCTAAATGTTAACTTCGACGGCTGGTCAGAAAGCGGTTTCAAATGTGGATTTAAAATTGATTACTACCCTTTGAATGAAAGAATGTTGTCTTCCAACACCCTTTTCTATTTCACGAAAACTTTTTCCTTCTTTTTCTCACTTTAAAACAATTTTACACTCACTAATAGAAATGTCCTTTTTTGAATTCTATCTTATTTATTTTTTGCAAAAAACTTTACTATTAATTACTAAAAATGATATTTTAGCGTTTCAATTACAACATACAAACTGGGACATAAAACTGATAATTGTAGAACAACAATAAGTGCAAATATTGCAAAAAATCGATGATTTACCGTTTAATAAAATGTGGATGCAGACATTTTCTGCTCAGTTTGTATGAATTTTTGTGTGTTTTATTTTTTATTTTACTTGTTATAAATTTAAAATGTTTTGAATTGCCATGTATAAAGAATTAGTACTTTATAGAATTATTAAACAATATGTTTGTTTTTAAATTTACATTAATAAGTTTCTTTTATTGAGACATATATCCGTATTGATAAGTGTACACAGACATTTTCGAGCATGTGTATATGAATCTGTATACAAATTTAAACAGAACAAAATCAAAATTGTATTAGTTAACAATTAATTCATGTTGCACACATGAACAAATGATGATGGCATAATTATCAAAATGCGCATTAGTGAACAAGTGAAAAATAAATGAATATTATTTTTTTTCAAAAATCTCGTGATGTTGCAAAGTGATTTATCTGAATAAAATGCATTGCAGGAAAAAATGCGCCGGGTACACTTTTTCAACAATGTTTTGTTCTTTGAAGTCGTTCTATAAGTATTTGATCGCGTGTATCTCTGTTTGAAAAGAATTGTCACTCTTAATTACTTGAAAAGTTGCTCGATAGTCTGAAGACCTTGCAGTAAAACGTGCATCTGCTCGATAGTATTTGATTTTGTTTGGTGAAGTATGTAAAACTAATAAAATTTATGTTCTTTTTTTTAAAAAAAATGCAGGAAGGACTATTAAAATATAATTTGATGAAATACAGAAATATGTTAAATGCATTTATTTGAAACATTCCATAGAATTTTATAAATAAATACATTATAATTATTGAAAAAGGGGAAATATAATAAATAAATAAATATGTCTGATAAAAATAATGTTTGAGGAAAAATATGTAAAAAATCGATTGACCAGTAATTATATTAATTATTAATAAAAAAGAAATGTAGTGAAAACATATCTTTTTCTGGGAAATAAGTAAAGTTAAACATTCTAAGAACACTTGCTATTTATTTAATTTATTAAGAGTATTTGGTTTCATCCATCAGCTATATCTTAAATTGTATGCTCTTCTATTTTAATGGTTTATTCACTTAAACTATCATTCATTCATCGTAAATTAATCTTAGTTCTTATTTTTTTATTAATTGTATTGCTACTTGCAAAAATCAATTCTGTTTGATAAACGATTATGTACGGCAAAGTCGTTCAATCTATCTAACTAATGATTATCAAACAGATTTGACTGCCTATGTTCTTTGTTAGGAAATAGTTTATATAGGTGTTTTTTTAAATGTGATAGAACTTTAAATTGAATCCCTATCGAAAGTTCTATCTAACCTAAAAAACATTTTTTGTATGTATGATATGTGTATATATATATATATATATATATATATAAAGAGGGTAATTTTTAGGTTAGATAGAATTTTCGATAGGGATTTAATTTAAAGTTCTATCACGCTAAAAAAAACATAGGTTGGCAAATATATATATATATATATATATATATATATATATATATATATATACAATTTTTAATATATAAATAATTCATAGAAGTATTTCAAGATAATGGGTCTTTCAATAAGGGCGCTCGATTTTTAAAATTGAATAAAAAGAGTTGTATGTAAGGTATGACAGAAATCTTTATTGCGGATTGAAGTACGCATTATGTTTTAACAATAACATCGTTTAACAATAACATCTAACAATAACATCGTAACGCCATTATGTTTTAAAAATAACATCGTTCAAATGGCCTCCGCGGCTTCGTTTGCAGGAGTTGATCCGAGAGATTTAACTTTGGATGACTCTTCCACATAAATCGGGTCGGATTTTAACAATAGCTTGAATGACGTTGTTCTCCAGGTCGTCAATTGTTGCTGGTTTATTGGCATAGGCCAGAAACTTAAAGTAGCCCCAAAGAAAAAACTCTAAGGGCGTTAAATCGCACGATCTTGGCGGTCAGTTGACATCACCTCTTCTTGAAATAACGCGACTTAGAAACTTTTCCTTCAATAACGCCATTGTGTCACTCGCTGAGTGGCATGTAGCACCGTCTTGCTGGAACCACATGTTGTCTATGTCCATATCATCCAATTTGGGCAAAAAATCGGTTATCATTTTTTGATACCATTCTCTGTTGACAGTTACTTCCCCCCCCCCCTTCATTTCGGTCGATGACGCCTCTCGAGCAAAATCCACACCAAACAGTTAGTTTTTTAGGATGCAAAGGAAGCTCTTAGTGTTGAGGATTGGCATCATCCCAGATCCGACAATTTTGTTTCCTTATGAAGTCATTCAGCCAAAAATGCGCTTCGTCACTGAAGATGATAGTTCATTGAACGTTTGGCGAACAGAACAGGAATTTTTATAATAAATTTTCACAATTTCGAAACGTTGTTGAAGGGTATAGTTTTCCATGATTAAATGGCAGCTATGACGGAACACTAACGTCAAAAAATAACAGCGCTGTTATTTCAAACATAATCATGATCGATTGTCAAAGTCCAAGCGTGGCTATTGAAAGACCCTATACAATATTTATTATTTTGTAAAAAGTAACATACGCAAAAAAGATAAAAAATATGAATGCAAACCTGATGTTATTTCAAGTTTGAGAGGTATGATATGTTAACACGTTATTATTATATCTGTACCAATGTTTAGTAATTATTTTTTAATTGTTTATAAACCTTTTTAGAGTACAATACACATACACACACACACACACACATATATATATATATATATATATATATATATATATATATATATATATATACATGATCAATGGATTCTATCTGTACTCATTTATGGCAGAGAAACATGGGTCTTAAATGCTAGAATAATTCAGCAACACAAAGAGGCATAGAAAGAGACATATATTAAGGATAACACGCAGAGAGAAAAAAGACTCAAATTGATTATGAAAACAATTTACGGATGTTCTGAAATGGATGAAGTTTAAAATGGAAATGGGTTGTTCATACAGCAAGAAAAGAACAACGATCGATGCATGTATGAAAGAAATTATTGATTGGAGATATAAAAAGGGCCAAGAAAAGATTCATGGTTAGATGGGATAGAAATATAAGAAAATTCGTCGGAGTAGATTGATAGAGAATGACAGATTGCTCGAAGAGGAAAGTTTTGGGAAAGAACTTCATTCAGCAGTGAATACAAAAAGGATGATGATTATATAAGAAGGATTTAAATACATAGTTCGTACATATTTTTTCAATTTTATATTTTTTAAAAATAATTTGATATTTTGTATGAATATTATTGTATGAATTTATTTTGCCATGTATAAAGAATTAGTAGTTTATAAAATTAATAAAAAATATGTTTGTTTTCAAATTTAAATTAAAAAGTTTTTTTTATTGAGAAATATATTCGTATTGATAAGTGTATGCAGACTTTTCTGCCTAATGTATATATACATATATATATATATATATATATATATATATATATATATATATATATATATATATATATATATATATATATATATATATATATATATATATATATATATATATATATATATATATATATATATACATATACATATATATATGGCACACAGTCATGGCACACATGGGTAATATAAGCAATTTATTGATATAATTCAATGAAGTCGTTAAATTAAAAAAAAATATTTAATTGAAAATAAATATAATGAATATTATATAATGAATAAATTTAATGAATATTATATTTATTTTCAATTAAATATATATTTTTTATTTTAACGACTTCATGGAATTATATCAATAAATTGCTTGTTACCCATGTGTGCCATGATTTATGAATGAGTGAGTGTGTGTGTGTGTATATATATGTATGTATATATATATACATATACATATACATATACATATACATATATATATATATATATATATATATATATATATATATATATATATATACATATATATTATTCGGTGTTACGGCGATAGTAATTTTCATTTTAATATTAAGAACAGCTAATTGTTTAAATGATATTGAATTGTTATCGAAAGAAGAAAATATTTCTTTGTCTTATAGAATATTACACAGAAAAGGAAAATATTTTTTTATACGAATATTTTGTATAATTACGATAAAGAATTTATTTCTATAAATAAGTGTGACATGGAAAATAAAATATATTAAAAGTTATACTTTGATGACTTAATGAATTGTTTCGTTTGACTAATTTAGATAAACAAAATATTTCAAATTCAAAAAGGAAGTTAAACACAGAATAGTTTTAATTAAAATTTACCAAAGGTCCGTAGAGCTTAATAAATAATACATACAAAGATATAATAGTAGTAATATTTTAATAATGTAAAGTTTGTTTGGTTAGGTATTTTATCTCTATTTTCATCGATAAAAAATAAAAGGAAAATATACAAGAATGAATACATGCATAATATGTATGTATGTACATATATATATATATATATATATATATATATATATATATATATATATATATATATATATATATATGTACATACATACATTAGTGGGTCTGTAGAAAATATGAAACAAAGCCGTATTCTTTTGCTTAACGAATTTTTTGTAACCTTCATTTTTGTTTCTGTCAGGGTATTTGTATTTATACACTTTGAGTATAATTAATTTACAGCTTCAATAAAAAGTTAATTAAATACACATTTTTAATTAAATATACAATTGGTCACAAAAGTATCCAACCACTTTTTATTCAAAATATATTTTACATAATAAATTAACTTTACGGTTACGAAGAAAGTGTTTAAAAATATTTTTATTACTTCAATTATTTTTTTAAATTTAAAATAAATGATAAATTCCGGATTTTTTTTATTCACTATGAAATATTTAGACCCATAAAAGTATTCAACCATTAACAATATGATCTAAAAAAGAATTAAAAAGGTAGAAAATTATATTCGGTAGGATATCTTTTAGATTTCAGAACAGCTTTTAATCTATTAGGCATGGATTATATAGGGTCATCCAAATGCGGCGCTTAGATTTGTATTTTATTAAAAAGAAACCAAAGAAACTATACACATGTTACATTATAAACATGTTTCTTTTTTAATAAAATACAAATTTAGGCGTCAGATTAAATGACCCTATACAAGTTTTTTCGTTAAAATTGGGTTGATTTTGTTCTATATCTGCTGAAGGTGAGTTTTTAACGTTTTGTTATTGATAATATGATAACTAATCAAATATTTCTTTTATTCCCTCTTATGTTCTATGGAATTCATGTCCGATGATTGAGGTGTTCCGAATTGTTTCGGTACATCATACAAGATAAATTCACCAGTTTTTCTAGCACAATAATTAGAATAATTACCTTGTTGGAATACAAATTTGTTTTCTAATTTTAACTTTTCCGCTCGGGCCTTTAAATTATGTTTCAAAATGTAGATATACATTTTTCCATTTTGCCTTTAATGAAATGAAGTTTTCCAATCTCAATCATCGACATGCAACCTCACACCATTATTGAACTACTTTCATGTTTTACAGTCTGTTGTAGGTTTTCTTTATAGAAGTTAGTGTCTGATGTTCTCTACGCCATTTTTCTATTAGATGAATTAAATGTTTCAAATTTACCTCTCCATAAAAGTTTTTTGATACTTTCACGTGTATTTTTTTTAATGAACTCAAATATTTTTTATTTATCCATGCGTTTTTTTTGCAAAACCCGACCAAAATTTTTTTTTATAAAAATTCTACGAATTTTTTTAATACTTCACTTTTTCTCTGTACTTCTTTGTACATTTCCTTACCATTTGTAGCACAATTTGTTCACACATGCCTTAAAATTTGTTTATCATTCCGTGTATTTATTATTTTGTGTCCTTTTATTTGCTCTTTATTTATTTTAAATTGTTAATTTTAAATTTACTAACAATAACTTGTACTGTATTACATGGAATATTGATTTTATATGAAATTTTTCGCTGTGAATATTTTTTTTCATTTGAAAAAACAATAAATTTTCTCTTCAATATATTTGTTTTGCGTTTTTTCGATATCATTTGAATAATAACAGACTATAAAAAGTAAAAGATAACAATTACCACCACCGAAAAATTTAATGACAATGACGAGATTTTACATCCGTGTACCAATGGAAAATATTTAGAGATTTACCAATTTTTATGTAAAATAAATTTTATTTATTGCGCAAGGCCGGATACTTTTGTGTCTAAATATTATATGTTGAATAAAAAAAAATTACTGGAATTTATTATTTGATTGAAATTTGAAAATAGTTTAAAGGACATTAATAAACGATAATAAAAATATTTTTAAATATATAAAGTTAAAATTAATCATGTAGAATATATTTAGTATAAGGAGTAGCCGGGTACTTTTGTGAGCGACTCTATGTATTTTATTTACATATATTTGAGTGAATATTTTTATTTTAAATGATTTACATTTAAAATACATACCACTGTATTATTTAGTTAAATTGATGTTTAGAATCTGGTTGTTTTAAGTAGAACTGATTGAAACACCGTTCGTATTTACTTGCGATGTCAACATGAAACTATTTGTAACCGCCCCTGTTCGAACACAAGTAAATTCGTTATTATTTCGAATGAAACGTGTTTATCTATTTATGTATGAACTGTATGTTGCACAACGTAGTCGTTTACACCAAATTCTTTATTTCATTGTGGAGTGAGTCAAAGATAATAACACATTCACTATTAGTTTTGCCGTCAGATGTGCTCAGTTGAAACTATATTTCAGGTTGGCAAAGAACATGTTTGACGGATAGAATAATAAAATTGTCGCTATACAAGACATCGGCCATCGTGCGTACCCCCGCTTGACCATTAAAAAGACCAGATTAGTACTCGTACTTGTTCAGTCGTGTATTGCGTGTCGCTGTTTGTTCAACAATTCACGATATTTTTGGGTCAAAGTTCATGTTTACCACGTATATTGTCTCATCCAGATTATCGATTGAATCTGTTTACTAGCAAAATTGGTTTCTTTCAACTCTAGAGCTTAAATTTTTGTGAGGTTAACGGGTATTAAGAAGCACGTGATATTTTTTAAATATTTGTATAAATATGCATTCTAAATAAAATGTATTCTAAATAAATTTTCTTCTACACAACACTCGTTTTACTGTATTGTATTTAATTGTATTTTAATTGACGTTTTAATTAATACTTAAGACAGTATTGTTTTAATACATATCGTTCGAAGAAAGAAAGTGAATTAGTTTTTATTTAATAAATGTATCGGTTTTTTGTGTGAAAATTTCTATTAAAAGAACAATGTACAAGAATTTCTCGCCGAAAAACATTAGTGTTATTAATCACAATAAATGTAACAAAGACCGTTGAAATAATACGAATCTTATGCGAAAAACATTCCTCGTAAACGTGCTAGCAAATATTCTAACTGTAATTTTGTACATTGTGGACCAGTACTCAACACATGTATGATTGTGGGAACAGCTGATTTTTGCTAGTCCATTAGTTGTTTGTATATCAACGTTTAGAGTGAGATAGTGTCTTTATAAATATAATTCATAATGTAAATATCTCTAAGTGGTTTATATTTTTTTATGTTCTTTGAGTTACCATCGACTGTTTTGAATGTGAAGTTGTTAATTAATTAAATCAATATATTTATCTTGTTTTCTATTCTGTGAATAAACAATGTCGAAAGTTTCATTGAATAAACCTGTCGCTAGGAGCAACAGAGCGAGAAAAATAAGCAGGGTATGTTTGTGATTATTTCATTATGTTTTTAGATATTACATGTGTGTAAAGTATATATCACAGTTATATACACTTTATATAATAAATGTTTTTGAGGAAACTGTTTTCATTTTACTATTTATTGATAATAGTGTATTGAATGTATAAATATATTTAATTAAATATATGAAATTAGTAATGAATGCTGTAAATTAAAAAAAAATCATATAAATATCATTTCAAACATAACTGACCGCATTTTATTGAAACAATATTAAAAAAAAACAAGAAAATAAATATTTATACATGTGTAAATTTATTTTATTAGGTTGTATATATTATTATACATTATACATACATATATATATATATATATATATATATATATATATATATATATATATATATATATATATATATATATATATATATACATATATATATATATATATATATATATATATATATATATATATATATACATGCATTCATACATAAATATAATATATAAACAACAAACATATATCATTAGCCTGATTCTATTCACAGATGGATAAAAGCATCTCAACATTTTCTATTTAGACAAACTTTTTTCTTTTGTTCCATTTTGATGAATTTTCTTGTTTGTCCCATCTATCCATGAATCTTCTTTTAATATATATATATATATATATATATATATATATATATATATATATATATATATATATATATATATATAAACATACACACACACATATTTCATTAGCTCATTCTATTTACTTATGGATAAATGTTTCGCCCAAAATTTTATACTTTGAAAGATGTGTAAAAAGGAAAATATAAGTAAAGGGGAATAAACCCTAAAAAAATTCTCATCTACCCGTCTGCTCACTGCGCTATGACCAAATACTAGTGAATAGTAATATTCATTGGGTTTTCGTCCTGTAGTGGGTTGGTATAAAATGGATATGCTGATGGTGATGATATGTGTGTGGGTATATATATATATATATATATATATATATATATATATATATATATATATATATATGTCTACAAATTTCCGAATCAATAATTTCTCATGTCCAACGCTGGTATTCTCCTTTTCTCTATATGTTTGACCCATTTCCATTTATTTAGTTTTATTTATGCTGTAACTTCCATAACTTTGGTTTTCTTTGTAATCTACTCATTTTTCTTTTTGTCTCTACATGTACTTCTTTTTTATATTTTTTTTTTGGTGCTGCTTGGAGTCGTTGAGTTATTTGAACATTTAATAGGATATATGTATACATGTATATATACATACATATATATATATATATATATATATATATATATATATATATATATATATATATATATAGTATAAAGGACTCCTTTTTGATTTTTATATCGATTTTTTTTTGTAAATTATATGGGGACAAATTTGCATCATTAAAATTGAAATGAATTCATCATTAAAATTGAAATGAATTGTTATAAAGATGTTTTTTTTTAAACGTGATAGAACTTTAAATTGAATTAAAACGATACTAATTGACCAGATGACCGTTTATTTGGTATTATTCGAAAGATTATTTTATGGCATTATTATTTAATAATGATTTCGGGTATGTTTGCACCACGGCTACCTCTGTCATACCGCATTCTGACAGTCCAATTTCGGGTAACTTTTTCAAGCAATTCGGGCCTTCACGCGAGTTAGGTTGATTTTTAATGCCTCAGTTGTTGGTTGATCGGCATAAACCAGAAACTTCACATATCCCCAAAGAAAATAATCCAGAGGCATTAAATCACATGATCGTGGAGGCCAATTCATAGGTCGATTTCTAGAGATAACGTTATTGCCGAATTTTTGTTTTAATAACTCGATTTTTTGGCCGAAGTATGGCACGTGGTACCATCGTGATAAAACCATATCTCTTTCAGATCGATGTCATGCTAATTTGGAAACAAATAATCATAGTTCATCGTTCTGTAATGTACATCATTGACGGTAACGCGCCCTTCGGCTTTATTTCGAAAGAAATAAGGTCCGATGTTTCCACCAGCGTGCAATCTGCACCATACGGTTCATTTTTTTGGATTTAACGGGCTTTCGTGAATCACTTTAGGATTGGTCTCACTCCAAATGCGGTAATTATGTTTATTAACGCACCCGTTAAGCCAAAAATGAGCTTCATCACTGAAAAAAAATTTGCGGTAGAACAGAGGGTCAATTTGCAGTTGATTGTGAGCCTATTCACCGAAATTCGACGCAAACAATGGTAATGTCGCTTTAGTTCTTGAACCAATTGGATCTTGTAAGAATGTAGACCAAGATCTTTATGCAAATTTTTCCACGTAGTGAACGGACAAAGCCCAAGTTGTTACGAACGACGACGAATTGACAAATTCGGGTCTTCACTCACACTATCGTTAACAGCAGCAATATTTTTTCGGTACGCACGTTTCTACGCCTTGTTGGTCTTGTTGCATCACGTAGCGAATAAGTTGTGCGAAATCTATCGATAGTTCTGCGAATAGCTTGCTCCGATGGCCGATTATTTGCATCATAAAATTCACGAAGTGTTGTATAAATTTGGCGAATAGAATACTGATTTTTGAAATAAATTTCCACAACATGGAAACGTTGCTCAAGTGTAAAACTTTTCATAATGATTTGCCAAAATATACTGAATCCAAATGTCATTTATAGTGCGAAAACTGACAACTGACTTGACAGCTGTCCGTATCAAAAGTTCTATCTAAACTAAAAAAACAACTTTGTATTTGTGGTTAACTGATGTTTATTTAAACGTACGTTATTAGTAATTGTATTCTTTGTTATATATATATATATATATATATATATATATATATATATATATATATATATATATATATATATATATATATATATAATCTTGAAGAATGATTAATTTTTCTAAGAATTTTGTTTCAGTGTATATTTTTTTAGAGCAGCACTAATTACTGTAATTTTCAACTGTAAGTGAAATTGTCATCATTTTATATACATTATTCCAGAGAATTATCCTCATTTCTTGATTATTTTCAAGTCTAAAGATCAAGTTGTTAAATTAGAAGAATGATATACATATACACACACACAACACACATATATATATATATATATATATATATATATATATATATATATATATATATATATATATATATATATATATATATATATATATATATATATATATATATATATATATATATATATATATATATATATGTGTAAATTTAATAAATACCATAGTTAAAGAATATCAAATTTATTGTTAAATTTTTTAACAGATCTTAATTATTATCGTCTTTATGGTTAGATTTTCAATGTTTTGAGTGTAACATTTTAAATATATTATTATTCTTGTAAATATATATATATATATATATATATATATATATATATATATACATACATACACGAGGGTCGTTTGATAAGTATGGTAAATTTATTTATTGTTTAATTTAATTAAATTTTTCAATTTAGTTTTTCTTACTTTTTTACCTTACTTATTCAACGTCCCTCGTATATATATATTATATATATATATATATATATATATATATATATATATATATATATATATATATATATAT
>CP092089.1:10080125-10082625 GCA_029203775.1 Neoneuromus ignobilis | reverse complement strand
TGGTATTTTTTTAAGGTTTGACGTTAAGGAACTACAGGAATACCTTGCATAGTCCGGCTAATCTGTTCCACTGATTAACCGGACTATTTGAAACCGGACTAATCGAAACATTAACTAAATACAAAAAACATTAATTGGTTCCAAACCAATTTTTTTCCTGTTTTTCAGTAAATAAAACGAGTGTAATATATTGAAATGTTTGTATGTATCAACAAAACAAAATCAGGGATTTATACATTCGTTTTAAATAAATTTTAAATTTATTTTCAAATGGGTTATTAAAAGTTAATTATCAAAAAATCGACTTTATTCTAGAGTTGCGATTTGAAAACTAATCGAAAAAGAAAAAAGACCACAAAACTAGAACTGCGCATGCGTTACACATAATGTGCATATACGATTTCGGTTTTCTTTTTTATTGTTTTCATAATAAAAGGGAAAACTTTATAACTTTATAAAGAGGAAAACTTTTTGTTTATAAAAATAATTTTATGTATTAATTTTTTGTGATTTTTTCCAAGAAAAACTTTTTAGTAGGATTTCTTCAAATAAAAAAAATTTTTTTAAGACATTTCAAACCGGATTATAGTGAAACCGGACTATAGTGAAATCGGACTATAGTGAAACCGGACTAATCAAGGTATTACTGTAGTTTCAAAATATAAAAATGAAATTTATTACAGGTTCTTATATTTCTGTTTAAAATAAAATATTTACACGAATATATTTTTTTATTTTTTTGATATCTGTGATTATTATAATTTAGAACGATGGAGCAAACGGTATTAGATAAGAGTTATCTCAATTATGATAACCATTAAATAAATTTAAAATATAAGATACTTTATTTTTTCTAAACTAACTCACTATAGAGTTTTTTAATGCTTTATTGAAATTATTGTAGTAATAATTCAATCGATTTCAGTAGTTTTACAAGCCACAAATAATTTATTAATAATTATTTATTAATAATTAATTTTGATATAAATATATATATCTCTCTCTCTCTCTCTCTCTGTATATATATATATATATATATATATTTATGTATATATATATATATATATATATATATATATATATATATTATTTTTTCTATCCACTACTGAATTAAAACTTTTCTTAAAATTTTCCATTTCTTTCGATATAATTCTTTTCTCTTATATAGGGTCATTGAAATGTGACCCCTAGAATTGTGTTTTATTAAAATGAAACATGTGTATAGAGTGGTGTAAAGGATAACATGTGTATAGTGTTTTTTTAATAAAACACAAATCTAGGTGTCATATCTGGATGACCATACAGATATATTTTCTTAGTTTGGACATACTTAATATGAAAAAATAAAATACTGTTTATCAAGAATTATGTATATGTTTGTTATAGATTTGATTTTATCGCCGTTTTATTTTTATTTAATTATGATATTTAAAGTTGATGTATATATAGGATCATCCAAATGTGACGCCTAGATTTGTGTTCTATTAAAAAGATACATCTGTTATAGGGTGGTGTATATTGAAATATGTGTATAATTTCTTTTTAATAAAACACACATCTAGGCGTCACATTTGGATGACTCTCTCTCTCTCTCTCTCTCTCTCTCTCTCTATATATATATATATATATATATATATATATATATATATATAATGTACTTAGCAGAAATCAACGTACGTAGAAAGTTTTCTAAATTCATTTTTTTCGTAGTGTTTACATGCTCCTTTATACAAATCTTTGTCATTATAACGTGAACTGGTACTAGACTATCTGTCTGGTTTTTTGTTTAAATGTGAAAACAATGATCTCAGATGATAAAAATACATGAATAAAAACTGCCATACTATTTTTAACTGTTCTATTGCTTTCAAACATAAATGAAGACTTGTTCACACGGTGCGTTGAAAAAGTGTAGTACTCTATTAATACACTTATTACTAATCATTCTACTTTACAATTGAAATATATTTTATATTTACCTTGAAAATATAATTTGTTACCATACATTTGGTGTATTTATCTTATATTTTGTGATTTTAATATTATATATATATATATATATATATATATATATATATATATTATAAACCGACCGGTGCTGTAGTAGGGCTAATGCCTGTCATACAAGAGAAATGTTTGATATAGGGCTGGTGAGGCAATTTAGCCTTAACGAAGGTAACTTACCTATGGAAATAAATCTTAAATAAAAAATTTTCACCAACCACCCGGTAGCATAGTATGACCAAATACTGGTGAATAGTAATATTCATTGAGATTTTCGTCCAGTATTAATTGGCTGAAATAACCTAATTATAACACACATAAACATATGTCTGTGTGTGTATGTATCTATCCTGATTAGTTGCTATACCTAGAATTTAGAATAATCACTTTACCAGTATTTGACTTGATGTTTGAGATGCTTGAGTTTAAGTACCAAGAAATGTTAAATAAAATTAATAAGAATTTTGTAGTGACGATAAACGATAAAGAGGAGAAA
>CP092089.1:9922625-10072625 GCA_029203775.1 Neoneuromus ignobilis | reverse complement strand
TATCTGTTTCCGAAATCTTTTCCTCAGAGATTTTTATCTTGAAAAAAACGATACATATAAATTAGTATTCTTTTGAATATATGTTAATAGTTATTTAAGTTAAAAAGTAACATCTTCGCGTCTGTCAATTTTATTACCTATTGTAATAATTAAATTTCGTAAAAGAAAATATGAACTATTTAAAGGGGCAAATAAAATTCTTTCGCTGATTTCCATATTTTTTATATTAAATGCATTTTAAAAATATTTTTTTAAATGTGTATAAATGCTGCTCTTTTGAGAAGATATACAGAAATATCTCGCATAGTCCGGCTGATCGGTTCCATTGATTAGCCGGACTATTTGAAACCGGACTAATCGAAACACTAATTAAATACAAAAAACGTTAATTGGCTCCAAACAATTTTTTTCTTGTTTTTCAGTAAATAAAACGAGGGTAATATATTTAAATGTTTGTATGTGTCAATGAAACAAAATCAGGGGTTTATACATTCATTTTAAATACATTTTAAATTCATTTTCAAATGGGTTATTAAAATTTAATTTTTTAAAAATCGACATTATTCTAGAGTTACGAATCGAAAACTAATAGAAACCTAATAGAAAAGAAAAAAAGACCACAAAACTAGAACTGCGCATAATGTGCATATACGATTTTGGTTTTCTTTTTTATTATGTTTTCATAATAAAAGGAAAAACTTGAAAATTTGCATATAAAAATAATTTTATGTACTATATTTTGGGTTTTTTTTCAAGAAAAACTTTTTAGTAGGATTTTTTTCAAGTAAAATTTTTTTTTTTTGGAAATTTCAAACCGGACTATGCGAGGTATTACTATGCATGATAATCATTTTTTTGTAATAAATATTGGATTTTACATTTGTCAAATAAATATAATTATATACTTGATATATCTAGTTTTTTAAAAAAATGATATTCACGAAAATATTTTAACAAATAACAAAATACTTATATAATTTACTGATAAAACTTAAGTATTTATACAAGTATCAAAAAATCTCGTTTTCATGCGCGTGTATATATATATATATATATATATATATATATATATATATATATATATATATATGAGTGATGCTTATAAATACATTGGCTTACATAAACGTGTAAACATGAATTGTAAAAATTCCAGTCGAAAACTATATAAATAATATTACAAATGAATATTGAACTTATCTGATGTCAATGACATTTAAAGTAATTATTATTATGTTCTTAGTGCAATGAATATGTTTCACTGTTGTATACTTTAGTAGAAAAATATTAGTATGATTAAATCATATCAATTTAGCTTGAATTTACATACCAATTGTCAGATAACATGTTTTTGACCTAAAAATGATGAATCAGACGAATTATTATTCATATATGTACATATATTTGTACATAACTATTGTAATAGTAATTTAAGGGTATATATTATGTATATAATATTTTCGAACATTTTACCTAATGTACATATTTTAAAATAAATTTTGAAGAGTATTCAGTAATTTCCTATGTTGGTTTCGTTAATTACCTTCATATGAATGTCAATTATGAAATTTTCAGTATAAATTTTTAAATATGTATGTAGGTGAAATATTGAAAAAAAATGTTTATTGAGTATTTTGGTACTTGTTTTAGTATTAGTACTGAAAAATCCATAGATTCATTAGAAAATAAATTAATATAAATTTACATTTTATACTACTTTAGTGTACATTTGGCAGTGTTTCAAAATATTTTTAATCTATTTACACATATTTATTTGCATGCACGTGTACGTACATATATGAACGATATTAATATATTAGAGGTGTGTTTTAAAGAATTATTCGTGTAAAGGACGTCAGTTAGAAAAGTAATTTCCAAGCCTTTGTTCAATACACCAATCATTTTCTATCACTGAAATGAACGTAGTTTTTTTTTCAATAAGCTTTTTAGGTTTCTGATGTTTTTATAATTTTTGAAATTTGACTCTTTTTTTCAAATTCGTGATATTTATTAAATATCTTTTCATTTTTTTAAAATAAATAATTTAAAAAGTACTAAAAACGTATTTTCAATTTATATTGTTTCGAAAATATTTTTCTCTAATTACTAATATATAAGGTCATCCAAATGTGACGTTTAGATTTGTATTTTATTAACAAAAAACATAGGTAAGTATAGGGTGGTGGTGTATAGAGAAACATGTGTATAGTTTCTTTTTAATAAAACAATAATCTATGCGTAATATTTGAATGATCCTACATTAAACTAAATAAATTGTGAATATATTAATTGTAATATTGTTTAAAATAATTGAGGTTATGTTTATGCTTTTCATGATTATATCTCTATTGTTTGTTTAATGCAGTATTGTTATACTGTAAAATTATTATTTTTCATGAATAATTACCATTAACTTACTTTATTGTTATAATTGCTTAATACTTTTAATACTACTGTAGGAATTATAAGGAATGATTCATTTGTGTCAAAGGAATGATAATATTTTCTTCATATATGTTTTTTCTTCTTCTGTTTATACTAATGTTGTGCTGATTTTTTTTACTTTTATTGTTATTTTCTTTTCTTTTAATAATAGGTTTGCTCAGAGTTCCACATTTAGAACGATTTCTACATAATTAAATGTTACTTCATTTTAATCAGAATTTAAATACCACACTGAAAATCAGTGGTTTTAGAATATTGAAATGGAAAGCATTTCTGCTCTAATACCTACGACAATTTGAACTTTCGCTGACTTTTTTAATGCTTCCAATTTGGTATTTAGCACGTGATCGTTTTTGTAATAAAAAATGAAAAGTTATTCTTTGATTACCTTCTATGCCAAATACTCTATACAACTTTGATTGATTTCTTTCTATATCAAAGACTCGTACCTATTTTTGTTCACACCACTGTATATTACAATAGTTAAATACTATATGGATTAAATATTTTACATTAAGTATTGTTAAAAAAAAGTTTTTATTATAATTTTCCTTATAAAATGTAATTATTCGATGATAGTTATTCAGAAAATATTTAGAAGAGAACGGAAATTATAGAAGTCGTTTAGTGTTTAGTGATAATGCAATTATTTTAATTAGAAATAGTAAAGAACAGTTACACAATCAAATAATTATCTGAAGCCAGAAAAAGAAAAGATTTAATAATGTTTATGTGGAACGTTGTCAAGTTCATATGTAAGAAATAGTATTAAAATACATATAGGAAAAGTAGAATATAAAAAACTTTTTATAAAATCAAATAGATAATGACTGTCAATATCTTTCATGTAGAACAAAATTATGGAAATATTTAAATTGACATTTTAATTAAATAATTTTTCTAAGTATGTTAATGAATTTAATATTGATTAGTGACATTTATTTTCAAGGTCATTTTATATAACTTATAGTAAGTTTTATACCGAAATCGAATAATTCAATTTACAAAATAGTTATTTCACGATTTATATTAAAAAATTCTATATAACTAATTAAAATAGAAAATTAATTCTTTTATTGTTAGCATATTTTCTTGCATTTTTTCCTTACATGGAAACCATGTTTGTAATATATTCAAAACTGTAACAAATCCTGTAACATTTTGCTTTTTTAAGTCTACTTTTGTAAGTTTTCATAATTTTTTGTTACCTCATCTATTATTTTTTTCTCACTATTTTTCTATTCGTTTGAATTTTTAATTTTTATATTGTGTGGAAAAAATTGTATTTGTCAGTCTAATTTAAAATAAAAAAGTTGATTATATATCAATATTTTCTATATTTTAATTTATATTTTTTAAAAAAATGGTGTATCTATTATTTTGGCTATAGATGCATATATAAACAAATTCTGATGAATCTAAAATTAAAAATACAATAAGTAAACACACAATGATTAAGTATTTTTTGGATTGGATTATTAGCAAGTTGAATTTTAAAAAATGTCTGGTTATTATTTTTTTATAATTTTACTTTGAGCTCATAATTATATAATTAAAAAATAAATTCAGAAATTCTTTATAGAATACGTTTTAAGTTATACAGAATATATACATGTCATTTAATGTAAATATATGTGAATCAACAAATGCATGCATACCAAATAAATGTTTAAATTATAATATGACACAAAATTAGCGATAAAAAGTTCACGTACATGTGCGATTATAAATAATCATTCAAATATGTGTTATTTGATACAAAAACATGGTTAAAAAAATATAAACAGCAAATTGTCAAGATAGTTTTTTTTATATAATTTGAAGATTGCATGTAAATGGCACTGCGTTCTGTTTGTCCAATTTTTAGTATTTTCTGATTAAGAATTTTAATTGTGCTACATTCGATCAAAACAATTCAATTTAAATAATGCTAATGCAACATATAGAACTTTACTTTGATTATCATTTTATGACCTATCACGTAAATAAATTGTTGTAATTTTATTGACGTCATATGTATACATACATATGTATATATATATATATATATATATATATATATATATATATATATATATATATATATATATATATATATATATATATATACATACACATTTGTTATGGATGTATGTATGTATTTAATTCGTCTTTAATATACAAAGTGCTTTAAGGTTTATAATGTGTTGATTTTTAGTAGTTCACTTATTAATTGGGATTTATTTTTAATACAAGGTCATTTTGTAGACTATATATAATTACAGTAAATATTTTCATAATTGAACATAATTAAAAAGAATGTAAAGCGTGTTATTCCATTTAATACTTTTCTCTCATATAATTGATTCGTTTCTATTTGAAGATTAAATGTTTATTAAAAATATTTTTTCAAAATGAAATACGTACATATGTGAAAAATAAAATATTGAAAATGCCAGTAATACACACACCTCTTTCTCTCTCTCTCTCTCTCTCTCTATATATATATATATATATATATATAGGGTCATCCAAAAAACGCACCTATGTATTTCTTTTTAGTAAAACACAAACTGTTTGGAATTTTTTCAAGCTGTTTTTTATTGAAAGTATGATTCATTACAATTTTAATACGTGGAACAGAATATCGTTCAAATGTCCACCACGAATGCGCGTCTGTAAGCATCAATTCGAATATCAAAATTTTCAATGACATTTCGACATGTGCTGGATTTTCTTTCACGAATTGCAACTCGAATGCTGTTCTTTAGGTCATTAATTGCTTATTGGTTGTTAACATAGACTCCACTTTCCGAAAAACCCCACAAAAAATCTAATCGTGTTAAATCGCATGATATTGGAGGCCAATTGAAATCTACATTTTGTAAAATTACATGTTGATGAAATTTTGAATGCACAAACTGATTGTTTCCTCGATTTGTGTGACATGTAGCACCGTTTTGCTGAAAATAGAAATTAGACATATCAATCTCATTCAATTCTGACCCTTAAAAGTCACTCAACATTAATTGGTATTGCTCACCACCACAGTGACAGTATTTATAACATTATCTTCTAAGAAAAATGGTCCAATGATAACATATGCCCAAAATACACAACAAACAGTGACTTTTGTGGGGGTAGAGATTTCTCATAAATACATAAAGATTTTCATTACCCCAGATACAACAATTTTGCTTATTAACGAATTCATCCATTGTGAAATGAGCTTCATCGCTAAACAAAATTTTGCTTGAAAACAATGGATTTGTTGTTCGTTGTTTAATAATTCAACTAGCGAAATTACGACGTTGTAAATGATCTCTTTCTTTCAGTTCTTGGGTTAATTGAATTTTATACGCGTGTAAATGTAAATCTTTATGTAAAATCCTCCATAAAAAGTCATAAAATATGCCCAATTCTTACGAACGACGTGAAATTGATGTCTGTCCATTTTCAACATTTTCACTTACAGCAGCAATGTTTTCATTTGTGCGTATGGTTTTTGGTCTTCCACTTTTTGGTTTATTAGTAACACAAGCAGTTTCTTGGAATTGTTTCACTAATCTTTGAATTGAAGACTGATTTGGTCGATTATTTACACCAAAAAAATCACGAATTGTGCGAGATGGGTATTTTTCAAAAAACACCCATTTTCATAATAAGTTTGAATAATGTAAATGCATTACTGCAATGTATATCTATGGTTAAAATTGTAACCTACTAAAACAAAAAGGCTTATTAGTCATTTGAAAAGACATGACGTGTGAACATTATACAGTGCTGACATCTAGGCGTTACATTTGGATGACCTGTTTATATATATATATATATATATATATATATATATATATATATATATATATATATATATACACACATAGTTATTTATATATTTTTTTAATGGTTAAACAGATAAACATTTCTCAATAAATACCAGATCATTAGCGATTTTTCATCCCGAAAAACATGAAATAGGTAATTTGTTATATTTAAATCTCTTAACAGTTCAATATATTTGTAATAGAGATTATAAAGAAAGTAGGATGGAATATAAAAGTAGTGTAGGAAAAAAGAAAAAAAATAACTAATACATATGAAAAGTTTTTGAGATAAAAAATAGAATCGAATTCAAAAATGGCTCCAGTTGAATTAAATAAAAAAATGGAGAGACTTAATGGTACGTTAGTTTCTGATTCAGTTGTCCAAAAAAATTAACTGGGTTTGGGTGTAAGTGTCGTGTTTCTAGACATAAGCCATTATTAAAATCAACATAAAGATAAGATTAGATTTTGTTAAAATATATCGAAATAAAAGTATAGAATTTTGGGAAAAGGGATTATTTGTGGACTAAAACAAATTTGGGATATATTTATAGGTGATAGTAAGCAGAAAAAACTTTGAAAAAAATGAGTTGTTAAATGTAAAGAAAAAATTATGTTCGTTGTTAAACATAAATAAGGAAATTTAATAACGTGAGGTACAATGGGTTAGTATAGGATTGGAAATTTCAGCTTTATTGATACTAATATTGACCTTTTATTTTATTTGAATATTTTAAAAAATAACTTAAAAATGTTAATAAAGTAAAAATCATTATGAAGAGGATTTTTGTGAAGACAAATCCACTTACACAGCCTATAATGTCCAAAACTTATTACTGTATAATTGCCCTCATGTCATTCAGTTACTCACTTGAACATATTTGAGATTATCTGGATAGATAAATTCGCGAAAAACATATTGAAGTTAATAAAAACCAGTTAAAATTGGTAATTGGAACAGAGTTATCTGAAATAGAATTGGATTTCACGAGAAATTGATAAAAGCGAAAGTCTATGCCAGTCAAATACAAATACATACAAAATTCTATGCCATGCAAAAGTCTATGCAAAATATTAAATGTGTATAATTGTGTAAATTTATTTAACGTACATATGAAAAACATTTCATCTAATTTTTTATACCAAAAATTATTTTAAGTGTTTTGGGACATAACAAATGTATATTTAATAACTACATGTAAAATTAAAATTATTTAATTATTTTTGTGTTCATTAATTTAAGTTAATAAAAACCTAGTGGAAAAAATGTCTAGTCACATAATTTAGTTTCCAAAAACAGTTTGATGAGTTTATATGAAACATTCTTTTCATTAATGTATATATATATATATATATATATATATATATATATATATATATATATATATATGTATGTATATATATATATATATATATATATATATACGAGGGTCGTTTAATAAGTATGGTAAATTTATTTATTGTTTAATTTAATTAAATTTTTCAATTTAGTTTTTCTTACTTTTTACCATTCTTATCAAACGACCCTCATGTATGTATGTATGTATGTATATATATATATATATATATATATATATATATATATAGAGAGAGAGAGAGAGAGAGAGAAACATCCAAATGTGACGCCTAGATTTGTCTTCTATTAAAAAGAAATAAAAGAAACTATACATATGTTTCTTTTTAATAAAACACAAATCAAGGCATCACATTTGGATGATATATATATATATATATATATATATATATATATATATATATATATATATATATACATACACATACAGTTAACCCCCGTATAACACGGTTGTTACGTTTCTAAAAAATGCCGTGTTATACGAATCCATGTTATACGAAACAAAGAACTAATGTAAAAAAGAGAGTTAGGTTCCAAAAATTAGAAAAACAATACTATTATATTTTTATAATTAGGAGAAATATATTTATTAAAGAAATTTTCATCAAAAGTATTACATATTAATATGTATTAAATAATGTTTTCTTCGTCATCACTAATAAGCACCGTTAACCGAGGGCGTTTTCTTTTTGACAAGATATCCTCATCCTTCAAACTTTCTTCAGTATTATTTTGAGTTCTATGCTCTACTTTTCGCAAAAAATCTGTTATTTTAGATTGCTTGCTTTTAGCTCAGTAAACTCTGTAATTTTTGTTCTAGCGAGATGGAATGTCTTTGTAAAGGTATTTTTTTAATTTCCACCAAACATAGTTCAGGGCTAGAAATTAATTCGCAAAAATGAAGAACATAATTACCATTTCTAAAAAAGGTTGAATAATACGCACTCGAACATTTTTAATCTACGAATAATGTAGTAAAAAGAAAAACACAAAGTTTTCAAATGTACTTAATACTCTACGAACAAAATGGATTTCAAATTCTAATAAATTTCAACATTTTATAGGCAAATCTGATACGACATACACACTCAAATGAAAAATGTCCAATGAGATATTTTGTGCACTTAAAAGCTCTTATTTAGTTCCGTGTTGTACGAGAATTTCCTTAATTTCGAATTTTGTTCCTAAAAACTTGAAGCGTTGTACGAGGATTTATCTAACTCTCAAACCGTGTTAGAGCAATACTGTGATATAGAAGTGCCTTATTGTACGGGGGTTACCTGTATATATATATATATATATATATATATATATATATATATATATATATATATATATATATATATATGGTTAACCTTCTTATAACACGGCATTCTGAAAACACGGTTATTGTTGTATGTTACCTGTATATATTACCTGTATATACATACATATATATATATATATATATATATATATATATATATACGGTTAACCGTCTCATAACACGGCATTCTGAAAACACGGTTTCCATATAACACAGTGAAAAAATTGCGATAGCCCTCCTGTAACACGGTTTCTATATAATAAACGAATGAACTTAATAAACGAATAACCTTCATATAACATGAATTTTGGATTGTGTTAAAACTATATCGTCGTCTTGTAAGGAATAAAGGGATCAACATTTAATGCTGGTTGGAAAGCTCTTTTACCTCAGATGATCCAGAGAGAAATTTCTATCCCACCTGCAGATGTAGATTATACCAGAATAATAAACACTGATTCTAGTTTAGTTGGTGAAGGATTTGCAGACATGAACATTCAAGATATGGAAGAAATATTTCAAGAACAAACACTTTAAGTGAATAGGAATTAATGGAATTTATAGATAAGTCCACCTCAAATGCGTCGATAGATGATAATATCGAAAGCATGAACGATAAAACCAAACGATGATTCCAAATTTAAGTTTAAATGATGCCTAAAAGAGAATAGATTTGGACAAAAAATTAGAACTTTATTTCATTAAAAAAGATCCTCCAGTAGTGGGGAGTTAAAAAGTTTAAAAGAGAACTGCAGAGCTGCTTAGCTCCTTATTAAGAACCTTTGGCAGAACTACAAAATGAGAACATATCGGTACCACCTACCACTAATTCAATTATACTTAATAATGAAGATACAACAAGTGATGAGGATTTTCAGCCTCTTTAAAGAAAAAGTGTTAGCTAACAGTGGTTTTAGACGACAATTACGATGAAAATTGATTTCTAACAAGTTCTTGTTATTACTGGAATTTGTACGGTTTAATTTTATTAACATCTTGAATTTGTGTTTATTTTATTTTTTTAGTTTATTTAAATTTTAATGTATGAAGTCTTAAGTTTTAAAATCATTAAAAATATTTGGAATAAATTTATATTTTTTTATGCATGTAAATTTATGCTATAGAACGAATCTTCGCTCTTATATGACTTTACATCTTATAACACGGATCGTACCTCTCGAATTTGTATTATTTCTAAATTTCTCTCAACACGGTTTCGATATAACATGGCACTTTAAGAACATGATTTCGTTTTAACACGAAACTTATTCCCGTGATCTGTATTACTTCTAAGTTTCGCTTAGCACGATTTCTATACAACACAGAACGAATAAACCGTGTTATAGGAGGATTCTCTCTCTCTCTTTATATATATATATAATATATATATATATATATATATATATATATATATATGTATATATATATTGTTCAATTGAAATATTAATTTAAAAATTATTCATAACAAATATAAAAACATTTACTAACTTCCCGTATCCCCGTAATCATTTTATATATTTTTTCTTTACCGGTATTGTATACCAAGTAGATATTAAAAATGAAATCGTGATTCGTTATCTAGATGCTGCTTCCTGTTTTCAATCGGATGCTTTTGCATAACGTGTTGAAAATATGAGTATGCATAAATCTATTTGTTTAAGGTTCGTAATTAAACTTTTTTTATTTTCTTGTAATTAATAAAAGAATAATTGTCCATTTATGTTTGGCAAAATACACACTTTCATAACTAGGATACTTTACAATTTTCTTTTGAATACTTTTTAATTTTTAATTAGTTCAACTTTTAATACATTTGTATAATATTAACAAAAATGATCATAGAATAATCTTATAAGTTTTTGTTAGAAGGAGCTTATTGATTAATTTTGATATCTACTATTTAAAAAAGAATAGTACTCTGTCTTCGTTTTCGTTTCCGTAAAAATTTCGTTTACGAAGTTTTTCGAGATTATTGAAGAACAAATTTTATGAAATGTTAAAATTAACAAAAAATGGAAAAAGATAACAAGTAGACTTTTCGGACAAAATGAATTTTAATTGTATTATATATATATATATATATATATATATATATATATATATATATATATATATATATATAAATATATATATATATATATATATATATATAATAGTAAACATCATTTACACAAAAGCATTAAAATATCTTTGTAAACGTTTTATTTTTTATAACTTATTTATATTGTTAAATAGGAGCAAATTCGTGGGTCCACGAATGAATCGAATATAGGAGGCAGAGTCCCCTGGTAAAATGAGATTTTTTTGTTATTTTATATAATATATGTATTGACCAAGAAATAAAATTACATGTATCTAATAGAAATTTTCAAAAATATAAATAATATTCTTTTAACAGTAAATATTTTAATTAACTAGTCTTTTAATAAAATGTTTTTATATTTTTTAGAATACAACAGTCTAATGATTGTTTAAGATGCTTTTTTATTTATGAAGTATATATATATATATAGACGCACATAAGTCTGTCTTGGCATACATGGGTAACAGGCAATTTATTGATATAATTCAATAAAGTCGTTAAATTAAAAAAAATATTTAATTGAAAATAAATATAATATTCATTAAATTTATTCATTATATAATATTCATTATATTTACTTTAAATTAAATATATATTTTTTTAATTTAACGACTTCATTGAATTATATCAATAAATTTCTATGTTACCCATGTGTGCAATGACTTATGTGCGTCAGTGTGTGTGTGTGTGTGTATGTGTATATATGTATATATGTATATATATATATATATATATATATATATATATATATATATGTATATAAGATTAAAAAGAGCATGAAAAATGGCAATTTATGTTTTTATTTGACTTAATAAATCTATTTGCTATGCTGAGGCACATGATTCAGTAACAATTATTGGTACAAGTAGAACTTCTGTCATATTAATATTATTTAGTAGTTGTGGATTTTTGAAAATATATATAATAAAGTTAAGAAAATAATATTATGTTTATGTCCTTGATCATATGATATAAAACTAAAAAGTGGTCTTTCTAGTGCATAAAAATAGAATCAGTTTGTGTAAATGTTGCCTATTTATAATTGTCTGAATTGAAAGTTTTTGCATATTGATGAATCAAATGTACTATAGTGTTTTTTGTTACATAACATTTTCATTAGCGTACCATTTCCTAGTTAACAATAGATTTTTCTAACTGATAATTTCGTCATCAAAAAATGTTGTCAGCGAGGGAAACTCTTCTGTCAGAACTTTAATTTTCAAATATCCACGAAGATAAGATTTTTTTCATTAACATACTGTAATATAATTTTTATTTTTTATAAAGTTCATTTTGTTTTTTGATGCCTTTTAAATTTTGATTTATCATATAACAATGATTTTGTAATTTATAGTTGTTTTGAATTTGTGGGGAAACACAGATTAGAAATTAATTGACACATACACACACACACATGTATATATATATATATATATATATATATATATATATATATATATATATATATATATATAGAGAGAGAGAGAGAGAGAGAGAGAGAGAGAAAATCATTCAAATGTGACGCCTAGATTTGTGTTATATTAAAAAGAAACTAAATAAATTATACACATGTTTTCCTATACACCACCCTATACACATGTTTATTTTTAATAAAACACAAATCTAGGCGTTACATTTGAATCTCTCTCTCTCTCTCTCTCTCTGTATATATATATATATATATATATATATATATATATATATATATATATACACACACATATTAATTTGTTGTATATTCACTAAGCATATTATTTTTTATAAAAGCTGTTTAAAATCACATACAAAATTATTAGAAGAAGAATGTGATGAATTTTTTTAAAATATATTACACATTTATTAATACATATTGATATATGTATGTATAATGGATTAAAAATGTTGTACATATATCAAAAATTGATAAGTATTAAATAATTTTGAAATTATACTCAAAAAAAAGTGCTTATATTTATTTATCGACATTTTATTTGATAAGATTTATTTTTTAGAATTTGTAATTCGTTCTATTCAACAAGGCAATAACAGCTTAGAATTAAAAAGAAGTGTTTTTTATCAGATGTTTGTATTGATGTTAATTTTGATTCTATTCTCAAATCTATATTTTGTGAAGTACTTAACGATAAATAGTGTTCAATGTTATTTTTTATTACGAATAAATCGTAAATTTGTATGATCTCAATGTGACATTGTAATCTGGTTATAAGATATTTCAATAAGTCTGTATACTCAATATATTCTTTTGTTATATAATAGAAATATTTATTACTTCCAAATATAGTCCATTTTTAATGAAATAGGTAATAATCATACATTAATATTTAATTATTAGAATAAATTAAATAAGTTTTTATATTATTCGTTTAAAAATAAAACTTTTAAAAATAATATTGTCGTTGAATCATATTGCATTACTATTTGTTTTTTTTTTTTTTATTTTTTATGCCTTACTGGTAATAATTATTAATTTTTTTTTATAGATTACGAAATTCTAAAATGATTATTTATTAGAGGATTTTAACTTTTAAAATTTTAATAATTCAATAATTTTTTTATTGATGTTTGCATATATATATATATATATATATATATATATATATATATATATATATATATATATATATATATATATATATGGTCATCCAAATGTGACGCCTAAATTTGTGTTTTATTAAAAAGAAACGTGTATTTTTTCTTTTTAAATAAAACAAAAGTTTATGTGTCACATTTGGATGGCTGACTCTCTCTCTCTCTCTCTCTCTCTCTATATATATATATATATATATATATACATGTTATTTTGACTGTTGTGAATTATTTTGTATGAAATGAAAAAAATTCTTTAAAGTTTCGTTGGTAATTTTTTATATATGAAAAAAATTCGTTTGACACATTTATATAATAATTAATTGTATATAAATATACATTATTACAGAAATAATTGTTATTAACTAATGCTAATGTTTTTCTGATTTATAGTTTTGCATTTTTCGGCAAATAGTAATTAAGTTGTACTAAATAATTGAATACGACTCTGTTCTGTATTTTAAAATACAAACAGTTATTTATTTTGCAATGTGCATATATTTTGTGCCTTTGGTCGTACTCGTGAAAGTAATAAATTTTAGCATAGAAAGCAAAATATTAAAAAAAAAGAAATCGAAAACAGTGTAAAATATTAAGTACGTGCATGCACGTACATACGTACGTACACGTTTAAACAATAATTAAGTATGGATTTGTGACAGACAATTGTACACATTTTAGCCGTTAGTTAATATACCTTGGTTTTATACGACATACGAGTTTAGTCGACCTTGACCCATTCGCGTAATAGTTTTTACCTTTCCTACTGATCTACTATTAACATCGACGTACGCAGGTATGTGTTGTATTACCACTACATCGTTGAAATATCTTTGCTATTGTCGTCCAATAAATCTGTCGTATACTTGAATGTCGAACGATGTGTTTCTTAATCTAAACCACTATTTATATTTGTCTAATGAAAATGAAGTGGTCGTGATAGATTGTATAACGACACGTAGATAGTACTACACATACACACACACATGTATGCGCGCGTGTGTTTTGTGTGTATATGTGTATGTTATCAAATTTTCAAGTGAAAATAGATATTGTTTAATGAGATGAATAAACCTAATTTTATATTTTAAATAAAAATACTTGATAACATTAATTTGACACATACAAAAAATAAAATTGAATATATATATATATATATATATATATATATATATATATATATATATATATATATATATATAGAGAGAGAGAGAGAGAGAGAGAGTTTTCCAATAAGCGCTTCAGAAGTTTAAATGGAAATAAAACAAAAAGTATTTAATTAATTAGTTATTTATTTTATTTTTAAGCATATTCTCTGGCATTAATAATTAAAAACACAATTTCATTTATGTGACCACTACGACTTCACTTGACATAGTGCATTCGTTGAGTTCAATTTTTAGTCACTCTTTCGCATAATTGTGGTCCAATTTTATGAATTACAAGTTTAATGTTTATTTTAAGTGCTTGTTGTTTGTGGTTTACCAGCATTTACCAATGATTTCATAAAACCCCGCAGAAAATAATCCAGTAGAGTTATATCACATGATCTTGGTAGTAAATTGATGGGTCCATTTCGTGAAATAATGGACTCGTTCAATTTTTGTTTCAATAAGTCTATTGAAGTTTTTACAATTTCTAAGCGATATTGTCCATGATATTTTGCCAAATTATATTGAGTTGAAATGTCGAAATGAACTTAAAAAAAATCCAAACATGGCTGCCATCAGTAGTCATAGTTCTGACATTCTTATTGGAAAACTCTCTCCCCCCTGTATATATACAGAGAGAGAAAGAGAGAGCTTTGTTAGTTTAACACATTAACATCCAAGGACATAAAACTATGTTTTTTATGACTGCTTGCGAAATGCCGGAAACATATAAATAGGGTTTATGTACTGTGCATTAAATGCCATACATTACAAATAACTCTGATAGATTATTTAAAATTTTGCTAATAATAAATTATTTTATGCCAAAATTTATAAACATATATAAACCGCAACAACAACTTTCCCTTGACTAAGGTTTATAACTCCTCAAAATTGTAAAGCGATGCAACATATTCGAAAACCTTAAAATATGCCGGCTACATGCATCAATTTTCGCGCAAACAGCCCGGACCGTAATGTATTGATATACATATTTAATTAGAAAATGCCGTATATATTTTTTCACTTCGTTTTTTTATATATTGATATGTCTTGTATGAAAATTGTGATTTGTTACAATATGGTCTGTTACACACATTTACATATGTTTATAAAAACGAAGTAATTAAATCTAATTACCACAAATAAAGTACATCTTATTTTTTTAAAATAAAATATACCTTTTTTTACTTTCTTTGTTGTGTCAATTTATTTTTTTAAGTGGATAATAGTACTTCCTTTCAAATTGTTAGTATTTTTTTTGTAATAATTTATAAATTTCACTTTTCTTGTAAATATATTTTGTTTGCTTGTAACATTTTAGTATTTAAGTCATACACAACTTCTTAGTTTCTACTAATGTGTGTGTGTGTATGTGTGTGTGTGTGTGTATGTGTATATATATATATATATATATATATATATATATATATACATATATATATATATATATAGTTAGTATAAATGAAGATGATCTCAATGTAAAAAAAACTTAAAGTACTCATTTTGTTGTAGTGTTTTTCTTTTTTATTTGGTTGTTTTTGATATTTCTTTAGGGCAGATGAATATGAACTAACGGCAAGTAAACAAAAATGTTTTGGAATTTCATAAGGATTATATAGATCTATCTAAATGTGATATCTAGATTTGTGTTTTATTAAAAAGAAACAAAGAAACTATACACGTGTTTCCCTATACACATGTTTCTTTTTAATAAAACACAAATCTGAGCGTCACATTTAGATGATCCTATATATTCTGAAGTTTTATTGGAAAAAAATCTAAACACAAAAATGTACCTTACAGATCAAATATAAAGATGAACTAAAGATTTAACAAAGATAAAGCAAAGAAGAAAAGTTTTATATTGTTGATATTTTTATCCTTTATAGATTGGGCCATTTTTATTTGTATATTATATTTATATATATATATATATATATATATATATATATATATATATATATTAAATATCATATACAACAACACAATTTTCATATTTTTATATTGTAAAAAAATCACAATTATTTTAGTAATAAATTCTTGTATTTTTAGTTCTTTTGTATTACGTTATTATTTTACATGTATATAATGTAAAGTTAGTCATGTTCAGAGTAAGGTAAAATTTATCTGATTGATTAAAATTTTAGTCGTTTTAAATTAATCGCTAGTTGCAATTACTTTATTAGTCGTTAGTCGTTTCAAGTGATTGATCTGAAATTAGTTATTTTTAAATCAATTTGTAATTAGTGATTAATAAATTAATCATTAGTTGTGATTGATTTATTAGTCATTAATTGTGCTCGAAATGACTAATAAATTAATTGATTTGAATATTCAGAATTGTGTAATATTAATTAAATGCAATAGTAGTTGAATACGACTGTTAAATCGTCACGAAAAATTGATTAAAACTTAAAATTCAAATTTTCAAATAAAAATATTTTATTTGAAGAAATTATAAATGATTTTTAATGAAATTTAGTTTTAATTTTAATAAAATTTCATTTTAAGTAATTTTTAATGAAATCTAATAATTTCACAATTATTTTCACAGAAGTATATAAAGCAATTAAAATGAAAAAAATATAAAAGATTCGATCACACTTTTCATCCCATCTTTTAGACAGTAAAATGGAATGAATTTGTTTAACAGAAAAAATATATTTCTGAAGAAAATACGCAAGAGAAGAAAAAGTTAACTTGAGATTTCAGTATTTTTTTTATATATTTTATCCAATTAAATTTTCATCCGATTAATTTTTTATTTAAAAAAACGACTAAAATGACATGATTAATTTTTTAATTAATTGATTATTGGGATGAAAATTTAGTCATTAGATTTCTAATCATTTTTATGACTAAGAAAGGTTGAACATTTAATCAAATAATGCCCTATTCTGATCATTTAGTAGTTATTGTGAAAGTTGTAAATATTTTTTTTGGACCGCTGGTGATATATTTTCATTATCGAGAAAGCAATAATGTATTTTTTCTGTTTAAAAATCGGTCAAATAAATTCGAATGACAAATCAAATTAATTCATATGATCACTGGTTGTTAATTATTTCTTAACACATATAAATACACACATTCATTGTGTACATATATGCGTGATTGTGTATGTATGTGTTTGTTGTACATGTATTGTGTATGTTTTATTGATATTTTATTCATAAGAAGTTACATATTACATATAGTTACCTTGAGATAAACATATAGTGCACATATAAAACACATCAAAACTAATATACGTGAGTCTCGTTAAAAAGAATTTATATTATTTTTAAGACGCATGTGCTGTTCATTAAATATTCTAAATTTTAATTTAGTTTCACAAAGTGGCGCACTGTCATTGTGTAGGTCAATTTGTAGCCTAGATTGCAACATTATATAATATCTGATTTTTTTAATTCGTATGTAACTCACTGAAATGCTGTTAATCGAAGGCCACTAAGTACATTCGATTTAATTTTTCGTTTAATGAAAGAACATTTATTGTATTTCATAAACTTAAATTATATCCTATGGTATATTAAGACTATATATTTCTCAATATGATAAATTATACCTGTGATATATTTGTTTTATGTAAATACATACAAGTGTTTTGTTGCATTGTAATGGAAATTATTTTTTATTGTTATTGTTAATTAATTCGAAAATTTAATTCACATGAAATGGATTTAAATTAAATTCATGCCGTATTTTTATTTGAAGATCGAAATTAAAGTTTACTATATCGATTTGTTTACATAAATTTCACGTTTATATGATATTTTATGTCAAATGTAGTAGATCTAGAATCTTAATCATATAGGATGTTTCAATAGCCACGTTTGAAGTTTGACAGCTGTTCGTGGTTATGTTTGAAATGACAACGCTGTTATTCTGTGACGTTAGTATTCTGCCATAGCTGCCATTTAATCATGGAAAATGTACACGCATCAACAACGTGTCAAAATTGTGAAAATTTATTATAAAAGTTCGTGCTCTGTTCGCCAAACGTTACGTGAGCTATCATTTTCTGTGACGAAGTGCATTTTTAATTGAGTGGCATTATTGTCAGATATGGGACGATACTAATCCTCAACAGTTCCAGGAGCTTCCTTTGCATCCAGAAAAACTGACTTTTTGGTATGGATTTTGGTCGGGCGGCGTCATCGAGCTATACGTCTTCCGAAATGAAAAAGACGAGACGGTAACTGTCAACAGTGAAAGATATCGAGTGATGATAACTAATTTTTTTTGGCTCGAATTGGATGATATGGACATAGATAACATGTGGTTCCAGCAAGACGGTGCTACGTACCACACAGTGAGTGACACAATGGGCCTTTCCACACTAGTCAGCATGCATACAGTATTCACGCCCATTACCGCTCGTCTTACAAGCTCTTACCCGAGAACTAATTTTTTAGGTGGGGGAGTTTGCTGATAAGAGGGTGTGAGACGAGCAATAATGGGCGTGAATACTGTATGCATGTTGACTAGTGTGGAAAAGCCCAATGGCGTTACTGAGGTCGAGTTATTTCGAGAAGAGGTGATGTCAACTGGCCGCTAAGATACGTACGACGAGTTGCAACGACCATCTTGTGGTCAGTTGTTAGAGGTTGTACTTTCTAGAAGTAATTTCTCTAGATGCGCAAATGTCTGATAAGCGCACGGATTGGATACTTCGCTTGAGGAGCCTATCTCGAATTATAGTCGAGACTAGAACTGTTTCATGCCGTTTGACCAGAGGAAGCTCCAAGTTACGGAGGTGACTTCTTGCTGGTCAAGTTTTTAAAAATTGCGCGGACCTTACGTGACTACTCCAAGTGGATCAAGCAGACGGAGCCGCTTTTGCTTGGAGTATTCATCGACAAGGTCGATGGTTCCCAATGCCCTAACTAGGGTGTTATCGCTACGTTCCGCTCGACCATACAGTCGATTTGCTTGTCCACGGACAAACTCATCAAAATTAGGGAGCCGGAGATCGTGATGAAGGGCGGTGTTTCTAACAAAATAGTGCGCATCGGTAATTAACTTAGCGCACCTATTTTGGAACACCTGCAGCTTTTTCACGTTTTTGTGATTGTATGCCCAGGCTGTACCCGCATACGTCATAATCGGTCGGATGCAGCTGAGGTAAAGCTTACGCTTACTACCCGCGACAGCTTCGATTTCCTATTTAGCAGTGGGTATAACCTGCGGAGTTGTGCCTAAGCCTTTGAAAGTACATACTCAGTATGACGTTCAAAGATTAGACCTCTGTCTAACATGACACCAAAAGACTTGACCTCATTTGCCTACTCCATAACACGGTACCGTCGAGCACGAGCGGGTCGGACTCGCGGTTTCTCCGCAATAGAGGAGGTCGAAAAAAGACCGCTACGATCTTCTGCACATTCACTCTCACTCTCCACGTTCTATAGAACGCATCGAGCTCATCGAGATGAGATTGTAGCTTTGCGCGGATGCACTTTGGTTGCCATGACTGCGCCATGATCGCAACGTCGTCCGCAAAGAGGGCCGTATGTTGCTCACGCGACACATCATTGATGTACAGGTTGAACAACACCGGCCCTAATACACTTCCCTACTGGACGCCAGCAGCTACAGGTCTGATGGACGACCTCTCCTCGTCCAAACTCACATAGAAAGAGCGATCCTTCAAGTATGATGCCAAAAGATAGACCACACTATCCGGAAACCCCATGTATAGGCCGCTAAGATCGTGCGACTTAATACCATTATACTTTTTTGGCGGAGGGGGGATACGTTAAGTCTCTGGCCTGTGCCAATAAACCAACAACAATTGACGACCTGAGGAACAACGTAATTCAAGCCATTGCAGAAATCCGACTCGATTTATGTGGAAGAATCATCCAAAATTGGATCTCTCGGATCGACTACTGCAAACAAAGCTGTGGAGGCTATTTGAATGATATTATTTTTAAAACATAATGGCATTGAATGTACTTTAATCCGCAGTAAAGATTTCCATCATACCTTACATACAACTCTTTTTATTCAATTTTAAAGATCGAACGCCCTTATTGAAAGACCCTGTATTTGATTTATTGTCAGTATTTGATTTTCATTTCATTCTTTGTTTGTCATTCATTTTTTTTATTTGACTTTTTCCAGACATTTTTAGAAACTACATTTCTACAAAAAACTATATTTGTTAAAAAGACATTTTTTGGTATTAAAATTGTGAAAAGAAAATATTGCTACTCGAATATATATTGTTTTTATAAAAAGGAATTGTAATAAGTTATAGAAAAAATAAAATGAAATAACATTTCGCAGTTGAAAATATTTGTAAAAACATTATATATTTAAATATTTGTAAATAGTGGGGTTTTAAAATATGTTTAAAAATCGATAATTAATAACTTATTTAATATTTTAAATTACTTAAAAAATAATCAAGTATATTGTTTCGAGTTATTATTTGTACATGTTTTTTTCAATATTCTTATCTACTGATATGTGTTTATCATTTATCAGGTGGTCATGTTGTAAAATATAATTTTTGTTTTATGTAAAGTGTCATTTGATAAGAATATATATATATATATATATATATATATATATATATATATATATATATATAAAATTATGAAGAGCTCTTAAGTTACAACCTTTTCATTCTCAAGAGATTTGATGAATGTAATTGAATAATAGGTTTCTGAACTTAAATATGATGTATTGACTTTCTGGGTTTTCGAATTAATGTATAATTTGTTAGGTTATAAATAGATTTTAAAGTTTAATTTTTTATAATTTATTTCATTTTTAATTTTTGTCTTAACCCTATAGTATCAAATAAATATCACCTAATGAGAATTAGAAACAGACATTTAAACAGTAAAGCGACTTGAAATTGAATTGACAGAATGCGGTATGTCAGAGGTAATCATGGTACATATATACCCGAAATCATATTTAAATATTAATGCCATAAAATAATCTTTCGAATAATACCAAATAAATGGTCATCCGGCCAATTAATATGTGTTTTATTTCGATTTAAAGTTCTATCACGCTTAAAAAAACATCGTATACAATAAATTTATTAGACAATGATTATATTTTTTTAGTATTAAAATTTTTACTAATGTATTTCAATATCGAAAGTGTTTTTTTTATTATTGTAATTTAAATAATTATTTTTTAAGGTTTCTTGAGGATCATTGAAATTAATAGAGTATATTGTCCGTTTTACACTTAGAGAAATTTATTGTTTGAGTGAAAATAGAGTGTGACAAATTCAATATATTTTTACAATTACATATTTTTTAATAGTTTTTTAACACTCGAGACTTAATTTTAAGATTTTAATTGCACGTGTAGATATGAAAGTGCATAATTATTTTAATATGTGGGTTATTCATGCGTATGTAATTTGAAACATACGGTAATATAAAACGGCTTGAATTAAGAATATTTACAGATTTGTTTACTTTTAAAATGAATCTATTTGGAGACATTTTCGAAATTATCTCATTTATTAAAGTACGGAAAAACATTCAAGGTCAAAGTGTTAAGTGTCATAATTACTTAAAATTGTCTTAAATAGGTTTTAATAGGTTAAAATTATTTTTAATGATCATATAATTTATTATGTATACTTATAATCGTATACTATTTTGTAAAATTACCAAGATTAATGCATTCATTTTATTTTGTCACAAATTTTAATGAAAAATTCAAATCAAACATGCATAAATATTAAATTTTAAAAAAACGCTTATATTAAGCTATTTTTTGTAAAATGATTATTTATATATATATTTTTAAACATTCCTATACGATATTTAATACATATTTGTAAAAGATTGATTGATTGACGTCTTAAATTTTTCAAAAATTATATTTTTTAATTAATTTCATTATTTGAATCGATTTCTAAGAAATTATATTTAATACATTTTAATTAAATGAATAGGATGATATTAAATTGAGTTAATAATTAAATTGAGTTTCAGTGACATTACATCATATGACGTCCATTTTCTGTCTGGGATACGTTCCACACGTGGTCATGTTTCTTCGAAGTATATATCCTGCAGTGCTTAATTTGCACTCGGATACAGAATGTACAATATATTTAGCATTTGTAGATTGTGACAGACATGTGTTGTATACAACCAAGTTTTGACGTAGCTGTTCCAACTAATTGTTACTTGTATTCATGCCATACACGAGGTGTGAGTGTGTTGTGTGTGTGTGTGTGAGTATGTATGTATATATATATAATGCCAATGCTTTTTTTTATTTTTAAGTATGATATACTTAACATGTTTTTTTAAAAACATGACAACGTTTTCAAAATAAAATACACCTTATTTTTTTAATTGTGATATTTATATGTCCTTTTATGCGTTATTGCATACGCTGAAAGTCAAGTACAAACTGATAGCAATACATATTACAAACATTTTTTTTTTAATGAATATATTTTTTTTAATGCTGACTATTGTGTAAAAGAAAAGCAAAATTGACTTTTATTTGTATTTATAGTGGTGTGAACAAAAATAGGTGTGAGTCTTTGTTATAGAAAGAAATCAATCACAGTTGGGAATGCAATTAATATTCTCAAACTGTTGTTCCTCAGCTGTTTGTCGTGCAATAAATATCGATTTTGTGGTATTACCGTTTTATTAAAAAATGAGAATGGCTTGTATTTTTTAATTTGTTTTTGACAAGTGAATATTAACCGTTAAGTTACTACCCGGGTACACATGTACCCATTTTCGACTTTGCGTTGAAGCCAATAAATTTCTATGTGAATGATCGTTTTGCCCAGTCAGATCCCCATTATTTGGGAAATTTCGAGAAGATTTAGGTATGTATATATTTTTTTATTAAAAAGATTAATTCAAACGACATTCAACTGATATACCCCTCTAATTACTACCCGGGTACACGTGTACCCATAGGTATTTTGTAAAAGGCAGGAATAAATTAAATAAAAAAATAAGTAAATACTACGTTTTTGTTATAGGACTTTATTGTATCTTCAAAAAAAAAAAAAATAATAACCCGAAAAATGTCATTTTTCGGAAGGTGATGGATAATTTTTACAAACTGAATACGTCGAAGAATGTTCATCACAAATAAGTTTCTGGCATTGTACACATGATTTGCGAGTCTTTCTTCTCTGTTTAGGCGTTGCTGCATGACAAGTGCAAAAAGAACAAACGACGATTTTATGACCACGTATATTACGTTGAGTTGTAGTAGTAGTAGATGTAGAAGCAATCGACGCAGAAGTTGATGTACTTTGTATGCAATAGATTGACTTCATTAGCATACTCTCGATCGCTAATTTTGTAGATAAGTTTCTTGTAATTTGTATATTGAGGGAACGGTCTTGAATGATTGGAAGACAAAGCTCTTCTACTAATTGTCTCAAAAATACTCGGCGCTGATTTATATTTTTCTTGAGCATACAGTTATTTTCGAAATAAATAATATATGCTGCAAGAGCTGCAATATCAACGATATTGAAGAACAATACAAGTGGCCACCTGTGTGTACGTCTTCTCACATTATAGCGTCCTACTAATTTGTCCATAATGTCTATATCAAATTTTGTTTTGTTATAAAAATGGATTATGTCTGGTTTATTTTTAGGTTTAGTCATTGCGTCGTCGTGATGCATCGATGACAAAATTATGACGGTTTTATTTATTTTTTTGGCACATATCGTTTTGTCACGTTGTCGTTATAGCCAAATAATAAAGAATTTATTCTTCGAGATTTTGTCATTTCTGCAAGAATATATTTTTTTATTACATTTCAATGTCCCAACGACTGTCAACTTCCATGATAATAAATGTCGGGCTAACGGGAGAGTTGTAAAAAAATTATCCATGGTAATATTTCGGCCTGATCCTTTGAACAGATCCACCAACTCTTTTACAACTCGCTCTCCTAATTTTTTTTCTCTACCCGATACTGATTGTCCAGTATACATTTGACCAGTGAGAGGATAGAAGTTTTCTGCATCACAAATCCACCATATTTATATAATAGATGCCGCCAGATATACGAATTTAGGGCCGTGATAATGACATTTTGTAATAGGGTACACGTGTACCCGGGTAGTAATCAATGTGGAAAATTTCGGGTAGTAACATAACGGTTAAAGTGTGAAAAAATAGAAAAAAATGGTGGGATTAGGAAAGAGTTACCTCTGTGAGCTATTGTCATCGCATGAAACAAGCTCAGCTAATAAATACTCAACAATTTATCGAATAAAATAGGAATTTGGATTAAAAAATACCGTTACTAACTAGTAAGTGACGTAGGTTATTCTGCTCAGTGATAAATGTTAGTCCGCATGTTGTTAAAGCGATCAGTGACACATGTCAGAGTTGGACTAGGAAATATTTTCCCAATCTGTGCACTTTCGAGACGGTGCGCTTTCCAACTATTTCTGTTTATGTCGATGCAGTATGGTTTAAAGGATATATAAGGTCATCCAAATGTGACGCCTAGATTTGTGTTTTATTAAAAAACAAAAGAAACTATACACATGTTTCCCTATACATCTCTCTATACACATGTTTATTTTTAATAAAACACAAATCTATGCGTCACATTTGGATGATCGTATATATTTTCAAACTTTCGAAGAAATATGACAATGTATGTATAATTTCATTGCATCAAAATATGACAAAATGACAGAATGTCAGAAGACTAAGGAAAATATAGGATCATCCAAATGTGACGCCTACATTTGCGTTTTATTAAAAAGAAAAATAATCTACACACATGTTTCCCTATACACATGTTTATTTTTAATTAAATTGAAATCTAGATATCACATTTGGATGACCTGGTATATCCTTTAAACCATACTGCATCGACATAAACAGATAATAGTTGGAAAACGCACCGTCTAGAAAGTGCACAGATTGGGAAAAGATTTCCTAGTCCAACTCTGACATGTGTCGCTGATCGCTTTAACATTATGCGGACTAACATTATCATTGAGCAGAATAGCCTGACGTCACTTACTAGTTGGTAACGGTATTTTTTAATCCAAATTCCTATTTATTTTATAAATTCTTGAGTATTTATTAGCTGAGCTTTTATTAATGCTATTTTTAAATTAATAAATATTTTCGCCCAATATCTTTATTTTCTGTACGTACCTGTAATATATTATTTTTGTTTGATTTGTCGTATTAGTTTAAATTACTTTTAAATAAATAGCACTTCTTTTCGATTTTTAGTATTTTTTTATAAAGTCCAATGTTTTTTTTTTTAATCTATTTTATGATTCAATCTATTTTATGATTCTATTGACATTTAAGATATATTTAATATCTTGACTTCTTTTAAACATATTTTTGTACATTAAACTCTTTAAAGTAGAAAAAATAATTCTTAATAGATTATAGTATTCCATGTATGGTGTAAACAAATATAAAAATAAAAGTATTAATGACAAATAGTTAAGGTTAATTATTTACAGGCTTGATAGTGTTGAATCAAAAATTAAAATGTGGTGTTATTTTGGTTTACATATATAAAAAAAGCTAAACTCGTTTTAAGTAAATTCTGTGACGTTTTTTGGGTTAGTACACACACATACACTTGTGTGAGAATCGCGTAAAAGTGCATCTACGTCAGCAATGCTATTTTAACACTAGGTTTGCGGGTCGCGTCATTTTAACACATTTCGAATTTCATGAGGGAATTTACAGAAACCGTTTACATTTTTCTTCTACCACTTGTAGTGACTTTTATCCATTTAACGAGACAAATGAAATAGGGAAATTAATTTTCTTCAAATCTTTCTAATTTAAAAATTATGTATGTGGTATACCTATCTTTACGGTACGGGTCAATTCGACGCAATCGTAAAATAAGCATTAATGCTAGTTGGAAAACTCTAATATAGAAAAGGCATATAAAGCAAAGTCACTAAAAGATTTTTATTTATGGTCGAAGAAATCGGGACCCGTTTTCTTCTCGAGCACAATGCCTAGAGATCAATTTACGCAAATTCTTCGATTCATATGATTTGATAAAAGAACAGAACGATCCGAACATTTACGTACAGATAAATTTGCATTGATATCTGAAATATGGAACAAATTTATACATAATAGTCAATCATGTTATAAACCTCACGAAAATATTTCAATAGACGAGCAACTGTTCTCTACGAAAGTCCGATACAGATTCAAGTAATATATGCCAAATAAGCCACATAAATTTGGCATAAAGTTTTTGTTGGCAGTAGATGTAAATTCAAAATATCTAAAAAAAAAATGGTTTCCCTAATCTGGGTAAAGATGAAACGCTAACTTCAACACTTTTGGGCGGATTTTGTATTTTTAAAGTTAGCCGAATCATATTTACATCAAGGCAGGAATATAACAACTGATAATTTTTTTACCAGTATATATGTGTAAAAGATACGCGGAATAAATGTAATGTTATATCATATTAAATATACATTTTATATGAGTGTATATCTTATAGTTTTATTTATAAGTTAATACTGTATAATTGTTGTTTTTAAGTTGTTTTTTAAAGAAAAATGTATGATTTTGTTCATGCGTCAAATTGACGCGTATCCGTAGAGATATGTATTTGTACGGAAAACATGAAACGTCCGTATACATGAAACGTCCGAAAACCTAGTGTTAATGACGTTATTGAAAGTAAAATGTTTTTGTCAAAAATTTATTGAAAAAGAAATAAATTGGTAAATATTTTTTTACACTATACTTCGATTTAACAAAGTGTAGTTTTTTTGTAATAGTAATATAAATACGATTGTTTTTTTAATTTATTCATATGTAAAAGATTACTCTAATTTTTCAAAATCATTATGATGTATGTGTGTATGTTGCAGTAATTGTTATTGCCTGGATTATTTATATACAGTGTTTCAATAAATAACTAGTGTTGAAGACAAATAGTTATTGACGTCATCACTTTTTAGTGACGTAGATGTACTGCTAAAGGACTCTGTTAAATTTAGAGTGACGCTCAAAGCTATTCGGTGAACATACATTAATTTGTTAAATATTTGAAAATATATATCAAAAATGATAGTAATTCAATATATTTTCATGTACATACATATATATATATATATATATATATATATATATATATATATATATATATTTATCAAGCGTTAATTTGGAAGAAATTAAACAATTTTTATTAAAAATAAAAATATAGCATACATAACAAAACTAGTCGTACTTTTAGTAATTTGTGTAGTATTTTTATCTTATTTGATATTTTATATGGGTTAAAGATTTTAAATATGTTTTTATATTATAGTATTTTCATACTATTATATGTATTCAATTTAATGTCACTTCAGAAATAATTTCATTTTATATTTCATACATTTTTTTGACGTATCGATTTGTTATTTTCTCATATTTTTCTCTGTTTTAACTTACATTTTCAGTAGGATTCATAGTTGGGTTTTGAGATGTCACTAATGATGAGGGATATTGTATAGTAGACAGTATTTAATGTTATATTTGGGATTGTCGTTTTGTCAAAAATAATTTTCTTCAACTTATAGTCTGACATTTTTTTAAATATCTTCTTTTATTTCCTTTCAATTTATACTATGCAACAAATTTGTTTTTTTAGTTAATTCTGATTTTTAATGATATGGTTAAATTTTACCGTGACTATAGTTTCTATAGTTTTTCATTTTTTTTTTTTTTAAAAAAAATAATGTAATATTTTTAAGTAAATGAATAGAATAGTTAGAAAAATTCTCTAAAATTTGGTACGAAAACAATTTTTTTTAAACATTTTTAACAAATTAAAGTATATCAGAAAAAGCACATTATTAACCCTTTGCACTCCTAAGGCCAGCTGTACTGCCCAGGCACTTGAAGAAGTTCTATTCTTACTGCTAGTGTCACTGTTCTCAGTTTATCTTTAAGTTTTAATAAGCGATCGTCCATCAATGTCATCGGCTGTCTGTACTGTTATATGTTTATTTTTCTATTATCCTAAAATCGTATAATCGAACAAACTGCAAAGATTTTTTATTGGCCATTCCGTAACTGAGAAATTTCAGAAAAATCATCTTGGAGTTGACTATCAGAGTATAGCCAAATTGCTTGGAGTGCAAAGGGTTAATTAAATTTTATTTGAGTACGAATGAATACTACGATTGATTTTAATTTTAGATTTTCATTTTGAGAAAAATATTTAGTCTTATTGAAAATGTTCATTTTATATATATATATATATATATATATATATATATATATATATATATATATATATTAATAACATTATTATCAGTCTCTTTCCATCCACTGCTAGATGAAAATCTCCCAAAACTTTTTACCGATATATCTTCCTTTTTCATTTCATACTTACAATCTTTCTTATATTTTCATCTCATGTATCAGAAAATCTCTACTTTCCTTTTTTTTTGTTTTTGGGTTCCCAGTTAATAATTGTCAGTAAACAGTAGTCATCTCTTCTTGTATATTACAAGACCAATTTCTATTTTAAACTTTTCATTCTTATGGTAATGTCCCTAACTGTTGTTTTTTGTTGAATCCAGTCCTTTTTCTTATCTTTACATGTTATTCCTAACATGCATTTTTGCGTTGTATTACTAATTATTCTATAATTTAAGGTTTATATTTCAGCGAATGTCATTAGATTTTCTTAAGATTTTTCATTGTTTCTTGTTCGCAGATAAATTCATCCAACCCTCATCTCCACAATACTGTACGGTATCATCCCCTCATCTTTGGTAAAATCTTTTCCTGGGTCTTTTTTTATCTCTTTGTTGTTTTTCGATAATGATTTTTATCTATCGTTTTATTTTTTTGCTATGTTTTCCCATACCAATTTCATCAACTTTATTTGTTATATTATATCATTTATCATTGTTTTTTCTCGTATCTAATACATATTTTACTATGACAATTAGTAATTCATAACATTATTCTTTCCATGCTTTGCTGAGTGGTCAGATTTTATTTCATTTTTATATTTAAGCGTCCAAGATACTTACCCATAAGTACAAACAGGTAATACACATTGGTTATATGATTTCCATTTCAGACTCAATGGTATTTTATTCTTCATTACATTATTCATTCTTCCAAATGTTGTGTATGTTGCTCTTATTCTCTATCAAATTTCCGATCTATAGTTCACCATCATATTGTATCATTGTTCCTATGTATAAGTTCTTTCTTTACGAAAATCGATTATATATATATATATATATATATATATATATATATATATATATATATATATATAAATAAATGTCATTCAAATGTGACGCCTATATTTGTGTTTTATTAAAAAGAAACATATGTACAGTTTATTTTTAATTAAACACATCTATGCGTCATATTTGGATAACCTTATATATATATATATATATATATATATATATATATATATATATATATATATAAAAGTATGTGTGTGTGTAATTACATATTTACACGAAAATTTATTAGATGACAGGATTACAAATTTATTAGATGACAAGAAAGCTATTTAAAATATACTGTTCCATGCATTGAACGTTTCAATGTATAAAGTAAAAATAGTTTTCTGTATGATTGATTGTATGTGAGAAATAAAATAGAATCTGAATAGAATACAACAATTGTTAAAAGTAGAAAAATAATCTGAACTTGAATATTCCTATTGTATGTTTTGTTTACTGGAATGATTACTCGAATTGTTAACATATTTGGAGCTGTCTAGTTAAATGTATAAATAATCGTTTAAAACTGAATTGACTTTTAAATGCGAAATGATGTTTGACTGTACAGAACAGTTGTCATCAATTAAATAATACGTGTAGTAAATAATACTATGCCTATTATGTATGATAAAATGTACAGTACAGCAATAATAATAATAATTGGATAATGTGTTTGCATAGATACTTGTCACTCATCAGTTTAAACGTTCTTTGAATATATTTTTTTCCCACTCTAATGAGAAATAAACAAGTACTTTTTATATTTATTTCTTGCTCTATTATTATTCGTCCACAGGTGTTAAAGATTATTTTTTCATATTGACTGAAGAAAATATTCAGTTGTATTGTTATGGAGTATGGAGTTATCTATTAGTGTATTTTGTTTTTTTCCTATCATTACATTACATTAATTATTTACTATTTTTGAATAATATTAATGATTTTTTATTTAAGTAATCTTATATATATTTATGTATACAATAGTAGGAAAAGAAATAAGTCATTTCCAGCAATATTTAATCATTTTTATTTAAACTATTTTCAATTTTTATACAAACAAAATACAAAATTTATATTTGGTGAAAAGTGTAGTTAAATAAGAAAAAATACTTTTATAAAACTAAATATAAATAGAATATAATGCAAATTTTTAAATAATTATTAATAAGATATTGGTCTTAGAAATAATATATCTATGTATTACATACAATAGAAAAACAGTTACAATAATACCTTGCATAGTTCGGCTTTGATTAGTCCGGTTTGAAATTTAAAAAAAAAAAAAATTACTTGAAAAAATCCTACTAAAAAGTTTTTCTTGAAAAAAATCCCAAAAAATTAATACATAAAATTATTTTTAAACGTAAATTTTCAAGTTTTTTCCTTTATTATGAAAACATAATAAAAAATAAAACTGAAATCGTCTATGCACATTATGTGCAACACATGCGCAGTTCTAGTTTTGTGGTATTTTTTCTTTTTCTATTAGTTTTCGATTCTCAACTTTAGAATGAAGTCGATTTTTTGATAATTAAATTTTAATAACCCATTTGAAAATGAATTTAAAATGAATGTATAAACCCCTGATTTGGTTTTGTTGATACATACAAACATTTCAATATATTACTCTCGTTTTATTTACTGAAAAACGGAAAAAAAATGTTTGGAACCAATTAACGTTTTTTGTATTTAGTTAATGTTTCGATTAGTCCGGTTTCAAATAGTCTGGCTAATCAGTGGAATCGATTAGCTGGACTATGTGAGGTATTCCTGTATATTGTACAAATATATAATAATTTTGTAGTGTAAAATTTAATTTTTATAACTTTACTACATCAGCATGTATCGTATGAAATGACTAATTTTCGATAGATGTGTTTTGCAAAGTTTTTTTTTATCATTGTTCGTTTATTGTGATTCTAACTTATAATTGAGATCGAGACAAAAATGCGATGACGACATAAATCTTTACACAATGTGACGTCATCGTAGGGGAAGTAAATAATAGTTTTTTTTATCATGGTCGTAACGAGAATAACAAAAAGTAATATATTCTTCTACTTGATTATTGATATTGTACTTTTATACCAAGCGTGACACGTTTTGTTTTAAAGGCACGCATTCAGTCCTCAGAGAGAACGTCTAAAATTAAAATTAATCATATTTACAATGGAAAATAGAGAATTATATTTTGTGAACTATTTTGCTTAAGAAATACTTTATTTAATAATGAAATTGATTATCCATTGTCTTCGAATTATTTAATTTATTTAGTAATGGCATCGTATTTGAATATTAAGACAATAACAACACAATGGAACAACGAAATTTTATATTTTAAATTCATAATAAAAATTGTAATATCATCAAATTGCTGCTATATATAATATAATCGTGAAAAAAATACTTCTTTATTGATAAATAGATTTATATATTTAAAACTGATTTTTTTCAAACACCTTTAAAGTTAAATATTAAAATCAAAATGGAATATTCACCTTGTTATTGTTTTTGTATTAATGGTAGTCAAGTATATTTTATTTCAATTATTTCTTACATGAAAATTATAAATAATACTGTGCAAATATTTATCAAAAAATTTTTTTTTAATATATTTATAATGAATATTAATTAATATGTGTTTATTTTAGCCATTACATTTAGTTAATTGTAAATATTAAAAATTGTCATTATTAGTTTTCTAATATATATATATATATATATATATATATATATATATATATATATATATATATAGAGAGAGAGAGAGAGAGAGAGAGAGAGAGATGACAATTTTTGTGTGTCTATTTGTACATTACGTACAGTTCTAGAACACAAATTCAGTAAGTTGTTCTGAAAAAATGTTGTGTTTTGCTATACAGTACATCAAATTCAAAAATGCCATCTTAATGTACTTGTGAATTCAGTCAGATACCATTATGTGCATAATGCAAGTGTTGCTTAGTGCTTGACAGAGAAGGTTGTTCCTAATATTTTATATTGCGCGAAAAATGCCACGTGAAAAATTCCCTTTAGTAGAAGAAAAATCGAAAATTCAAGTACTTAGTGTTGTTAAGCATGTACAAGAGATAATGAGATAAGATAATGAGATGAGGTAATGAGAGTGAATAATAAAGGAAAGAAGAGCTTAGATCAGATAGAATATTATGATTACATGGGAATGGCAGGTAGCACCGCAGACCATTTTCAATAATTTTTGGAAAAAATTCATTAATCATGGTTCGGTGAAGCACTCCATTTATTATAACGTGATCTCCAGCTTCATTTTGACACCACCGGCATGTAACGCACACCAGACAGTTATTTTTTGTGAAAGCAGTGGTCTTTGTTCAATAACTTGTGGATGGCTTTCACTCGAAATTCTGCAATTTTCTTTATTTAATGATGACGTAAGTTTTACGAATCGAACATTGATGTTCGTAATAAGTTTTTATAATTTATGAGTATTGTTGAAGTGTTAAATATTCCGTGGTAATTTACTAAACTATACTAAGTTGAAATATCAAAATGAGCTTAAAAAATTCAAACATGGCTGCCACCAGCTGTCAAATTTCTGAATTTTTTATTGGATAACCTTATATATATATATATATATATATATATATATATATATATATGCATATGTATATAAAATATATATGTATATGTTACATCCATGTATGTGTGCTTAACACATTCGCGGGCAGTAAAAATTTCAGTGAGCTGCAAAAGTAGACAGGCGATTTTTTTAAATTAATTGTGATATAAGAAATTTGATTAGGCACATTTTTTAAGAGTAGTCAGAATATTACATTTTAATAGTTATGTACAATTAATTAAAAAATTAGGGTTATATAAAATTAAATGAATAATAATTGACTTTAAAATTTGAATGTTTTAGCATTCATGTCATTCTGCATCACAATGAAAATGAATGCTGTAGCATTTACATCCGCGAACGTGTTAAATATATCATTTTAGAAGTTAAAATACTTAAAAAAAATGTTTTTAGAAAGCTGTAATATGATGGAATTGTAATAAAGACATTACTTTTTTATTTTTATTATTTATTAAAAAAAATCATATAGCTAAAAAATAAACAAATAGTTTTAATATGTAAAACAATAATAAAAACATTTTATTAAATGTGATATGATGGTATATGCCATTTTATGATTTATCGTTTTTTATTTTTATAATTTAATTGATAGTGTTTAGTGATCTATAATGTAATTTCAAAGAAATTTGAATTAAGTATTGTTCTAATTGATTATTTCTAGTAAATTGTACAGAAATTATCTGTATAATTTATCTTACTTCCTGTATCATTTTATTCGATTCTATTTATACTTTGTATTTGTATGAAATATATAGTCTAAACAAATATTAGAGAATGGAAATATTTAGAGTTAGTTTAAATAATTATTATTGTAAATACACTACATCGCAGTGTATCTATATTTTCAACTATGGAAAAATCAGAAATATATTATTACTGAATGATTTATGTTTAATATATTAAAAATTTATCATTTTTCAATTGAAATTTACAGAAGAATCTTGTTTTATAATAGTATAGTTAATGTTTTTCAATAATTTATTTAAATTAGTAAGAAATATATTTATATTATATTTTTTTCCAATTACCTTTTTATTCTTTTACTAATGCTAATATTTCTTTGTAATCAATTCATAAAAATTCTAAACAGTCGACACATGTTTCGAAACGTTTGTCATGAAACGTCTAAGAGGGATTTTTCTGTTATAAAATTCTTAGAAATCGTAAAATCATTATTCCAGTACATTGGCCAGCAACAACAGCGTGTTTTTACCGCACTGAAATATACTAGAATCCTCTTTACCACTCCACCTTCCTCTTGTGTTCCATGTGGTGTGACGTCTATATCACGACGCCTGTTCACGAGGCGTCGGTGCACGTCATAGCCACGTGACTTTAAACTGCAGTCATATCTTAGCCGCATGCGCACCTTAATGTTTAATGATTATAAAGTATTACTAATACAACAAACCTAAAATGTTTTACATTCATTCATTTATATATATATATATATATATATATATATATATATGTGCATACATACATATACATACATACATACAAATAGCAGTAACATAATGTTAAGATACACACCTCCAATATTATGATCCAATACTAAGTTGTTTATGCATTTTATTTTGTAAAACTTATAATTAATTTTGTAAGTTAAATAGATCTATGATTTGTTTTTATATTATTAACTTGTTTTAGTGAATTATTTTGAGATTTTTAATATTTTTTAGATTATATATATATATATATATATATATATATATATATATATATATATATATATATATAGAGAGAGAGAGAGAGAGAGAGAGAGAGAAAGAAAGAGAAAGAAGAGGATGGCCGAAATGAGAGTGGAGAGTTTAGACATATTTACTTGCTTACTATTTTTTACTATCCTTTAGCCTCATTTGGTCCACCTATATGCACAAAAATATATACATACATACATACAAATATACATATATAGGTGTTTTAACTGAGATAGAACTTTAAATTGAATTCCTATAGAAAGTTCTATTTAACCTAAAAAAACTATATATATATATATATATATATATATATATATATATATATATATACATACATACATATGTGTGTGTATAAGTATATAAAAGTATTTTTTTTAGGTTAGTTAGAATTTTTGATAGGGATTCAATTTAAAGTTCTATCACGCTTAAAAATACACACACACACACACACACTTATATATATATATATATATATATATATATATATATGGATAGATGGATGAATGTATGGATTTATTTATGTATATTTCTCTTATAACGTGTATCAAATAAATATTAAAGTAAAAAAATATTATACTTAGTGTTAGTTCTAATTCTATTTTGTAGTAACGATAGTAAATAAATCATGATTTACTTCTAATACATAAACGTGTTTGTAAAATATTATTAATCAGTTATCATAAATTTGTTTAACCCGTTAAACTATTATGTCATCGTGAAAAGATTGCATTTTTTTTAATGTCGAGTATACTCGTCATGTAGAAAAAAATCGCTTTAGTTATTTATTGTAAAATTTAGGTAAAAATATATATATTTATAATTTTAGCACATTTTAGAATATTTCAAAGCAACCAAACAAACAAACAAAATATGGACTTTTTAATGTTTTTTTTATGAAATAATTTTCAAAAAATAAAATATCAAGTTCTGAAAATACCGTTTGTGAATTACTTACCAATAAAATCAAAAATTTTTCAAAGAAACCACCAAAAAAATTTATCATTTTGTTAAAATTTAACTCAACCTTATAGTAAGTGCATTTACTTATAGCAAGTGCATTAATATATTTTGAGAATGTGCACTGGTGTGCTTAATTATTTCTAGACGTGAATACTGTATGCATGTTGACTAGTGTGGGAATGCCCATTGTGTTTTCGTCGAGTATACTCGTCATCGCCTAGAAATAATTAAGCACACCAGTGCACATTCTCAAAATGAAACAAAACGCTTAACGGGTCAACGACCTTCCATGCGAGTTTGCGATAACTGACGAAGAAAATGTATATGTTTTTTTTTTTTTATACAAATTAATTATTGACAAACATCACATTTTATAAGGGTGTTTAATTATTATTTATTGTTTATTTCAAAGATATATGCTAATGTTATATTTCAATTAAAATATTATCTTTACCGAAGTTTACTTTGTAAACATATATAAATGAAAAATAAATCAATGAATCATAAATGAATAATTAAATGTATAGTGATTATTTTATAACGCAATGTTTTAATGATGATGGTAGAGTTATCTCAATGTTAATCAGTAATTAATAATAATAATATTCGCTGGCAAAGATTGCAAATTCAGTGATAAAAGTTAATTTTGAAACAATTTTTACTCAATTGATTTTTTTATAAAGTATAAGTTTTTTTGAACTTTCACTGTAGAAAACAATGATTTGGTGTATTAGAATAAATAATATTCAAACTTCCAGTACTTCTATGATAGATTTAACTTTTTATAATTTATGTTTTGTAATTTCACCATTTAATTTTTAATGTGTTATTATTTTTGCATTAAAAAGGAGAAACTATTATTCGATTAAAACTCTCCAAGGTTGAATACACCATAACAGTTTTAAAAATACAAATTAAAATCATGGATCTTCGTCTTTTTTTTAAATTATTTCACTCGAATGTTTTCTCATTTTACTAGGATTGTCTATCCTAAAATGTCTGTTTATCACGAAATGTACAATTTTTTGATGAATTATTTTTGTTTCTCGTTTTTATTACGGAATTAAATACTTTAATATAATTTTATGGTATTGTGGATCATTTATGTAAAAGTTGATTAGCAGTGGCATTAAACAATTGCGAATTGAATTTGATTTTTTTTTATATGCTCGTCAATATCATTGTATCTGTTAAATAATCATTCCGTTTTAATAATATTTCTTTTTTTCCAGACTGAATCCGAATGTTCGTGCGAAGAAGTGCAACGATTGACCGCTGCCACCGACAGTACCGGTGCTGGTGGTGGAGGCGGCGGCACAACCGATGCAACAGGAGAAAATGACGAAGAAGTACTATCATATTGTGAATACCACGACTTTCCGCCACCTCCAGATGGAGGTTATGGCTGGGTCATCGTCATTGCATCATTTCTTTGCAATATGATTGTTGACGGTATCGCGTACACATTTGGAATATTTTTAGGAGAATTTGTCAATTATTATGGGGAAGGAAAAGGAAAAACTGCATGGGTTGGAAGTTTATTATCGGGAATGTATCTGAGTGCAGGTAATTTAGTAAAAAAAATAATAAATTAGTATTTGTATTAGAGGTGTAATAAATATTTTAGACATATTTGTGCCAGATTATTTAAAATGGGAACGTATTAGGTCGTGTCATATGAAATGCCAAATTATTCAAAGAGAAATAAAATTGATTTTTTAATTCAAATAAACATTTTATTAATCAAAATAAGCACCATTAGCTTGTATACACTCTTGCCAACGCGTTTCCAACAAAAAATTCCTCTTTCGAAAAAGTCGCGGTCTTTAGAAGACACAAAGACTGTAAAGGTCCTTTCGACCTCATTCATATTACGAAAGATCTTATTTCGTATGTAGTGTTCCAAACTGCGAAATAAGTGGTAATCTATTGGTGAAAGATCAGGTGAATATGGAGGATCTCGTAGCCTAAGTCGTTCAGCGTTTGCAATGTTATTTGCACTACATGTGGTCTTGCATTGTCGCGAAAGAGGATAGGCCCAAGTCTATTGGTTAATTTAGGGTCCATTTGGACAAGTTTTCTATGCATTTCTTTAATTTGAAGGCAATATGACTGAGAAGTTATTGTTTGTCCGGGCCTCAAGAATGAATAATGAACGATATCCCTTTCAGTCCACCATACTGTCACCATAATCTTTTGGCCATGTATAGATGACTTCGGTGTGTGTCCTGGATGTTAACCACGATTAATCCACTGTCCCAATCGCTTTCTGTTCACCGCAGGTTACAATTCTTCTCAAAAAGGGTGTCCTATTGTTTCTCAAAAAAGCGAATTGTAAATCTTCGCTGCATTTGCTGATCATTCAAATCATGTGGAACCCATTTGTCGAGCTTTTTTAACCTTTCCCATGTTCTTGAGATGATTACTGATGGTTTTGCAACACACTCCAAGTTTTTCTGCAAGGAAAACAAATGTTCGAGAGGAATCATCTTCCACCAGCACTCGAAGAATGTCATTATCAACAAAGACAGATGATTTTTCGCGAAGCTTACTCATTAAGCCCTTTTCTCCACAATGGAATTTTTCGAACCATCTCTGTACGGTTCGTTCATTAACGATACCGTCGCCAAACACAATGTTGATATTGATGTGCCGCACTATTACCCAATTTGAACTCGTACAAAAAATAACCCTTAATTCCTTGGGTGACACCATTATACAAACTTTCTGCAAAAATTACAGTTATACAAAAAGTTTTAAAAAAATAATAGTAACTTACTGAGAACTGTATGAACTTTAAATGAGCACAAAAAAACTTATAACTTTTAAACATATAACTAATCACTTGAACGATCAACTTGTGACTGAAGAAAAATTCGATATTTCATGTTACACGACCTAATATTAAAATTTTTGTTAGTAATTCAGTGGCACTTAGATATATATATATATATATATATATATATATATATATTGATTTTTTGCTTTTAAAATGTCAAAATCTACATAGAAACAACAAAACATTTCATGTTCATTTTCATGTTTATTTAAATCTATCAACCACAACTAAACAAATTAATGAAATTTGTGGAAATATTTTAAAAGTGGACAAATATCGATTTGGATTTTTTTTCCCACATTCGACGTATTCTCTTAACATTGTATCAAGCTTCTATTTGCTTCGATTCTCAAAACACGTTTTGAAAAATATGTTTTAAGGCATTTATTAGAGCCGCATTGAATTTTTTAATATTAAAAACACTTTCTACAATAAACGACTGATTTTTTTTAGTACAGATAGAAAATGATTATTGATAATGAAAGTAGTTTTGTAGTGGATTGAAAATTAAGATTGTGTGTTCTAGTGTTGATTTTGCATATTATTGATTTTAAGTAATAATTTATTCGTATATTTAATTTAATAATTATGTACACAATATTTATTAATAAAAATGTGATTTTTTTAAAAATGTAATTGGTGCAAATATGTTGTAAAATAATAAGAATTTTTATTATAAAATAACATTTTTTCGATTATATAGTTGTAAAATTTTTGGATATCTTACAAATAATAAAAAAAACATATTTTTTATTACTCATTGAATAGTAATTGAATACACACAAATACATTTATTTATTTTATTACTCATTGAATGGTCTTTTAATTTGAGTATGTACACACAAAAAAAAAAACGCGGAAGGGAGATACTTGCCAACCTAATATATAAATGTATATGTGCTTATCTGTATAATAAGAATGAGAACACAGTTCTGTGTTTCATCTGTAATTTATTTTATGTTGATCTTTTTTTGCGTATAAAAATTATAGGTCCGGTTGTATCAGCGCTAACCAATAAATATGGTTGTCGAGCTGTATGTATGGCCGGAAGTTTTCTCGGTGCTGGTGCTTTTGTATTGTCAACATTTTCGCCAACGGTTAATGTACTGATGCTCACATATGGCGTTCTGGGAGGTAAGATAATAAGTTGTTCTGAGAAATTATTTACCAGATTTATTTTTAATGACTTACGTGTGTATATATATATATATATATATATATATATATATATATATATATAATTTAAAAGTGAAACCTTAACTAAAAATTTCAACACCAATAAAAAAAATGTTATACGAAAACATTTTTTTTAATTATAAAACTTTTGTGCAGATAATATTCGTAACGAGATAAAACATTCAAAATCCATTTAACAGCAAAGAAAAAAATACTTGTTTCAAATATGATTATACTTTTTATCGTTCTTGAATAAATATGATTTCAGTTTTATACAGACAAGATTTATATAAAGAGATATACACCCTCGGAGCAAAAAAATGACTGGGTTTGTGTATAACTTGATTACTGATATTAAATATCGCGACATTTCGTAATACTTATTAATAACGACTTTTACTTTGAAAGTTAAACAGCTTGTATTATAGGGTATGTGTCTGAAATTAAATGCAAAATTCCTTTTACAAACAAATGTTGTCTGTAGTTTATACCTCAAACGTTGTACTTTTTTTTGTATTTTAAACGGTATAATTAATACGTATATGCGCTGGATTAGTTTTGAAATCGTTAAAAGTTTTAATTAATAATTTTCAATATATTTTTTATCAGTCGTATATTTCCTTAATTAATGCACTGGTTTTATAACTCTATAAATGTTAATGTTAAATGTTATAAGTATTACATTTTATTTTTCTATATATATATATATATATATATATATATATATATATATATATATATATATATATATATACATATGTGTGTGTGTGTGTGTGTGTTCAGGAAATATTTTTGGTTCGGTTGAATAAACTAGAAACATTTTTTTTATTTAATATAGTATCATCCAAATGTAACGCTAGATTTGTGTTTTATTAAAAATAAACATGTGTATAGCGAAACATGTATATAGTTTCTTTTTGATAAAACACAAATCTAGCTTTCACATTTGGATGATTATATAATCGACATTACTTTTTATTGTTGTATTCTATCTTTTAGGATATTTATTTATCCATTTACAAAAAAGAATATCAGTTTGGGTGCAAAATGTGTCCTCGATACATAAATTTATTTTTTCGTATTAATTAAATTTTATAAAGATCGGAATAAATGATAATTCTAGAGTATCAGTTCGGATAAATATGGATCATATAGAGAGTTTCCAGCTAAGATCTTTCAATTTTTTTTTTGTATTTTATAGCCACATTATTATTTTATGTATTTTATTTATGAAATAAAACATCTCCTGTTTTCACAAAGTCTGGTTTTGATATTCATTTCAGTAGATTGTTGATAGTAACGATTTGAAATAACGGTTGTAATTCCGTCAACAGTATAGCATCATTTTATTTTAGTGCTTTTTGACCTTTTCAGTTATTATGGGGTTTTATCTTTTGGTGATCAATGTCAATTTTCACTATATTACTGTATAAAATTTATTTTTCATCTCTTGTCAATATTCGTGTCAAAAATGATTCATTTTCTTGATAAAGCAAAATAGTACAAGTCTCAAACCTATCTATCACATTTGTTTTATTAGTTTTTGTGGTATTTAAATATCAAGTATTGAAACCATATTGAGTTTGTGAGTGATCCCAAATTTTTATAATGAACATTGAGCTCATTTGCTAATTTTTATGAAATTTACTGTAGATTTTTGGCAACTATCTGCTTTAAAATATCTATATATCTACACACACATATACACACAATATATATATATATATATATATATATATATATATATATATATATATATATATATATTGGTGTAATCTTTGTTATAAAAAGAAATGAATCAAAATTGAGAATGTTATTAATATTTTCAAACTGTTTTGCTTCTCAGCTGTTTGCCATGCAATAAATGTCAATTTCAGGGTACCACCGTTTTATTAAAAAATGAAGATGATTTTTTTTTTGAAAAAAATAGTGTGAAAAAATAGGTGTCATTAAAAAATAATTTTTATTTCGAAAAAAATGACAGAGTAAAAAAATATTAATATTTGGTGGCATATCCCTTATTCTGTATGACTGCTGCACAACGTCGAGGCATTGAGTCGACTAAAGCTTGGCATCATTTGATAGGGATTGCCTTCCAAGTCTTTTCAACTGCCGCCCATAATTCATCTTTATTTTTAAATTTTTTGTTTACAATTGCCAGCTTAACGTCGCCCTACAGTTTCTCTATCGGATTTAGGTCAGGTGACTGCGCTGGCCAGTTCATTACTGCAATTTTATGGTTATCAAACCATTTTTTTGCCAACTTAGATGTGTGCTTCGGATTGTTGTCTTGTAGCACCCATCTAAGCGGCATTTTGAACTCCGCATAAGGCAACATAATATTACATTTATATCAATATATTTTTGGGCATTCATAATGTTCCTAATCCAAAAAAATGAGCTCACGTCATTATAAGAAAAATATGTCCATATCATTATTTCTCCGGATTCAAGTTTGACGGTCTTTATTGTGTACTCTGGAAGTAATTCTTGATTTTGAGTCCTTCTACGTATTGCTTGCCTCGATCAGATCCAAATAAATTAATTTTGCTTTCGTCGCTCCACAGAATATTTTCCACTTCGTTACAGGTCAGTCGCAATGCTCTCGTGCAAATATCAAATGATTTAAAACATGTTTTTTAGTTAGCAATGGTACTTTACGGGGACTAAGGGCTTGAAGCTTGTTTTAAATTAAAAAATTCTAATAGATGATGTTGTTACTTCCAGTTTCAAATTTTTTTTTGTTGCTGTTGAAGTAACAAACGGATTTTTTTAACCATTTTTACTGTTCGCTTCATATCTTCAGTAATTTTCCGCTTTCGTCCGCGGCACTCAATCTGTGAATGCTATTTTAAATAATTTTTTACTATATTTTGGGAGCAATTATTATTTCGGCATTTTTTTATACTTTTTGTCTTTCTTAAATTTACAATCACATGACGCTCTTCAGGTTGGCAGTGTTCTCGATGACCCATTTTTTGGAAAAAAATTCAAATTTAATTTCCCAATTCATGATAAGGGAAAAGATTTATAACTTACCTCACGGAAATGAAAAGTTTAAAGATAAACTATATTTAATTCTTTTATAAAATTCAAGAAGTTTAAAATTACATCAATTTTTTTCACATTTGGCAAGAAAAATTAAAAAATGCAAGCCATCTTCATTTTTTAATAAAACAGTAATTCCCGTAAATTGAAGTTTATTGCACGATTAATAGCTGAGAAGCAAAACAGTTTAAGAATATTAATTGCATTCCCAACTTTAATTGATTTCTTTTTATAACAAAGACTCGCCTATTTTTGTTCACAACACTATATGTATATATATATATATATATATATATATATATATATATATATATGTATATATATAAATTTTATAACCATGAAAAATGTATAATTTTATTGCTTTTCATATTAGTGTAAAGTTATTGTTATATATTTCAGAAACTGTAATTACAATGTTTATTATTATTATTACTTTTATAGGTATTGGATTCGGTCTCATATATCTTCCTGCCGTTGTAGCTGTTGGCTACTATTTTGAAACTAAACGTTCACTTGCAACTGGAATTGCTGTATGTGGTTCAGGTTTTGGAACATTTGCATTCGCTCCATTAGCAACTTCGTTATTAGATGCTTATGGATGGAAGGGAGCAAACCTCATACTCGCCGGACTGATTCTTAATTGCGCCATATTTGGTGCTCTCATGCGTCCATTAGAATACCCTAAAGTTCCAAGCGTCAAACCTCTTTTGCAACGAATGGCAGAAGAAAAACGTTTTCAAATGGAACGGGGTAGTATAGGAGGATCATATTTTATGGTCCAATTACCTGACGGAACGATGGAAAAAAGGATGAAAATGCCGATTAATGTAGATCCAGGTGTACATTCGAGTTTCAATTTGGATCAATTAGTGCCTGGTACTCCTTTGACACCTATTCCTACAGTACCAACATTACCGACGATTTCAGAAGTAAAAGGTCCTGAACACAGTTCTGGGAGTTCGGGAAATCAAAGTATCACAAGCGATGTTAAAAATCCACGCAAAAATCCAAGAATAGCCGAGCTTAAAAGTGAATCTCGGATAGAAGGTGCTTCGCACGTTTCTGCAGACAAAGATCAAGGCGATGCTAAAAAAGAAGATAGCGAATTTAGTTCTGATAAAGGTAATCTTCCAAGAAATGCTTCACAGCCAGCTTTTACAACGCATCATCAAGGGTTACCCAAAAATGGATCTGTCCCATTTTTTGACAGAATTAGAAAAACATCAATGGGCGAAAGATATAGACCTACACTAGGAGCAATACAGTCCAGGTCTAGAGGAAATATGAGTTCAAATGGGGATATTAGAAAGAGTCTTCATCTAAGATTGTCTCAGTCGTCGTTTTCTGGAAGTAAAAATAATAACAGCGAAGATGTATATGTAAGTAATTGTACAATTAGATTATTTTTTATATTATTATTTGTGCTTTTCTTGAGCGATTACAAAAAATTATTTCAATATATATACACTGACGATCAAAAGTATTCGCCATGTAAGGTAAAATAAGTAACTTATTTATATAATTCAATAAGTCATTAAATAAAAGAAATATTTAATTGAAAATAAATATAATGAATATTATATTTATTATCAATTAAATATATTTTTTTTAATTTAACCACTTCATTGAATTATATCAATAAATTTCTTGTTACCCATACGGCGAATACTTTTACAAGTGTGTATATATATATATATATATATATATATATATATATATATATATATATATATATATATATATAATTTTGTGTATTTGAATATTATTAAAGAAATATTATTGATAAATTTGGAAAAAGTAGTGCGTAGTGGAAAAAAAACACTAAATGATTAATTTATTAATCATGAAACTTAAATGGTAGTAAATTAGTATAAAAAAATAATGTATGAAGAAACAAGACTTGTTTACATTCACGTATGCATGGAGCTGTGTTTGCATCATTTGAATAGATTTAATATTTATAAACAAACATGCACATATAGATACTTATTTCTTTTTATATATATTAATGCATGTGTAATTAAGAATAAAAGAAACGATTATTAAAATCACTAATTTGTTGCGCACTTTCAACCGTACGGCAACGGTGTTTTTTTATATAAATTATATATATATATACATACAAACGCATACATATATACTCTGTTTAAAAAGTACCGGTGGTTGTTAAATGCAACACAAAACATATTTATTTAGATAATTTTTTTTTGTTCTCAAAATATTCCCCATCGGATGCAATATACATGTGGGGCAACGTTTAATCAGTTCTGGAAAGCCGATTTAGGAATGGCCTTCAGCTCCTTTACCGAATTCTCTATAACCACTATCGTATGAACTCTTTTCCCGTAGTGGTAATTTTAGTCTCGGAAAGAAAAAAAGTCACGCGGTGCCATATCTAATGAATAAGGTGCTTAGGCGATGATATGTGTTGAGTGTTTGGGCAAAAAAGTCGCGTACAAGGGTCGATATGTATGCAACTAAAATTCCACTAAAATGGTATGAACGGAGTGGAGAGATATTTTAAGAAATTCAGCAATTTCTCTTTGTGTCATATGATGATTTGCAAGCACTAATTCATTCACTTTTTCAATGTTTTCTTTAGTGGTTGGTGTTGATGGACGTCCAGAACTCGGCATATCTTTAACGACTTCATGATCTTATTTGAATGTTTTGTATTATACCACTCATATGCCCGTGTTTTAGACATACAAGTATCACTATAGACTTTTTTAAATATTTTTAGCGTTTCGGTACTAGAAATTTCATTCGAAACATAAAATTTAAGCCAAACTCTTTGGTCAACAATTTTATCCAATGTAAAAAATGGTTTTGGTACTTGCGATCGACTGATATAAACAAACTAAATAATACACTGTCCTCAAACTTGACATAAAATTGATTTGCAGTTTTGCCAACATATCCGCAAAAAATTAAGATTCTTTAATTCGCGTTTTTTAAATAAATATTTCCCGGTATTTTTTGAACAGACTATATTTATATATATATATATATATATATATATATATATATATATATATATATATATATATATATATATATATATACATATACATACATACATACACATACACATACATATACATACATACACACAAACACACTATAATTATTTAATAAAACAAGACGTAAACATAATATTGAAATATAATATTATGTATTAAAAATAATATAATATTATGTATTTTGTTCATATTATAAAAAATAATTTTTTATAAGTTAGCAATTTTATGTATGAACGTGCGTGTGCGTACATATATTTATACATTTATGCAGAATGGCAAAACTTATGAGATAATAGTGTTATGTATCTATAAGAAATTTTTGAAATCATTGAAATATAAAATCCGATTTAATTTTTTCAAATTATTTAAAAAGGGTTTTCCCTATATCTTTTTTCATTTATATATTAGCAGCAGCATCTTTATATCTTCGGATGAATTTTTAAATCCGTAATTGAATGAAAGCCTTTTCCAAAACTTTCTTTTTCCTACAATTCAGTCTCATTCTCCTCAATTTGACAACCGTAAATAATTCTTATATTCCGTCTCTCTAATAGTTTCTTTTTGTGGCTTTTTTTTCTGGGTTTACAATTAATAATTTCTGTTGCTTATCAGTGATATTCTCTTTATTTTTCAACTTTTTCGAGTAACGATAATATTACAACAGAAGATAGGTAGTTAATAATTAATTTATGAAGTATGGGAAGAATTTGTATCAAAAAGTCTAGTGTCATACTGTTCTGACAGTTTCAATTAATATTGTCTATCAATCAGATTAATTTCGATACCATTGCCTTTTCCGCATACTCGTTCCTAATAAGTATTCAAAATAATGAGATTTGGAATTATATTGAATTCGAGAATATGATTTACATTGAGTTTAGGAAAATTGCAGATATATTTAATTAATTTCTTACAGATTATTTTACTTGAGATTCATAATCATACTCGGTTGTATGTTTAATTTTTGTATACTATTTTATTTTCGTATTATCGACTGTAACATCTAACGAGATTTCTTTAGTTATTATCAATCACAATATGAGTTATATAATAAATAACGTTAAATACTTCCATTGCTCATTCAAATGAAGATATGTTACTTAAGTACATATGCTGGTTTGTTTTATTTCTATTAATTGTTTTTTTCGATACATCGAAATTTCTATTATTGCACGAAATGAAATCGGGAAATATGGTCATTTTGTTGTTTCCAATCAACTACGATATGAAAACAAGGAATAACGGTAGCAAACGGGATCTAATCGAATTTAGTAATAAAACTCAATAACATCATTGATCAAATACCTAATATCATAAATTGTAGATATAGTTTTTTAATGAAAAAATTGACTAATGTGTGTTAAGCATTTAGTGTATAATATAGTCAATTACTTAACATATTTAGAGAAAAGAAATAAAACTTGCAATAAAAAAAATCTACCTACTACAGCTGTTGTTTCACTTTATGATCAAAATATGTTCGATAATCTTTGACCCATATTCAATGAATATGAAAATAATATGCAGAGTTGAAAAATAAAAAAGAAAGTTTATAAATACATCACAGTACCTATTGGAATGTAAAGTAATAATAAAAAAAAACGATTTTGGATGTTTCAAGAGTTTTTATTGTATATTTCAAAAGACGAATGGTTTGTAATATTTCCAAGGAAGATGATTAATAACCTAGTTATTATTTAATGTTATTGAAGAAAACCAATAAAATATCTAATTAATTTTATTTTAAAAATATGTATGCTATAAATTTTAAAGATTTAAAAAAGATATGATGAAATGATTAAAATTTTTGAAATGCAAAATAATAATTTAACAATATAATAATTAAGAGTAATCATTTGATAAAAAGGTTTTTAATACAATGATAATTATTTTTATTGTAATCTCACTAATTGCTTGTAACATTTATTGTATATAGTATTATTAATTGTATGTATTAATAATGAAATGAATTACAAAATTAATATATATTTATATATATATATATATATACATATATATATATATATATATATATATATATATATATATATATATATGTATATATATACATATATATTTATATATATATATGTATGCGTACGTATATTATTTTGGAAGTATTCATTATTTATTAAATAATTAATAGTTGTTTTTTTATCTGTTTTTTATAATTAAATTCTGATTTATTAGAATATTTTCTTTATGTTTAGTAGCAGATTTTGTTTTGATAAATTTTTCAAAATAAAAATCTTTTCAGGCAGACAATGACAGTGTTAATTTTGCTACCTCAAAAGCCTCTATTCCTCGTGAACGCCCATTAATGGTACGTCCTCTATCAAGAAAAGATATTTTTTATTCGGGATCAGTGATCAATTTGCCCGAGTATCAGTCACAGAAATCGCTTACAAATTACCGTCAAAGTCAATTATCACTTCAAAGAGGCCATGGAAGAGAACTTGATGTTGAAAAAGCTGAAGGTAATTATTATTTATTATATGTAAATGTTGGTGTATGTGTAGATATGTGTATTTATTCTGTAAAATAAATGAAATGTTTTAATTTTATATTTTATAAAAAGTAAGTAAAATATTTAAATTTTTCAGAATATGATTTATGCCCTTGTTTGGTAATGCCAGAAAGTTTCAAAAGTGCCCTTTCAGCTATGATGGATTTCTCACTGCTTAAAGATCCAGTTTTTATGTTCATTGGTATTTCAAACGTATTTGGAATGGCTGGTCTTTATGTTCCATTTGTATACTTAGTAGATGCTGCAACATTAGATGTAAGTGGAAATATTATAATATTTTAAAATTCTTATAAATGATTTACATCAATTTAGCATTAGTTTAAAAAGATTTTCATATATTTATTCATAAATAGTTTTTATTATAATTAATATATTTAATATGAAAAGGCTCAAATTAAGTCAGTAGTTTTTTTTGAATAATTAAAAAAAATAAAAAAATATTTTCATAAATTATAAATTTACATATTTGATAACTAATATTATATTTCTCAAATTTTGATTAATTAAATTTATTATACTTGAGTTTCAGTTATTGCTTATTTTTTTAGAAAATCATATATATATATATATATATATATATATATATATATATATATATATATATATATATATATATAATGTACAGATTGGAAAGATATATTATAGTTGATATTTTAAAAATGTTTGTGTATTTTTAAATAAGTTTCGATAATTTAATATTTTTTTCTGCAGGATATTGATCCGAACACAGCATCTTATCTGTTATCTGCGATTGGTATAACAAATACATTCGGTCGAGTTGCTTGTGGATATTTTGCCGATTTTCCTGCAGTTGATTCTTTACTCCTAAATAATATTTGTCTAGTCATTTCAACAATTGCTGTAGCACTTACACCTTTTTGTCACAGTTTTGCAGCATATATGACGGTGGCTATTTTCTTTGGGATAGCTATTTGTAAGTAATACATATATTATTAATTTTCAATATTTTATATGAAATTAAAATTCACATCTATATGTTATAATTTAAAAAGTGTATTATTTCATCTCATTATCAATTTTCATTGAATTATCATTGTTTATTTATATTTGAAATTGGAATTTTTTTATCTATAAAATGTTATTAAAAAATATGGATATTTTCTTTTATCACATACGATTATTATAAATTTTAATTCATATATAGATGTATATTTTAACGTTTTTTAAATACAAATATTTAAGATTAATTTTAATAAAAAATCGTTTTTATAATAATTATTAATTATGATTTTTTACAAAAACATAAATTTTAAATATTAGTTTAGTTTTTAATAGTTAAAAATTCAATTTTCAGCTGGATATATATCATTGACTTCAATAATACTTGTTGACTTACTTGGACTTGATAAATTAACCAATGCATTTGGACTTCTTATCTTATTTCGTGGTGCAGCAGCTATTTTTGGATCACCTTTAGCAGGAGCGGTCTACGATGCTACAAAATCTTATTCGATTCCATTTTTTATGGCTGGAGTATTTTTTGCCATATCAGCCATTACAAGTTTTATGGCACCCTGGATGAAACGATGTGTCAAAAAAGAAGATGCACCTGTTTTAATGGATGCTTTAACACCTATTGATGAAGATGAAGAAGAAGAAGATGGACCAATTACAATAGGAAAAATACCGGATATCGTTGAAACAGCTGCAAGTCCATTAACACATAATAGTGAACATGAGATCAAACAGATTGAATCTGTACTGTAGTTTGGAAGCAAAATTTTGAATTTTAAATAACGGCTAATTATTCCAAGTAAAAGTCAGTGTTAAAATTTGTGTCATATTAAATTGAAATTATTTATATAATTGCATTACATGATGAAAGTAAGTAATTTTTGTTTGAAAGTACTCATTTTATTATAATTTAATTTAAATTTTCTTATTGTTGATATAATTTAATGATTACTGTTTTTATTTTTATTTTTTTTGTATTATTTGAAATTTATTGAAAATCATTAATATATAATATTGATTGTGTGTTTGAAAATCACAATAATATTCTAAACTATTCTAAAATATTTTTGAATTTTTAATTCATTATATATAGTAGTATAAATATTTTATGTTAATATATTTTTATAACAATTTTGATGGATAACAAAAATTGAATAAATTTTAAAAAAATTGATATATTTTGCTTGAACTTTTTTAAAATGCAATTGTTTTATCTAAAACAGTATTTGTTTATGAATATATTAGCATTTCAGTTTAATTCAGTGCTAATTTTAAAATTCATGAACCAATTTGTGTATTCATATATTTAAAAAGTATACTTAATTATTAGTAATAGAGCTGCAAATGTTTCCCTGATTCGTATGACAAAACATGTTATATTTTGTATATCAGCATCATGATAATTTAAAAAAATTAACTGAATGAACATTCATACAGTTTTATCTGTATTTTAAATTGAAGATTTATATATATATATATATATATATATATATATATATATATATATATATATATATATATATATGCATAGATTACAATACAATTTGAATATTTCAAGATAAATAATAGCTTCTCAAGTATGGCTACAATTAGTATAATTTTAAGGATTATGTATTATTATATTTAAAATATTGAACATTAATATCAAAGCAAATATAGCCTTGTGAATATATTTTAGATCAGATATAAGGATTTAATGAAAGAATAAATAAATCACTGATCTTTTAAGCTACGATAAGTAAAACTTAATGTTTTAATATCGAAAAAATAATCGCTGTCCATTGTAAACATGCACAACACGAATATTATTATGTATAAGAGAAATCAACTAATTATTGAAATAATCATTGTTAAAGAAAATTGTTTTTACTGGGAATAATTTCAATTAAAACTCTTAATACAATATGTTTTTTAAATTAAATTTAAATAAAATAAATTAAGAATTGAATCCAAGGTAAAAATATTTCCACATAAATTTATTTACAACAAAGTGCTGTATGAAGAGTTATTGATTATTTTATATGTAAATATATGTGTGTATAATATATATATATATATATATATATATTATATGCATACATATATGTGCATCAATTATACAGTCATTTTAATTACTATTGAATTTTAAATATTGTAAAAAAAATAAAATAAAATTACTAAATATTTGAATACATGTACATTTTGCATGTGCAATATGCATGTACATGTGTAAACATTATATATGTGTATGTAGACATCTAGATATAGTTGTGTGTAAATGCACACAATTATTAAAAGAAACAACATATGTAAACATCTGAAAATGCATGAAAGAAAATACTAATATTACAAAAAGAAAATGTCCGTACTAAATGAAAATCTTTTAATATGTACTGAAATAATTTTGACAAATATGCTAGTTGAAGCATTGCACTTTGATCTCGTAGAAATAATGTCGTTTTAAATCCAAATATATGTATATAATAGTGAACAAGTTAACTTTAAAATGAAAGAGATTTTTTTTTGGTTTGATACTCAGTCCTACTATAAAAAAATCATCTAAAAAATATTTTTTTTGTTTTAAAGTTAAACTGGAAACAGGAATGAAAATGTAATATTTTCAGTCAATTTTTTTAGAAAGAGGTGGCTTTTGTATTTGCTAACTTAAATGAAAGGGAAAATTATTGATTAGAAAGATTTTACTTAAAGACAAAAACTATTGACAAAATATTATTTCATTATTATTACCTACTTTATGTACAAACAATTAATAAAACCGTGAAAAAGGTAAGATTTTAAATTGCCAGATAAATAATGTAAATAATTGATAATTTCTCAAAAACAGCGCATCTGTGATATAAGGTAATACATAATGAAATATAAATGTTTAAAAGAATGAGAGAGGTAAATAATTATGAATGAGAGGAATAAAAATTTTTAATCCGATTTTTCGAACTCGGACGTGTTAACATGGCAGGGAAAAATATTGTAAATGATCGCGAAATCATTTGAAACAGTTTATTGTCACAAAAGAAATAAACATTATTGTCGTGTAAGAATTAGTTTTAAGAGCGCTATTGAATGTCATATGATATATAATATAGATAGGTAAATTGCTTTCTGATGCGAACCTTATGCGTCCTTTTCAAAATGAAGTATATTTTCAAAATTGTTATAGAGATTTTGGGAATTATAAAACATTAGGACTGAAATGAGATTGTTTTATATATATTTTTGTAAGTGAAATTTATGGAAAAGTTTTCAATAATCAACATGTTACAATTCGTTATCTGAAAAAAAACCATTAATTAATATATCTTACAAAAACAGATTAAATTAATAAAATTATTTCAATAAAATATGTATTCAGAACAATTATATTATGGAATTACATTTCATCCATATGTTTTAACACATATCAATATCTGTTATATCAAAAAAGATGTAAAAAAAATATTTGAAGTAAAATACTTCATTTAATACTTCATATAAAAAAAAAAACTTTCAGCGCCATAAATGCAATCTAATGAAATAGTAAAGAATGGAAAACATTGATTCTGCTTGCAAAAAATAAAACTAGCTAAAATTGTTTCAACACAACTTGAATATACTGCAGCTTTCATGGTTGATAAAGAAAAGCACAGTTAGATTTAACAGTATGCCATTAATACAAAAACAAATATGAAAGTGGAAATAAATGTAAATAATAAAATTATTCTTATTAATAAAAATGGAAGTTTATTTAAAAAATTCACGAAAGTAATTATTCGAAAAATATTCGGATAGCGTAGTCTATTTTTATGAATTTTCTGAATACCCTAGGTGCCGACTATTTTTCGAAATCTAGATTATAAATATAATTAAGCTTTTTACTTTTTAATGTTTATTTTATTGTGTTGTATGATTTTTGATAGAGCGTGACTGCTGAATATGATTATTTACCAAAAATAAATAATAATAAAATGTCAGTAATGCTGTTTCGAGATTATTGTTATACATGATTGAAAATATATGTCTACTTAATTTTAACATTCAGAAATATTGATAATGTAGATGTTAAGAGCTTTTGTAAATAAAATCCTTAGATGAATTTAATATACAATATAACTTAGTTTACAATAATCTTACAGTATTTTATTTCTTTTGTATTTAGAACAATTTCTTTAATAATAATTTGTAAGGAATTAGTTGACTTTACATCTTTATTATGTTTGAAACATTAGTCTTTTGATGGAAAAAACAATTATGTATAAATATAATTAATAAAAAAATAAAATTATCGATTAATCTACCTAATAATTTTTAAAAAAATGTTTTAATAAATATATTTTTCATTTTACAGATCAAGAAATAATACTATTGTCTATGTTATAAGTAAATTTGAAGTGGTAAACAAGTATACACCAAATTAAAAAAAATTAACAGCGATTTATTGATCTTGAGATCAGTTTTAAAAAAATCATGGCCTAAAATATCTAGAAACTTAATATTTTTTTGTGCTAGTATATATATATATATATATATATATATATATATATATATATATATATATATATATATATATATATATATGTATATATATGTATAATATATATGCTTTATATATAGGGGGTTGTTATATATTTAAATATTTGGTATCTTAAATGGTTGTAACTTTGACCGTTAATAGTCGTACAATTTCTACAATGTCTATTAAATATATTATTCTATGGAATTATTACGCAATATTCAAATGTAGATTTTAAGAAAAGAAAATTACTTTAAAATTAATAAAATATTTAAATGTTGAATTTTACAAAAATATATAAGATTTTTAGTAATAATTATGTTAAAAACAATTCTATTTTTTGCGTTAATTCAGTGCAGTATTCGTGACGTTGAGAATGTCAGGTTAAGATTATCTTCAAATGAAATACTATTAAATAAGAAAAGTATAGAAAAAAGTGGACTTGGATTTTTTAGAATAGAAAATGATAATTGGTTATTTGAAGAACAAGGTACTTCAAAGACTGTCAGTGGAGTATTTAGCCAAAAAAGAATTAAAAGGGATGAACAGAAATCTTCAGATTTAAGTAACAATCAATTAAATAACAGTGTAAAGAAATCACAATCAGAAATTAAATCAGAAAGTACGCCACAAGATGAAGTTGTACCATCTAATAATGAAAAACATGAAAAGGAAAATTCAAAATCAAGTGTTGAGAAAACAACCGATGAAAAGAAAATAAATACACGAAAGAAAAATGAGGAAATAGAAGAAAAAAATTTTACTATAAGTACAGCTGCATTATTCCGAGGATTTTATGTTTTTCTTGGTTTAAGTGCTGCAGTATTAATTTATATAGGATTTAAGACTATCAGGTAACGTAGTTTCATCACTATGATAGTTTTTAATAATATACATTTATGTAAGTTATAATTTTGTTTTTTTAATATTTGAGAACTATTATACATTTATAGTAGGCCTGTATTAATAATTGGTTTGTTTGTACCTTGTATATAAAAAAATATTTTAATATTATATACTATGATAAAAATATTTAGTTTTTTTAATACTTTTTATATTTGACTTGATGTTTATATATTTTGCATATAGAATTGTATGAAGTGTTTATTTTTTTTATCAAATTATTAAGGGTTACGAAATCAAATTCCAATAATACAACAGTTAGAAAATATGGTGTAACTGCAAAACGAGGAGATTTGGAAATGCTTCCGTTACCTTTAGCAGAAGAAGAAGATGATGAAACGCTTTTTGATGTTGGAACAATTTCTCATTCTAATACTTCATAAACAAGACTTCCTTCCAAGCATTTACTTATTTATGTGATACGTTTTATTTTTGAATTTTTTTTATAGAATAAGATATGTAAGACTTGCTTATTTTGTACTAATGAATTCTAAAATATATGAAAGTATATTTATTTAAAAGCTGTTTTATTCAGTTCTTAAATGAAAAAGTTTTAAAAGGCTATTATATATATATATATATAAATATATATATATATATATATATATATATATATATATATATATATAAATATAAGTATATGTGTATTTGAAAAGAAATCAAAGTTACGTATGTTATAACGAATAAAAAGATTAAAATGAAAATGGGTTGGTTTAATAGCAAGAACATCATTGATAAAAAAAAAATTAATTCGGAATCAAGAAATATAAAAAAAAAACTTATGAAGAGACTTATAGATGGATGGGATAGAGACATGAGAAAATTCATTAGTATGGATTAGAAAAGAAAGATATTGAACTATAATTGGAAAGTTTTGGAAGAGACCTTTATCCAGTAGTGGATAGAAACAGGCTGCTGTTGTTATATATATGTATATATATATATATATATATATATATATATATATATATATATATATATATATATATATATATATATATATATATATATATATATATATATATATATATATATATATAAAATATATATGTATATATAATGTAAGTATGTGTGAATGAATAAATTTATTGTTAATATATTAGCATAGAAATGTACACATATTAAACTATAAATTATCTGTTATATTTAAAAAAAAAATATTCTCGGCATTTGTGTTTATATTTTTGAAAAATTAATTTAATATGAGCATACTATAACAATTTTTTTAATGTTAATTTAAATATACAGTTGTCTCAAGTGTATTGTATTTGTGTAATTATTACAAGAATAATAGGAGGTTTTATTAAGTAAAATAATAAATTGTTACTCTCTTTTGGCATTGCCATTAAAATACACAGTTTATAAACTGAAAAAGTGAACAATAAATAATTAATGAACACTTATTTAATATCTTGTGATGAGGTAGAAATAATATACATATATATTTATATATATATATATATAATATATATATATATATATATATATATATATATATATATATATATATAAATTTCTTTAATTGCAAAAAAGAAATATTTTAATTAATTTTATATAATATTTATTGCTTGTTTATTATTTGAAGCATAAATATATGATCACAAAAATGTATATTAAATGAATTTTAATATTAATATACACTACAAAATTTATAAATATATATGTATTTCTCACACATGTACTTGATATGCATAAATTTATATTTATATACGTGACACTTTTCAATATCAATTGCCTGGCTGATCCTTGCTGGTGCATGGTGCGGGCTTCAAACCCGTAGTCGATTAACGTCGAAGTGGTTCGATTCCACCTGCTGGGCGGTCTCGATCGCACTTTTCTTTTTTATTATGTTTATATTAGAGCTATCGAAAAGTTCTGTCCGATAATGCCATTTCAGGTTTCAAAAGTGTCATTTTACAGAAATGGAATTCACAAATTACCATCACGCTGGGAAGAGGTCATTATTCAGTAAATGTTAATAAATATATTGAAAATGTATTATTTTTTTAAATTAAAAAACGGACAGAAATTTTCGGTAGACTAATATATATATATATATATATATATATATATATATATATATATATATATATATATATATATATATATATAAGTTTTATTAATAATATATATTTGTATAAGAAATTGATATAATATATTATTAAATATGTTTTTTAAAAGTTTATACTTTTAAAAGTATTAGTTTTAAAATAAAGATAATTAATTAAAAATAACAAAAAGCTATAAAACATTATAATGTCATTTACAGGACACACAAATTTTCAATCCACGACTATATTTCATTAGTTGGGGCGCTATGATAATTACTTACTGTTTTTTATTTCAAATGAAAATGCTTTTAGATTATTATAAAACAGTCATGTAAAATTATTATGATAAGATTTCAAATATTATTTATATGGAGAATTGTATTTAATTTGTATGCACTTGCACACATTGTATTTGTATGAATTTGCATAGGTATTTATTTATGTACATATATTTTTAAGTATATAACTTAGACGTTATTTGTATATCATTTTTTCATTAAGTGAAAAAAGATAATTAGAAAAAAATGACATTTGAATATAAATGATATGGTTGATAAACGTGTAACGCGCAGAAATAAACAAAAACGGTGATTATTATATTTTTTATTAATTTTTCATTTATATTTTATACATTTTTATTTTATAATTGAAATATTCTACTTATATATATATATATATGTATATATACACATACACACACACGAGGGTCGTTTGATAAATATGGTAGAAAAGCAAAAGAACTAAATTGAAAAATTTAATTAAATCAAACAATAAATAAATTTACACAAAAGAATTTTAACTCCAACACCACAATAATTTAAAGTGTTCAATAATCACTTGTTATTTATAATTATATAATCTATAATTATATCGGCTGATGCATTTCGATGGCGACGCCATCATCGTCAGAGCCTCTTTGGCTCTGACAAAAAGGCTCTGACGATAAGTGATTATTGAACACTTTAAAGTATTGTGGTGTTGGGGTTAAAATTAATTTGTGTAAAGTGAATCAGCCACAGTTCTAAAACAACAAATAAATAAATTTACCACACTTATCAAACGACTCTCATATATATATATATATATATATATATATATATATATATATATATATATATATATATATGTATATATATATATAATATTAATATATATATGTACATGTATTATTTATATATATATATATATATATATATATATATATATATATATATATATATATATATATATATATATATATATATATATATATAATTTATATGATGTTTTGTTAATTAATGAATATTATTGATAATATTTTAGAATTATTGTAATAAGGTTTTTATATAAAAACGTATTATAAAATTGAACAAAAATTAATGAAATACAAATATGTTTAATAATATTGTCTCTCACATGTACTATAAAATATTGATACATTCGTATATATACACTAGTTTTCGCCAAAACCACAGAGTTACGTTAAGGTATACTGTCGGGGTTACAAACAGAATCGCAATGATTTATTATTACCCTGAGGAAGGTCTCCGGATACTTGGTAGAAAGTACCATGGTGTAAAACCATAAGCCCCACGATCGGAGCCGTAATAAGATAGGAAGTTCAACTGATCTGTGTTCGGCTGATTGTGGGCGTGTTGGTCATAGCATAGTAATGTGTATGTATGTATGTTCGTGTATGTATAACAAAACGGGGCCCACTCTAACGGAACTTTCTTTTTAATAGTTATTATTATATAATTTTAAGTTCATTTAGAATTTGTAATATTATCGAACATTGAAAATATATTATGTTTACAATTAGAAAATTTAATTGACTGAAAAAAACATTGAAAATGAATCAATTAAACAACAAATATTGTGTTCAAACTGATAATTGTAAGTTTTTAATGTAACTTACTGTTTTTAGTCTAACAATTTCTACTTTATAATAGAATTAATTACTATTTTTTGTATTTTTTTCCAATGAATATTATACTTAATATCAATTAAATAAAAAAATTTCAATTTAACTAATTTATTAAATTATATCAATAAATTGCTTATGTTACCCATAGGGCGAATACTTTTATACATCAGTGTGTATATATATATATATATATATATATACATACATATATATATATATATATATATATATATATATATATATATATATATATATATATATATATATATATATATATATATATATATATATATATATATATATATATATATATATATATATATATATATATATATATATACATACATACATACATATGTGTGTGTATTTTTTTGTATATTTAATAATGACAATTATCGTTGGTTATTCATTTTTATATTTTCTTGTCCATATTTTACATAGGTGTTTTTTTAAACTCGATAGAATTTTAAATTGAATCCCTATCGAAAGTTCTGTTCAACCTAAAAACACTTTTATCATACCTTTATATATACATACTCACATGTATATATATATATATATATATATATATATATATATATATATATATATATATATATATATATATATATATATATATAAGATATGTTATTCGTAACATTCATATTACGAATTGAAATTATCATTATTGCATTTTTAGAATAAATTATACAAAATTTATTTGATTTAATGCAATTATATATAGTTAAATTATTATTTATTGCATGAAATTATACAACATATAAATAGAATATAAGAAATTAGCAAATACATTTTCAAATTACAATTTTATAAATTATATTAATATCATTTGAAAGAACAGTTTTATATGATTCTTTTATTATGAAGGTTATAAGATTTCGAATTATTTAATTTCAAATGCATGCAAGTTCATAATTATGTACCTGTATATATATATATATATATATATATATATATATATATATATATATATATCCACATATAATATGCATACATCTAATGACTTAAATTTTATTCTTTTAAAATATTTTGTTAGTTGTTATTGTATAAATATGTATTGCTATTGGAAAATGAAGTCTGAGAAAAATAGTGTTCTTTTATTTATTATTTTTATACTATGTGTTAATGGTAAATATTTTTTTTTTATTAAAAAGTCACCACAGTTGTTATGGTATTGTGTTTTTTTTTTATTATATTAAAGTTTATTCCCATTAAATGGTTTGATTTGTTTTTTTAATATTGATTGTTAATTACTTTTTTCTGAAATTTCAAGGAAAATTAAAATGAAATTTATATATTTATATCCATATATTTTATATGAAATTTAATTTTATTTGTAAGGATAATTCGTATAATTAATTTCATTTCATCGATTCATTTTTTTTATTCAAAACATTATTATTTTTTATAGAAACTCGTTGTTCATTACCCAACGAAATAAAACAAGAAAATAAATGCAATGATACTGAAATTAGCAACGAAAGAGTGAATTTTTTCTTGTTAACAACTAAAAATCAAGAATATCCTATATGTATAAATTCAATAAATATTCTTCAAAAAAATGAGTTAAACATTAAAGTTCCAACTGTCGTAATTATACACGGTTGGGTATCTAGTATTGTTGACAAACATTGGATAATCAATATGGGAAAAACATATTTACAGAATCGTTCATATAATGTTATAATGGTGGATTGGTCTTATACATCTTATAATTCGTATGCGGATGCAGCCGTTAAACATATTGTTGCAGTTGGAAAGATTGTCGGGAATCAGTTACTTGAATTCAATCGTCATTTGCACTTAAATTTACAAAATGTACAATTAGTCGGGCATTCTTTGGGAGCGCATGTAGCTGGAAATGCTGGAAAAATAATATATGAACAATTAGGGATTAAGTTAGGAAGAATAACAGGACTAGATCCTGCAGCACCGTTATTCGAAGTACCTTTTGATGTAAGAAGAAATGAAAGACTTACATTAAATGATGCTTTGTTTGTTGATGTTATTCATACTTGTGCTGGGTTTCTAGGATTTTTAGAACCTATTGGTCATGTGGATTTTTATCCAAATGGCGGATTTCCTTCACAAAATGGCTGTGGAGTTATTAATACAAGTAGGTTGTTTCATTGTGATGTATATTTCTCTTTCTCATTATGTTCATTGGTGTGCAAAATAATTGGTGCAACTAAGCATTTTCTTATTTTCAATATTATTTAAAAAACTAATAGTACAAGATTGACCAAATAAATTTATTTTACATATATAAAGTGTACGAAAACTAAAAAAGAACTATTAAATAAAAAAAAAAACACAAAATATTATATAAAAGGAAACAACAATTATATAAGTAGCTGTGTAAAGTAATAGTTACATTCCAAATTAAAGTTGAAAACTTAATATAATTTTTAAAAAAATAAAATTTATCCCTGATGTTTGATAATTGGGGATGCATATTTAATAATTAATTGTATTTTGAATGACATTTCTGAATCGATGCTGCATAGACACTATTAATTTTCTCAAATTATCAATAGGGATATCTTCCTAGTTTTTTTAACAGTTTGCTACAAATCATTTTTGGGTTTTGGCTATGATTTTAATTTTGCAAGCGTGCTGTTAATCTCATCTCAAACATTTTCAATTGGGTTAAGGTCTGGTAATTGGATAGTTATTGTAAAACTGTTATCTTATTTTGATCAAAACATGTTTTTGGTGCTTCAGACGTATGTTTGGGGTTATTGTTTTGTTATAGTGTATATATAAGTGGCATATTTTTTCTGTATGTTTCAGCATTACATTTTCTAATATGTCAACATATACCCCTCGAGTCATTGTGTTCTTCACCCAATGAATTGGTCCAAGTTCATACCATGAAAATTAGCCCCAAACCATTATACGTTCACCGCCATATTTCAATGTTTTTAAGATGTACTTAGAATGTAGAGCAGTATTTTTTAAATGTCTAACCGGCTTATTAATTGAATCTGACCTAAATAAATTTATTTTGGTTTTGTCGGTCCATAAATATTGCGCAATTTCGTTGCGAGCCATTCAAGATGTTTTCTTGCAAACTCCAATCTGTTCTTTATATTCTTCTATAATAATAAATGCACCTTCTTCGACTTCATTGCTCGTAAATTATTTTCTATTAGGTGTCTTCTAATTGTACTAAATTTTATATTTAGAACAAGTTCACTTTTTATATTTGTTGAATTTGAAAATGGATCAGACTTAACCATTTTAATTATTCTTCTATCCACTTTCATGTCGTTTTTTTGCGATATTCCTCTAGTTTCAGGCAATTCTTTGCACATTAATGTATTCGTTATCATATTTTTGGAACATCCTAACAATTATACAATAATAGCAAATGTTTTACTTTTGCTTCTTAACTTCTTTTGATCAAATCTTGTTGAGCTGCTTTGCAAAATTTTCTATGTCCCATTTTATTAATTATGTTAGACTTTAAATGCACAATCTATATTTTTTGATTTTAAAAACAATTTACTAAATTACTTTTCGTCTTCAAATCGTATCCAACTCACAACACTAAACTTATATGAATGAAAAGTCTAAAAGTACCTATTATATTGCACAGAAATTCACACTTGATGTGACATATTATAGGGGATTTCTCTTAATAACAAGTCAACAAATAAGATCATATCTAAAAATCAGAAAAATTATATCCAGATGCTTATCGATAAATGGTTTTCACGAACTTTCTTGGTAAAAATTTTATAAATTTTCATTTATAACAAAATTAAAATTTTGTACCTATTATTTTGTACATCAGTGTATATATATACTATAAAAAATTCAGTATATTACTATAGTTTAAAAAGGCTGATTTCTACCATAAGTTTTATTTTTTATTGTCATTGTAGTTCATTTTGTTTATTAATATTCTACAAGCTTTTTCTTTAGTTCTATTTTTTTTCAAACACACATATATCCATCTATTCTATATATATATATATATATATATATATATATATATATATATATATATAGAGAGAGAGAGAGAGAGAGAGAGAGTATTTTTAAGCGTGATAAAAATAAAATTGATTTCAATGTTAATTTCTATCACTTTTTAAAAAACACCTATACTTAGTCCAAATTTTTTTTCCGAATTTATTTAACCATCGTTTCCTTTGTTATTAGCTTTTGTTGATTTATGCTAACTAAGTTATTTTACTTTACAGTACCGTGCAGTCATGAACAATCTCATGTGTATTACACAGAATCAATAAATCAAATAAAAAATGTTGCGACTAAATGTAATTCTTGGTTAGAATACACATTAAGAGCGTGTAAAAATAACACGAAAGTACCAATGGGTTTACATACACCTATTACATTAAGAGGAACATATTTTTTAAGAACTAATAGTAGAGCACCGTTTTTATAAATATTTCAGTATAAAAGATGAACATTATAAACAGGATGGAGGAAAGAAATATGCATGATATGTTTGTAATAAAATCCAAATAAAATAAATTGCAGCCGTTTTCCTATTAAATATATATTATTTATTGAGACTTGACAACTATGTTCGGATTTATTTTTTAAGTGTGACAAGGTCATTCGTGTATTAACACATTACCACCCGGTCACATCTAAAAGCATGTTCGTATTGAATAACTGTAAGTCCGTTCACGCATTAACGCGTATTTCGTTGTATGAACTTTTAACGCCAAAATATGTGTATATATACAAGCTATATTTTTTTCTAATTGCATCAAAAGATGATGGTGTATATATTCAAAATATAGGTAAATTATAAAAATTATAAAAAATGTTTCAGATATTTCAAATAAAGTAATCTCTATCCTTAGCAAAGTTCTGTTTTTTTTTTGGAATAAAATCGAAATTGGTTCTCTTATTTTTTTTTTGTAACAACTTCTGTACATGGAATATATGCTTTACGTAATTTATCATATTTATATCCTTTTCTAGATGTTTTTTTTACGCTAAAAAGTGTTTTTTTATAATAAACTACGTTTATTATAAAGCAACTATTTTTTGTACTTTATCACGCTGGTACACTCATTACAGATTGAAAACCACTATTATATTTACATATATCCATGCATCAAACTCTTTTATAGACAGATATGAAATTTCATTTCAAAATATTCATTGGTTTAAGAATTACATAGATTTTATGAAAAAGTTATTTTGTGCATTTTTTTGCAAAATTCGCCGGACTCGAGATGAAGTTTATAAAATTAAATAGTCGATTAAAAAATAAAGTAAAAAAGCTTTGTTTTGTATCAATTTTCGGCAGATATTTGACATTTTTTGAAGCATTTTTTATTTCCTGATTTTTTATGCGAATTTTAGAGTAATTTCACTTGCTAGTTTTGGTTTTATGCGGTTTTCGAAAATTACGGAATGTATCCTTAATTTTTCAATGTAAGTTGTCTTTTTTTGTGTGATTTTTTTTAATGCGGTTTTCTGAGGAACGTATCTACCGCATAAAAACAGACCCATGTATATATATATATATATATATATATATATATAATGCTGCATATATCTTATTTATGTAATCTGAAATTGTCATTAAAATGTAAGCGCATTTTTAATGATATCTTTCTTCTTTAAATAACAATGCGACACACTACGATGAATTGAAACAGCTAATTATTTTCTTACTTTGATATGGAAACATTACTGTTGCAAAATTTTAATTATCACATTGCACTTTCTGTGCAGAATTGTTACTTTCCCAATATGTGAATGACATTCTTTTTAGTTTTATTATGGGCTTTATTAAAAGTAAATATAACGATTCTAAACGACGAACTGACGAAATAGACGAAAATATTTTAGATTTGCATTATTTTGAATATCTTAAAATTGACAATTTAAGTTTAGAAATGATTGATTTTAAAAGTGCAAAGTTTTGGGCGAATAAATTCAAGACATTGCGGAAATATTTAGAAAAAACGGAAGATAATCATCTTCTCATGATATCAACGTGTTGGTTCCATCACTTCCTACGAAGTTTTCATCTTTGAAAAAAAATAGTTTTGCCATTTTGTCCGCGTTCGGTTCTACTTATAAATGTGAGCAAATTTTTCACATATGACATTTATTTTAAGTAAGAACAGGAGCAGTTTAACTACCGAAAATTCAGACGCTTATATTTGACTTAAAGTGACTAATTATAAGCCAAATATCACAAATTCAGCATTAGGGGAGCCATTTAAAACGAAGAGAACGTTTATAAATAAGGTTCATAAATTAATGAACTGAAACTAGACAATTATATTTGTTTTTATAGTAATTATAATTATAATTTTGAATTTTTCTATTTTAAAAGCATCTTGTAATTATTTTCTCAATAAAAGTTATCTTATTATTCACTAAAAGACTGTTTTAAAATGAAAATACCACTGAACCAAAACGTCTTCTTAATAATCACATTTTCGCTGATTTTGACCCGCAGCCAAAAAAGGTTGCCGACGCCTGCTATAGAATAACTAAGTAGATCTCTTATCTAATAAAATTTTACTATATAATATACTTCAATAGTAGTTTGAAACTCATAAAATTTGATTTAGACCACTTTCAAAATATTTTTTTTATCATTCTATTAATTATCTATTTTTTTGTTTACAAGATCTTAGTGATTTTAAATATATTAACTGTTTTTTTTTAAAAAATGAAAAGATAACGTAGAATTTTTATATTATAACAGTTAGCTTGATTTTTTTGGAAAATGGACTTAGGCCACTTTCTAAATAAACAACTCATATATTTACATACATATTTATTAAATATCTATGTTTATGTTCTTTAGAAATATTTTTGCCTGTTTTTAAATACAAGTTTATTTATCAAAAACGTAGAAAATGATATTATTTGAATAAATTGTTTTCTAATTTTCTAATGAATTAATAAATACTTATTATTGAAATATGCATTAAATAAATAATTGAATATGAAAATTAAAAGGTATTTATTAACTATATACGTGAAATATTTTTATATCTATTTGACGTATAATACATATTTGTATTAGGAATACTTTAAATACTATAATATATGACAAATATATTATATTTATTTCATATTTATTTGCAAATTATTTAACAAGTTACAAGAAACAGTCAAGTGGGTCGAAACTAAATTTTTTAATCGTGGAAAGTTGTTATATCACTATATAAACAAAGATGTAAGGTTTTTCTAAACACATAATCGATATTACACCTTTGTTTACTTATCAGTGTGTGGATAGGAAAGTGTTCAGTATTTTGCTTTGAGCAGTGATTTATTAGTTAAGTTTTATTCAACAATTATCCGATATCGTTTTATGGAATCTAACGATGAATATTAAAATTGAGTTATCTGTATAATGGTGATTCGAATGTTTGTTTTATTTAAGAAAAGAATATAAAAGTTGTAAAAATAACTTAAGAGTTGATTGTCATTTAACACTTGTAGAATTAGTAGTAGTGTGTAATTTGTTTCTATTTCATTTTTTTTTATTTCTGTATTTATCCTTATACCAAGTTTTTTATGAAAATGTTTTTTTCAAATGATTTCATTACGTTTTTTTAAATTATTTTATTATCAGTATTATTTCACTTACTCGTTTCTTTTTATGTGTATTAGTTGTTGAATATACCTTTTTATAAAAAAAAATTAATGTTTTTGGTGGTGTCTTTTTCTAATTTGTCACAGAGTTTTTATAAGTGTTTTAAGCATGATAGAACTTTAAATTGAATCCCTATCAAAAGTTCTATCTAACCTAAAAACACCTTTATCATACCTTTATATATACATACATGTATATAAATATATATATATATATATATATATATATATATATATATATATATATATATATATATATATATATATATATATATATATAATGTTTTTTTAGGTTAGATAAAACTTTAGATAGCGATTAAATTTAAAGTTCTATCACGCTTAAAAAACACCTATATTATTATCATGTAATATAGTAGATACTCTTTATACAGTTATTTTTTCCTCATTTATTATAATTTCTTTTATTTGTTGTTTGTTATTTACACATTGTTTATTTTTTTAAAAATCTCTATATCTGACTTCTACTTTAGAGATGTTATATTTTTTATTCTTTTATAATATTAATTTCTATTTTTTATTCGTTTCAGTTTAATCGTTCATTTTATTTTGTTATTGTTAAAATGTCATATTGTTGTAAAAAATACTTTGTGTACAGTTTATTTGATTGCTGTTTTGGAACTGTGGCTGATTCACTTTACACAAATGAATGTTTACCCCAACACCACAATAATTTAAAGTGTTCAATAATCACTTATTGTTCACTTATTATTTGTAATTATATAATCTATAATTATATCGGCTGATGCATTTCGATGGCGACGCCATCATCGTCAGAGCCTTTCTGAAATTACTGTGTAACTGTTTTCTTAAATTCTCAATTATTGTTCTTAAATTATTGTGGTGTTTGGGTAAAAATTCATTTGTGTAAAGTTTATTTAATTTTTTATAATACATATCACATTAAATTAAATATAATCAGGATTATTAAATTACTTGATGATTTTATTAGTTCTGAAAGCAGGTGTGGTAAAATGAAATTGAAATTGTATTTAAAAAAAAATGTAAACTATCATTAAAGAATTGCTAGAATAAAAAGGATGATTATTGAAACCTCTACAGAATTAATTCTTTTATATATTAGATCATGCTATATAAAATGTCTTATTATTATATGGGAAATAATATGAAAATCAGATATTTCATATTTCACGACCTAATAATAAGAGCTATATATAAAGAGTTATCCTAATGTGACGCCTAGATGTGTGTTTTATTAAAAAGAAACTATACACATGTCTCTTTTTAATAAAACATAAATCTAGGGTCACATTTAAATGACTATTTCTCTCTCTCTCTCTCTCTCTCTCTCTCTCTCTGTGTGTGTGTGTGTGTGTGTGTGTGTGTGTACATAATTCCAATCGTTTGTCATTTTATTACCGATAAAGACTTTTAAGTTTGAACGGCCCATTATCTTCCTTGTCAAGAAATTTTTGATAAAAATTTTAATGTAATCCTTTAATGACTCCTCTGGGTCTTCACATTTCTTGATCTTCAATCAATTATTTATGTTGCTTAATGGTTGTTGTCTCTTTTTCCAAAATATTTCGTCTTCTTTTATTTCACATCCTTCAATATTCTTATTATATTTAAGATTCTTGTTTATTTTATTATTGTTTCTGTTCTTAATCTTTCTCTTCTTGTTATTCCTAGAATATGATTTTCCATGATTATTCCAACGGTCTGAAGATATTTGGATTATTTTGATATTAAGAACTTATGTTCTATTATTGTAAACAAGAATTGATAGTAATGGGCCATCCAAATGTGATGCCTAGATTTGTGTTTTATTGAAAAGAAACATGTATATAGTTTCTTTTTAATAAAACACAAATCTAAGCGTCACATTTGGATGACTCTTTACATATAAATTTAATTCGTTTTTCTTAAAGTATAATATAATTTTTAATTTTAATATTGAAGCGTTTCATCCGAATGCACTCCATTTATTTTTATTCTTACTCATTTCTTTGATGAATACGCATGTTTGTTTTATGTTTTTTTTTTAATTTTTATTATTAAGTTTTTTTTTCAGTTTACAACTTGAAAAAAACACCTATTTTGTTTTTCTGTAATTAAATTTGAATCACTTTGTTGATTATCATTATCTTCAACTATACGAGTATAGTTTAGCTTTTGAAGAAAATTTGCAAATAATTCTCTCTCTCTCTCTCTCTCTCTCTCTCTATATATATATATATATTGAAATGTATTACGAATATCCCAAGTTAGGGTTTAATTTTGTAGTTATTATATTTTTTATTTAATTGCGTTATAAAAAATAATTTTCCTAATGAAAATAGAATTATATATATATTTAATAATTTTAAATATATATATATATATATATATATATATTTAAATTTTAAAAAATACGATTTAAATAGTTTTGTAAAATTTTTAATGTTCAATAGACTGAATTATATAATTGTTCAAAAATATATTAAAAAATAGAAAATTATATGTAATTACCAAAATAAAAATAGGAAATATATGTAATTTTTTTATTTAAGTCACCTAAAATTATAAAAATAAAAATAATTCTTTCGTTCATTATATTTCGTGAATTATGTATTGTATGACGTTTAAGTATTAAATCACCTATATATTTATTTAAAATGATGTGAAATTATCGTTTGAATAACTTTTGAAGAGACATAAATTTTTATACTAGTTACTAGCCTCGAGCGTATTATTAATTTCTCTTAGTTTATTTAACGTTTAATTCATAAATCAGTACTGGTTAAAGTAAGCATCATACAAATAGTTTTAAAGTAAAAGTAGAATTAGTTAACGAAAATAATATTTAACATGATCATAAAAATTCACGTTATTATTTTCCAAAAAAAAAAAATGGTAATGAAAAATAACTACTATTTTAATAGTTATGTTAATAAGAAAGTAATTTTCTTGTTGACAAAACATTTTTATTCATTCGTTGTCGTGTATAAATTATAAATTTTTATAACAGTAAAAATGAAATTTTGATAATAAATTTCATTAATTAAATAACAGTATACAATCAATTTAAAAGAAATTTGATATTTGAATATAAAACAGTGAGTAAAAAAAAACAAATATGTTATTAAATTACAAATTTCAATTTATATTGAATTTTATATTTTTTTCAATTATAAATTTAAAAGACTAATGACTAAGTCATGTTCAAGAATTTGTAATGATCCTTGATCATGACAAAGATTTGAAATGATTGAAAAAGGTAAACAATACATGGAAGTCATAAAAAAATAAAGCATATATGAAAATTTTGTGTAAATATAGATTTGTGACATTGATGACCTTATTACATAAAAAGAGTGAATGAAAGTGTACAATGAAATTCAGAATATGACTGTTAAATGAACAATATTAAGTAGTTTTGCGTTTACTATCTAAATAGAAGACTTATGAGGTAATTTTTAGAATATTAGCATTAAGTATTATACGTTTCTTCACTCTCCGTAATGTTATATTGATGTTTGCATTTTAGTTCGTATTTCCTACCTAAACAAATATAAAAAGCGGAAGTGAAGACAGAGTTGTATTTAATGACAACAGTATTATAATAATGATATTGTTCTTTATGTAAGGTTGAAACATATATATATATATATATATATATATATATATATATATATATATATATATATATATATATATGTATGTATATAGTTTAGTAAAATCAATTAGTTATGATCATATTGTATCAAGTTTTTTTTTGAAACAAAATGAGTTTGTTTTAATTGTGATTTTTATGATTGTATTAATAAATAAGTAGAGCAAATATTGTGTAAAAAATGTTTGATACGCTTTTCTAAAGTAATATTGTAATATTTCTTTTTATGTAGTTTTGCAGTTATTAATACATAACTAAATTAAAATATTGAATATATATAGTTATTAAATTAAGAAATGAAATTACATACTAATATAAAATGTTTACTTCATATATTAAATATCATATTAACTAATTTTGAAATAAAAACAATAAAAAAAGTTTAAAAGTTTTTAATGTGTGGGTAAAACAAGTGGATAGAGTTCATATGTTCATACTTTCACCATCAAATTTTGTATAAAATAGTGTAAAAAGATGTATAAGTAATTTATGTCTGCAAGTTTCAACCTGTTTACTAATTTATTGTATGATAGAGATGAGAATAGATTTATTTTTTGAATAAAATGAAAAAGCATTTAATATTAAAATTGAAAAAAGTGAAAGATACTAATATTGAAATTAAATGAAAATTAATATTGAATTTTTAATAAAATTTAAAAAAATAATACAAAAAATGTTCGTTTACTGTAAAAGAATTATAGAAATTTTGTTAGTAAATTTTATAAAGTTTTATATAGCTTTGTTAGTAAATCTTACTAAATAATATTGATAGGAAATAATTTCATAGCGTAATTTATTTCAAGTGATTTTATCTGTATGTGATTTAGAATTATCATAGCAAGTTTGTATTTTTTTTGATGATTAAAATTAGTTGTAAGTTCTTAGTTTTTTATGTATTGTTATCGATTTTCTACACCAGATCTTTCAAATTATTTTTTGAAAAGAAATAAATCAATGAAAAACCGGCTACTATACACTAAATACTATTATTTTGTTCAAGTGATAAATTGTTGTAGAATTGATTATTCATGTTTATTTCATTTTAACCCATTAGTGTATAGTGACCGTTTAAACGAACCGCCAATTTTTGGCTAATAGCAAGTAGGTCAACATAATTTCAATTGTTTGACTGTTACAAGCATCATCACTGATCTTTTATTTTATTAAAAAAAGTATTTTACACAATTGAATTTTAACCCCAACACCGCAATAATTCAAAGTGTACAATAATCACTTATTGTTCACTTATTATTTATAATTATATAATCTATAATTATATCGGCTGATGCATTTCGATGGCGACGCCATCATCATCAGAGCCTTTCTATGAAATGCATCAGCCGATATAATTATAGATTATATAACTATAAATAATAAGTGATTATTGAGCACTTTAAATTATTGTGGTGTTGGGGTTAAAATTCATTTGTGTAAAGTGAATCAGCCACAGTTCCAAAACAACAAATAAAAAAAGTATATTAAGTGTGTTGTTTTTATTAAATTTTGTACTAGTGCAATAATTTCTTAATAACCCACTTCTTTTCGTTTTTAACTAGAAAATCAATTTATTAAACTTTATGCAGTAATGGGTTAAATTAAGATGAGAGCTTACACTTATCGACTTATCCAAGATAAGTCGCTATTATCACGTGCCGATTATTTTCTTAAAAAAAATCGTAGTTATGCGTTATATATTTTATTTGATATGTTTTTTGTTAAAAATATGTACGGTATAAATTGTATATTTTATTTACCATACAAGCGAATAAATATTATTGAATGGTGTATAACATAACTTCTTTGCTATTGTATTTCAAGATAAATTAAGATAGATTTTGTTCTATTTAGCTGAAGTGAAAGCAACCTACTTAGGAAAATAAATCCTGAATAAAAAATTCCATTATCTTACCTGGTCAGCGTGATGAGTATGGAAAGTACCAATAAATGGTAATATTCAATGAGACTTGTTCAGCAATGAACTGTTATAAATTGATATTATATATAGGTTCATCTAAATGTGACACCTAGATTTGTGCTTTATTAAAAAGAAGCTATACACATGTTTCTTGTTAATAAAACACAAATCTAAGCGTCAAATTTGGATGACCTTCTCTCTCTCTCTCTCTCTCTCTCTCTCTCTATATATATATATATATATATATATATATATATATATATATATATAAAACCAAAAAAGCAAGTTGCTATAACTCATGTAAAGTCCAAGTGTTTAAAATGTTAGATCTTAATGATTATATTTTTTATGAGATAAGGTTATCAGTCCTATATATATCTTTTAGCCTGAGGGGTCTATAGTGAATTGAACGTAATTTCTTGCTTGATAAATGGTGTTCTATGTCCTTAAAATAGATTACTAGTTGACATATGTATCGGGTGCCCAAATTTGAGGTTAGGAAGTAAGTTGGTCATTATTTGATGAAATGTCAAATATTGAACTGTCATTATTTAATATCTGTTTACTGAAAATTTGGGAAATTTTAGTAATTGAAAGCTATACGTTTGAAAAAAGTATTTCAATAGTGAAAATTCGCTATAAAAATTGTGAAAATTTTACTACGTCAATGGATAAAAATCGTGCATATTTTCCTCATAATCAAGTGCCTTTAGAGATTGCTGTTCGTAACCTAATAGTGAAATTTGAACAATTTGATATTGTTGGAGACCATAGGCCAAAAACATATGCTTGTAGTGGTCATTCAGATGAAAATATCAATGCTGTATGTAAAAGTGTTGAAGAAGATCCTCAAACATCGATTCGTCGAAGTTTACAGCAATTAAAAATCACAAGAAGCACTGCATAACATTTCACGAAAAGATTCGCATCTTCATGCATATAAAGTCCATATAACACAATAACTGAAGCCAGTTGACCATCATTTGCCTCGTATATTTGTTAATTGGTACCAATAAAAAAAGCAGAAAATGCTGAATTTTTAATAAAATCATCTTCAGTGATGAATCGCATTTTCAATTAAATGGTTATATAAACAAATGGGGAAGTGAAAATTCAAAAGCCATTGTTGAACAACAATTACAATACATCCTTAAAAAGTTACTGTTTAGTGTAGTTTATAGGCTGGGGCATCATTAGTCTATAATTATTTGAAAATGTTCATGTTATAGTTAATTCGGTGCGTTACCAAAGTATGATAACAGATTTTTGTGGCCGGAACTTGAAGATATTGAAATCAGTGACATGTGGTTTCTACAGGATGGTGCCACAAGCCATACAACTTGTGCGGCAATCGATTTACTCACAACTAAATTCAATGGACATTTAATTTTTCGTCATGGCGATGTTAATTGGTCACCTAGAACTTATGATTCAACACCGTTAGATTTCTTTTTATGGGGTTATTAGAAAGATAAGATTTATGTCAACAAACTAGCATGATTCAAGAACTAAATGATGAAATTCGTGAATCTATAGTTGAAATACAGTCTCATTTATTACAAAGCGTGTTTCAAAATTTCGATAAAAAATTAGACGTCTGCCGACGTGGTAAAGAAAGCCATTTAGCTAACATTGTATTCCATTCATAATTTCCACGTATTTATTTTACATTAATATCAATAAACATGATTTTTTCCTTCCAAAACTGTATTTTATTGATAAATTACTTCCTAACCTCACATTTGGACACCTTATATATATATATATATATATATATATATATATATATATATATATATATACGAGGCTCGTTTGATAAGTATAGTAAATTTATTTATTGTTTAATTTAATTAATTAAATTTTTCAATTTAGTTTTTTGTTACTTTTTTGTCATACTTATCAATCGACCCACTTATATATATATATATATATATATATATATATATATATATATATATATAAAGTGTCCAAATGTGAGGTTAGGAAGTAATTTATCAATAAAATACAGTTTTTGATGGAAAAAATCAATGAACATGTATATATATATATATATATATATATCAGTTGAATTTTTAAAGATATTAATAATAAGAATTATAAATAAAGACAATTTTTTAATTCGTAGTAAAAAATAAAAGAAAATATTTTTATATTAGAGAATGAAATTGCAAGTTAACTAATTAATAGACCGATCTTTCTGATAATGTAGAAAATGATTGTTAGAATCTTCTAATATGTTTTTTTCTTTTTTAATATACATTACGAAACTAATATAATGTATTTAATTTGACGGTTAATTAACTTTTATGTTTATACATATAGGTAACGAATATTTTACTAATGAATTGTGTAATAAGTAAAATAAAATTTTTTTAAAGTAACATTAACGTTACTTTTTCTTTTTTTTAATATTTAATAATTATTAACATTTATGTTTTTTTTTGTACAATAATTATTTTCTTAATATGTTTTTACTTTTACACTCACGGATCATTTGTATAAAAGTGAAGTGGTTAAAATTCGAAACGAATAATGTTTTTTACTTTTTCGATCATTTCTTCTATATATATATATATATAAAGTTATAAAAACTACCATCACATTTTTATGTAGACATTTTCTATTAACTGATAATTGAGTATTTTAAATAAATAAAAGAGAATATTGTATCTCAATAGGTTTTTAATCGTTGATTGTATCATTAAACATAATGATTTTTATTTCATATCTTTTTGAATAAATTGTGAATATACTATTATATTCAACAAAGTTTCAATAGTTTAATATATTGTACATGTAAATATGGAAGTATATAAAAGTAAGAAGGTTTGCACACGTGCATAGATAATATAATAATTGTAAAGTGTGAAAATAATTGTTTATGGATGAAACGAAAGTTTCTTGTAAATATCCTAATGAAAGTAATGTCGTTAAATAAATATGTCTTTATGACACGATGTGTTGCGTGTGTTAATAGATGTGTGACATATAGTATTATATAATTTAAAACTCTAATTTGATAGTTTATATATATATATATATATATATATATATATATATATATATAGTAAATTGAAGAATAAAAATGGGATGGTGTCAATTCGGAAGATGTATTTATATAGCGTTTTTTAATAAGAATATAAGAATTTTTACAGCTGGCGGCAGCCATGTTCGATTTTTTTTAAACTCATTTTGACATTTCAACGTAGTATAGTTTGGAAAATTATCATGAAACGTTTAACACTTCAACAACGCTTAGAAATTGTAAAAACTTTAATAGATTTATTGAAACAAAAGTTTAATGAGTCCATTATTTCACAAAATGGACATATCAATTGGCTACCAAGATCATGTGATTCAACTCTATTGGACTATTTTCTGCAGAGTTATGTAAAATCATTAGTTTATGCTAATAAACAATAAACAACAGAATAAAAAAATAAATATTGACTGTGTAATTCATGAAATTGAACCACAATTATGTGAAAGAGCGACTAAAAATTGGACTAAACGAATGCACTATGTCAAATAGTCATGGTGGTTATATAAGTGAAATTGTGTTCTATTATTAATATCATAGAATATGATTTAAAAAAATAAAAAATATATCTAATTAATTAAATATTTTTTGCTTTATTTCCATTTAAATTTCTGGAAAACACTCTTCTCTTTCTCTCTTCCCCCCCACCCATCTATATACATATATAAATATATATATAGGTGCATGAAGAAAACTTCATTGTTTTTTAATAGATTTTATTTAAATTTCAAAAATAAAACAATAATTTTAATCAAAGTATTTCTTTCATTTTTACTACCATTTACTAGGTTTTTAGCAGTAGATGAATCTCATAGTAATAAAAACTATTTAAACAAATTAAATTATCGATCTAGTTTCGTATTTCCTTACAACTACTGAATCAAGTACCCCAAAGTCCATGCTGCACTTAATAAAATAAGTAAAATTAGATAGAAAAATTGGACAATAAATGTGAGGGCAGGACTTCAAATTATAGTTATATTCAAGTTTTCTAAATCAGCAATGCAACATGTGACCTAATATTATCGCAAAAATGGCTTTATTTGGTTCATAAACTTGTCTGACTTTGAATCAATGGTTCGATCAGTCGCGTCAACTGTTAACAGTCTGCGATTATTGTCTAAAACGATTGTACCCGTATATAAAGAATGTTTTTTAAGCGTGATAGAACTTTAAATTGTGTTTATTGTTTGTGGTTTATCAATGATTTCGCATAACCGGACAGAAAATAAATCAATGGAATTAAATCATATGATCTTGGTGGCCAATTGAAAGGTCCATTTCATGAAATAATTGACTCATTAAATTCTTGTTTCAATAAGTCGATTGAAGTTTTTACAATTTCTAAACTTTGTTGAAGTGTTAAACGTTCCATGATAATTTTACAATCTATGCTAAGTTGAAATGTCAAAATGCGCTTTAAAAAAATTCAAACATAGCTGCCACCAGCTGTCAAAATTTTGACATTCATATTGAAACTCTCTCTCTCTATCTCTATCTATCTATCTATCTATTTATCTATCTATCTATATATATATATATATATATATATATATATATATATATAATACATAAGTGTATACAGAAAATTATATCAAATAATTGTTTTACTTATTAATATAAATCTGATGATAATGTTTTCAAAATATCTATGTTAATACTTTTAAAGATGATGTTAAAAAAAGATTAAAACTATAATATAACCATTTATAAAATTAAGGTACGTTGAATTTAATTCAATTTTTATACTTTGTCTGTATTTTTTAAGGTAATAAACAATTTACGAATCAAACATAAAATGATTATGAAGGAATTATTTTATAGTAAATTTAAGCAATACAATAACTTTTTTTTAATATTTGTATATTTATTAATTTAAAACGAACCGGTTTATTTAATAAAAAAACAGTATTAAACCGAATCATCGACATTCGTTAAGTAGGTTAGATGATCAATTCAATAAGTTGATTTAAACGAATTATAAGTGAAACGAAATACATATGAAAACATTAAAAGTATTAAAAAGTAAATATTAATAAATACAATACAATTTAAATATTCGTTTTTGCCAGAGATAGTAAAATATTCAAAATCACTCTCACTAAACATTTCTTCGTTGGGTGGAACGTATGAAGAATGTAATGTCGAAGATGATGAAACCGCTTTAGGTTAAAAGTGGGGCTATATCCGTAGGGTTTTAAGATTTTTTTTATTTAAATGCAGACAATACTCATCTTCAGATACAGTGTGCATCTGAAAGCGAAAGCGTTGATATAAAGTCGGCTAAAGAAACGATTTTTAATATTAATTTATGTTTGTAGAAGTGTAGTGAAAAAATATATTTTTTAATTTGAACATTGAGTTTATATTAACAAGATTTTTAACTTAAATATTTTATAAATTATAAAACATGTATTTTCACGTAAGTGTATACTAGTATTTTGTTATTTGAGTAATTTAATTTAGTAATAAGATTTTTGAATATCGTTTGATAAACAAGAGTTTATATAATTTTCTAAAATTCAAATTATGAAAATAATTTAATTATTATTTTGAGAAATTATAAAAAAACTATATTGGTGTTTACTATGTGGACTATTTTTAATGCCTAATTTATATTTTGAAATTAAAATATTTAAAAAAAATTATTGTAATGTAATTAAAAAATATTGTGAAATTTAAAAAAAATACGCAATTAATTATCATAAAGTACGAAAATATGTCAAAAGAGTGTAAAATAGTATTTTAATAGTTATTTATTGATTTTTTAAGCATTGTTTGATAAAAACGATCAAAAAATATATTTAAGAATATGTATGTTTTTTATATAGGAGTTCAAATATATATTTTTTGGATCATATTTAAATGAACACAAATTATATTCAAAATATTTTACTTCAGAATAAAATAATAATTATAAATTTATATTCCATAATTAATTATTAATATGAATTGAATTTTGTATGAATATTTGTAATTACTCCCAACTAAAAAAATGACTCTAATAAAAATTTTGGTTTTGTTATTAAAACATATTTGCTCATGTCTATAAAGTGTTAATTATAATGTAACTTTATAATAAATATTTAATGATTAAGTATTTTAAAATATCAGTGAATTAAAATAAGTAACTATTAATGAATTAAAATACTTGCATGTTTTTCAAATAAAAAACGTGAAAACTTAATTTTAAATAATTGAATTATTCTAAATTAAACTGAACCAGTATTTCATATTAAATAGGGTCATCCAAATGTAAAATCTAGATTTGTGTTTTATTAAAAATAAACATGTGTATAGTTTCTTTTTAATAAAACACAAATCTAGGCGTCGCATTTGGATGACTCTATATTATAGGTAGATATTGAAAAGAAATATTTTATATTTTAATAACTTTTTGTTGCTTTTGTATCCTCAATTCTGTGTTAAAATTGATTTTTATTTAAAATTAATTAAAATACATTTAGTGCAAAAAATTATTTTTAAGTATAAAAAATACTTTACATTTTTTACCGTATTTTTTTATTAATTTTTTTTTGAGTCAAATAATAGTTAAATGAAATTAATTAGCTTTTTTTAAATGTAATATTTCCGTTTCAACAAAAAACATATATTTCAGATTTTTGCCGCATTTCTCTTACTTCTACAAACTTCTTTAGCTGAACCACCAATCAGTCATTCAGCGCCTCCTGTAAGTAGTTATCATGCTCCAAAGCCGCATTATGGACCACCACCGAAACCTGTCTACGGTCCACCAAAACCTGTCTACGGTCCACCAAAACCAGTTTACGGTCCACCAAAACCTGTCTACGGCCCACCAAAACCTGTCTATGGTCCACCAAAACCTGTGTACGGTCCACCAAAACCTGTCTACGGCCCACCAAAACCTGTCTATGGTCCACCAAAACCTGTTTACGGTCCACCAAAACCAGTGTACGGTCCACCAAAACCGGTGTACGGTCCACCAAAACCTGTATATGGTCCTCCTAAACCAGTGTACGGACCTCCAAAACCAGTTTATGGCCCACCAAAACCAGTATATGGTCCACCGAAACCGGTATACGGTCCACCTAAACCAGTCTATGGACCACCTAAACCTGTATACGGACCTCCACCAAAACCCGTTTACGGTCCACCTCCAAAACCAGTTTATGGACCACCACCATCAACTAGTTATGGAGTACCTTCTGCAAGTTACGGTGTACCTGAAAGTTCTCATCATTCTTTTGCGGAACCATCTTCTAGTTATGGAGCACCGAGTTCATCTAGTCATGGTTTCAGTTCAGACATTCACAGTGTTGAAGTGTCGTCCAGTTACGGAGTACCTGCGGCACCGTCCTCATCTTATCATGCACCCGAACCAATTTATCACGCACCTGCTCCTGCGCCTGCACCAGTTTATCATGCCCCAGAGCCTGCACCAGTTTATCATGCCCCAGCGCCGGCACCAGTTTATCATGCCCCAGCGCCGGCTCCAAGTTACGGAGCGCCCGAACCAAGTTTTCATTCGCCTCCTTCAAGTAGTTATGGAATACCCGAACCGATTCACCATGCGCCAGCTCCACAACCATCATCAAATTATGGTGCTCCTTCTTTAGACTATCATGCTACTGCTATATCGTCCAGTTATGAAGCACCGGCAGCACATGCATCGTTTGATCACAGTGCTCCAGGTTTAGATTTACCATCGTCTGGTTATGGTGCTCCACAAACTTCATATGATACAATATCGTCAGGTGTAGGAGGACATTATTAGTTAAAAAATAACTTTAATTTATTAATTTTAACAATGTTTGACTGTTTTTTATCTATAATTCGTAACAGTATATATATATATATATATATATATATATATATATATATATATATATATGACTTTTTTAAGTGTGATAGAATTTTAAATTAAATCCCTATTAAAAGTTCTATCTAACCTAAAAAAAACACCTTCTTTATCATACATTTGTATATACGTACAGTCATATATGTATATATCTTTTATATATATATATATATATATATATATATATATATATATATATATATATAAAGATATATACATATATGACTGTATGATATATATATATATATATATATATATATATATATATATATATATATATAAATATGTTTCTTTAGGTTAGATAGTACTTTTGATAGGGATTCAATTTAAAGTTTAATCACGTTTAAAAAAACATTTATATTTATCAGTGTGTTTTATATTACGATTTTAAAGATACGACATACATTTTTATTGACATCATTTATTTCTATATATTTTATTTTTTGGTTTTATATGAATAATCGAATAACTGAAATATCTGTTTTAAGGTAGAAAATTTTATTAAAAATATTTAAAACGTTTTGACATACACACACACATATATACATACATACATATGAATGTATATATATATATATATATATATATATATATATATATATATATATATATATGATTAAGTTATTTATTGTTAACAAGACTAAATGAATTTAAAAAAATATTTCATGAAGTTATTATTATTTAATATCTTTAATTGAAATTCGTTATTCAATCAAAAATGTCTTAAAATGAAATCATACTTTTTTAACTTTATATTTGTTATTAATTAGATATATTTCGTTTATATATAGGTCTTCCAAATGTCATGTCTAGATTTATGTTTTATTAAAAAGAAATAAAAGAAACTATATACATGTTTCACTATACATGTTTCTTTTTAATGAAATGCAAATCGAGGCGTCACATTTGGATGACCCTATATAACTGTATCAAAGTTATATGTTCATTTATACTTAATATATTTACTTTTGTAATTTGAGCTGTGATTATCTTCATCGAGATAAAACATAATATGTGTATTTGTTATATTTTTTATATTTGTTGATTTTTTATGTTCATGAATAAAATTTGGTTGATTTTCGATTTTTTATGTTTTAAAGGGAGTAACCTTATTAAATTATAAGATATTTTAACTTAATCGTTTATTAATAATTGGTTAAAAATAATTGAATTTTTATACTGTTATACAAGATGTTTTAATTTTCTATTGCTACAATTATATAAATCAGTTTTATGTTGTAAATATTGACAGTACGTATTTACTTTCCATTTTGTATAGAACACCACATGTATGTATATATATATATATATATATGTATACGAGGATCGTTTGATAAGTATGGTAAAAATGTAAGAAAAACTGAATTGAAAAAATTAATTAATTAAATTGAACAATAAATAAATTTACCATACTTATCAAACGACCTCTCATATATATATATATATATATATATATATATATATATATATATATATATATATATATATAATGGCAAATAAATTTTACCAGACTACAAAAGTTCCTACAAATGTTCACTAGTGACTTATGTACTTTTTTGTTAATATACATTATTCGATCATGGGAGGAAGAAGATTAGGAAATTAACAAAAAGTGAATAATAAATGATTATTGAACACTTCACATGATAAAACATTTTTAAGGAGCAGTTTATTTGCAGAAAAAAGAAATAAACTGTAGTGATATCTCAATTTTGAAATCTAAATTATTTTTTAACATTAATTTCCTTTTATTGGAAATTCGAATAGATAAGGGAAATGAAATATATTTTTAATTTATTTGTCTATTATTCCATTCAATTGTACAGTGATTTAAGCTATATTTTTTTAATAAAGTTAGAATTATCTATGCTTTAATTGCAGAAGTAATTATATTTTATTATTGTAGATTGCTGTATTTTTTATTTTGTATTGAGATTCTGAAATTAATGATTAATGAAGTTGTAGATCAGAGAAAAATCGAATTAAACAGAATATATAAATAGATGTTAAAACAATGTGTATATAGGACGGATAATTAACATAAAAAGAACTTTTATAGATGTAATAGACAGGAGAACAAAATGAAATGTGTCAATTAGAAAGAAATTCTTATATTACGAAGTTCAATATTCTTCTATGTTTGATTAATGCATCTTACCTGTTGTTATTTGTGTTTATGAAACATGATCCTTAAATGATAGAATAATTCAACACAAAGAAGCATGAAAAGATACATATTAGAAATAATACGCAAAGAGAGAAAAATAAACAAATTGATGGAAAGAAAATCAAAATTATGGATATGATAATAAGAGTGAAAAGTTTAAAATGGGAATGGGCTAGTTAAGTAAGAAGAGATCACCGATTGATAACAGTAATTATTGATTAGAAACACAGAAATATAAAAAGGTCAGGAAGATAAATTAGAGAAAACCAGAAATATAAGGGGTCACCTCTAGAAGTTTTATTTAATACACCGAATGTACAATTTTTAAAAAGATATTTTTATTATTTATTAATTAGCTGCAACAGTGGCTTGAGGAGCTCTATATGTTGTTGTTACAATTTATATATTAGAACTGATTTTACAAAGTGTTTTAATGAACAAAGAAACTTCTGGTTCTGGCCATTAAGATATTTTGTCTACTTCAAAAATTGATAATTAATTATGTTACATTTTTATAGTTCTATTTACCTCTTTGTACTCACAAGGGAATTATTGTTCAATAGTCGACACTTGGTGACAATGTATGCTGTGTTTTGTGTGACTTGTTTTGAGAACGGATTATGTGTTACATATAACTTAGATAGATTGGAGAGCATGAGAAAATTTGTCGATGTAGAAAGGAAAAAAAGATATTGAATTACTTAAATGGAAAGTTTTGGAAGAGACCTTCATCTAGCAATGGATAGAAAAAGGTTGATAATAATGATAGACACACACATGTATAAATACAGTTTATGACAGAAATTTAAGTGGAAATTAATAAAAAAGTAAGACTTAATTTTATGTTTTAATAATTGAAATAAATTCTTAAAAATCTAATTTTTTCATCATTGCTTTTTGAATCTACCAATCCTCAAACATTTAGAGTTTTATTTACTGTAATTAATTTAGTTCGAATTAATATTTACATATGTGTATAATTTTTTAATCAAAAATATGTATTATTCGTTTGGTATTTATTATTTGAATAAATTAAAGTAATCAAATATTTTTGAACAATTAAAAGAAAAGATCCTTATTAAGAAATCTTTCAACTGTACATTTATAATTTGTATTTATTTAATATTTACTTCATGATTAGATTAATATGATTAATGATTATAATATATAAACACCATTGAATAAATACCTGTTATAACACATCAATTTATTGATTATCTGACAAGTCTGTTATCAATAGTAAAAAATATTTTTATCTACATATGAAAAATGGTATTAACATTAGATTAAATAGGAAAAGTAGTTCTTTTTAGTGGTTGCCAGCAATGAACTCCGAGAGAACTGATGAATAAGTTTAATGCCAGACATCCTTGACAAAATTTAATAATGGTAGTGCAGTTGTGTTATTGAACTTTCAAAATGTCTGTCATTATACTCATCCGTTTCTCTCTTTGAATTTATTTCTGATGACTAATAAAAAGAACTATTTCCAATATTTCATCTGATTTTAAAGCTATTTTTTACATGTAAAGAAAAAGTAAATTTGATTACAGATTTATAAGGCAATCAGTATATCAAATATTTATAATTTACTTTTATGTGAAATTATATTATGTGTTGAACTATATATACATTAACATATTTATGAGAAAGTATAAATGGATAATGGTTATAAAAATTACTATTTATATATAAAAATATTTGTGCCTGTCACGCTTTGCGTAAATATAATTAACATAATGTCAACTTAATTAAATACAATTACTGTACTTTTTCCAGATTAAAAAAAATGTTAATATGAATAATATATAATAAAGTAGTGAAAAATTCATGTGACTTCTAAAAAAAATAAAAGAATACTTGTGCTTGAAGCATCTTCATAATAATGACTCTCAATAGACATTAAATAAACAGATTTTCTACTTGAAACAGGTACGATTCATTTACCTATGTACGTACAATATATTGTTCAATGTCTGCAAATTTTATGGTTAGTAATTTGATGTAATTCATTCACCTATTGTGTTTTATATATTTTCAATGGTTTGTTTATTAATGTATTGTTTATTATTAAATTTATATATATATATATATATATATATATGTATATATATATATATATATATATATATATATATATATATATATATATGTAGTGTGTGTGTATGTTTATAAAGTATTTAATTACATTACTTTTACTATTTTAGTCATATTTAAAAAAATAATTACACTTTTCCTCACAATTATATTTCATTCAATGAATAGCTGTCAACATTCACTTACATATCAACACAAATATTTTACACAAATGTTTCAAGAAGTGAATTGTTCATAAAAAGTTATGTTGCACTTTTCAGCGAGAATACTGATTTCTATGAACAATTTATGGGCAATCACTTGTATTTATTTGATACCCACATGTTTTTAACATAAAAATAAATGAGTTTCAGATGTGAAAGTGTCAATCGGATTGTTATACTTGTAGTCTGTTCGGCTTTGGTAATTGACAAATGGTGTTGTGAGTTGGAATGGCTATAAAACCAGATGTAACAATACCTAGCATATTTGATAATGATGTCATTCCGAGAGCGAAATTTTGCTTTTCTGTAACAACCTAGAAACAAGCATTAATGTTTTTAATACTATGCAATACAACAACACAAAATTTTATATATAAATAATTTTATATATAAAAACAGTAATCTGACCATGACCTAGAACAAAAATTCGTAGAGAATATGAAATGTTTTTAAATACAAAAATAATGAAACTATAAATAACTTTTACGTTTAAAAAAGTTATGACCTTTTATGTGTGTATAAGATTGTTCTTACGAAAGAAGTTTATTTTTATCATCCTTTATTTACAAAATTATTTATAATCATAATTAAACTGGCAAAAATTATGAATGTATATTTTTTATATTTTCTTATCATAAAAAATGGAAATGTTTCATTATTTATTTTTTTTATTAGTTAGTTTTTTTACATATGTTAATAGACATTATAACTATTTAATTGTTAAAATAATAAATAAAATAAAAAAAAATATTTATAGCAATGTACTTTTCAACATTTTGAATTTGTTGCTTAATGACGTAGATTAAAGTAAATATTTTTAGTTAAACTATTTCTAATAAATGTATTCTATTAGCCTTTTGTGTTAATATGCAAAGAATTATTTATTTTATAAAAAAATAGTATTTTAAATTGTTTGAAATATCTTAAATTTTATCGATTTATTATCTGCATCAATAATATGTGTTTTAACTAATGTATATATATATATATATATATATATATATATATATATATATATATATATAAATATATATACACTTGCTCGAAAATGTCTGAGTATAGCTATTAATATCAATATATTTCTCAATAAAAGAAATGTATTAATGTAAATTTGAAAACAAACATATTTTTTATTAATTCTATAAATTAATGATTATTTATATATGACAAATCAAAACATTTTCAATTTATAACAAATAAACTAAAAAATAAATAACACAAGAGTTCATACAAATTGAGTAGAAAAGTCTTCGTACACATTATATTAAACGGTAAATCATTGATTTTTTTGCAAAATTTGCACTTATTGTTGCCTTAAAATTATCATAGTTTTATGTCCCAGTTCGTTTGTTACAATTGAAATGCTAAAATACTATTGTTAGTAACTAATAGTAAAGTTTTTTGCAAAAAATAAATAAGATGGAATTCAAAAAAAGGAAATTTTTGTTAGTGAATGTAAAATTATTTTAAAGCTAGGAAAAGAAGGAAAAAAATTTCGTGAAATAGGAAAGGGTGTTGGAAGAAAACATTCTTTTATTCAAAAGGTAGTAATCAATTTGAAATCCACTTCGAAACCGTTTTCTGGCCGACCTTCGAAGTTAACATTAAGATAAAGGCGTAATATTGTAGCTTCGGTGAAAGAAAATCCCTGAACAACTGTACCCCAAATTGCAAAAGATATTCTTGTACTATTTAAAAAACAAATTTGTGCTGATATTGTGCGAAAAATAATAAAAAAGGGTGGGTATCATGAACGTGTTGCGCGTAAAAAATCATTTATTTCATGTATCAATAGATAAAAACGGATTGCATATGCAAATGAACACATTAATTAACTAATACAGTTTTATGAAAACATGATTGTCCCAGACGAGAGAAAATATTGTATTTTTAGAATAAAAGAACTCAAAATTGTATGTACATCTCTGAATAAAAAAACATCTTGCTCCTACTGTGAAACTCGGTGGTTGTAGATTAATGGTATAAGGGTGTATAATAAGTAAGGGCGTGAGACAAATGGAGTTTATAGAATCCACGATGGATAAATATGCATACTTAAATATTTTAAAACAAAATATAAAGCAAAGTGCTGAAAAATTAAGTCTAGGTCCCGATTATAATTTTTTTACATGACAATGATCCGAAGCACACGGCAGAAGTTGTTAAGCTATAGAAATTATATAACGTTCCAATATAGTTGCTTACACTTCTCCAATCTCTAGACTTATATCATAAACAGTATATTTGGGATTTTCTTCAACGTAAAATTCGCCAAGATGACATAATTTCAAAGGAAATGCTGAAAAAGTTATAGAAAAAGAGTGGAATAAGATTAGTGCTAAATAAACCACAAAAAGTGGATCATTCCATGCAAAAACGATTATAGGAGGTTTTTCAAAAAAGAGGCTATCCAACCAGTTACTGATTCACTTGAAAAGTTTATTTTACTTTATATTATTTTCGATTTTCATATTCTGTACGCAGACTTTTCTGCTCAATTTGTATGAATTTTTGTGTGTTTTATTTTTTAGTTTATTTGTTATAAATTTAAAATGTTTTGAATTGTCATGTATAAATAATTAGTAGTTTATAGAATTGATAATGTAGTTTATAGAATTGTTTAATGTAGTTTATAGAATTGATAAAAAATATGTTTGTTTTCAAATTTACATTAATAAGTTTGTTTATTGAGAAATGTATCGGTATTGATAAGTGTAATAAGACTTTTTCGAGCGAGTGTATATATATTAATAAGTGTATATATATTAATAACATATGTGTATATATATTAATAAGAAATGCTGAAATTGTTATAACTTAAAATATCGACAATAGGTGTAGTGTTTTAAATATATTATTGTGAGTTATGTTAGTAATATTAAATGTTCAAACTTATGTTTCTAGTAAAGCTATTTATACATTTTCTTTTTACGAAAAAAAATAATTACCTCAAGAGAAATTCTTCGAAGACAATGCACATAAGTAGCTCCGCCTAGAAGTCCTTCCCAAAATGAGAAAATAAAAATAATCCAAATGTAAGGAGCAATATAATATATTACTTCGACGGAGTAAAATATTAAATTTAAAAACTAAAAAAGAATATGCGTTTATAGTTAAATTGTTTAAAATATTTATCAGAATTAAATATATAAGGAATTTAAATAATATGTGTACATAAGTTATAAAAACTAACGGAACTTTTGAAATAAACCACATAGGAAGTTATTTATTCATCAATATATATTTTGTCGCCTTCACAGTATTCCTCATTGGAAGCAAATCACATATACCAACGTTTCTTTTAGTCCTTGAACGCTCCCGTGAACGCACTTTGTGGTATAGCTTTCAGTTCACGCAGCGAATTTTCGTTTTTGGCTTTAATCGACTCAAAACGATGCCCTCGAAACGGAAACTTGAGTTTTAGGAATAGAAAAAAGTCTCATGGAGACATATTAGGCGAATACGGAGCTTGCGAAACGATATTTGTGGTACTTTCGGTGATTACTTTACAAACAAATCAGTGTTCTTGGCACCGTACGAGAAACGAACCGTTTCATGCCCAACATTTCAACCAAAATGACATGGCATTGTGTTTTTGAGATTCTCGCCTCAACTGATAATTTTCTGACGGACATACGATTTTTAAGCACCAGTCGATGTCTTCAGTTGATGTCGATGGGCGTCCAGATCGTGGTTCATCATCGACGACTTCATGACCCATTTTGAACGCTTTATGTTACTCAAGAACTCTTGTTCGCAATAGACAATCTTTAGAGTATGCCTTTCATAATATTTCCAACTTTTTCGTGAAGTTAACATAAAATTTAATGGAAATTCTTTGATTAACTGATTTCGACATCGTAAAAATCGCTGTGAACAACAATCACAGTCTAACAAAAATCATTGTAAATTATTTACTAATGAGTCTAGCGTCATGAAATTTGACACAGATGTCAATGATATATGTACCAACTTAAAAAATACATGACATTTCACAATCGCGCACTGTTTAAATGAGAAAGTTCTGTTAGTTTCTATACTCAATGTATAATTTAAAGATACATATTTAATAAAAACGCATATCGATATCAGATATTTGTAATAAATAAACAAATATGTAATAACAAATTGTGTGGAAACCTTTAAGGAAATTGTATTTGATAAAGTAGTATGTTGAGTAAAGAAAATTACTTGTAAAAAAGCTAGAAGTAATATATTATCAATTATTAGAGCTCCTGAAGATTGGCCGATTAATTTTCCAACTTGATATATTACTTGAATCCATCTGTATTGGGAAGGATGATCTAACGAAATGTTATCGAACTCTATTAATTCAGTCTAAAAAATAACATATTATTATGACTTTATATATATATATATATATATATATATATATATATATATATATATATATATATACATACACAAATACGCACATAAGTCATGGCACATATGGGTAACATAAGCAATTTATTTATATAATTCAATAAAGTCGTTAAATTAAAAAAAATATTTAATTGAAAATAAATATAATATTCATTAAATTTATTCATTATATTTATTTTCGATTAAACATTTTTTTTAATTTAACGACTTTATTGAATTATATAAATAAATTGCTTATGTTACCCATATGTGCCATGACTTATGTGCTCAGTGTATATATAAATATATAAATGATAATACTTACAAGTCCTTGATTAATAAAATATTGAAATAAGTAAACTAAAAATACTGGAATGATATATTTCATTAATATTGGCAATTCTTTTATGAACAATATAAACACATTTTTTTCTGGATCTTTCTTCGTTTCGGATTTTACTTTTATAGGTGGTTCTTCGATATTATTAGCAAGTTCAGTATCTGTTTTCACAGGTTTTCTTAGTAAACACCAAAACCTAAACATCAAATTATAGATTTCCTTATTTTTGTCATTGATAATTAACAATTTTCACTCGTTTATAACTTTCAGTAATTTAGTTCCTAATAATATATACTTTTGTAATATACTTACGATAGTCCTAAAAATACTGGAACGATTAATAAATATAGAAATATCGTTTTAGTCTTTACACCTAAAGATGTAAGTCCTGCGTGTGTAAAAGATGATAAAAGACCAGATGCTGCTGCGCCGGATGACCATGATGCTATTATGTCCCTATTATTTCATAAATATTTTTATTGTATTGAATTTATATATACATATATATATATATATATATATATATATATATATATATATATATATATATATATATACATGCATGTACGAGTATATATTGATCTATATGTATTAGTGAGAAATAAAATATAATTAATCGTTAAACATATATATTTTTAAAAGGTATTCGTTTAAATAAAATTGGGTCTAAAATGTGATTTTAAATAATTTTATAAATTAAAATAATAAAAATGTATAGTCTTGTAAATTATTTTCAATATTATGTATAATTATAAATGATATATAAGATACAAATATGTAGGTTCATCCAAACGTTAAAAAGAAACATGTGTATAAGGTGGTGTATAAGGAAATATGTGTATAGTTTCTTTTTAAGAAAACACAAATTTAGGCGTCGCATTTGGATGATCCTATATATATATATATATACTTACGCACATAAGTAATCACCATATGGGTACCATAAGCATCTTATTGATATAATTCAATGAAGTCGTTAAATTAAAAACTTTTTTTTATTTAATTGATAGTAAATATAAAATTCATTAGAAAAAAAATACAAAAAACAATAATTAATTCTATTATATAGTAGAAATTGCTAAAATAAACACAGTAGGTTACATTTTTGCTCGGCAAATATAACATCAGAAGCAACAAAAAAAATAATTTATTCAATGCCAAATCGTTTAAATGAAGTAAAAAGAAATGAGAAAGAAACGAGATATTAAAATCTTTTTTTTAAAAAAAATGTTGATATTTTTTGCTCTGAATGGGGGTATTCACACTAGTCAACATTCATACAGTATTCACACCCATTACCGTTCGTCTCACACCGTCTTATCACCAAAATTCCCCCACCTAAAAAATTAGTTTTCGGGTAAGAGCGTGTGAGACGAGTGGTAATAATTAATGGGCCGTGAATACTGTATCATTGTTGATTAGTGTGAATACCCCCAATAAATGTAATCTACTGTGTTTATTTCTACTATATAATAGAACAATTTCTACTATATAATAGAATTAATTACTCTTTTTGTATTTTTTTCTAATGAATATTATATTTATTATCAATTAAAAAACATTTTTTATTTAATTTAACGACTTTATTGAATTATATCAATAAATTGCTTATGTTACCCATATGGCGATGACTTATGTGCGTCAGTGTATATATATATATATATATATATATGTATATTTATATATATATATATATATATATATATATATATAGATAGATAGATAGATAGATATACATAAATATATATATATATATATATATATATATATATATATATATATATATGTATAGAGTGAACATAAACAAATATTATGACACAATTATTGGGATATGAATTTGCATAGCGTGTATTAGATATCAAACTATATACAATAATTATTTGAGAAATTTATATCAATGTGAATTTACACAAAAATATTAAGAGTTTAGAAAATTTGAAGAAGTAACTGCCTAAATTGAATGCTTGTGAGAATTAAGCATTTTCCAAATGGAAGAAAAACAAGGTTTCAAAAATTAAATAAAAATAATGGTTTGAGTCATTTGGTTTAAATTTTGAAATTGAAAATAAAATTAAGGAAAAAATTCGTCAAGAAGGACTATTTACGTTTAATGAGAAGAAATCAAAATGAGTACTTGCAGTTATATGGATCATTATTTGTAAAATAAAAATATGGAATGATCAAAGAAATATTTGTAAATAATTTTTTTTTCAATAGTAACTACATTGGTTTCAATGAGATGTGATATTTATGATAATTTTTATGCAAATGACGATAATCTAGTTATAAAGGTGTTTTTTTTTTTAAGTTAGATAGAACTTTCGATAGGGTAGCTGTCAAGTTAGTTGTCAGTTTGTGTGCTATCGTGACATTTGGATTCAATAATACTTTGGCAAATCATTATGGAATGTTTTACATTTGAGCAACGTATTTAAATTATGGAAATTTATTTAAAAATCAAGTTCTGTTCGCTAAATTTATAGAACATAAAATTTTGTTCAGTGATGAGTTTCATTTTTGGCTTAACGTATGTGTTAAAAAGCAAAATTGTCGCTTTTAGAGTGAGATTAATCCTGAAGTGATTCACGAGAGCCCGATATATCTAGAAAAATGCACTGTATGGTGCGGATTACACATTGGTGGCATCATCAGATCTTATTTCTTTCGAAATGAAGCCGGAGAGCGCATTATCGTCAATGGTGTACGTCACAGAACAATGATAAATTATTATTTGTTTTTAAATTTGCACGATATCGATCTGGAAGAGATGTAGTTTTAGCAGGATGGTACCACGTGCCATACTTGGACCGAAACAATCGAGTTATTTAAACAAAAAATCGGTGATAACGTTATTTCCAAAAATTAACCTGTGAATTGGCCTCCACTATCTTGTGATTTAACATCTATGGATTATTTTATTTGGAGATATGTGAAGTTTCTAGTATATGATGATAAATCAGCAATGTTTAAGGTATTAGAAACTAACATAACTTGAGTTATTACAGTCATAAGGCCTTAATTGCTGGAAAAAGTGACCCGAAATTAGACTGACAGAATGTGGTATGTCAAAAGTAGCCGCGGAGCACATATGCCCGAAATCATTTTTAAACATTAATGCCATAAAATGATCTTTCGAATAATATCAAATAAATGATCGTCTAGTCAATTAGTACGTGTTTTATTTGAATTTTAAGTTGGTATTACGCTTAAAAAACACTCTTTATATTCAATATTAAGTTCTTATATACTAAGGTATTTCATAAAATTAATTGTCTTTTAAATAATATTAAATTTTGACTTACTTGTTAGTGTATTGAGATGTGTAGCCTAATATGGTTATTTCTCCAAATCCTGTAGCTAATGATACAATTGCTACTCCTAATAAATTTAGCCATATTGTATTAGATAAAGATAATGTTGTAAATCCAACAAACCCTAATAAAATGCTCATAGAAAGTTTAAAACTGGAAAAAAATATTTTAAATATCGATTAAAATTTTTAACTCGATGCATTAATCGACGATAATGAAACGTAATAATTATTTTTCAAGTTAATATTATATTTTTTATCATACGAATTGATGTAAAAAAATGTAAGATATTTATCAATTTGTTTAAATTATTTTATTATTAAAGTGTTATAATTTTATATGATGTTAATTTTAATTGCCTTTATCGACTTACTTCTGAAATTTAGAAATAAAAGATAAAATAGCTGTAATCACCATTGCAGGTATAGTGTCAGCTAATAAAATCGATCCAGTTGATAAAACATTACAGTCTCGTTTTAATGTACTATTTATTTGTTCACTTTGATTGTATATCTGTAAATGATATATTTTTTATTTAGTTATATTTTTGTATATATATATATATATATATATATAAACATACACATATATACAGTTTGAGAAATAATTTATCGTTTAACAAAAAATATAATTATTTATTTCATTTCTAACACATTTAAATAAAATCTTTCATAAAAAAAATAGAAAATAGAAACAAAGTTTAAATGTTTAGGATGAATCTCTCTCTCTCTCTCTCTCTCTCTATATATATATATATATATATTATAGGGTCATCCAAAAAACGTACCTACATGTTTATAATATATATATATATATATATATATATATATATATATATATATATATATATATATATGTACATACATACATATATACTGTTTGATAATTAATTTATTCTATGACAAAATATGTAATTATTTATTTTATTTCTAACACATTTAAATAAAATCTTTCATAAAAAGATTAAAAAATAGAAACAAAACGTAAATACAATCAATATTTGTTAATTTTAATTAAAAAAATCATAGTTTATTTCTATAATTTGTAAATATAAGTAACTTATTATTATTATTTTTTTATTTCATTACTTCTCAATCTATTCAGTATAAACGAAACTAATTATTATATAAAATCGACTTGTCTTCATGTATTGCCCACTTCAAGGAGACTTTCGTTGCTTTTTGATATTTATGTAGTTAATTTTTAATGTAATCTCATATATGTTTTATTATATTTAAATTTTATGTAAAAGAAATCAAATAGTGCAGCAACCTGTCCTGGACAACTAATGATGCCTGTATACATATATACACACACACACACACACACACACACACACACACATATATATATATATATATATATATATTAATATACGAGGGTTGTTTGTTAAGTATGGTAAAAAAGTAAGAAAAACTAAATTGAAAAATTTAATTAAAGCAATTAATTAATTAAATTAAACAATAAATAAATTTATCATACTTATCAAACGTACATCGTATATATATATATATATATATATATATATACATATGTTAATACGTTTTATATTTATTTCAAACATACGTTATATAGGGTTTTCCAATAAAGGCTTTAGAAGTTTAAAAGGAAATAAAAAAAAGTATTTAGTTAATTAGTTATTTTTATTTATAAGAATAGTCTATGTGTTTAACCAGTTGCGCTGGCAATTAATTAACATGCACGCGTGGCAAATCCGTCCAAAGCAATTTGCAGCGAGTTGGTATTTGAAATCATTTTTTTATAAAGTTTTAGACACACACACACACATTAACATTATAGTAAAACTCTTAAATTGATTAATAATATTAATAATTTTTGAAAAGGAGTATTTCTTGGGTTTTGGTACGTTTGTTATTTCACCGAATAGAATAGAGGTATTAAAAAATTCCATATCTATTATATAAAAGAATATTTCTCTGTAACTTTTTGCAAATTTTCTCATTAAAGGAAAACATGATAAATAGCTATCTTGCAGGTCTACTCCATCCATACCATCATTGTAATCTAAAACTATGTTAGGTTTGTAATGTTTCCATTTTGATCGGTATAATTTCTAATTTTTTTCTTTTTTGTTGTAATCATTTCTGCTTTGGAATGTTTTGAAGAAAGCAAATATATATCTTTTTTGTCCTTCCATTTTACAGCTAAGATACCATTGCAAGATCTTGAAAAAATTTCAAATTTTATTAATTTTGTCGCTGCGAGATCTTTTGGCATATTCTTTCTATTAGATCTGATTGTTCCGATACTATTAATTTTTTGCAAATGTAATTTCCAATACAGTTTTGGTAACGAATACCAGTTATCTAAAAAGAGGGTGTGTCCAAAATCAGCTAAAAGTCTACATAAATCCAGTACAACATTTTCTGATGCGCTATTATCAGAACAAAATAATTCTTGGATAAAATAGTTCTTTATAATAATAAAAAAAAAATATTGCGTACTATAGTTACTTGATTATTATTCAATGAAAATATTTAAAATTAATGAAGTTCTACAAAAAAGCACTGGTATGCCTTCAAAACAGAAATGTGACATTTGCTAACTGAACTCCGATGTTATACTTAGCAAAGATCACACGACGTGCTATACACGTCATATCATCATTTGGTATAGATAGCAGTCGACGTGCATAGCACGTCATTCCAGCGCAAGTGTTAATGATGAATCATAATTTCACTCATATGACCATCACGATTTCGCTTGATATAGTGCATTCGAGTAGTCCAATTTTTAGTCACTCTTTCGCATAATTGTTGTCCAATTTCATGAATTATACTTTCATTATTTAGTTTTAATCCTTCTTTTGTTGGCGGTTTATTAGCATAAACTATTGATTTCATATAACCCCATAGAAAATAATCAAATGGAGTTAGGTCACATGATCTTGGTGGCCAATTGAAGGATCCATTTCGTAAAGTAATGGACTCATTAAAATTTTGTTTCAATAAATCTATTGAAGTTTTTACAATTTCGAATGATAATTTATCAAACTATACTGAGTTAAAATGTCAAAATGAACTTAAAAAAATTCAAACATAGCTATCACCAGCTGTCAAAGTTCTGAAATTCTTATTGGAAAACCCTATATATTTTTATATTTTCATTAAAAAGTATGAGTACAAAAAAAATTAAATCGTATTTTATGTTGTCATAAACACATATCTTTTCATAATTTACTTTATAAATTTATTAAATGAAATATAATATAGAGTAGTCCAAATTCAACTGAAGGGTTTAGACATACATTTACTTGCTTACTATCAATTATACTATTCTTTATTATCTTTCAGTCTCATTTGGTCTACTATATAGTTGAGTTGCATATGGAAAACCCAGTATAAAAATTACATTTGCATCCTGATAATTTTAGTTTAAATATATTGATAGAGGTCAAACGTTCACAATGTTTTATTTCTTAATAGAACGAAGAACAAACGCAATGTGTTAAATCGATGTTTGTGTTTGTACTTTGAACCTTTTCTGTCGTTTTTTTCAAATATGAATTTAAATTGATTTTACAAACAATGATTGGATGGCTATTATATTTAATATATAATAATTCATTGCTTTATAAACGATAATATCGTATTGTAAAAATTAAAGTCTCTTCACAATGGTGTTTGTTTGATTTCTATGAGAATCATTACTTTCATTAGAATGTTTTGATAACAAGTTTTTAAACAGACTATTTATAAATTCTAGTTGTGTGATGTTACTAATTAAAGAGGTAGCATGGAATATTTCGAATCATTAGTTTGTAATTTAAATATAAACATTGTTATGTTATTAAAAATTAAAAATATTTGAAAGTGTTATTCCCATAATAATTTCGATGAAGATTTTTATAATATTAAATTAGCACGTAGATCTCATTAGAAATTAATTTATATGATAAACGATTTAATTATATATACAGAGATGGACAGAAAATAAAATACTCACTAAATTATTTTTAAATTTGCAAATATTGCTTGAGATTTGTCATATTACTATAATAATATAATATAATTGAATAATATTTAATATAATTGAAATAACTGCAAGTATAGTAATAAATTATATAATATGACAAATTATTATTAGCCATGCTTGAATTTTTATAAGCTCAATTTGACATTTCAACTCAGTATAGTTTGGAAAATTATCATGGAATGTTTAACACTTTAACAACGCCTAGAAATTGTAAAAACTTGAATAGACTTATTCAAACAAACGTTTAGTGAGTCTATTATTTCACGAAATGGACTCATTAATTGGCCATCAAGATCATGTAATCTAACTCCACTGAATTATTTTCTGTGGGGTTATGTGAAATCATTAGTTTATGCTGATAAACCACAAACAACAGAAGTATTAAAAATAAACATTGAATGTATAATTCATAAAATTGGACTATAATTATGTGAAAGAGTGATTAAAAATTGGACTAAATGGCTGCACTGTCAAGAGAAGTCGTGGTGGTCATATGAGTGAAATTGTAGTCTATCATTAATGGCATAAAATATGCTTAAAAATAAAAAATAATTAATTAAATACTTTTTATTTTATTTCCATTTCAATTTCTGAAGCGTTTATTGAAAAACTATTCCTCTTTCTCTCTTTCTCTCTCTCTCTCTCTCTCTATATATATATATTTTGATATATGGAATAATTTATAACATTTTTAACAAATTTTATGGTATTATAAACCTGTATAAAATTTATACAAAAATAATATAAAATGTATTAGTCCTTTATATAAAATGATTTCTAAAATGATTTTTTTCTATATTTTTTGTACAAAAAATCTTTTTTAAATAGCTCATTTAAATAAACGATTTTTTAAAATTTTCATCTCTGTGAAAAAGTTTCAGATTCATTTTGATGAACATTTTTGTAGATCAAGAAAAATACTTCCAATTATAAATATAAAAATAATATTAGGTTTATTATCGATAAAAAGTTAATATTATTTTTCATTTTCGAACTGGATATTTTATTTCAGATTTATATATAAAGTTCAATAAAGTATTATTTTAAATAGCAACATTTCTATCCACAAATTGAGAAATTTGATTATTTTATTATATATTTTCAAAATAAGAATTGTTTTTCTTGTGGTTTTTGTAAGTAAATGGATTTGAAAATTTCGTTTTGTTTATCAATTTCAGTATAAATTTTAATTATCATTTTAAGTGATTATTTTTCTACAACAAAAAGACATCGAATTAACAATAAATGTGAAAATATTATATTAATTTTTTATGAAAAAAATCAATTAAAGTAATTTACAAAAAATTCTTCATATAATCAATGTTTTTTATTAATTATATAAATAAATATAAAATGAATAGCAAAATAACTAAATTAAAATATAATTCTTAAATTCAACATTTAATTTTTTTGTAATCTGCTGAACTTGGTTGTTTATTTTCTGCGTTTCTCTGTTCTTTTTAGTCGTGTATTTACACGATCAATAAAAGTTCCAAGATTAGACTAGACTAGACTAGACTAGACTTACAATAACATTTGTTGCGTATACTCTATGGATTTTTTTGTTTGAAAATAATAAAGAAACAAACATTTTAAGATATTTAAAAATATTCATGTACAGAACTTTATGTCAAGATAATACTATTTTAAGAAATATGTCAACTGGGCTTACAATAATTTAAACTAAACGAGTTTATTGCGATTTCATAAAACTACGTTGCGAAATAATGAAAGATAAATATAATAAACTACATTTCATAGTAAATAACACTAAATTTATAATTACATTATTTTTTAATATGTTTATATTTGAACTTTCTAAAATAATATTGTTACCATATTTTTTCAACCAAATAACAATGATATAATTAAATCTTTGTAAATAAATATGCATTTTTAAAGTTTATTATTCAGATCAGCTTCTGTTATCTAACAAAGAGTTTCTATGCAACTAAATAAGTTAATTAAAACTTATTTTTAATCTTATATTATCTATTACGAATTTTATTTGAATTTTTTTATACGCATATGTATGTACGTACATAGATACAATTATATCTATGTCTATCTATCTACTTATATATATATATATATATATATATATAATATATATATATATATATATATATATATATATATATATATATATATATATATATGTTATAAAAATCAATTTCGAAAAAATCTCATCAATGTAAAAATATTTTTGATTTCGATAAATGAACTGTGGTATGTTGACAGTTCCATACATAATTCAATAAAGAAGATTTGATTCAGATTATAAGTATAAAGATGGCGAATTTATTGTTTGGAGTTTATATTGATTAGAAAAATACAAGATTGTTTTTGTTGACGAAACTATGGATCAATATGTATAAATACAATGAATAATAAAAATACAAATAAATACATCAAATAATCATCTAAAGACGAGTGGTGAAAATTGAGAATATCAAATTGATTTTATTTTTATTAGAATGATAATTTAAAACGTAGAATATATTCTAAAACGACGGTTGTTTGATAAGTATGGTAAAAAAGTAAGAAAAACTAAATTGAAAAATTGAATGAAATTAATTAAATTAAATAATAAATAAATTTACCATACTTATTAAACGACCCTCGTTTATTGGTTGATTCATAATTGTTAAAAAGTGTTAGATAATTCTCTACAATAATAAAGTAATAATCAGATTTTCGGAGAGTTCTTAAGATATCTGAATTAATCAATTTCCTTTAGAAACAGTGTTAAACAATTATTATTATGTAGATTGAAAAATATAACTAAATGTTTGTATGCCTGTAACTTCATAGTTCAATTACTTTTTTGACTGATATTTTAATTTCAGTCTATTAAGTTTTGCTACAACAATTTAAGTTTAAAAATCAGTTTCCTATTTTTATTTTTACGGTATTTTTTTATTACAATTATAGAATGTTTTGAATATATTCAAATATTTGTGTTAAGTTTTTTAAGTGCATACATATGCTTTTTGTGACCCATTATTTTTAAATTTGAAAATTTATCTTTGATATATTTATTTGAACATTTAGTAAATTAAGTAATATCAAATAAATAAAAACTGACGTTTATTTTTATATTTCATAATTTAATATAAACGAATATTATTGCTGATATATATATATATATATATATATATATATATATATATATATATATATATATATATATATATACATATATATATATATATATATATATATATATATATATATATATATATGTATATATTCACCCATCCCTCAATTTACACGGAGTATCCGTTCCACGTGGATTTATTTTACGCGAATGAAAATCGCGTAAATTGAGTCTGTCAGTACAGTAGAAAAAATATTGGATATAAAAGCTAGAAACGTTGTAGAAACACATATTTATTTCAGATAGCTTAACAAAAAAATAATGACATTTTAGAAAACAAAGGTAGATATATTTTATTCGGTGTCATTATCGCTACTGTAATTCAAAATAATCAACCTTTTATATATTTATATCGTGCTTTTATACGTTCAAGTAAGAATTTGCGTCACTCTGATATATAATAAATTCCATGAAAAATTATATAAAATGAAATCTATCTGACGTGTATAAAAAGTGTCAAGTAAATCAATACCGCGTAAAAAAAGTCTCGCGTAAATAGAGGTACAATTTTCCGCGTAAAAAAAATTCGCGTAAAAAAGATCCGCATAAATAGAAGTATAATTTTCCCCGTAAATTGAAGGACGGGTGTATATATATATATATATACACCCGTCCCTCAATTTACGCGGAAAATTATACCTCTATTTATGCGGGTCTTTTATATATATATATATATATATATATATATATATATATATATATATAGAAGTTTTTTAAGCGTGATAGAACTTTTAATTGAATCCTTATCGAAAGTTCTATCTAACCTAAAAACATTTGTGTATATGTGTATATGTATATAAAGGTATAATAAAGATGTTTTTAGGTTAGATAGAACATTCGATAAGGATTTAATTTAAAGTTCTATCACGCTTAAAAACAGCCTCTCTCTCTCTTTCTATATATATATATATATATATATATATATATACTTGTGTCCTATAAATTTATTAGGGTTTTGATTTTTTTCTGGACAATCATTTATGAACAATTTAAATATTGCTAACAATAGAAAATACTTTGTACAGGTTGGCTCAAATGAGACTAAAAGATTAAGACATACATAAATTTACTTCTTTGTTATCAATTACTATTCTTTAAATACTTCAGTCTCATTTGAGCCACTCTATATAATTGTATGTAATGAATAAAGAAAACATACTTATAATTAATTATGTATACATATATATTAGTGTTGATTGAATTATTTTTCATTTTGGTTTAATTTATATTGATTTCAAAATAAGTATATTTTTCAAATATATGTAATTAAAAATTATATTAAAATTTATATCTTACTATTATTTTTCTACCAATAACCACGTATAAAATAAAAATAAATTCCAAATTATAAAAATTTAAATTATATATGGTCATCTAAATGTGACGCCTAGATTTATGTTTTATTAAAAAGTAACTTTACACATGTTTCTTTTTAATACAAATAAATCTAGGCGTTATATTTTGATGCTCTTATATTAGATTGTCAAATATCTCCCTTCCGCCTTTTTGTCTTTTGAATTTCGCGGCTATGTACAAAAAAAAAGCGGAAGGGAGATACTTGACAACATAATATGTTAGTATTTGATCTGATATATTTATAAATGTGGTATTTTTTTTAAAAAAAATATGCACTTGTTAAAATTTTTAAATTATATTACTAATTTTTAATATGTATATATATATATATATATATATATATGTATATATATATATATATATATATATATTAAAAGTAAATGAAAAGACATATCCGAAAATATATACACTATATAAATGCACTTTAAGAATTGATTATTTCATAATTAAAAACAAAATTATATATATATATATATATATATAAAGTTATATAACTGTTCATTTAGAATAACGGGCTTTTGACATATATTTATTATTACAGTATATTTTCATTAGTTCACTTTAAAAACATAGTAATAGTGAAAATTAAACATGTTAATTAAAACTTTAATAATGCTAAACTTATATACAGTTCTAGTTTTTATAGATGTGTTCAATTGTTAATCATATTTTAAAAGGTAAAGTGTTTATGTGTTTAACCTAAAAACCTAGTGATTTATATAAAACAAATAATACATGTAAGTACTTACTTCTTTTATATCATCACCTTTAAGAATATCGTGAGCAGCGGTTAACATAATCGAATATCCGAAAGGATTAAACACGCCTAATAAGAAATATGCTAATAGATCTCTCCAATCTTTATGTAATTTAAGTAATTTTAAACTGATTATTGCCATTTCTTTTTGTATTTTTATAAAATGTTTTAAGTTATTTTTGTTCCATGTATATCAAGTTGAGGAATCTGAAAAATGTACTTTATTTGATTAAAATAATATATACATACTTACATACATACATATATATATATATATATATATATATATATATGTAAATATTTAGTTATGTGAATATATGAGTATTCTTTGTTTAAAATTCTTTATTTTAGTATTTATGAATAACTTAAATATCTTTTATGTAATTATTAGTTCACAGAATTAGTTTTCATTTATCTGTAGTATATTAAATTATTAACATTTTTTTAAATAAAAATTCAGAGATATATTACAAATTTCTAAGTTAAATTATTTTATATTATTTTCACTTATAATGCAATCACCTGTGAAAATACATATTAATTTTATTTTATACAGTTATAGCATTACTTTTTTTGTTAACATATACACTTTTTTTAAATATAAGGTCATCCAAATATGATGCTTAGATTTGTGTTTTATTAAAAAGAAACAATACAAATGTTTCCCTATAGACCACCCTCTACACATGCTTCTTTTTAATTAAACACCAATTTAGGAGACACATTTGGATGACCCTATAGTAATATTTTTTTAAGAAAATAATTTATTTTTTACATCTATTTTACATGTTAGAAGAATAAAATTATTTCATATTTTTAAAAATAGTATTTAGAACCGAGTATGTATTACAAAAACAATTAAGGATGTAAAAATAATCATAAGTTATTTATAAATTGTTCAATAATCGTATATGAAATTACAATAATAACTGTTAGGTATTTTAAATATTTTTTCATGAATGTTTATGGCTTCTTTTCTTTATTCTATATAATAATTATTTTCTCAACATAATAATTAAATATGCAATTATATATATATATATATATATATATATATATATATATATATATATATATATATATATATATATATATATATATAATATGTATATAAATATATATATAATTATTATATATTAATTATGTAATTATATATATATATATATATGCATTTGTGTGTGTATATGTAATATTGGCCATTATATAAAAGTGTATAATTTTTATTATATTATCTATAAACAGTTAATGCGAGTAATAAGAAAATTTAAGTTGTAATTATATTATTTAATGTACAAATACAACTACAACATTTATATATTTTTACAGTATTTAAAAAAATAATTTTGATAAAGAAATTTTCTTTCTCTATATACTTACATCCATACATACATCATACATACATTCATACATACATACATACATACATACATACATACACATACACACACACACACACACACACACACACACATATATATATATATATATATATATATATATATATATATACGAGGGTCGTTTTATAAGTATGGTAAAAAGTAAGAAAAACTAAATTGAAAAATTTAATTTAATTAATTAAATTAAACAATAAATGAATTTACCATACTTATCAAACGACCTCTGATTTATATAAATATATGTATATGTATACATTAAGTATTTATTATGATTTTTCATCATTATAACTATTATTTAGATCGAGTTAAGTAAATTAAGTGAAAACTGATTATAATAGTTATATTCATGTTTGTAATATTTTATATATATTTCTTTTATTAGTAGAAAAAAATCAAATCATAGTATTATTTTTTAAATAATAGTGTCACTATTAACGTAATAAATTACAAGATTAAATAAAAATGTATATAATAGTATTTTACTTATTAAAATATTATTGTATAAATATTCACTGATTTGAAAAATGTTCTAAAAATTTTAATAGTATAAAATTAATAAAAATTTAATAAATCAATTGGTATTTAAATATAAGTAGATACACACACACACACACACACACACACACACACATATATATATATATATATATATATATATATAGGGTCATCCAAATGTGACGCCTAGATTTGTGTTTTATTAAAAAGAAACAAAAAAAACTATACACATGTTTCCTTGTACACCACACCATACACATGTTTCTTTCTAATAAAACACATATTTAGGCATCATATTTGGATGACACTATATATATATATATATATATATATATATATATATATATATATATATATATATATATATATGTACACACAAATATTCATTATTTATTTTGATATTTTTTTCGGAATTAAGTCATTATTTAAATAGGAATAAATGAAACATTTATTTTACTTATATTAGTTATTATAATTAATTTTTATTTGTAATTTTATATTTTTTATTTAAGAGAAAATATATTTTTTGGAATGGTAATGACTTTTTAAAATTGTTAAGTAATGTGATAATTTTTATGTTTTTTATTCAATTGTCACTATAAAATAAGAGAAAATGTTTCTTATTATTTAACTATAGTAATTAATTATATATTATATATATATATATATATATATATATATATATATATATATATATAATATAAAATTTGAATGTATATTTTTCAAAATACATAATTGATTTATTAAACAAACACATTGGTTATATTACAATTAAAAATATTCGATAGTACTTACTTTTGAAACACTTTCTTCTCAAATTATACTGTTCTATGGAATAGTGAATAAAAAATGAATTCATTTATTGTAAAACATGAATTTAATATATTTATAAATTATCCCCTTTTTTATATAAATTTCAACAAGTAATTTAGTTTTTATCCTATAATTCAAACATATATGTAATACATCTACTATCATTATTTAATATTAATGTAATTTTGAAGCTTTAAAAATGAAAACAATGAATTTAATTCGGTTAATTTGATTTATGTTCACATTTATATATTTTATTTAAAATTTATAATCAACCTTGTATATTTATATTTGTTAACATAACATGAATCATTTTTAATTCAATAATAAATTTTATCTTATTATTTATATGCCACATTATGTTTCACTTATAAAAACGAATCTGCACTTACATGAAGTTTAAATAGTAATAATACGCATAATATGAAAAGCATGGCTAATATTAAATAACGTAAATATTTGTCTCCTAATTGGAAACGTACACATGTTCGCAAAATTTTTATACTATGAAAATTTACGAACAGGGCTGAGAAATACAATATTTATAAATTTATGTCGTACAATGTATAAAATGGAGATTTTAACAAGTTTATTACAGCCGATTGTAAAGTGTAAACCGTTAGGTACACAAAACGAAATTTGTATTTGCGTGCAAAATATTATATTTTCATAACGGAAAAACTGCATGTTCTGATCTGAACCATCTATTGACATAAATATCATAAATATTAACTGTTATAATTGTATCAGTACATTTAGAAAATATTTAGATCAATATATGTAATGAGTATGAAAGTATAAAGTAAATTTTAGAATAAAATGTTTTTTTTTTCTATTATCTATCGCTGCAACACTGTTGTTTGACAAAAGGAGTGATTCAACGAGCACAAAAAACAAATTACAATTAAATAATTAATTTACAGATAAAAACTATATATATATATATATATATATATATATATATATATATATATATATATATATATATATATAGTAAAATATAAGCCACTTCACTAAAATAAGTGTCTTTTCTATTAACTACTTATTCGTCATTATTTTTTCCCTTGATCCACATTCTTATAAATTATACTTTTTTTTCTATTTTCAATAGAAGTTCATTTTCAAATTTTCTTTGAACATCTGTTTTCTTCTATATTGCTTAGATGACCATACTATATTTTCCTTCGCTTTTCTATTCTGTTTATTATATATTGTTCTCTACATTAATTATTTCTTTTATGGTGTGGTTATATATATATACGAGTATATATATATATATATATATATATATATATATATATATATATATATATATATATATATATACATACACACACATCTCTCAATTTACGCAGGACTTTTTTTACGCGGCAAATTATACCTCTATTGACGCGGGACTTTTTTTACGCGGTATTGATTTACGCGGCACTTTTTATACGCGGTCAGATAGATTTTTTTTTATATAATTTTTCATGGAATTTATTATATATCGGAGTGACGCAAATTTTTACTTGAACGTATAAAACCACGATATGAATATATAAAAGGTTTATTGTTTTAAATTACGGTAGCGATAGTGACACCGATTAAAATTTATCTACTTTTGTTTTCTAAAACGTCATTATTTTTTTGTTAAGCTATGTGAAATAAATATGTGTTTCTACAACTTTAATAGCTTTTATTTCCAATATTTTTTCTATTGTACTGACGGACTCAATTTATGCGATTTTCATTCGCGTAAAACAAATCCACGTGGAACGGATACTCCGCATAAATTGAGGGACGGATGTATATATATATATATATATATATGTAAATGTATTAATGCTTTAGTTAATTTCATAATATATATATTTTATAGATATTGGGTCATTCATAAATAATGAGGTTTTTTAGAGAAAGTGTTGAAATGAAACAAAAAAATTGACATTTTAATTAAAAATATATTTTCTATATTATTGACATCTTTTTCCCATCTTAAATTTAAATTTTCAATATCCTGGCGATAAAACTTTTAGTTTTGCACTAAAGAATAAATTGAGCTTCGTTTGAATATCTGTCTCCTTTTCCCAGGTTAAATTATGAAATAGGAAATCATAAGAAGTCACTAAAATAAAATATGACACATAACGATTACCGGATTAATCTTTGAACGTTGGAAATAAGAAAAAGAACTAGAGAAACTCAGGACCAACTTATCAGAAAATCGGTAAAAAATCAATATTATCTTCTGTATTAAACTGTTTCTCGCCAATATAATTTCGGAAACTTCGGAATAGATCATAATCTGATAGTACCAGATTGGGAGAATACGACATTTTTCATAATTTTCTATTCAAATTGCCTCATGAAAAATTAAACTCTTTCTTGTGTTGACAGAAAAGCCATGACGTATTTTGACTATGTTTTTTTAAAATGTCATTTATTTTGTATAAAGTACAAAATTTAATCAATTATATTTGCCATTTTGTTGGATGACCTTTTATCATCTTTCGGCGAGCTTCATAAAGAAAGACCTGTCTTTATCAGCGAAAAACTGGACATGGTGCTGTTTTATAGCCTTATCGGAATTGAACGATTTATCACGCAAGGAGTTTTGCAAAGACTCAAACATGTGAAAGTCTGACGAGTACACTGGGTACGACAAGACATCCCATCCAGGTTCCAATAGTTTTTGACGGGTGACTAAACTTGTATGTGGTATCACGTTGTCATATTAGAACACAATTACTTTACGATTAACGAGTTCTGGGCGCTTTTGGACGATGGATTCGTTCATATGAGTTTATATGCGCAGTCAAATGAAATTCTTTGAGTTCATGAAGAACGCAAATGCTGAGTTTGTTTATGTAACCCAGCTTCTATAATATATAATAGGTCGATTGCCTGCTAGCAGCTCATAATTGATAATTCCATTCATATCCCACTAAACCGATAGCATAATATTCCTTTGATTGTGTATTTTCTTCGGTTATGGAGATGATATCTCGTTGCGTTTAACCCATTGTATTCAATGTTCAATATTGTTATAAATCATCATTTTTTTGTCATCAGTAACAATTCGAATTATGAATGGCTCCTTTTCTGATTTACAGAAATGAAAAGTGCAGATGTCATTTCATTGTTTCAGATTAAGCTCCGATAATTCGTAACAATCCCACTGATTTAGCTTAGAAACTTTATCAATCGTTTTCAGATACCAATGGATCGTTGAATCGTTGAACTGCTCAGCTGATTTTTCCATTGTTAAATTAGGATTTTTTACTTCTAGTGTATTAAAATATAGCGCCATCTAAATGTGACGCCTAGACTTGCGCTTTATTAAAAAGAAACTATACACATATTTCCCTATACATCTCCATATACACATGTTTCTTTTTAATAAAACACAAATCTAGGCGTCACATTTGGATGACTATAATACCGCAACATTTATAAGATGACCCAATATTTTGACCTGTATTGAATATTGTAAAATAAATAAGTTTTGTATTTTTTTTTAAAAAAAACATTTTTTTTGCAATAAACAAATTATAGTTTAAGGAAAATGAAGTAATATTCAATAATTATAACTGTTTTTTTACATATAAAAAATTAATTGAGTCGTAAATTATTTCTTCTGTTATATATTTTAATATTATTATTGTTAAAGTAGGAATTGTGTACATAGAGTAAAAATGTATTGCCACAGGTGAGATTTTCACAATTGATTATGGTGTTTTTTAAGTGTGATAGAATTTTAAATTGAATCCCTATCGAAAATTATATCTAATTTTTTTAAAAAAAACACCTTTATATGTATGTGTGTATATAAATATATATATATATATATATATATATATATATATATATATATATATGTACAGTGTTTTTAGATTAGGTAGAACTTTCGATTGAGATTCAATTTAAAGTTCTATCACTTTTAAAAAAATATTCTATATATAATTTTTGTATATATAGAGGACTTTATTGAACGTTATTTGTATTGATTTAATAAATTTAGTAGTTACTTCTGAATAGAAACACATTTATCTAGTATTATAGTTTTCAATGAATCTTTTTGAAACAATTTTATCTTTTGATTTTTTTTAAATATATCTCAAAAGATTCCTTCGAATTAAGGTGGTTGGTCATAGTCTTATAGGGCGCGGGGTAAGGAGTAGTGGACTACACTTTTGTATGGGCTAAAATAATGATTGCCAACTGCAAATAAATAATTCTGTATAGTATACATGGTATATGAACACGATTAACACGCGCATCGTATGTGTCACATGCCTACAGTGCTGCACCGTGATTCGTTCTGGCTGTAAAGTTCGTACTGGCTGTAACTTTAAAATCATTCATTTATAATTCTTTTTCAACTAAAAACTTGCAAACGACGTTGTGAAGATTTGTTTTACTCGAGTGATAATACTATTAAAAATATAAGCTTTACAATAAAACATCTTTTAAAATTTTTTTGAAATTTTTTAGTGGAGTTTCAATGACTTAAGTTTCAATTTATACCACATCGCCATAAGAGCCCATGTTATAAGATACAATTTTCATGTTTTAATTTTTCTAAAACGGGATGGAAAAAAATTTCAAAAAAATTCCTGAAGAATTTGATCATTATTATGATCATTATATTCAAATTTTAGACTAATCTTATCATATTTTTTAACAGATCAACCTTCTTAAGGTTGGATAACTGAAACAGTGCTTCAATTACTTTTGAATAATTATATAATTATCAAAGACGTTTTGTATATATGATTTAAGAGGTTAATGTGATAATTTAAGGTTTTCAAATAAGTTTAAATGAAAAAAACAAACAAAAAGAATTCAACTAATTATTTTTTTATTTTATTTTTAAACATTTTCTATGGTATTACGATGGAGCACAATTTCACTTATATGACTATTACGACTTCGCTTGACAGTACATTCGTTTAATTCAATTTTTAGTCACTCTTTCATATAATTGTGGTCCAATTTCATGAATTACACGTTCAATGTTTATTTTTAAAGCTTCTATTGTTTATGGTTTATCATCATAAAACAACGATTTCACATAATCCCACAGAAAATAATCCAATGAAGTTAGATCACATGATCATTTGATGGGTCCATTTAGTGAAATAATGGACTCATTAAACTTTTGTTTCAATAAATCTATTCTTTCCATACATTTATGGCACGTAGCACCGTCCTGTCGAAACCACATATCGTGCAAACCATTTCAAATTATTTTTGGAAAAAAGCTCAATAATCATGGTTCGGCAACGCACTTCATTTACTGTAACGTGATCACTAGCTTCATTTTGAAATTTTCACTAACAGAAGCAATATTGATGTCACTTCTTGCATTTTTTTAGTTTTATAGGCACTGCTGTATCATGTAGAATAAAATTGTTTTCAAATTTTTCAACATTTCGATAAATGGCACATTCACTTGGACGATTGCGTTAAGTTTCACGAAGCGTATAATAAGTTTTACGAACCGAACATTGATTTTTATAATAAGTTTTTACAATTTCTAAGCATTGTTGAAGTGTTAAACGTTCCATAATAATTTGTCAAACTATACTGAGTTAAAATATCAAAATGAGCTTAAATTCAAATATGGTTTCCACTATCTGTCAAAGTTCTGACATTCTTATTGGAAAACCCTATATAAATAAATAGATTTAAATGACATGTTGGGCCACTGTCTAATCAATAATAATCAAATCTCCAAGCAAGCAGCTTACATATTTCTTCATGTCATAGTAAATATCTTTGTCACCACATTTTACAGTCGATATAATTATTCTTTTTTTAAATATTAGACTTTGTTATAAACGTTTACGTTCATCACTCCCAAAAATGTTGATTTTACTTTTATCCGTAAATATGTAGTACTTCTCTAATATTCAAAATCTAATTTCTTATATATTTTTATGAGTTCTAAATATTTTTGGGATTTTTTTTCACAGACAATTTTCTCCTTATATTTTTTCTAAATTAATTTGAATTTCTAATCTCTTGATATGATTTCTGTGGTCAATATTAAATTACTAGTTAGATAATGTGCGTTTATTATTATATTTTCATTAATATTTTTTGTTTATCGCGTATCGAAATTTAAGTTTAAATTAGAGCTTAAAGTGCAATCTCTTTTACACTTTTATTTTACTTACAATAAGTAATTATTATTTTTTAAAAAAATTTTTACTCACGTTTGTTTTTGTTTCATTTTTTTGTGTTAACACTATGTTTAATGATGTTCTTTTTGATTGATCATGGGATACAAATAAATGAATAAATTTGGTTTTATATATATATATATATATATATATATATATATACACATACACACACACACAATAAAAGGAAATTCGCCCATTTTATTTCTTGTGCTATGACTTTGGTGAGTTCGATTTTTATATTTATGTTTTACGCTTTTAAGTTTTCACTAAAATTTATTTCAAAGAGAATTGATATTATAAAACGTATATCTAATAAATATTATGTTGTCAAGTATCTCCCTTCCGCTTTTTTTTTTTTTTTTTTTACATAGCCGCGAAATTCAAAAGACAAAAAGGCGGAAGGGAGATATTTGACAACCTAATACTATTAAATAACTACCGTATTTTAATTAATGTTTAATATCTATTTCAAAATATTTTAAATGTTTTATTAATATATTAATGATTTGTCGGTTATTATACGAGGGTCGTTTGATAAGTATGGTAAATTTATTTATTGTTTAATTTAATTAAATTTTTCAATTTAGTTTTTTTTACTTTTTTACCATATTTATCAAACGACCCTCGTATATATATACATATATATATCAACCATTTTATGATTTATAGTAGTTATTATCATATATTCTAATTCATATCAATTCTTACTATAAAGATTTAAATCGGATATTAAAATTTAAATAAGATATTTTAAATAAGGTGTATGATTTTTTTATATTTATCTATTTTATGCGTACAAATATTGTGTTGCAAACTTTCTTTTATATTAATTGCAGATTATATACATGAGAATTTTAACAGTTATCTATATTAACCCTTATCGGTCGTATGTCACCTCTGACGTGACATTACAACTTTGCTTTATCAGTCGTATGTAACGTGCCAGGTGACAAGACTGAACAAGTAACAACGTCTTTATTGCTGAATGTATACACTATATGTTTTTACAGTTTAATTCTTATTTGATAGCAAACAACACGTTCTGTCATATTTCAGCAATTATTTTATTTATAATATTCTATTCCTCCAAAAATGAATGAAGAAAACTATAGCAATATGGAAAGTAACAGTAATAGTTGTAGTGAAATATGTGAACATTCTAAATATTCGGCAAGTGATTTTAATTCTTGTGATGAAGGATACAGTAATACAAGTGTTATATTTCAGTCAAGGAAAAAAACTGATCCCTATTCAATATTCAAGTGAAGAGGAAAGCGAAGTGGAAAGAGAAATTGTTCTTGATTGTGATGAAGATTGGATTGAAATCGACAGTGATGACGAAGACATTTAAAGTGTAAATATAAATATTTTTATGCACAAAACTGTCTTTTTATATCAAATAACCTTAGTTATTCTTCTCTTACAATAAGCACTCAAATATACCTCCGACCTAGCGGAAAGTTAAGTACAAAATGCTAACGTCCGATAAGCGTTAATATGTTTTTTTTTCAAATTATTGTTTAAAAAACTGATTAAAATTCTGAATCAATATAAGGATAGAAAATATATGTATACCATTATTATTTTTCGAGGGTTGAGCATGAGGCTAACAAATCTTATAAAAAAAACGACTGTTGAAAAGCTTTGACAAGAAATGGCTTTATTGAGCTGGTATTTGTCAGAGAGGCTTAGGACTAGAATAGTCTGTGGAGCTGATGATGATTATTTATTATTGTTTCTTTATTTAACTTAATCATTTTTTTTAAACAAATAAATGAGAAAATTTATTAAATATATAAAAAAGTGATAATATAACCATTATTCATCAATATATTTCAGTTCAGATTTTATAATCACAATTAAACTCAGCAGTATATTTTAACTTACAATTCAGAGTTTTGGAAATGTCGGTGTGGTTATCGAAATGTGTATCTACAAATAAAATGTACAATAAATGACTATTAAATACTTTTATAACATATTGTGATATAGGGTTGAGTGAATTGTTGACATGCAAGTGAATTCGTTTTGAATATCAATTGAGTAGTGACTTATTAATAAATATTTTTATGTTTTTCAATATAATTAATAGTATTTTATTAATTATATTTTTCATACCATACATTTTGATTAATATATGAATAAATACTATATTTAACTGTCATTTTGATTGTCAACACATTTTGGTTATTATATAATACTTTATCTTATTCTTTATATTTACAAAAACGTTTATTTTTCAAGGTTTAATATAGGATACTTATTTGATTATGATTTTAAAAACATAATAAGTAAATGCTATTTTGATTATAAGAAGGAGATTGAAATGAAATAAGTTCTGTGCTTATTGTGTGTGTTTTATTGGTGTATTTAGGAAGCAATAACAGTAGTAAATTTTGTAAAATTTCATTATGACTGAAATATGAAAATGAATCTAAAAATCTTTCTTATAATTTAAAAATATTAAAGTTTTAATATGTTTTCATCTATTATTTTTTACATATTAAAACCAAAACCTTATCCAAAATATATTATGGCAAACATTTTTTTAGTTTTTTAAATACAAATGCGAATTCCATGAATGAACATTTAATTACTCTAAAAATTATATCACTGATAAATATAAATAACATTTATTAATTTTAAAACTGAAACCAACAATAGATTAAAATGAAAAGAATTTCAATCTTCAGTATACTAGTATTTTTAATATAATGATATTTTTCTCTTCATTACTCTATCTATGTTATTTGTTTTTATGTATTACGTTTTTTCAAAATACTTCTCTTATAAAAAATTGTATTGTAAAAATAACAGTACAAATAGTGTACAATTCAATAACGAACAAATTGAAATACATTTTTAAAACAAGGATTACTTGCAAAACATTATTAGAAATATATTACAGTAAAATGGATTTAAAAAATCTAATAAATTATTGTTATCTTCTATAAAAAAATGGTTTAGTAAAATTTGAATGTTTGAACATTTCTTATAATTTATTTTTAAACAGTGGAAACAAAAAAAATATATGATTTTTGTTCGTGCCAACTTAAACAATTAGTTTCATTAAATTAGACTGTACTCTTTTTAATATATATGGAATTTAAATATAAGACAAATAAATATTGATCTTACCAATGATATATTATGTGTATAATATATCATTTAATATATTGATCTTTAATATATCTTTAATTATATATCTTTAATATATTGATTTGCTGTTTTGAATTTCTGCAAAATATTTTAAATGAATATAATAGTGTCATAAGGTGACCAATTATAATGTTTTATGTTATGTTTATATAGGGGAATTATTTTAGTATCTATTTAATTCATTATGAAATCGAAAAAAATGTGTTTTAGTTTTAATTACCTCACAGTATATATATATATATATATATATATATATATATATATATATATATATATATATATATATATATATATATATATACACCCGTATCTCTATTTACGCGGGACTTTTTTTTACGCGGTATTGATTTACGCAGCACTTTTCATACGCGGTCAGATAGATTTCATTTTATATAATTTTTCATGGAATTTATTTTATATCAGAGTGACGCAAATTCTTACTTGAACGTATAAAAGCACGATATAAATATATAAAAGGTTTCAACTCATAGGTTTTTTTGCAAATTTTTCCTAAACTTAATACATTAACAATAACAAAGATAGACAATTAAGCTAGTTACTAATAATTCATTACACAGCTATATTATAATTCATAGAACAGCTCACTATAACCAATTTTATATGTACAACTATAATTGTAAAATGATTTAAAACAATAAATTTTCTTGAATCTTGAATCTATAAAAGGTTGATTGTTTTGAATTACAGTAGCGATAGTGACACCGAATAAAATTTATCTACTTTTGTTTTCTAAAACGTCATTATTTTTTTATTAAGCTATGTGAAATAACTATGTGTTTCTACAACTTTACTAGCTTTTATTTCGAATATTTTTTCTATTGTACTGACAGACTCAATTTACGCGATTTTCATTCGCGTAAAACAAATCCATGTGGAACAGATACTCTGCGTAAATTGAGGGACGGGTGTATATATATATATATTTATATATATCTTAAAAATTTAACTATATTTTGGACATGTTAATGATGTGATTTTATTACGGTGTAAAACAGAATTTTTATTTTTGTTATCAGTGTCTGATATGTAAGTAAAAATAAATCTCTAAATAGAGCCTTGTCTCGACTATATTCATTAATGATTTATTAACTTATTTTAGTATAAGATGTTAATAGATATCTATGCATATAATTAAATATTAAAAAATCAGTTGGAATGTTTGTAAATACCTGACGATTAATTATATTAATTTCTAGTAATTAATTAAATGAATTTAGTTTCTTTATTTTTATTTTTTTAATAAATAGTATTTATTTTTATCAACATTGGTATTTTTTCAGTTTCTTCTTTATTTAATTAATCTTAAATAATTGGGTATTTGTTTATATTTATGATAAAAAATAGAAAAAGAGTGGATTTAAGAATATCGAGAGATTTATTTATTATTATTTAAGTATTTGTTTATATATTTTTTTCTGGTATTACTTGTATTAATTATGAATATAAATTAGTGTCAATAGTCAATGTCAACTACAATAAAATGTGAAACAATTTATTCCTCGTGACTAATATAAATATCACGCTACGAATGTTTAAAAACAGATGGTAATAATTTTATAACTCGTTAATAAATTAAATTATGCAATATATATATATATATATATATATATATATATATATATATACATATTTATATATACACACACACAGTGAGTAAAAATGAAACTCATACAGAGTTATGTTTCCAATAATTTTACACATATATTTTAATATAATAACAATTTTCTTTAGTTCTCTTGGTTAAGTTCTTTATTAGGGTTATTTTTATTATATTTGAAAATTTCAATTGTAAATCAATACTTCTACTCCAGGAAAAGTAACTGTTTCTTAAAAATGAACAAAAAATAAATCAAAATGAAACTCATACAACGAATTATTCTCGTTTGAAAACTGCTGTGTTAAGAAAGTATATTCTTCAAATAAGTGTTTGGTCACTTTGATTACAAAAAAAACTTATTATTAAGAAGTTTGTAATCATTTTGTAAAAAAATATAAGTTGGATTTTCACTTTGAATAGATAAAGGGGACAATCATCGACGGACGAGCGAAAGCTAATGATTTTTCATTATAAAAATGGAAAAACTACGGGAAATTGGGAAAATAGTTAATAAAAGCCACGCTACAATGTAATCTGTAATAAAAAGATTTAAAAACGGCCGATATGTTGGTAATAAAGTCAGAAAGAGTCTCCGCAAGATTTTTAATGACTATGACGAGCGTTAGATTCTACTAAAAATTAAAGAAAATTCGAAAATTAGCGCGCCTAAATTGACTTTAGAAGTTAAAGAGTGTTTAAATAAAAAAGCAAGCCACCAAACAATTCGCAATATACTAAATAAAAATGGGTTTCATGCTCGTATTGCCAGAAAGAAACCTTTCATAAATCTAGCTAATCGGAACAAAAGCTTCGTTCGAAAACATGTTAATAAGTTTTGATTATTGAAAGATGTCTTGTTTACGGACGAAAGCAAATATAATTTATTTGGATCCAATGAGAGAAATAATGTATGGCAGAAACCAAATACAGAAATGTCTTTAAAACACTTACGTCCTACAGTCAAACGTGAGAGCGGTCATGTTATGATATGGGGGTGTATGCCTACGAGAGGGGTTGGAAATTTAATTTTATAGATGGCATTATGAATCAAAATGTTTATATTAATCTGTTAAGAAAAAAATTGAAAGTCAGTGCTCAAAAACTTGGGATTTTACAAACATTTAATTTTTATCAACGACCCCAAGCATAAAGCTTATAAAACACGTAGTTGGTTGTTATATAACTGCCCCAAAATATTGGAAACACCACCATAATCACCTGATATAAGTGTGATTAAAAATCTATGGAATCACTTAAAATTTTTCATTAGAACACGCACTATTATTAATAACAATGATTTAAAAAAGCGTTATTAGAAGAATGGGGAAAAATTGATCTAGCTTATTGTAAAAAATTAGTTAAATCCATCCCGAATCGCTTAAAGGCTATAAAAATTAATAAAGGCTACTCTGCTAAGTACTAATATAATTCAATCTATTGTAGATTTTAATTTAATAAATAATTTGTTAGTTGTATGAGTTTCATTTTGATGTATTTTTTGTTCATTTTTCAGAAGTGGTTACTTTTTCTGGAGTAGAAGTATTAATTTACGATTGAAATTTTCAAATATAATAAAAATAACCCTAATAACGAACTTAACCAAGAGAAATAAAGAAAATTGTTATTATATTAAAATATATGTGTAAAATTATTGGAAACATAACTCTGTATGAGTTTCACTTTGACTCACTGTATACACATTGTATATAGTTTTTAATGACAAAGTAATTAATTCAAGTTTTTATTAAAAATTTTATTGTTTTAAAGAATTAAATATAATTTTATTATTTATTGAAAAATGCTTATGAGGGTAGTTTGATAAGTATGGTAAAAAAGTAAGAAAAACTAAATTGAAAAATTTAATTAAATTAAACAATAAATAAATTTACCATACTTATCAAACGATTCTCGTATATTATAAGTTGCCTATAAAATAAAGTTTTTAATGAATGTGTAAATGTGATTGTTTCTTTAACTGAAAATAACGCTTTTAAAATGTGGATTGAAGAAATTGTATGTTTTAAATTCTACATTAAATTAATTATTTTATGTTTAATTAGCAAATATTAATTTGAATTTAAATATCATGTAGCATGATGAATATTTGATTTCAATTGTTCATCTAATTGTTCAATTGAATTATAATTCATATTAATTATTTAATTAAAAAATGGGTAATATTGTTTATATTTCATTTAAAATTAAAATATTTAATTTAAGTATAGTATGTATGTATATTTATTTAATAAATTTTATATATATATATATATATATAAATTTTTGGTATAATTTTCTTACATCGATTTTATTAAAGTATACATACATTATTGTTTATAAAAATGTTAGGTAACTAAGTTTAATATTCTTTAAAAAATACATTTTATTTTCTACAAAGATACATTTTTGTTTTGGAATTACTTTAGGTTGATTTTAAGTGATAGTATTTCTTTTTGCTTCTATAATATTTATTTGTTGATTCTTTTTCTGTACAATTTATTTGTTTATGATTTGAATCGTATCTAATTTTTCGATTTGTATTAAAAATATGTAGATCTTTTTATATTCAAAACTCTACATAATTTCGAGTATGCTTTTAATTTTTTTAAATCACAAACATGCTATTTTCTTTCTTCCTATATTGTATAGTATATAAAACAAATGGTATGATTTGTTTGATATTATTCAGTAGTGAATTATAAATGTTTATTGTAAGAATTAATTACATTTTTGAAATCAACAATGCATTACTAGTGTTAATTTTTATGTTTGATGGAATTTTTTTTTTATCAAGTAAACACCAGTTACATAAATTAAAACAAACAGGTACAATAAATGAAATATATGTTATAAACAAGTTTACAAATTATTATATTTTCAATAAAGAATACATCTATAAGTTGTATACAATTTGATGGTATCGTCATTGAAATGTCTGCATTTTATAAAAACATCTTTATATATTTTAATAATTTCAACGCATAGTTCTAAATAAGCAGTATTTCATTATAAATTATACATTTGTATTCATTAGTATTGTAATTAAAACGATAAAGGTAAGGTTTTCTTTTACTTATAATTCAGATTAACAAGTTGTTTGACTTAATGATTTTATTTATTTGTGTACTTGCTTTCAGTTTAATATTTTTAAGAACTAAACCTAATTTTAAATTTAAAATGAATTATATATTAATCTACATTTAGGATAAAAAGTAGGATTATTAATGACAACTTAAAAATGATATAAAATCAAACATATATTTTTTATTTATAACTAAATTGAAAAATTTAAGATTTGTGAAAATCATTCTTTAATTTGTACATACTTACAGAAACACTTAGTACTTAATGTTTTGAATAATTTTATTTCATAAATTGTCATTTAAAACACAAAGCTGTAACAAATTCATTAGTTCTAAAAAAATCAGAACCTATTTGAATACTAATAAATTTTTTGTTTAATTTATAGTTCTATTGAGTATTTTTTAATACGCTCAGTCTCATAATTATATTTAGTACTGAAAAAAATTGTTTCAAAATAAAATGACAATTTGCCATTACTGATACATTTATTTCCTTTTTGTCTATTACATGCAATGATGTAATTTTTACAAAATTATTCAATTTAAATCGTTTCATTCAATAATACTAAATTATAATCTATGAATATATAATAAAATACGAAAACAAAAATATAATAAACTAAAGCATTCCATATACTCTATTTTTTAAAGCTGTTACAAAAATACAATAAACATTATTCTCATTAAATTAGTGCTCAATAATTAAACTGTTATTTGTTTAACACAATTCACTTTAATTTAAATTACAAATAATTAATTAACATGAATAAGTATTTATAAATATAAAACATAAATCGAATATGCATATTTCATTTTTAATGAATTATTTGTCAATTGATTTAATTTCAGTTAATCAAAAATCAACAGTTTAGTTTTGAGCAAGTGAATTTTATTTAATATTTCAAAAGCAAATAAATACAATAATAATCACCAAAATGTACTGTATCCTATTTTAATATTGCCTATTACAAGGTCAATTGTGTGACAAATTTGTAGACATATCAGTTTCAATTAGAAATGTTCATCACATGAATGACTTCTTGAAGCCATACAACTTCCATAAAATGGATACAACACTTAACACACCTCAAACAATGTTCATAAAAGAACAACTTTCTAATCATACTCAAACAGAAGAAGTCATTGTAATTAATATTTTTTAATGAAAATATTAGTCAAATATAAATTTTGAATTTGAACTTAATAATTATTCTCTTAATATTCTTAACAAATTACAAAAGTAAAGATTATTTCCAAAATAAGTTCAAAAAATATTTTTTTTTTTATAAACGATAAACTAAACAGCACTACCAGTCATCTTTTAATATTTGTAATAAACAAAAAAAAATTATCCTTTAATATATAAGGGTTCCCAATTTGAAAATGTATACAATAATTATTAATAAAGTTCATAAGTCTTTACTCTTTCAAGTAATTCACGATTTCTAAAATTTTACTTTCCAGCAGAAGCTACAACAGTTTGTCTAGATGGCTGTTGAACATTTTGGTTTTGTTGGTTGATCTGTGGCTGATTTGTCCTTTGATTACGCTGACCTTGATTGCTACGATAATTATTACGAAAATTGCCACGGTAACCGCCCATTCCACGATTATAATATCCTCCTCGGCCACGATATCTAGATACAAATTAAAGATTTATTTTTTGAAAGTTAAATTCGATAATAAATGTAAGATTAAAATGCATCATTTTTACTCTTAATTTCATTTTTAACAATAAGATAAAATATCAAGCAGTATAAAATTACCCTCCACGTCTCGCTGATGCGACGCCAAAAGTTTCTGAATTTAACTTCCTCTCCGTTCGCCAATCGGTTCGTTGCGATCTACCTTTTGAACGTTCCACAGCTTCACAAGAAATATTGTCAAAAAATGACTTCGACTTGTCGTAGAATACAACATCAACATCTTCTTCAGCTTCTGCTTCACCTGCACCTGTTTCATTTCCAGAATCATCTTTTTTCTCAATATCATTTTCATTTTTAGTAGAATCATCTAATTTGACTTTTGCAAGTTGTGAACGTAGTTCTTCAAATTCTGTATTTGCTTGTTCAAAATCATAATCATTGTCAAACTTTAGAGTGTTTTTTGGTTTCCCCGCCTGACCTTGTGCTTGTCCCTGTGAACGATAATTTTGTGGCCCACCTCTACCACGGCCACGCTGTCTATTATTACCCCTATTAGACCATCCTTGTTGACGTTGCTGCTGCTGCTGCTGTTGTTGATGATTTTTATTTTGCTGTCCTTGAGTACGTTCAATATCTTGATGATTATGCTGTGAAGAAACTTGCGATTGCTGATGTGTTTGTTGTTGAGATTGTTGATTGGAAATATTCCTGGACTGGTTTCTATTTTGAGTTTGTTGACGTTCTTGATTTTGTCCCCGACCTCCAGATTCTCGGCGAATGCGTTGTTGACCAGGTGGATGAATAGGCCTTTGAGATACAACAGTTTTCTTTTCTTCAGATAAAGAAGAAGTAGGACCACCACTATTCACTTGAACACCTGCATCTATTGTAGGGCTTTTACGAGATATTAAACTGACAGGTGTAGTTGATCGGCTTCCTCCGCTTATCAAATCAAGTACTGAAGCTGTAATAAAAATTAATTTCCTATTAGTATCTACATCACCGTACCATCAATTATATAATTAAAATAAATTTAATTACTGAAATATATCAAATAGATTTAAGAGCATTATAGAAAAGCAACAATTTAAAAAAATATAAAATTTTCATCTGCATAAAAATTTAGTCTATAATCAGTAGATATAATGAAGCTTGATAAATCATCATTAGTGAAGTATAACTATTAGGTTTATTGAGCTAAAGCAAACTTTTGTTGATGGCACTAATTCAAAATTGATACTTTTTGAACACTGTTACTTTTCTTACACTTTTATTTATAAATAACATTGTTGTAAACGTTACTATGTATGTATGTGCATATATATATATATATATATATATATATATATATATATATATATATATATATATATATGCATATATAAAATATTTTACAATTATTAAAATCACAACATTTGTATTAAAAAACATTAAAAATGGATAATTTTCTGAAATGTGTTTTTTGTTAAAAATTTATCTAATAAAATAAAAGCAGCAATGAAAATTACAGCCAATGACAATTTTCAAATAATTAATCAAATATGATACAAAGCATACCATGAGACCAAGGATAGCATAATATTTTTTAAATAAAATTGAAATTAACTTAGTGAATAAATTTATTGCGATTTGCAGCACTGAAGCTCAGTAGCAGTTATTTTGATAAATTTAGTACAAATGGGTTAAGAGAATTGTTATTTACATTCTCAATTTCAATTACTTTCTATTATTTAATAATAAATCTGAAATAATATTATGCTTATATACATTTTAAGTTTTTACAGGAACGAAAAAAGTTGATAAATGCTATATACATATTTTAAATGAACGTATTTTGGTGTAGACTTTTATAAACGTAATTCTTTGTAAATTCATTACAATTTTCTAAAGTTATAGGTTAAAAACTTGAGGTAAAGAAACAATTCTGAACATAATAATAATTAATTAGTTAAATGTTTATAGACATCTAAAACGGTGAAAAAATATTATGGACATTAAATTATTAAGTTTTTGAATTTTTTATAAAGAAAGAAAAGTAATTTATTTTATGGATATTTTTCTCTTATAATAAAAAATCAATCATAAAGGCATGTTTTATTTTTTGAAATATTCACTAAGTTAATTTATTGTAAGATTTAAGTTTTTTTTTTTTTTTGAAAAAAAAAAAATCAACAGAAGATTTAACAAAATATTGAAAATGAATTCTTTTTTTGAAATAAATAAATTAACATGCATGTTCATGTCATTTTTAAAATGAACTAATTTAAAAACTCAAGAAATTGAATACAAAAGAAAATAAGTGATCAATAAAGCTACATATTACCAAAGCAAATAATTGACATTAAACTAGCATATTAAAAACTTTACCGCTATCGTTGCTTCTTACACCTTGGTCTACATTTGGAAGCTCTGTATTAGGCACATTGTTTAATGGCCCATTCCCACCAATTAACTCACTTGGTGCCGGCTGCTTGGGGACACCACTTCGTTGCAATCCCATACCAGGAGCTAAACCACTTGGCATGCCAGCACCAATAGGTCCAAGGCTAGTTCCATAGGGAGGATATTGGCCCATTTGGGATGCCATGTGACCCAAAACCGGATGACCAAAAGTTGGCTGTTGATAAGGTTGTGGACCAAGTGATGGTACAGAGAGTTGCATGATTGCTGGATCATTTGGAATGACATTGTTTACAACCCGGATATCCTTGATGTCAGAACCTCTGAACAATATGTAATCATATACTTGATTTTGAGGAGCAACTGGATACTTTGTTTCTCGATCTTCAGTTCCAAATGATCTGACTGTAAAAAATAATTTTACAATAACAGAAAAATTGTTCAATAATTAAACAGAATAAACTATTTTAGATAAAAAAGAAAAAATCAAGAGATATTGAATTTAATTTGCATAATTTTGTACAAATTTCATAAATGCCAATATATAGGGTCGTCCAAATGTGATGCTTAGAATTGTGCTCTATTAAAAAGAGACATGTATATAGAGTGGTGTATAGGGAAATATGTGTAGTTTCTTTTTAATAAAACTCAATCTAGGCATCACATTTGGATATGATTTATATAAACAATAATATTAACCTATTATTCAAAAAAGATATATAACAAATAAAATGTGTATATTATATAATATGTATGTATGTATACATGCTTGTGTGTATAATTTATAAATTGAAATATTTGTTTTATATAGATTTAAATATTCATTAAATATTGTTCCAGAAATTTAATTAAAAAATATAGAAAAAAAAAACTATGTCAAATGCATATTTCTTTCAATACACTGTTATTTAAAATAAGTAATGTCAGTATAAATAACATTACGAGTAATTTATAAATATATTCTTTAAATGATGAAAAATATCTACAATGAAATAAAGTAATGAACTGGAATTTTTCGAAATTTATAACAATGTCAAATTTTAAATATGTATGATAAACTAAATCTGAATCAAAGATATTTTATAATAGAAATATTGTGCAAGAAACATTATATAGAAAATTGTTAATTGACATGTTATCATTTTAAGAAACATAGATGTAACCTACAAATACATTTTATAATAATACAGTTGCAGAATTATTTATGAAGTTTTATATTTTAAAACAGTTACACGTGAGTGTGTGCATGCATGTATGAATAGATATGTGTATATATATATATAATATATATACACACATACGAGTATATGAACACACATACATTCATACAGCAGGACACGTATAGAAAATATCACGTATATTTAATATTTTTTCGTAATGCTAGAAAATAGTAAATATATTTCTGAGTGTTTTCAGTTACATAAAAACAGAGAATATTAAATTGAGCGTTTTTAATATACGTTGAAAAGCAACAAAAAAAAATATATCGTTTAACAAACAATCAAAATTTTGGTTTTGTATACATTATGCATATTTATATGGTCTGTCAAAATAAATAAATGTACATGATGTGTTTCTGTAAACATGCATTACATAAAAATTCGTTTTTAAGTATAGATATACGATAGATAGTGGTAAATGCTATCAGTAACATACAGATCAAAACATATACATATATTTACCTGAAGCTAAAGCTATAGTACATTCTTGAGGATCCACAGTAAAAAGTCGACCTTCGTATCTAATATCCGCTTTGGATATTAGACTTATTTTAGAGCCCAATTCAGGCATTCCTGCACTCATCTTGATTAAATGTTATTTATCCGTGGATGGATATGATAATCACCGAATTAAAAACACTTCTGTATGCATCCGTTCCCTTCTTCCATATAAAATTTAGAATGGCGTACTAAAACAGCTGGGAGAAATGACGTAGCATCATTTTATATCACTAGATGTCGTCTTTGGAGTGATCATTAGTTAAAGTTTTATTGATATAAAGTATAACTTTAATTTATATTTCATATAATAATAATTTTTAAAGCGTATTTTGTCAATTATTGTTATTTTATATTATTGTTTATGCTTTCATATAAAATATTTGATTAAATCTCTTTACAATCTTTAGTCTTCGGCTAACGTTATGGCGGCGACAGTAAGTCGGATTTGTGGAGCAAAGCTCTTAAAAACAAACAATAACACTTTATTACATCAGGTATGAAAGTATTAAGCTTACAATAATAATATTATTTCTTTTTAAATTTAAATAACTTATAAATATTATTTCCCTAGTAAAATTTTCTTCAATTTTTATCGTATGTTATATCTGTTATCCACATTTGATATATACACATATATTTATAAGAAATATTTTTATTTTATTTATTTTTAAATGAAGTAATTATTACATTTACCGTTAAACATTAACTAAAAGTACGCTACGAAATTTGTACATATTAATACACATAAATTAAATGCTAATGTGTGTTACATAACATATTCAAACAGAAGTTAATGAATTTGCAGGTCAATCATTTTTCAACTACACGTGAGTGGACGAGAAGCCGAAAAACTGTAAGGATTTTAATAACATGTTTCGTTATTTCTTAAACTAATCATTTTTTTTATTTGATAGCTTTTGACCGGTTTAGGAATTTTAGGTGGTGGAGTAGGAACATTAATGTTTGCATTGGATCAGTCTGTAAAAGCTTCAGAATTAGAATTACATCCACCAAAAAATCCTTGGAGTCATAATGGATTGTTTTCATCTCTGGATCATACAAGGTCAGAAAATGAAAACTTTATATAAGTACTTTTTCGTTAATCGTCGGATATAATGTCACAACGATATAAATATTTTTAGTATTCGTCGTGGATACGAAGTCTATAAACAAGTTTGTGCAGCATGTCATTCGATGCGTTATATTGCGTATCGTAATCTCATCGGAGTATCGCACACTGAGGCGGAAGCAAAAGCCGAAGCAGAAGAAGTTCAAATTCAAGACGGCCCTGACGAGACCGGTAATATGTTTATGAGACCGGGAAAACTTTCAGATTACTTTCCGAACCCATATCCGAATGAAGAAGCGGCTCGTGCTGCAAACAACGGAGCGTTTCCTCCTGACTTAAGTTATATTACGTCGGCTAGACACGGAGGAGAAGATTACATATTTGCATTATTGACCGGTTATTGCGACCCTCCTGCAGGTATTGTTTTACGAGATGGGCAATATTATAATCCGTATTTCCCTGGAGGTGCTATATCTATGGCTCAGGCATTGTATAATGAAGTTATGGAATATTCTGATGGTACTCCAGCTACTGCTAGTCAATTAGCAAAGGATGTGTCCACATTTTTGAAGTGGGCAGCTGAGCCAGAACATGACGATAGAAAAGTAATGGCTCTTAAAGTTATTGGTTATTTTGCCTTAATTGGAACTCTTGCATACTATTTGAAACGTCATAAATGGTCTGTGATGAAGAGTAGGAAAATTGCTTTTAAACCACCGTCATCAAAACAATAGGAAAATTTTAAAAACAGTAATGATAAGTTTTACATTGTAATGTTGTGACTATGTAGAAGGATTTATCCGAATGTAGAAAACTTTAATTTAAAAACATTGGATGCAGGTGAAACAATTACATCGTTAATACAACGTTTAGTTGTTAAGGATGATCAGTTATCAATACATTTTGTTTCTTTAGTTTAAAAACCACAATAGAAAGTTTAAATTACATACTTTGTCATAACTATTTAATATTGTTGTAAATATTTAATAATTGAAATGAATAAAGTCAAAACATTTCTTTGTTAATTATGATTTGATCTTCATTCTTTTTAATGGAGTATATTTAGTTACATTTTAAAAATGAAAAATCCTATGAAAAAGTATTTATTAAAAGTATAGTATATATTAAATAAGTGCATTTTTTTATTTTAGCAATATGTGTAAAACAATTTATAGATATTGTATTTGATAATGTAACTGTGTTTTTAACTTTTTATTGGCAATTAATAACAATATTGAAAAACTAAGTACACTTTTAGAAGTATAAAAAGTTCTATGAATAAGTTTAGTGGATAAATATATATTAACATTTCATACTGGTTATTTCATATATCAATTTCATTCAGAAATAATATTGATAACAGAATTCTTAAAACCAATTTTTTGACTAATAAAAATAATTGCAAATAACCATTACTGAAACAATAAATTAGGTGTATGGACATTTCCATTTCATGGTAAAAAAATAGTTTTTTAGCTATAGTGTCTGTTTTTTATATTACTGTTGAGTTGTATATTAAAACGTGTATGATTGAATTATTTATCCTATTAATAGATATCATTCAAAGAATAAAAAATTATCCAAAGGTTTTCCTAAAAACCCTGTATTTGAATACAGATTTCTGGTCATAAGATATTTATGTTTCATTATGTGCCAAATTGTGAGGTGAGTTTCCTATTAATTAGTGCCTAATTCAAATTCAAATAGAGAATCTATTGCTGAGTCTAGTGGCAGAAAGCTCCTTAAATTTCAAATCGTTTTTCAGTTAATATCAAAACGTATACAATTGAATCTTCTATTAAATGAAATTCAGTTCAAAGGAGCAAGTATTTACTTAAAAATCTGATAGTAGAATAACGTTTGTTAAAAAAGTTTTCTGCTCATAAAATGTCTGATTTTGGATCGATTTTTTCGAGTGTACATTAAAATGGTGTGTGGTTTTTCTGTCCAGTGATTGTAAATACGGTAAACAAGATTTATTGACAAAATGTTTAGTTGTGTATATAAATATCTTGTAATAATTTAATGTCATACTTCATTTAAACCATTTATATAAATAAGGTCATCCAAATATGATGCCTAGATTTGTGTTTTATTAAAAATAAACATGCTTAGGATGGTATAGAGGAAAACGAGTAGTTTCTTTTTAATAAAACAAATCTAGGCGTCACATTTGGATGATCCTATATATATACACACACATATACATATACATACACACACACACACACATACATAATATATACCTATATTAATCTATTTTAATTTATAGCTATGATTTGTGTGAAGTGTATTTTTCAATGTACGATCATTTTAGTAGAAGTTTAAAGAAAGATGAGAGGTAACATTTTCGTTATTTGTAATTATAAAAATGGATTAAAGTTAAAAGTACACCATAAACTGCTATATATTTAAAATATCAAATAAAAAAAAATATGCAGAAAAGAATAAATAATTTTACAGGTACACAAAATTTGTTTGTGTACAATCAATATAAATTAAAAACACAATTTAATTCTCTTACTAACCTTTTGTAGATGCTCTGAGATATTGTTACATTTGAGAAGTTTTCTTTTTTTACTGAGTTAATGATTATTTTTTTGACAAAACTATTAATTTCTTAGTGCTATAAGTACATATTTATATTGTATTTATTTGCATAGCTGCACATTCTTAAATATATTTTATTGACTTCTTTTTCTCTGTTAAAGGCTTTAAATTTTAAAAGTACAGAGGTCAAAGTTTTTAATTATTATTCATGTATAAGTAAAACGTATATCATTAGAAAATGTACTAGGCTGTTTGAAATAACTGACATTTTTTAATTCTAATGGAGACAATGCAGATTTGACTATGGAAAACATTCATTTTGAAGAATTCGTACAGCCATACGAATATTTGATAAGTGAACTTTTAAAATAAATTGCATGCTCTTTGAAATAGCGTAAAGTTGTTTCTGGTATTGGCAATAGTTTTTGTGGAATCATAAAAAATAAGTTGATGCAGAATTATTATGTGAAAAACAGTAATATTAAAAAATTCTCTATAAAAATCTATTGAAAAAGCTAAGAAAAATGAAAACAATGTAACAACAAAATTAAATAATTGAATATAGTTAAACATTGAGAAAATATATGAAAGAAGATATTCGAAAATACAACTGTGAATTTGCAAGGAAAATTACCGAAAAGTAGAACAAAATCTTGTGGTAGAGAAAAATAGAATTAAAAGACAGAAATAGATCATACAGTAGGTCCACAATAGTTAAAAGAATAGAAGAACTACGTCATATTATATGAATATATTATATTAAATAGAGAAGAAAATACAAAAAAAATAAATATACACGACTAAATATTTCACTAATGCTAGCAGAAGTTTCAAATGCTATTAAAAGATTTGAAAATAGGATGATGTAATGAAATAATTTTTTATCAATACATATTACTTTTTTTATTTATAGTAATAATTTGGCGATTCCAGATATCACAAAGAACCATGGAAAGATTGATGTTAAAATAATACATAGAGACAGAGAGAGAAATGGGTGAATTGGATAGAAAATCAAAGTTATAGAAGTTATAACACGAGTGAAAAGATTAAAGTGGAAGTGGATTAGTCATATAGTATGAAAAGAAAATCACCAATGGACAATACAAATGATTGATTAGAAACTGAGATCTGTAAAAATGTTCTATGGATGTATGGAGTAGAGATATGAGATAAATTGTCATTGAGGAATGGAAGAGAAAGACATTGAATCTCTGGAAGTGGAATGTTTTAAGAGAGACTTTATTTAACAGTGGATAAAAAGAGATTGATGATGATAATGATATAAAGATAACAGCGCTTTGCACTTTTGATATTCATGAATATATGTGTATTCATATTAGAAACGACTTGGTTTCAAATTAGATAGTAATAGATTATAGGCAGTGCCAAATTTACCTATAGGTTTGGCAGGATGAAGCCCAATACCTCAAAATCTAAGAAGCCTCTTAAGAAGAATAGTCTAAGGCCTCTCTTCATCTAAATTTAGCTCTGATTATAGGTGTATTAAGTATATTAAAATAATAATATTAAATCAATTTAAGTTTAGTTTATTTTACTTTTTAATATACAAGTTCATAATAATAACTTACATTTTTTTTAAATAAATCGTTTTAATTACTATGCAAGTAAATGCATTACTAAAGTCTCCAGTTATCTTAATTAGGGCATTTATTAAATGGCATGATTAAGATATCCAAAGAATAAACCATAATTTGGTCAAAATAGTGTTAAATAGTTGAGACAAAAACGTTCCTTATATAATAAATAAATTAATAATAATATAACTGGTAAAAAACCTTATTCACAAGTAATAAATATAATCGATCGATTTTTTTAATAGCTTAATATCTTCCAGTAATCTGTCGAATCCAGTCTAAGTAATGGGATACTCTCACATACACACCTGGTACACCAGGTTGACCGCAACCAATTCCCCAGCTAACAATACCGACAAGTTGCCATGTTCCTCCACGTTCACAGACCATTGGGCCACCTCCATCACCTTTACAGGCATCTTTACCTTCTTCTCCTCCCGCGCATACGAAACCTGGATGCAATTTGAAATCGTGTCCAAGTCGGGTATTTTGAAGTTGACGTTGACATAATTCTTGGTTTATGATTGGAATATCGACTTCCTTTAAAATGTTTTGATATTTTCCGAAGTCTCCAAAGGCGTCTTTTCCCCATCCAGTCGTCCAACAGCGAGCACCTATTAAAAATAATATATTGAATATAGAGTTTTTGAATAATAAACTACTAATATATGAAATAAAGACTAAACAACGAATTTAATTTTTTAAAATGAACTTAAATTTTTTGCAAGTTTTTTTTAGATTAATAATATTTTATAAGAAAATAAAAGTGAATAAACTTGCTGTATGTTGAGATTGTTAATTTGTGATTTTAATATACCTGTGAAATCTGTATGTGGGTCAGGAAGACAAGCTGGACTTATATGGGGTGTACGTGCCCAATCTACAGGTTTCTCCAGTTTGAGAATAGCGATGTCATTGTATAGTGTTCCTGCATAGAATTCAGGATGAACATGTACAGAAGTTACGTCACGTTCAATGTACGGATAGAATTCAACATCATGATTAACGTCCCATTCTCCAAGACGAGCGCGTAAGTCAAATCCAGAGTACCTAAAATATACAAGAAATTAAATATAAAATCTGTAACGTAATTAATCGAAAAGTGTTTTCTTTTACTATTGTTTTTTGATTAAAATTTCAAACTTACGTTTTAATGCAATGTGCTGCAGTTAAAATATGGAAATTATCGATTAGAGTTCCACCACAAACGTAAACACTTTCTTGAGCATCTTTTTTCAAAATCGCAACTTGCCAAGGATATTCACCGAATTCACTGTCTCCATCCACATAAACAGGATTCTTAATTCTTCCATTTATTCCTTTGGCGTGTCTAGTTCCACATTGATTGCTTAAATGGTTGTTAACGCCTGGTATAAGTGGACGAGTTGGTCTTTTGCAACAAACATGACGAGGGCCACATTGATTCGGTCTTCCTAAGAAAGCTTGACGCTGTAAATAAAAATTGAATCATTCAATTAAATGTATTTATTCCTATAATTATTATATTTAATCGTTATTAACATATTGTATAGGAAAGTATAGAGAATTGAATTTGTTGCAAAATAAATATTCGAATTTTTATTGTACGGTTATTGTCTAGATTGTGAATTGTAAAGTATTGTTGCAATTGATTGTCTGAAATTAAAATTTTGTCATTTAAGTTCTATGATTAATGTCATTGATATAAACAATTAGATTCCTCAGTAAACAAGTATTTTATCGTTTCGTAACTGAATCTTACCTTCTCAGCAAGAGCAGGCTTTATCGTATTATTAATTTCATTTAAATTATTACCGGTTGTCATATCACGTTTTCGTCTTCGATTTGTTGGAAATGTCACTTTGTTACCTCGTCGAGAGGGTGGTGGAGAATTTGTATCAGTATTTTGGTCATTAAATAAACTCTTTCCCCCCCTACCACTGTAAATTTGTTGATTTGTTTCTCTCCGTAAAAAGGAATTTTGTTGTAAGTAATTCTCATTATCGAAAAAATTCCGATTATTGTTTGGAGGGAAGTGGCCGTAACTATTCATATATTGGTTTGTAATTGGCAATTGAGCAAGGTTTTCATTATTTTTTGTATCAGTTTCGAACGAAACAAAACCGTTTGTTACCTGTGGTTGATTATTTTGTAAGCTTTCAGTGAGACCATACCCGTTTGTGTTTTGATTTGTAAAATATTGTGAGGGTTCGTTGAAAAAACTACCGTATTTTATATTTCCATTAGCATATTGTTTCGGAACAAAATTATTTGGAACAGTGAAATTATTAAAACGACGTCCAAGAAATGTATCAAGTCCTCCATCAGCAAAACCTCCACCGTAACTATGCAAGTAATCTTCGTCAGGGTAATGTGGTCGTATTGGATGAGGTCTATTAAACACTGGTTCTAAATTGTCAGGATATGCGTCATGTTCAAGATATTCTGGTTTATGAGAGTGGTGAAAATTAGGCGGGAACTCATGATGAAACGGTGGAGATTCAGAATAAATACCTGGAGCATCATGAAGTCCGTGGGGGCCATGATGATCAAAATGAGGTGGAAAATGTGGAGCATAGTGAGGATATAAATGTTTATGAAAATGTTGATGTTTATTGAAAAGTGCTTGTTTTTTAAAGAAGAATATATCCTCGATTTTATGTAATAAGAAATTATTAGGCGTTACGTGTAAATTCACTAACGGTTTTAACACTTTTTTACCATAATCATCTCGAGTCAGTTGTACTGACACTAGAGGATTTACAGAAACTAAACCTAAATTAATTCCACCCCCTCCAAAGGCACTACCATAGGGATTTACTATATTAGGGCCAAAGGGATTTATAGGATAAGCGCCACCTCCTTGATGGGGTAAACCAAAGGACACTCCAAATGTGGGTTGTATTTTCTTCTGACCGTTATCGTCATCAAATATTGCGATGCGCTGGAAAGGTTTAACAATTTTGATTTTTTTTCTTTTTGTATATAATTGTCAGTATTGTCAGTCCATGACTAATGAAGAACTAATAAATTGGTAAGATTAATAACAACACCAAAAACCGATAGCATTATGTTAACATTTAGTAACTGACAATAACATTTAATTGAAAAAAAGAACCAAGTGTTAATTATAACATTTATTATTAATAATATTACTATTGTAACTGTTATACACAACAAAACGGATTTTTAGTACATTAATGTTATTACTATTTTTTATTATTGTTTGCGTTGGAGGCAGCGCTTGTGATGGTTATTATCAATTTTGTTTATTTTTCGGGTATATCAGAAATGTATTTTTTAATATTGTTTTTATTCTATGAAAATGAATTGTAGGCGTATTTTGAGTTTGATTTCAGACATTGAAATGTTTTCCTATTAGTATGTATAAGAATTTGTATATTTGAAACGGATTCTAATATGATTAGAGGGAATTGATTAACGTATTACTGATACATTTTTTAATACTTTACAATGAGTTTTAACCATTTTTTAATTCTTTAGACACCGATTGAAAAAACCTATTATAATATTATTATCTTCATAATTTTTATATATTTTGTTACATTCATATATAATGAATTAAATGTATAAACGTATTTAAATCCATAACTTTGCATATATTTATATATATATGCGCGTGCGTGTGTATGTGTGTATGTAATAAATAATACTTTTTCAAGTTCTTAAATAAACTTCTCAACATTATGTTTTTATGAGAGATAGTAAATATTTGTTAATCTTTGTTTGATTTTACATATATACATACATACATACATAAATATATATATATATATATATATATATATATATATATATATATATATATATATATATTAGTTGTTTTTTTAGTTTAGATAGAACTTTTGATAGAGATAGCTGTCAAGTCAGTTGTCAGTTTGCGCGCTATAAGAGATATTTGGATTCAGTATACTTTGGCAAATCATTATGAAATGTTTTACATTTAACCAATTTTTCTAAATTGTGGAAATTTGTTTCAAAAATCAGTGTTTTGTTCGTCAAACTTATAGAGCACAAATTTTGTTCAGTAATGAGACTCATTTTTGACTTAACGGGTGCGTTAATAAACAAAATTACCGCATTTTGAGTGAGACTAATCCTGAAGTGATTCATAAGAGTTTGTTATATCAAGAAAAATGCACTGTATGGTACGGATTGCACGCTGGTGGCATCATAGGACCTTATTTTATTCGAAATGAAGCCAGAGAGTGCGTTACCTTCAATGGTGTACGTTACAGAACAATGATCAATGATTGTTTGTTTCTAAATTTGCATGACATCGATCTGGAAGAAATGTTTCAGTAGGAACGATGGTGCTACGTGTCATAATCGAGTTATTTAAACAAACATTCGGCGTTAATATTATCTCCAGAAATGGACCTGTGAATTGGCCTCCAGGATTGTGTGATATGACGCCTCTGGATTATTTTCTTTGGGGATATGTGAAGTCTTTGGTTTATGTTGATAAACCAGTAACGGTTAAGGTATTAGAAGCCAACATAACTTGCGTTATAGCGGATATAAGGCCCAAATTATTTGAAAAAGTGACCCGAAATTAGACTGACAGAGTGTGGTTTGTCAAAGGTATCCGCGGTGCACATATACTCGAAATCATTTTCAGATACTAATGCCATCAAATGATCTTTCGAATAATTCCAAATAAATGGTCATTTGGTTAATTAGTATGTATTTTTTTTAATTTAAAGTTCTATCAGTTTTAAAAAAACACCGATATATATATATATATATATATATATATATATATATATATACAATAAATGTATGTAGTAAAATGTAATGATTAAAATGGTTGAACAGTATAATATTTCCAATTAGATCTTTCTATATACAATGTTAAAAATATAAAATTTATGAAAACAGAACTTACCGGTGCAACTTCTGATTTCGTTTTGTCGTTATTGTTATTGTTTAGAGGTGCTTCTCTCTTAGATACTTTCTTTGTCTCTTCTTTGGCATCTGTAATATCTATTAAGTCAGCGGTGGAATTTTTCGTTACCCTAACAAGAGTCATTGTACCGTTACCATCTGTAATTACAACATCTTCAGCAATGGCTTCGATATCAGTTTTCAGATTTCTAGGATCGAGAGGTAGGAAAAGATCGTCTTTACGTCCAATGATATTTTCTGTCGGACATTGATTGAATGGTACACAGACGCAGTCGAAATTTTCATTGCGACCACCTTCAAATCCTTGATATTCAAATGATGATTGTAAACTGTTTCCACTTAGATGGCCTTTATTTACATTTAGTTCCTTTTTATAGATCGGTTCTGTGTTACCGTAATATCCGACCGAAGTGCCGAAATTTTGACCTGTGCTCGATCCGTAATAATTTGATTGAGATTGACCGTAAATACCAGTTCCAGTTCCGGATCCAATTCCGGATCCAGCTCCAAATGTAGCTGGTCCTTGATTCTCAAACACTGGTTTTGTATTTGCTGAAGAATACAAATTCGAAATTCCACTGTTTACCCCATTGTAGGTTCCACTTGTAAGACCATTATAACTAGATCCTCCATATATACCACTTGCAGTATTAATAACACCAGATGTAGCACCTGCATTATAAATTCCAGAGTTGACTCCATTGTAAGATCCACTATTGAATCCGTTCAATAAACCGGAGGTACTTGTACTATAAGAACCTAATCCAGGATTTAAATTACTCGAGTGATGGTTTATTGAACCACTGGATCCTAAATTGGGACTTGTTGTTTCTACAAATCCACTATTGTGCACTGAAGTACTGCCTTCCCCATATAACCCTGTTTTAACAGGTACGTGCACAGGATTGACTACCACTGTTGGTATTTTCACATTTGCATCTGATGTTCCATGATGGAAATGATGATGAACGTGCTGTTGAACTTTCCCATCAGTGATTCCAACTAACGATGACGCTGCTTGTTCATGTACCGAAATTCCGATTTTTTCCTTATTGCTGAATTTATTTAAATTAGATTCAAATCGATATGGTAATTCAACTTCAACAGGAGGATAATTTGGACTTAACGGTTTTGTCAGTGGTGGATAAGGTTTGTTGTAATTAACTCCTGAGTTTGATCCTGCATAAAGAGGCACATATGGTTTTTGTGCTTGTGGAGGATATCCGCGAAAAGGTGGAGAGCCAGGACGAGGAGAACCGTAAAGTGTGGAAGATGGTTTAGGAGGTAAATGAATTGGTTTAGCAGAACCGTATCCACGTGGGGGACCTTTGATTGGTACTGAAGCAATCGGACGACCGACTGGTTTAATTGCTATCGGTTGAGCGTATATCAGCTCTTGAGGTGAAAAGTATGGCCGTTTTTCTTGACACTGAAAAGAAATATAATCTTATTATTATAATTTTTTTTAATAGTTGTATTAAATAATTTATTTATGATTCCTCGTTTGAATTACCTGCATAAGACCAAGTCCACACAATTTATCTTTTATTAAATTCCTTGCTTCTGTTTCATCTCCTTTCTGTAAAGCTTCATGAATGCTCGGATCGCTGTAAACTTCTTCGTATTCTTTTAAATTACGACCCTGCCTCCCAGATTGTAAAATTTCATCAACTATATTATCGACGTATGTGTCATTGAAGGCTTCTTGTTCAGTATAGTATTGTTCGGTTTCGTCCGCAGTTAAATATTCGCTGGGTTGAAATTGTTCGTTAATTATTTCAGATGGTTGAGAGATTTGATCATCTTCAGCATTCCAGGACCATGATTTATCCGTATCGGATATTACGAATTGTAATAAAATTGCAAAATAACATATAATGCTCAATAATTTCATGATTGATTCTGTAAAAAAAAAACAAACAAAAATATAATATTGTTTATAATTGTTATTATAATTAATGTTATGTTTTAGTTAAGAACTACTTGTATAATAATAATAATTATGAAAAAATAAGTAAATAGTTAACGCGTGATGCAATATGTAAAATAAATAAGTTTTTAGAAATTAGCATATTGTTAAAGTTCACCAAATACATTTGTAACACTTGAAAATGTTTTTGCAATGACTTGTTAATTTCTTTGTGTAGGTAGTGAGAAACTAGGACACCGCTTTTACTTTCTTTGAAAATAAGAAAGAAAATCACTTTCATTAAAATTTACGATTATGTCTTTAATGATACATTAATTTCTATTATTGTTTTATTTTATTTTTTTGACATGTTGTAAACAAATAATGGCTAATAATATAATAGTTAATTTTATAAATGAAACGTACTGTGAAATAAATAATTTCTAGATTTTATAATTTTATTGTGATATAACAATTTTATTAAATTATATATATGTAATATAAATCAAAATTTCTTTTTCTAGAATATATCCTTGTGTCTAATAAATTATTTTTATTTTATGTTAATAAATTATTCATTTTGAATTTTTTTTTGTAGTTTAGATTTTCTATTAATTATTGTAAGTAGGTTATTTTTTACTAAGAATTTAAAAAGGAGGTTTTTGTATTTTTTATAAAAATTAAAAAAATATTTTTATTCAAATTTATGACGTTTTAATTAATAATGTGTTTATTAATAAAATATTATTTGTTTCTTTAAATATTTCTTGTAAAGAAATAATTCACATAAATTAAATATTTTTTTAATATACTATTGTACTTAAATGAATTTTTGGTCAAATACTTTTTTTTCTAGAATTTATAGCTTTTATTTACAAAATAACATTGTTTGAATGTTAAATTTTATGAAAATGAAATAATTTTTTTTTACATTAATTTGGTATATATATATATATATATATATATATATATATATATATATATATATATATATATGTGTGTGTGTGTGTTTATGCATACGAATATACGAGTATATCATTTATATTTTTATTAAATTAGAATGTTTTTTTAACAAAATGTAAAATAAATTATTTTGATATTTTCAGTAACACATATAATTATAATTGATAACATAAATATAGGGTTATCCAAATGTGATGCCTAAATTTGTGTTTTATTAAAAAGAATCATGTGTATAGAAAAACATGTGTATAGTTCATTTTTAATAAAACATAAATCTTGGAGTATATATGTATTTGGATGATTATATATAACTAATAAATTACAATTATTTATAAAAATAATTAATAGTTCTTTAATAACAAAATTTGGTGTAGATTATTTTTTGCAGTCGTTTTTTAAATATGTAATTTAAAAAGTGTTAGAACTAGTGTTAGAATTTCTATTTTGTTAACAATTATAATTTTTTTAATTTATTAGTTTGAATTATAATATATTTATTATTATTTTAACGCTGTTTATTTCAATATTATTCGTTTTAAATAAATAGCTATTTAATAGTTTATATTTTGATAATATTATATATTAAAGAAATATATGATGAAATAAAATTTTATTAAATGATTTTATTTGATTGAAATTTAAAATTATTTATATATTTCTTGAAAACAAAATTTTTTTTAGTAAATTATTTTTTGTTATAGATATTGTATATGGTACTTATTAGTAAAATAACTTATTTCGTTGATGAAATACAAGATTTTATTTAAAACACATTTTTCAAATCATGAAGATTATTCTTACAATTTTGTATGAATCCATTTTTTATGCACATTATATTGAATTTAATTTTAAAACAAATAACAGTTTATCTTGTAAAATTTAAAATTATTTATAATAAAAGATTATCGAAAATTCCGACAAAAATTATAAACATAAACATTTCTTTTCATTAAAAAAACATTACTAAATATTAAAGATATACAATGAAAAGTACCGAATATATTTTTATATTTAATTTGTCTACAAGTGAAATACAATTACAACATATTATTATCAAAACAATGTTTTATTTTTCTCAAATGAAACACAAAAACGATTTGTAAAACTGTTTGCATAATGTTTGACTAATTGAAAACATTGGGAGTGCACTTTAAAATCTACATGAATGAATAAATGTCATTAAAGCGTATTACCTGTCCATCTTATTTTGACCTAATTGTTAGATGATGCGTATTTAACATGTATCAACAATTATTTTTTTGTTTGTGAACATATGCATTTGGAAAGTTGTTGCCTTTCCTTATTTTACTGTGACGAGTAGGTGCATTTAATCGGAAGGTCACAAATGAAAGTAATCTCAGGAAATAAGAGTTGAACATTCTCATAGTATTGTATCTTTGTAAATAAGATATGATCATTTTAGTTTTTTATATATTTTTTTTCTTTTAGTCGTTAAACTTATTATTTGTTTTACGACCGATTAAAACATGAACAAATTTCATTTTAAAGTAAAATTTGTATTTGAATAATTAAAAGGATTTGTTTCCTTTTGGTTTAAATTATTTATATTAATGATTGATTACAAAATACAAAAATGTTACACATTTGTTATACATCTATTATATTTAGTTTAAAAAATAATATTTTTTTCTATCATTTTGTTAGCATTTAATTTTTTTAATATATATATATATATATATATATATATATATTTAATAGAAACATTATCTATTATTAAATATGACATAAATAAAAATTAATGTGAATTTAATATCTTAATAGTTGTACAAGTTGTATAACAAAATTATTTGATTGTTTTATTTCCTAAATTAATAATGTTTTTTTTTTAAATTATAAATAATATGAATATAATTGCTTGCTTGTTAATTTTTATTTCTATGCAAAAAAATAATCTGATTTAATTTAGATAGTTATTTTTTACAATAACATTCTATAGGAGAAATTTAAAATTAATATAGTTAATGCAAATTCATGTATCTGTTATTATGACGTAGTGATTTTTAATATCTCATGCTAAAATTTTGTCTACAAGTTTCGAATTTTGAGGTTCATTAAATAGGTACATATGTGTTTATTAAAAGAAAAGAAATCAATTTTAGAACGTTTCACATGTATGTTGTTTTGTGATGAATGATTTATTTTAAATAATAATTATAGAAAAAAAAACGATAGTAAAGATTTGTTTAGAACATTGATTTTTTTTCTGGATTTGAATTTAACGATAAATTACAATGAAGAACATTTTAATCCTGAGAATCCGTATGAAAAACTGAATTTGGATTTAATTTTTAGTGCATAATTATTTCTTTTATATGAAAACAAATGTTTTAATTAAACTCATTTCATATTAGCTTTTCCAAAAATGTAAATTTCAGTTTTGAGTTTTTATTTTTATCTTAAAATTGTCATTCGGATTTTTATAACAATAATAATCTGTCTACTGAGGATTGTATGTACAGTGGCAGCGGTTTAACTTTTTATAAAAAAATATTCATTTTGTTTCATTTTACACTTTTTAATTTCATTTAAAAATTTTAACTTGGAAAGTTGTTGTTTTAAAAATATTTTCATAAAGAAAAAAACAACTCGTAGTACATTTATGAAACTATGAATTTTCCCAAATTGTTTTTGTTATTTTCTCAATTTAATTTTTAACGATTAATCATTCCTGTTTTAGAAACGAGAAGTTATTTTTTGATTAATTTTTTTCATACTGGATACCCCGTCAAATATTTAAGTATGGAAATTAAAATCTCTAATTTTCAAACTCTTTTACCAAAACTGCCTTATTATTTCATTAGAACTATTCACCTTAGACTATCTGTTGATATAAATATATTTAAAATGAACTTCATAGGTCTGTATTTAAATACACGGTTCGTATAATATAAATTGCTACAGTATTATAATTACATTATTATTATATAGAGTCATTCAAATGTCACATTTTGATTTGTGTTTTATTAAAAAGAAATAAAAGAAATTATACACATGCTTCTCTATACACCACCCTATACACATGTTTATTTTTAATAAAACACAAATCTAGGCGTCACATTTGGATGACCTATATATATTTTTGATTGATTTTTAATTCTTACAATGGATTAATTATTGTATTATAATTATATTAGCACTGTGGAAAGTTCATTTTTTCATAAAATAATTACTTTTCAATTATATAAGTTTTAGACAATTTTCAATTAAAAAAAGGATTGTGTGATATAAATATTGTTTTAAATGAATAATAAAAAAATAGTAAAATTACAAAACAAACAAATATCGGTCTTAAGTGGAATTCATTATAAAAACATAATATGGGTCATCCAAATGTGACGCCTAGATTTTAGTCTTATTAAAAAGAAACATGTGTATAGTTTTTTTGTCTGTTTTTAATAAAACATAAATCTAGGCGTTACATTTGGATGACTCTATATATGAATGATTTTTTTCATGAATCTCATGATAAATAGGCTGGATTTTAAAAAGAGATTGAAAATAATTGAACAAAAAAATGATTTGATTTTAAACAAAGCTTTGTGTAAAATTCACAATGTTATTATCTTATTTGATTTGATGAAACTGATAATATGTTAATTAAACTGTGTCGGTAAATAGAAATGCTTTCATTTTCACTTGATGTATTTTTACAGTATGGCAAGTCGATTGTTAGTGAAATGGGACATGTTTTGTGTTTAATTTATTTGTAACGGACTGCTGTCTTACCGGTCTGACAGTTTCGTGGTTCACAGATCGCTTTCACTGGCCATGGCCGAGTGAGGTCATTAACATGTAAGACGCGGTAAAAGAAAAATACGATGTAAACATTATTTACTGCGACGTTTGAGATCACATTATACAATTTTGTTCATACATAATTGTAATTGAAAAAAAAATATTTATTTTTACCAATAGGTAGTTTTACTAAAAATTATCAACCATTCAGATCATTCTAAAATTTTCGATTGTGTACTTTTTTAATGTGTTATTTAAATATTTTTATTTCTTTAATAATTTAAATTAGTATAAAATTACATTATATTGTTTTATGAAAATTAAGAATTGCAATAGAAATATAGAACATGTATTTCATGGTTTTGAAGGTTGATTATGTTAATTAAAACTTAATTATGTTTTTATTTGGCTACGTGAGAGAATAATTAAATATTAAGTGTCTCTTTCTTTCGTTTCTTTCTCTCTCTCTCTCTCTCTCTCTCTCTATATATATATATATATACATGTATGTGTGTGTGTAAGTATATACATATATTTTAAAAGTGTTGATATTGATATTTTTAAATTATTTAACAATTAATGTATTCATCTTTAAACAACAACAGTGCAAAAAATGAAATATATATTTATATAGTGAATACATTTTTTTTAAAATATTTTTATTTGAATTATTAAATGTAAAAATTTAGAAATGATTTATGTTTATTGAGTTGTTTTATAATTAATTTAAATTAAAATAAAAAAATAGAACAATATTATAAATAAAAAGAAATTGCTTATTTATTTAGATATTTATTTATACACATATATACACAGACAAAACATGTACACACACACATACACACAGACACACACACACACACACACACACACACACACACATATATATATATATATATATATATATATATATATATAGAATTTATGTGTGTAGAAAATAAATAAAGAATATTAGTGAACTGGATTCAAATTTGAAATGAAAGTATGTTTTCTAATTTTACTGTATAAAAATATATAAAGAGAAATTTTAATGATATCATCGTAAATGTAAGATTTATGGTTATGATGTTGAGTATTTCAATTTCTCAGATTTACCAATTCAACTTAAACATATTATTATTCTATTACAATAGTTTAATGATAATCTATTAAAAAATAAGCAAACGATGGATAATATATTTGTTGAAAAAATATTTTTAATGAACACAGCTTAATTTAAGATTAAATCATTTAAATGATAATTAGTTATTTTGTTTGAGTAATTATTGATTAAAAATAAATTTTGCTTTGCATGTATGCTAGTTAAAGGCAAGTGATTTTTTTTAATATAAAAATTGATTTAGTATTTTAAAAAAAATACAAAATTAAAATATATTATTAATAATTAAAAATATATACATTTTTAAATAAGTAAAATTGGATTTAAACATTAAGCTAGGTAAATAATTTAAATTATCTATTTTAGAATGTTTATTTGTATGTGAATATTAAAATTAAATAAACAAATAACTCTATATTAAAATGATTTAAGCAAATAAAAAAAAGTATTTAAATTAATTATATTGTGTAACTTACCATATATGTCTAGAAATTAAAAAAAAACTTATTGTTAAACACAAAACAGAAGTTCAGCTAAAAAGCACTAAATGAATTTCTCCTGCAACACACGACAATATATAATCTCTGTATTTTTTCCCACCACTAAGCTATCACTGTGGGTTTTAAATAAGCGCTTCCACTTTCTCCCAATCGAACAGATGACTTTATGGTTTATATATCTTTATATCGTTTCTTCGAATACTGACTGTAATTTGATGGTTGGTTGTTGAGGAGGTGTTCTTATATATGGTGCTAATTGCGGATTTAAAATTTGTAACATGGTTGGGGATAACAATGTTTATGTCTCCCACTTTTCAATGCAATCGATTTGGGAATTTTGGAAAAATGTGTTGAAATTAATACATTCTGTCATATTTAGTAAAATAATGTACTTAGAATGATGAGATCATTTATATGTTTAAATTATTTTTTATGTATTGTTTATAGACATAAAAGTAGTAAAAAAAATTAAAAATATTTAGATTAGAATAAAAAATATTTCATGAATGAAAAATATAACCAAATATTTTCGTTTTAATTTAAATACACACACACACACATATTTATATATATATATAACTGTGTGTGTGTGTATACATGCATTTATAATTAAAATTTATATACTAATGAGTAGCCAATTATTGTTATATTTGTTGTTTAAATTTGACATAAAGAAGAATTTTCACTTTTTTTCCTATTATGAAAAGACGAATTTCACAAAATATCTTTTAATTATGACTTGTTTGATTGCTTTAAATAGCGAAAGATCAAAATAATTTGCTGGTGTATTGTAACAATGACGCCCTTTTAAAACAATACGAAGAAAGTTTCTCATCAATGACATTTGTAGTAAATAAAATAGATCTAGAAAGAAATGTTAAAGTCGAGAAATTTTCAGTCACGAATAATTGTTTTCTGTGTGTATAAAATGCAATTAATTAAATCTACCTTTAATAAAAAAACTGACATACTTTCCACACCTCATAATGAATATAATAATATATTAGTTTTAATTAGGTTATTGTTCAGTATTGATAAAAATAGATGATATTTTGAATATAGTTTCTCAAGATATATACTTTATACACTAATATGTGTCAAAAAATAAAAAAGTAAAATGAATTTAATAAATCATAGTATAATTGTGTATATAATATTGTATTATACAAGGTCATCCAAATGGGACCCCTAAACTTGTGTTTTGTTAAAAAAACATGTGTATAGTTTCCTTTGTTTCTTTTTAATAAAAGACAAATCTAGGCGCCACATTTGGATGACCCTATATTTACAATATTTTTATTAAACTATTAGTCTTAGCATATTCATTTTACAGAAATTAATCATTAATCCTATAATTACAATATTTAATAAAATTGTTCAAAGTTATTTATCGTTTATTATATTGCTTAATATGCATTTTGATGACTAGATGGCCACCAGAATGCGTATAAGTGAATAAAGTAACAATAAGTAATTATTATTGAACACATAAAATTTTTTAGGGTTTGGATTAGTAATATATTTGTGTTTCAGTAAACTAATTTTATGTGTTAGTTGTTTTTATATTTCTTATAAAAATGCAAATATCTATTGTTTTAATTATTAATTTATATTTAAATTATTTGCATAGAACGAATTTCTTACTGTAACAACACAAGATTTATAAAAGTATTGAATAATTAACTGTTGTTACCTTTAATCGTTTATATGTACATATATATATATATATATATATATATATATATATATATATATATATATATATATACATACAATGTTTTTTTAAGAATGATAGAACTTTAAATAGAATCTCTACCAAAAGTTTTATCAAACCTAAAAAAACATCTTTATATATATATATATATATATATATATATATATATATATATATATATATATATGATACTTGTATGAGTGTGTGAATGTATATGTTTTTCATTATGTTTCCATAATAAAGGGGAAAACTTGAAAATTTGCGTATAAAAATAATTTTATGTATTAATTTGTTGAAATTTTTCAAGAAAAACATTTTAGTAGGATTTTTTTCAAGTAAATATATATCATATTTTTATATATATATATTTATATATATATATATATGTATATATATATATATATATATATATATATATGTATATATATATATATATATATATATATATATATATATATATATATATATATGTATATGTATATGTATGCATAGATTCATTTAAAAAAATAATAAATATTTAAATTGTAATAAGATTTAAACATAACTTAAAAAAATGAAAAAGTAAATATTGGTGAAAAAAGTACTATATATCCAAATTTAATTCACATGTTTTTAATCTGGCAATCAGTATTTAACTTCAAATCATTTCAATTATAATTTTTTCGATATATGATTTAAAAAGTTCACTAATGATTTCAATATAAATAATAATATCTTTAAACCAAATATGCCTTATTACTTCTTCAATTAAAAATTGGAACAATTATAGAATTGAAACAAATTCACAAACAACGTCATACTGTTCATAAATTCAAAAAGAGTTAAGGTAAAACCATTTATAAACAAACACTTCATATATATATATATATATATATATATATATATATATATATATATACATATGAATATATAACAAGTTATCTCTGATAAACTCCAAACTGTGTAGACACTCTAGTAAAAAGGTATTCAATAAATATACAAAAATTAATATAAACAAAACGTTTTATTCACTCACATAATTTCTCTACAACATTAATTTAAAACAAAAAATCACACTTATTTTATTTAAAGTACAGAGATAGCTGGAGCTCCAATTAAAGATGAAGAGATTCCAAGTCCAGAGGTGGTGATCAATGGAGCGCTTCTAACCAAAGGAGATCCAATAGTTCCAGCAGTCAAAACACCAGGTTGAGCAATAAGTCCAGGATTTCCAATAACTCCATTGGTAGTGATAATTCCAGCACCTGGAGTAGCAACAAGTCCACTACGAACAAGAGGACTTGATAAACCATAAGGCGATACAGCCAATGGTGTTCCAATGATTCCTGCAGATGCTACTGCGACGAGTGCGAACAATACAACGAATTTGAACATCTTGAAGATGATTGTTTTACAACGGAATGTATAACTGAGAAGTATAGCTGAATATTGTTATTCAACTGATAATTTCCCAAATTGATATCGGTGCTTTTATACTAATCAGATTTATTATAAAAATAGGTAGGCTTATTATTCCAATATTGAACTAATTGCATCATCTCAATAAGCTTTATCAGGAGCAGGAAGTAAACAACTTATTTGATATTTCAATATGTTCTGTAGTTTAAATTTTCAACCCATACATATGTATATATATATATATATATATATATATATATGTATGTGTGTGTGTATATGTGTACATATATATATATATATATATATATATAAATAATTTATTAATCAATGTCGTCTAATACAACGATAAATTTATGTATTTGTAAATTTTCAACTAGGTTGCATCATAATAAATCACTAATATTATGAGCAACAAGACAAAATAATAAATACATTTATGAAAAGTGACATTTGGTAAAAAGATATATTAAGGTATGATAAAGATGTTTTTTAAGTTAGATAGACTTTCGATAGGGATTCAATTTAAAGTTCTATCATTCTTAAAAAAACAGACTTTATATATAATATATACGAGGGTCGTTTGATAAGTATGGTAAAAAGTAAGAAAAACTAAATTAAAAAAAATAATTAAATTAAACGATAATTAAATTTACCATACTTGTATATATCAAACGATCCTTGTATATATATATGTGTGTGTGTATATATATATATATATATATATATAAATGAAGGTGTTATCATTATCACAATACTCCATTAAATAATTTATTTATCTTTTTTGGAACTATTTTGTAAAAGAAAGCAATTATTTCAAATATTTGTTAGATTTGAATCTGAATAGTTTTTATTTGAGATATATTACAGTTTATTATCTCAATAATTATTCGTATAAATCTTTGTAAAACAAAGATTTGTCGAAACAAAAAAAAATATAATCTAATTTGTTTATAAGACAAATAAAAATTACTACAATATTTTTTAATTTAGAGCGAAATTAATATCCTATAATAATAGTTTATTTACATTGGTCAACGTTATATTATTATTATTATGATCAATTATATATATATATATATATATATATATATATATATATATATATATATATATATATATATATATATATATATATTGGGTCATCCAAATGTGACGCCTAGATTTTTGTTTTATTAAAAAAAAACTTGTGTATAGGGTAGTGCATAGGGAAACATGTGTATAGTTTCTTTTGTTTTGTTTTGTTTTTTTAATTAAAACAAATCTAGGCGTTACATTTGGAAGATCTATATTATTATTATGATTGTGAGTTTTAATTACGAAGAATTCATTTTTAAATTAATGTTAAAAGAAGATCATTTCTACTTTTACAATTCGAACAATTTAATAAATATATTGTTTTAAACATTTTAATGAATATTCTTTTATATTGTTAGTGTGCTTTCTGATAGTATGTTTTAATTTTTAAACTTTTATTGAATATTAAATATTAATTAAAGAATGCCAAAAATAAGGTTAGTAACAATTCAATAATTAATAAAAATTCTTGAATTTGTAATGTGTTTTATTCGAATATTTTCAAATCACCGTATTTTTAAATAAATCCATTTTAGATAAAACTAAAAGGATTCATATTTAATTGAGATCGTTTCAGGACTGGAACACTTGACAGATTGACAATTATAGATAATCATGTTATATTATTATTAAACGTTAAGTTTTTTGTCTTGGATTTCAAACCAAATTTAATATTTATGTCTTTTTTCTCTTTTCAATATATGTTTTTTTATTTCAATTTTTAGTAGTGCTTGTTCTTATTATGTTTTTGATTATAGGTCGTTTTGTATAGATTCGATTTTTATATTATTTCTCTTTGTTATTTTTAATTTTTCCTTATTTGACAAGCATGTGTGTAATATTTGGAAAAATTGAAATTTATATTTTAATTTAGTATTTTAAATATATATATATATATATATATATATATATATATATATATATATATATATATAGGTAGCCTTAGTAGGGTAGAATAAAACACAAATCTAGGAGTCCCGTCTTAGATGACCCTATATATTTACTCACTGTAATTTACTATTCTTTATAATCATTCAGTTTCATTTGAGACATATTCTCTCTCTCTCTCTATATATATATATATACAATATATATATATATATATACAGTGTCCCATCAGGAGCGCACAATTAAATTGTTAAATAAAACCCATTTTTTTGAGTGAGAGATGATTTTTTTCGCATTTGGGTTTGATCTGTCTTGTCAAAATTTTTCTTATAATCATGATTTTATTTAACGTTCCTGAAAGTGAAAACCCCGATACCTGTTATTTGTCTTAATTTTCGTCTTTTAATCTTCTAGTCTTTCTGTGTCTTTTTATGTGCAATCTGGGAAAACGAGTGAGAGATGTTATTTTTTCAGTGACAATAAGTGTATGCTTTTGATGAGACATCGTATATATATGTATATATATATATATATATATATATATATATATATATATATATATATATATATATATATATAGTTATCCAAATGTACCTCCTAGATTTGTGTTTTATTAAACAGAGACATGTGTATAGGGTGGTGTATAAGGAAATATGTGTATAGTTTCTTTTTAATAAAACACAAATTTAAGCGTCACATTTTAATGATCCTTTATGTATATATATATATATATATATATATATATATATATATATATATTTATACATACAAATGTATATATCTATTTATGTAAAAAATAAAATTTCCTTCTAAACAAAGAAATAAATCTCATCAAAGAATGATATTTTTATTATATCTATGAAAATCAACGTATTATTTATAACAATGTTAAATAAGTTTATCATAGTGAAGATACGTTATTTGTTTTTAAGTTAAAACATTGAAAACTTTTCCTTATAAAAATTAAACCATAGGATAAAATACTATTGTTTTTCACCGACACGTGTACTGTACTACTAGATGTCTGTGAATCTAAGTTATGTAATATCAGTTTAATTTCTTACAAATAAACTTTATTCTGTGGTTCAGAATTCTATTATTCTGTAATGACTAAAACTTATGTAACGTTCCACATTTGTATAGCGTTTGTATAAACTTTACCAAGTACAGTAGAGTTTTTAATTATATTCTAATATATCCGTTTGTAAGAATCTTTTATGTTTTCATGTACGTACACGTGTGTATATATATATATATATATATATATATATATATATATATGTATGTATGTTAAATTGCATTAATTGAAGAAATATCAAAGTGAATTTTATATAACTTCAACATAAATGAACTTTATTGTGTTTCCGAATTGATAAGGTTCTTAATATATATTGTGAAGTGAAAAAAACTGTTTTAAAGACAGATATTGACAAAAAATGTTTTATACGGATTTTTTCAATGTGAATATTGTTCATAAGTGTGTTGTGCGTGTGTGTAAGTTATATTAATAATTTTGTATAGCATAATAACGTTTGAAGTTTTGCAAGAAAAAACGAATTTGACATCATTTGGTAAGTTTGAACTATATTAATATTTTTGGTTTATATATATATGTATTTTTTGGTATTTAGTTATTTTATTTCAAGTTTTGTTAAAAAGCGAATTATTAATTTTATCGAGCTATTATTACTAATTGATTTTTTTAAAGATTATTTGTGTATATATATATATATATATATATATATACGAAGATATTTTTATAATTATGGTAAAAAAATAAGAAAAACTGAATTGAAAACTTTAATTAAATAATAAATAAATTTACCATACTTATCAAACGACCTTCGTATATATATATTTATATATATATATATATATATTTATATATATATATGAAAATTTATATTTAAAAATGCATGGGTTTAAATATTTGAAAATATTCATTATGCTACCAATAAAATGGACCTTTTTCTATAGTACTTTCCAATTGAATATTAAAGAAAACTGCTTTTATTGTATCGATTGATTAAATAGATCGTTGGTGAAATGATGTTGAATAGTAATAAATGCGAAATTTGATTTCGTAGAATGATTT
>CP092089.1:9905125-9917625 GCA_029203775.1 Neoneuromus ignobilis | reverse complement strand
TATTTATTTTTATAGTTAATTACTATATGCGGTCATTGATTATATAAATTATAATATTTTGGTAATCAACATATAAAATATTTAATAAAATATTAATTCTCTCATTTTTTATATTGCAAATATATAAATCTTTATAGATTTAATTAAAAACATTTTTTTTGAAACAGAATAGTGTATTAATAAAAAAATAAGTTACTTAATCTTCCTTTGTTATAATTTTATTATTTAAGAAGTATTTCACGAAAGAGTTATTTTATTTTAATTTACAGTTTGAATCTGATCTAAATTTTATATTATGAATGAAAATTTTATTAATTAAATTATTTAATTTTAGGCTACTATACAAGATTTGAACAGTTTTAATACTTGAATTGATTTTATAAGACATTCTTCGATTGATTTGTAAATAAACGATTCGCAGTTAGAGAACAAGAAGTGAAAGTGGTTTGTGATCATTAATAAAATATTCATATCTTAGTATTAACGACGTCATTTTTCCAATGAATCATCTCGACTGATTTATAATGTTTTTTTTAATACACTATAGACACATGAGTAGAAAATTGAAATATGATGTTATAAGGTTACAAAGGTGTGACCTGAATTACAATGAAAATGAATTTTTCGATGACATTATATATTTTATACTTCAGGATAATATAATATTAAATAAATATTAGTTAATACAACTTAAGTATTTAAAGAAAACTGATAGGAATATGGAACTATGAAAATAACTGAAATTAAGTATTAAAAATATTTTATTTTTTGATTAAATGAAGTTATATAAACAAATTATGATTTACAAATTGATTGATACGAGAGTCAGTTAAATATTAGGTGTACAAGTATGATTCCGCCGTTTTTCGCAAATAAAAACACGTTTATTTTGGAAAAATTGTAAATAATTTTTTATTCAATTTAATATCCATCGTTAGCTACAATATTTTCCCATTTTTGGGGTAACTTATGAATTCCATCAAAAATTTTTTTCTTGTTTTGATGCGATCCATCCATCAAGCCAATTTTTAATGTTTTCAAAGGAATTAAAGTGCTAATTTGAAAATGAGTATGCCATCAACCAAAACAAACGAATACCAGAAGGAGCAACATTTGGTGAATACGGTGGGAGGGGTAAGATTTCCCGGCCAAATGCTTCTAACGTTTCTTTTACTAGTTTGGAAACATGTGGTCTAACGTTATTGTCCAACAAAATCATTTTATTGTGTCTATTGGCCCATTTTGGTCATTTTTGTTTCAATGCACGATTCAAATTGATTAGTTGTTATCGGTAGCGATCAGCAGTAATTATTTGACCAGGTATCCAATAGCTCATAGTACACCACACCTTTCTGATCCCACTAAATACACAACATTACCTTCCATGAATATTTGGTTTTATAGTTGATGTTGATGCTTAGCCTGGATATACTCATGCCTTTTTGCATTTACAAATTTTATTTCTTCTAAAGACGTAGAGTTTTATAAGAGAGGGATTTATAGTTTAGTATCATATTGGTAAAAAAATTCTTAATGTGAATGGTGTACATATTTCGATTAAAGAAAGTATATTTTTCCTTACAATGTTGTATTTTTATTTTATTATTAAAATTTAGAGATTTCATGTGGTACCACCTCATAATTGATCGATCCTCGTATTTCTAAAATTAATATCGTCAGTGTTTGTGTTTTGAATGCTCTTTATTCTAATATATTTTAGGTATTTTATTCCTTAACGATTTTTTTAAAATAAGAAATAATAAAATATTAGTTTTGTTCGTTATGGAATTTCTACTACTGAATTATTGGTATAAGCAAATGTAAAAGATCATCGAAATGCGACGCCTATATTTGTGTTTTATTAAAAAGAAATATGTGTATAAGGTGGTGTATAGGGACACGTGTGTATATTTTCTTTTATTTCTTTTTAATAAAACACAAATCTAGGCGTCACATTTAGATGACTATATATTATAATAATTACAAAATTCAGTTTTAAAAATGTAAAATAATGGCAATGAAATTTTTTTAAACAATTGTCTGATAATTGTACGACTATTGATTCTATCTTTTAATTCATAATATTTTATTTAATTTATTTGTATGGCTGCTAATTTTTTTAAACATGATGTATTGCAATGAAAATTGTGTTTAATATTTTTTAATAAACTCCTAAACCTTTTTCAAATCAATCAATTTTGCTACAATTATATTCAGATAAGATAGTTAATATAAATTTTAGAATAGTATGTAATATTTATATATTTATAACATAATTATAAATAGTACTAAAGAAAATATTTCGAAATAATTCTACAGGGTTAATCCAAATGTGACTCTTAGATGTCAGTACTATATAATGTTTACTAGTCATGTCTTTTCAAATGACATATTAAGCTTTTCTGTTTTAGTAAAAGGTTACGATATTAACCATGGATAGATATACATTGCAACAACTTATTTATATTATTCAAATTTATTATGAAAATGGGCGTACTTTGAAAAATACTCATCGCCAAATTCATGATTTTTTGGTGTAAATAATCGACCAAATCGGTCTTCAATTCAAAATTAGTGAAAAAATTCTAAGAAACTGGTTGTATTATTAATAAATTAAAAAGAGGAAGATCAAAAACTATATTCACAAATGAAAACATTGCTGCTGTAAGTGAAAGTGTTAAAAATGAACCGACAACATTAATTTTATCTCGTTCGTAAGAAGTGGGTATATTTTATGGGTCTTGATAGAGGATTTTGCATAAAATTTGCATTTACACGCGTAAAAAATTCAATTAACCTAGGAATTGAAAGAAAGAGATCATTTACAATGTCATAATTTTGATAGATAGATTATTGAACAACAAACAACAGATCCATTGTTTTCAAGAAAAAATTTGTTTAATGATAAAGCTCATTTCACAATAGGTAGATTCGTTAATAACAAAATTGTCGTATCTAGGGTCATGAAAATCCTAGTGTTATTCATTAAAAATCTCTACAGCTACAAAAAGTCTTTGTTTGGTGTACATTTTAGGCAAATGAATTCGAAGATAATACTGGAAATGCTGTTACTGTGAATGCTGAGCAATACCAGTCAATGTTGAGTGACTTTTTATGGACAGAATTGAATACTATTGATGTGTCTGATGTCTATTTCCAGTAAGACGGTGCTACATGTCACACAACTCAAGGAAACATTCAGTTTTGTGATTGAAATTTCATCAACGTGTAATTTCACGAAATACAGATTTCAATTGGCCTCTAAGATCATGAGATTTAACACCATTAGATTGTGTGTTTTTTTTGAAAAGTCAAGTCTGTTAACAAAGAACAAACAACTAATGATCTAAAGAATAACATTTGAGTTGCAATTCGTAAAATAAATCCAGAAACATGTTTAAAAGTTATTGAAAATTTCGATATTCGATTTGATGCTTGTAGACGCAGTCGTGGTAGATATTTGAACGATATTCTATTCCACATTTAATTATAATGAATCATACTTTCAATAAAAAAACAGCTTGAAAAAATTCAAAATAGTTTGTGTTTTATTAAAAAGAAACATGTAGGCGCGTTTTTTGGATGAGCCTGTATATTTGTATATATATATATATATATATATATATATATATATATATATATATATATATATATATAGAATTTAATGATATTGTTTTTATGAAAAAGAATATTTGTTTATTAGTTTTTTTATTAAGCTAAATAACTTCGTTAACTTTGAAACAAATAAATACGAGACAATATTGCAATCCATCTGGTAATATATTCGATTCCCGTAAGGGAATTGTTGTTGTTGTAAACAGGTTGCGAGCACTTGTTGAACTCAGAATGAATTCCTACGATATTTGCATACATATATCTAGGTGAAGGACTCGATGTTTATCAGTCATTAACCATTAATATAAAACTGTAGTCAAATGGAATAGAATTTATTTTTCAAACTTGTTTGTTATCGGAAAATCTCAACTGACATTTGCATATAAATTTAAAATTTATTTCATAGTATATGATAATGTGATTTTTGGATTTTTTAGTTGTTCTTTTTTTTACTTTTTATTTTATATTCATATAAATGATGTTTTTTTTTTTAGGTTAGATAAAACTTTAGATAGAAATAGCTGTCAAATCAGTTGTTAGTTTAAGCACTATAAGTAACATTTGGATTAAGTATTCTTTGAAAAATCATTATAGAACGTTTTAAACTTGAAAAAAATTTTAAAATTGTGGAAATTTATTTCAAAAATCAGTGTTCTGTTAGCCAAACTTATAGAGTACAAAATTTTGTTTAGTGATGAGGTTCATTTTGGGCTTAACGGGTGCGTTAACTACTTGCACTGGCAATTAATTAACATGCACGCGTGGCAAATCCGTCCAAAGCAATTCGCAGCGAGTTGATATTTGAAATCATTTTTTATAAAGTTTTAGACACACACACACACACACACACACATTTACATTACAGTAAAACTCTTAAATTGATTAACAAATTTATTAATAATATTAATAATTTTTGAAAAGGAATATTTCTTGAGTTTTGGTACGTTTGTTATTTTATCAAATAAAATATATCCATTAGATAAAATCATATTTTTCTGTAACTTTTTGCAAATTTTCTCATTAAAAGAAAAGATGATAAGTAGTTATCTTGCAGGTTTACTTCACTCATACGATCATTGTAATCTAAAATTATATTAGCTTTTGTAATGTTTTGATTTTGGTCGGTATAATTTCTAATTTTTTTCTTTTTTGTTTAATCATTTCTGCTTTGGAATGTTTTGAAAAAAGTAAATATATATCTTTTTTGTCCTTCTATTTTACAGCTAAGATACTATTACAAGATCTTGGAAAAACTTCAAATCTTTTTAATTTTGTCGCTGCGAGATCTTTTGGCATATTCTTTTTATTAGATCTGACTGTTCCGATAGTATTAATTTTTTGCAAACCTAATTTCCGATACATTTTGGTGACGAATACCAGTTATCTAAAAAGAGGGTGTGTTCAAAATCAACTAAAGGTCTACATAAATCCAGTACAACATTTTCTTATGCGCTATTATCAGAATAAAATAATTCTTGGATAAAATAATGCTTTTATAATAATAAAAAAAATATTGTGTATTATAGTTACTTGATTATTATTCAATGAAAATATTTATAATTAATGAAGTTCTACAAAAACGCACTTATATGCTTTCAAAATAAAAATGACATTTGCTAACTGAATTCCGATGTTATACGTAGCAAAGATCACACGACGTGCTATGCACGTTATATCGGCATTTGGTACAGATAGCAGTCGACGTACATAGCACGTCATTCCAGCGCAAGTGGTTAATAAATGAAATTTCTGCATTTGGAGTGAGACAAATTCTGAAGAATTTCAAGAGAGCCCGTTACATCCAGAAAAATTGACCGTATGTTGCGGATTGTATGCTGGTGGCATCATCGGACTTTATTTCTTTGAAATGAAGTCTGAAAGTGCGTTACCATCAATGGTGTACGTTACAGAACGATGATTAATGATTATTTGATTCCAAATTTGCATGGCATCGATCTGGAAGAGATGTGGTTTCTGCAAGATGGTTCCACGTGCCATATTTCCACTGAAATTATCTTGTTATTGAAACAAAAATTTAGCGATAACGCTATTTTCAGAAATGGACCTGTGAATTGGCTTCTACTATCGTATGATTTGACGTCTCTGGATTATTTTTGGGGGGATATGTGAAGTCTCTAGTTTATCCTGATAAACCAGCAACGATTGAGGCATTAGAATCCAACATAACTCTTGTTATTGGGGACATAAGGCCCCAATAACAAGAGTCACCCAAAATTGAATTGACAGAATGTGGAACACTTATTCCAGAAATCATTTTTGAATATTAATACCATAAAATAGTCTTTCGAATAATACGAAATAAATGGTCATTTAGTCAATTAATAAGTGTTTTATTTTAATTTAAAGTTCTATCATGATTAAACAAACATCATGCATGCATACATATCAGAGATCTTCATTGAAAGTAAATGCTCATAAGGATATGGCTATAGTATCTTTTATAAAATATATATTTCTTTAACAAACCTTTTTTTAAATGCATCTCGCGTATAAAAAAATAATTATATAATTTTTGTTGATTTTTTTAGCGCGATAAAAAATTAAGTACAGTAAATATAATATTTCGATATTAGATATGTTTTATTTTCAATGAAAAGATAAGAGTTTAGATTATTTTGAAGTAGTGATTTCGATATAAAAGTTAAGTTAAGGAACATTCGACAATAAAAAAAATCGAAAATGATGCATTTATAAACGTTATTAAATGAAAATTCATATTAATCAACTATCGATTTTGTAAAAGCACTAGTAGTAATTTAATATGGTGTTTTTTAAATATTTAAAAGTTATGAGAATTATATAAAAAGGACAAAAATATATCCTACATAAATTAATAGAAGAGAACATATTGGGTTGTTTCAAATTCTGTACTTCGTTGGTTTTCAAGTAAGGAAAGAAAAGTTTTTTATTGATTTTTGACTGGTCATGAAAAATGGATTTGTTTTAACATTCCTAAATATAAAAAAATAGTGGCTAGACTGACCAATCATCCATATTAACATTGAAATGAAACATCGATGTTCTGAAAACTTGATTGTGTGTTTTATAGGATTAGGAAGGACTTTTTATATTATGAATTGTTTTTATTAAATAATATAATTGTATTTATAAATACAGTTAATAATTATACAAACTGAAATTTGTTTTGAATGAAAAATGATTGTTAGTAGCCAATAAATGATGCAAGAACATTCTGCGCTATGGAAATGATGGGTCGCATGTTCTAAAGCGACCAAGGATACATCATTATTAGAGTTAAAATGGGAAGTTTTTTCCATTTTCTATACTCATCAAACACGACATGGATGCAATATGGTTTTGAGAATACATATATTTAAAATTTTGAAGTATTATGAAAATAGATAGATAATTTCATCTTATGAGAGCAAGAGTTTTTTTATATGTTTTGTTTTTTTTTTAAAGAAATATGAATGAACAGATTAGGAAAATAAGAGTTGAGTTCGTAAGAGAGTATGGAAATACATTTTTGAAACGACGTATTTTTGGTGACGAATCAAAATTTATTATTTTTTCATTTGATTGTAAAATTACTCACGGTTTGTTTTATATTCTATTTAAAGTCTAATTTCTCTTACATTAGGTTGATGCATAAGTTCGTCCCGTTTTTGGCGTTAATGGAGTTATATTGTAAAACCGAAGTGTTATTAACTTCACACGTATAAAGTTTTGATGTTGTTTGATAGAAGGAATTTCAGAAAGTACTTGGGAAAAAATTGTGTTATTTGGTTGTTTTTTTTTACATTTTTTAGGCATTAAAATGACAGAAAATAAGGAGCATTTTCGACATATTAGACTTTTTTATTTCTGGAAAGGCAAGAATGCTTCGTAGAGGCAAAAAAAGATATTTGCTATGTACGGTGAGGGTGCCGTTGGTTGAGAAAGTTTCTTGAAAACAATTTTAATCTTAGCAATCTACCACCTTCTGGACGACCGGATGATGCTGATAGGGACGAAATATTGGCCCTAATTGAAAATGATCGGCATAGAACAACTCGAGAGATCGGAGAAATTTTTGGAATCAAACAGTCAACAGTATCAAGGTGATTACGTCAACTTGAAATGATTAGTAAGCCGAACGGAATTGGGTTTTCGCACGAGTTAGTGGAAAAAAATTAAAAGACCGAATTTCTGCTTGCGATTATCTATTGAAGTGCAACGAAATCGATCCATTTTTAAAGCGGATGGTTACAGGTGATGAAGAATGGATTGTGTATAATAATGTTAAGCGTAAGAGATCATGGTCTAAGTGCGGAGATGCTCCTTTAACCAGCGCTAAAGCCAGTTAACATCCAAAGAAGGTTATGCTATGCATTTGGTGGAATTGGAAGAGAATCGTTTATTATGAGCTGTTACCTGAATACCAGACCATTAATTCGAAGAAATACTGTTCATAACTAAGTAAACTAAAGCGAGCAATCGACCAGAAGCGGCTTAAATTAGCCAACAGAAAGAGTATTGCGTTCCATCAAGACAGTTTTAGATCACACGTGTCTTTGGCCCCCCGATACAAACTTTTACAACTTGACTGGGATGTTTTGGTCCATTTACCATACTCTCCCGACCTTGCGCCCTCCGACTACCATTTATTTAAATCGCTTCAAAACAACTTAGGTGGTAAAAATTTTTCTTTTTTGGAAGACTTGAAAAGTCACCTGGATCAGTTCTTTAGCCAAAAAACTCACAGCTTTTATGAGCGCGGGATTATGCAGCTACCAGAGAGATGGAAAAAGGTCATCCAACAGAACGATACATACTATTTTGATTAAATGTAATTTTTAGTAAATAAAATTTTTCTTCAATTTTTGTATAAAAAATGGGACGAATTTATACATCAACCTAATACGATATTAAATTAAAAAGTTTTTGGTAATAAGTATCAATGAATTTTCAGTTTTTCTTTTTGTTATTAAAGTTTATTATTTTTTTCATAGCGTAGATTTTAATATAATGTTCTGTAGAAAATTATTTGAATACATTTTTAACAATGACAAAGTCTATTTATAATCAATATGAAATTTCTTTGGTACGATTTTTAGTCTAGTCACTCTGTATCAGTCTATATTAAGATGAAGGTTTTATTATTCAGGGTTTGTTATTTGACCTGATTATTCAAGTGTTTGTATGTATGTGTGTGAGTGTGTATGCGTGAATGTGGATGTATGTATAAAAGTATTTTTCATTGAAATTTATAAAAAGATATATGATTTTATTATGTGCTAGTATTAGTCGTAGTAAATAAAGTATATAAGTTGTAGTTCGATATAAGGTCATTAACTTATTTTGAAAAATTATATTTGTTTTAAATAGAATTAAGGAAAAAAATAAAAAAATCAGTAATTAATAAAATTTGATATTACAATTTTTTTTTTAATATTTATAAACTGCTCTTTATTTTTTTTAATAATTTTAATTATCAGTTTGACTATACGTTAAGGATAATTTATTATTTGAGGTCTATAGAATATTTTTTGTCACTGCATATGTAAAAGTTCATCTCACTGTAAAAAGGAACTCTGTTGAAAATTTTGTAAAAACTTAATTTTCTTAAATGATTTGAAATAATTGGTTGTTATGAAGGAGCTTACTTTCTAAAGAAAAATATATTAACACCAGATTGACGGAGCGGGTCAGTTTGATTCATTTGAGATTTCATTGATATATATATATATATAGATAGATAAACTTATATATATATATATATATATATATTTAAAAAACATTATGAAATGTATACAAAAAAAATTTAAGTTTATATATATTTATATATATTAGGTTAGCAAATATCTCCCTTCCGCCTTCTGGTCTTTTGAATTTCGCAGCTATGTACAAAAAAAAAAGAAAAAAAAAAGCGGAAGGGAGATACTTTCCAACCTAATATATATATATATATATATATATATATATATTTATATATAAATATATATATACATATATATGTATATATAGCAATAAAATCTTAAATAAGTTAAATTGACTCGCTCCGTCAATCTAGTGTTAAAAATCATTTTTTATTGAAATATAGTAAAGGAGAAATATGTAAATTTTGTAGGTGTTTCTATATTTTTATAACAGATTTAATTTTCACACGAAGTCAAATTTGTTATCACATAAAATATTTAATTTCAATTTAATGAAATATAATTGTCAAAAGAAAAAAAATTTGCTTGAGTATTGTGGGGGTGTATAGGTTTTTCATTTAATAAGACAAAAACTCGAAAGATATAAAGAAGAAGAACAGTCGAAAGATAGAAGAACAGTCGCTCATTTAGTCTTAAGGATATTTAATTTTTGAGTGTTTTTTCGTACATTGGATAAATCAAGATAATAATTTGGTTTTAAATATTACTTTTAAGAATTTCATGCTTATTATATTTGGAATATTGTTAATAAATTAAAAATATGCTCTATGATTACCGAAACGATTGATTTGTTATCATAATTTTTCCTTATTTAAAGACAATTAGTTTAATAAATAAATATTGTCATGTATTATGAATTTTCTTTTTAAAAAAAATCTAATTTAGATGGTATTTATCATAAAATCACTATTAATTAGAATTATACATAGTTCCTGACAATATAAGTAAATATTAACTGTTTCATTTATATAGATCACATTTTATATGTTTATTCAAAATGTTAAGATATTATGTATCATGTATGGATTCATCAAATTAACAGTAACAAAAAATATTTGTACTATTTGTTTTGGAACTGTGGTGAATTCACTTTTATACAAATGATTTATCATCCTAATAATACAAGATATTGGAAAAGTGTTCAATAATTACTTGTTGTTCATTTTCTTCGTTTATAAGCTGATGTGCATTTTGATCATCATCAATCCAGAATTTAAAACGCAGAGCTTTGATAATGACTGTTTTATCATCGAAATGCGCATCATCTTATAAACAGAGACAATGAATAATAAGTAATTGAACACTTTTTCAATTTTGTAGTGTTGGAGTGGTAATTCATTCTTGTGAAAATATATAAGTTAACATTAGGATTACGGGACGCGTCATTTTGACACATTTTGAATTTTATGAGGGAATTTACAGAAACCGTTTACATTTTTCTTTTACCACTTGTACTGACTTTTATCTTTTTAACGAGACAAATAAAATAGGGAAATTAATTTTCTTTAAAACTTTCTAATTTAGAAATTATGTATGTGGTATACCTATCTTTACGGTACGGATCAATTTGACGCAATCGTAAAATAAGCATTAATGCTAGTTGGAAAATTCTAATACAGAAAAGGAATATAAAGCAAAGTCACTAAAAGATTTTTATTTATAGTCGAAGAAATCGGGTCCCGCTTTCTTCTCGAGCACAATGCCTAGAGATCAATTTACGCAAATTCTTCGATTCATATGATTTGATAAAAGAACAAAACGATCCGAACATTTACGTACAGATAAATTTGCATTGATATCTGAAATATGGACAAATTTATACATAACAGTCAATCCTGTTGTAAACCTCACGAAAATATTTCAATAGGCGAGCAACTGTTCCCTACGAAAGTCCGATGCAGATTCACGCAATATATGCCAAATAATTTGGCATAAAGTTTTGGTTGGCAGTAGATGTAAATTCAAAATATCTAAAAAATGGTTTCCCTAATCTGGGTAAAGATGAAACGCAAACTTCAACACTTTTGGACGGATTTTGTAGTTTTATAGTTAGCCGAATCATATTTACTTCAAGGTAGGAATTTAACAACTGATAATTTTTTTATCAATATATATGTGTAAAAGATACGTGGAATAAATGTAATGTTATTTATTATAAGTTTTATATAAATGTATATCTAATAGTTTCATTTATAAGTTGATATTATATAATTGTTGTTTTTAAGTTGTTTTTTAAAGAAAATGTATGATTTTGTTCATGCGTCAAATTGACCCGTGTCTGTAAAGATAGGTATACATGAAACGTCCGTAAACCTAGTGTTAATTATATAAGGCCATCCAAATATGATGTCTAGATTTGTGTTTTAATAAAAAAAAGCATGTGTATAGGGTGGTGTTATAGGGAAACATGTAAAGTTTCTTTTTCATAAAATACAAATTACGCTCCTCATGTGGATGATCTGTATAAATAAAATTTGTCACATGTGTTACAAATATATTTTTATAAATTACTGGTTGTCAATATATTATTAATGCTATGAGTATTTAATGCTTACTGTTCTATATTAATTAGAAAAATAAAAAACAACATTTTATAGAAAATATTTATTGTAAACCAACATTTACAAATTTTATTTTCCTTTTGCTTATGCAGCTTAACATGTACAAATGTAATATATATTCAGATATTATTTTCAAACACACATGTAGAAACGGTCGCCATCTAGTATAAAACTTTGTATCCATAATGATGATGAATTGGTTTACTAGGTAGCACTACGGAATATTCATGTCCATATGTAGTATATGGAAGGTATGAATGACTTATTAAAGGATAAGAATTATATAAAATCGGTTTATATACTGTCGCAGGACCATATTCCGAATGTGAATAAGCACTTGGAGTTGGAGCTCCAGCCACGAAAGCTATCAAAACGGTCAAGATGAACTGAAACAAAAATAATTTATAATTCATTTGTGTAATTATGAAATTTTTAATGATCAAGTATAAAACAAAAATCAGTTGTTTTTCATTTTAATTTGTTAAAAATTAATTATAAATGTTATTTAAGCAAATAAATAAATACTTTTAATTTAGTATATATATATATATATATGTATATATATGTATATATATATATATATATATATATATATATATATATATATATATATATATATATATATATATATATATATATATAT
>CP092089.1:9880125-9900125 GCA_029203775.1 Neoneuromus ignobilis | reverse complement strand
CCTATCATCCTATATATATATATATATATATATACACATATATATATATATATATATATATATATATATATATATATATATATATATATATATGTAATATTGTAAATAAAATTAATAAAAACTTAATTAGGAGATGTAATGTAGTTGTTAAAGATAACCAATGTTTGATATTTGTGAAAAAAATGTTTGAATTTTGTGAGAACATATGAAATCAGCATTTAGTAACAAAATTTTAAATATAGAAAGAATTTAAAAAGCTCGTCCTTTTCGTTGTAAATCAGAGTTTGGCAAAATTCAATCAAAAAAATTCATTATTGATTAATATTAAATCATAATTAATAAAAATGAATTATAACTGAAGTTTAGTTTTAATCATCCATCTTCTGACTAATGATTAATCTAAAATTAGACAATGACTATTGACTAATGATTAAATCAGTAACTTGTAAAATGATTGGGTTAGTTAATTACGTTTTAGTCTGACTAATGTTTAATTGTTAATCAATAGCCAAAGACAGTTTGAATAACCATTCAATTTTTTGTATTTTTTTAAAGAATTTCTTGAGTAGGGAGTTTTACAAACAAGTAATAAACAAACCAACGGTCTACAAAGAGAGTAAGGTTGTACTGAATGTAATATTAGTTTAGAGTTTAGAATATATAGGGTCATCCAAATTTGACGTCTAGATTTGTGTTTTATTAAAAAGAAACAAAAAAAATTATACACATATTTCTTTTTAATAAAACACAAATCTAGATATCACATCTAGATGTCCCTATATATGCGAGGATCATAGTGTATAGAATGACGATAGTGATGTTTACATTTCCTATTCCTTCTCGGACTTAATCATTTAGAACAAATAGTGACAAATAACTAATATTTAGTCCTGACTAAAATTAGTTTGAAAATGAAATAATAAATTCAATTAACAAAAAACAATGATTTGTTACTAATAACTAACTTTGTTAGGACTAACATTTTGTCAAAAATTTGGTCATTATAATATTTTAATCAGTTTGTGCCAAACTCCATAAAATACACATTTTAGAATGGATAATGTGGAGCAGCTTGGTGAGAAAAGTTTTAATAGTAGATGAAGAACCGCAACTTTATTTTGCTTGTCTAAAGCTTTTATTTTTTGAAATCAAAGTATAGTTTCTTTTTCTTTCTGCGACAGAAATTATCATGCGCGAAAAATTAAGTTAAAAAGACACAAAAAATGAGTTGGGGAATATTAAGTTTTTAATAGTATCTTGTCCTTGAAATGCTCTTCATTCTAGTTTAATAACATACTATAAATATAAATATGTATATTTATTGATAACGAATATTTCTTGTCTGTTTTGGTATATTAATTTGATCCAAGTGAAAGTAAAATTAGTCCAAATGTCATATTACCACTATGATCTTGAAAATTGTTTAATAGTATATTAAATTGTTATTGTAATAGTCAATAATTTATAAATCTTACATTTTATTTGATTTTAATAGATTGATTAAATAGATCTTGAGTGAAAGATATAAAATTTCATGAATTACTAAAAGAATTTTTCCAAGGTTACACGGTTAAAGTAAACACCAATTAATCATTTACCCAATATTTCAAATTATTTTAGTTTTTATGGTTAAAAAAATATTCGTATATTATATATAATTAAGAACGCACATACAGATGTATGTACTTGAATAATTCATGTAAATATTTTGATGCAATTTACATAAAAGTGTCTATATATAGTATTGCATATATATATATATATATATATATATATATATATATATATATATATATAATGTGTGTGTGTTTAAAAATATGTGTAAAAGTGCGTATTTGCACTGTAATGTTTAATTAGAAAAATTTTTTGTAAGTAATTAGTTTCTAAATAATATGAAATTACAAAATACAGTTTCATAACAGTAATTGTTTTGTTAGAGAACTATTTATGTAGTAAACCGTAAATATATTTGTACTTGCACTATCAAATTAATAATTATGACCATGTGCTTGAACTTCGTTTTGTGAAAGTGAAATACGTGACTCAGCATCGATCAATGATTCAGGGATTTTATTAATAAGAGTTATTAGATTTAATTGTTAGACTTTTAATTCTAATACATGAAACCTTTATACATTTTTTTATATCTTTTAATTATTTTGTTATATATTACATATTAATTAGATGTCATTTGTATTATAATTGTTGTTCGATTAAAGATATGGACTTCTTGAAATTATTTACAGTTAACTTAATTGTTTAGATGACCTTATTTAAGTAAAGATAATGAATTAAAAACAACAGTTTTCTATAAATTAAATATTTATTACGATTAATTTTAAATTAACGATTAAGTAAGGAATTACAAGTATTTATATAAGGTTTTCTAATAAGCACTTTAGAAGTTTAAATGAAAATAAAACAAAAAAATATTTAATTAATTAGTTTTTTATTTTTAAGCATATTAGTATTAATGATGGAATACAATTTTACTTATTTGATCACCACTACTTCGCTTGACATAGTAAATTCATTTAGTCTAATTTTAGTCACTTCTTTACATAATTGTGGTCAAATTTCATGAATTACACGTTCAAGGTTTATTTTTTAATGCTTCTGTTGTTTATGGCTTATCAGCATAAACTAATGATTTCACATAACTCCACAGAAAATAATTCAATAGAGTTAGATCACATGATCTTGGTGGTTAATTGATGTGTCCATTTCGTGAAATAAAGGACTTATTAAACTTTTGTTTTAATAAGTCTTTTGGTTTTTACAATTTCTAAGCGTTGTTGAAGTGTTAAAAGTTTCATGATAATTTGCCAAACTGTACTGAGTTGAAATGTCAAAATGAGTTTTAAAAAATCAAATATGGCTGCCATAATCTGTCAAAGTTGTGAAATTGTTATTGGAAAACTCTATATGATTATAACAAGGAAAAGTTTTAACACTTTCTTTTTATTGGTCCTTTTTGTTGGCAAATTTTTGCAAATGTACATTTTTAAAAAAATAAGTTTATTAATTTTTTTATATAAAATTTGATATTGTATTGAGTTAAATATTTAATTTAAATAATACTTCTGTGTATAAAATCTTAAAAAAAATTTCATTTTAGTATTGTGCAAAATTCATTTTGACAAACATGAATTATTTAATCTGAACACCAGATTTTATGGAAGTGTGCAATAATTTACGCATTGTTCATGTTATTAGCTGAGTGCATTGTACTGGCTATTATATCATTTCGAACAATTTTATAAAATCTTCTGATGAATAATTAATCTGTTTTTTAATATTTTAGAATTTCAATTGATTTTTATTCATAGTTTCTATAATCGTGATCTGTTGACTTAATTTGAATTTCATATACTTTTCATAATATATTCTCTTCATGATTTCGGAAATATGTGACGTTAATTTATATTCGAATGTAAAGAATAAACAAACTTTAAAAGTATTGAAAACGTAACGGTTTTAACATAATCATGTATATATTTTCAAATTAATATTAGTAATGTAATATAAAAATATTCCACTTCACACGCTCTAATAACAATGAAATCTTTCTTTTACATTCACGTAGGCATAGTTAAACATGTTATAATTCTACGTAATTGTGTTCTTAAAATAAAAATACAACCGTTAAGGAAATACTGGACTGGGTGTGGTGGAGCAAGGTCGACATTGGTCCTGCGGGCATTGACGTTCGAGGCGTTGTCTGATCAGACCAGTTATGGTCATGATAATGTTTTTGTAAAATCGTCTTTATGTATTATTTCAGGGCCGAAACAGAATTTTAATATCGATGATGTATTAATTTTTATACTCTATTCTCATAACTTCTATGTTCAACGATATAAAAATATATAACAATAGTTGTTTTTTATTGCCTACTAGTTTTTGGTATGCTGAAGAGTATTCTATATATAATACACAAAATTTTTGTATGATCTTGGAAATAAAATCTAAATTAATTTAGTTCTTTTGTAAGTAAAATATTATTATTGAAGTTTCACTGTTTAATATTATATTTTTTGAAATTGATATTGTATGATAATTTCTTTAATTGGTTAAATTTATTAATATTAAGAAAACTATTTAGATATATATTAATTACAAAAAATTTATGATTCTGGTGAATAAAATATTATTTAACATTTAATTTACACTTAAAATTAGTTTATGTATACTTCTCTCTCTTAACCCTCTCCCCCTCTCTATATATATAATCAAGGTTGGACAAAATAATGGAATTACTGGAAATTTTGTAATAAAATATTAACAGTACAAGAAAAACATTATCTAGAAAAGTTTGTTGATATAATTTAGTTGTTTTATGTTGTATAGTGTTTTTCTTAGGATAAAGATTTTTTTAATATGAATGTTAGAACCTCGACAGCTGGTTATAGCCATGTTTACATTTTTTTATTCTCATTTTGATATTTCAACTCGGTATAGTTTAGCAAATTATCATAGAAAGTTTAATACTTCAACAACGTTTAGAAATTGTAGAAACTTCAAAAGACTTATTGAAAAAAAAGTTTAATGGGTCCATTATTTCACGAAATGGACCCATCAATTGGCCATCAAGATCATGTGATCTAACTATTTTGGATTATTTTTTGTGTGGGTGAAATCATTGGTTTATGATGATAAACTACAAACAACAGAAGCTTTAAAAGTATTTCATATAAGAATTCATGAAATTGGACTACAATTATGTGAAAAAGTGACTAAAAATGTCAAACGAAGTCGTGTTGGCATATGAGTGAAATTGTGTTCCATCATTAATGCCAGAGTATTCTTAAAATAAAAAAAATAACTAATAAATTAAATACTTTTTGTTTTATTTTCATTTCAACTTCTGAAGTACTTATTGAAAAATCTTATATATGAAACATCTGTTTGTGAGTAAAAATTCTAAATTTTTGACAAGCATAGTAAAAGATATATTACTGGTGTATGTTTAGTTGGAGAGTTTGTGATAGAAATAACTATTGTACTTTGTAAGGTGTATTTTGAGCAATAATATACATACATAATGGAAAAACAGTATTTGTTAAAAGAAAGTGACTGAAAATTGATGGAAATTACAATAAAATAAATGGGATTGTATTTAAAAATTATAAACCAATGCAACAAATGTGATAGCAATACTAAATATTATCTATCTTGAACACTCTTTTTTTGTAAAAATAGTCCATTTAAAATTTTACAAACATCTAAAAGTGACACCAAGATGTTTCTTTTTATAAAACACAAACTATTTGGAATTTGTTCAAGTTTTTTTTATTGAAAGTGTGATTCATTACAATTACACGTGGAACAGAATAACGTTCAAATGTCCACTACGACTGCGTCTGTTGGCATTCGAACATCGAAATTTTCAACGTCTTTTCGACATGTTGTTGGATTTATTTCATCAATTGCAACTTGAATGTTGCTCTTTAGCTTATTAATTGTTTGTGGCTTGTTCGAATAGACTTGACTTTTCAAAAAATTACACAAAAAATCTAATTATGTTAAATCGCATGATCTTGGAGGATAATTGAACTCTGCATTTCTTAAAATTACACGTTAATGAAATTTCGATTACAAAAACTGAATGCTTCCTCTAGTTGTGTGACATGTAGCACCGAAAATAGAGATCGGACATGTCAATATCATTTATTTTTGATCACAAAAGTCACTCAACATTGATTGGTATCGCTCACAATTCACAGTTACAGCATTTCCAGCATTATTTTTGAATAAAAATAATCCAGTGATTCCATTAGCCCAAAATGGAAACCGAACAATGACTTTTATGGGATAAAAATTTATTTTGAATAACATGAGGATTTTAATCAACCCAGATACGACAATTTTTCTTATTAACAAATCCATCCATTGTGAAATGAGCTTCATCGCTGATCAAAATTTTGCTTAAAAACAATGTATGTGTTGTTAGTTGTTCAATAATCTAATTAGCAAAATTACTTATCCATGGTTAAAATTGTAACCTTTTACAAAAACAAAAAAGCTTATTATGTCATTTGAAAAGACATGATTTATAAACATCATACAGTGCTAATATGTAGGTGTTGCATTTGAATGACCCTATATATGATAGAGAGACAATTTATGAATTTTTAATTATTGATAATTATGTTAAAATTTAAAAAAGTGAGTTAAAGGTCATAAAATTAGAATTCTTGATAACTATAAATGTGTAATATAGTTTAATGAATTGTTTTTCACATTAATCCGTAGGTTTATGTCCAAAAAATTACTAAGAAGTCTACAATACTGCTTGTTTCAGCCCGTCTGGTTAAATATGTAGATTATTTTCTTGTGGCTAGCGCAGTAATACCTTAGTACTCTGTTGAAGCTATGATTAGTTTAAGTGGTCTACTTAGTAATCACGAGAATGTTTTAGATGACCACAAACATTTTATAGTTTAGATTTTATTTCCCAGTGATATAATTTAAGATGGCAATGCCCTCATATAGGTTAATTGTATTTAAACATGGTTTGAAGACAATAAAGACTTTTTTTTTGATCAGTATAGTAATCAGATTGAAGAATAGTCAAAGTACTGTAGGTAGTTTTATAAAAGAGGATGTAAAGTTGATTCCTTTTTTAAAAATTTAAAGATGTTCTACATAAAGAATTGTGTGATATTCCATAGTCAGTTATTTTAAATTTTTATTTGCCTTTTTTAAAATAAATTTTATTTTTAATATGATAAGTTTTTAATTTTTTGCTATAGTTTATATTGATTATTTTTATTGACATATTTATTATTTCTAATTTTCAACTAATTATATTTGTTTTGTAAGAAATTTTTTTTACAAATGTTCTAAAATTATCAAATTTGTTTTTGACACCTCAATTTTATTTACAATTTAAGTAAATCATAATTTAATTACTTGTAAATAGCATCTTTTTTAGTTTTATAATACATTTGTATGACAAGGTCATTGTATACATTTATAAACAAAAACAATGCTTAAATAATAAGGAACTATTTTTTATCTTGTAAACTATTTTTGTGTATAATGAATAATCGTACGTGAAATAATTTATCAATATTAAATATATATTTTATCTAATAAATATTTAAATTTGATATATTTATTATATTAGCTAAGAAAATAATATTACTAATTCTTTTTAACATTAATTTGGTATTGTAACTCTGTCAATATTACTTTTTAAAAATAAACAAATCCGTCATCCGTGAAAAAATATTTTTACCTTTTTTTCATATACCTTAACAGTATTATAAATATCAAAATATAAATAATACATATGCAAATGAAATAATCTAGAATCTACTTTTAATATAATTTGAATAAAATTTCGTGTTCAAAAATATTGAAAGATCATGTTTTTTGTTGTTATTTGAATTCAGTAATGGTTATTGTTTTTATCAGTGCCACTTTTTCTACTTACAAATGCTCTTTGTACTAAACAACTATTCATATATACATATATATATATATATACTATATATATATATATATATATATATATATATATATATATATATATATATATATATATATATATATATATATATATATATATATATACATATATATATATATATATATATATATATATATATATATATATAAATATTGTTGAAATTAAAAGTTGTTGAACTTTTGTAATACATTTTTTTATACAATTTTAACAAAATAAAATGATATTTAAAACTAATAATTAATCTACGCCTCCAAGGTTTTTTTTTGCAGTTTATATCCTTGTATATATATATATATATATAATATAAATAATAATTATAATATTGGGTCATCCAAATGTGATGACTTGATTTGTGTTTTATTAAAAGGAAACATATGTATAGGGAAACATGTATATAGTTTCTTTTATTTCTTTTTAATAAAACACAAATATAGGCGTCACATTTGGATGACCATTATTTGGGTAATTGCAATTTTCTGAAATATAGAAATTTAAAGAAGACACATGATAATATGTATGAAAAAATAAATGCTGGTAACAAAAGGAAATAAACTTTTATATGTAAATAGATAAATAAAATTTATTATTTAACATTGAAATAATAATTACTTAATAGTGACTAATAGGAGCTATTTCGTGACTGACGACACTGGCTGGTGCTGCAAGTGCAGATCCACCGTGCAATACTGTCGATGAACTTGAACTGATTGAAACCGGTACATGCCCTAGAACACTGTAGCTGGTCAAAGGAACTGCACGTGCTTCGACAACTGCAGGAGCGGTAACTAAAGGCGCGACGTGAGTTTGAATAATAGCTGGGGATACTTGCGATTGGATAAATGTTGGAACACCACGAGTTTCAACGGTTGGAGGTGCAGCTATAGGAGAAGCGCGTGCTTCAATAACACCAGGAGCGTTGGACTCGTATGTAGTTTGACGTTGAGCAACAGTTTGAGTTGGTTGAGTTTTGAAAATTGTTGGGAAAGCACGTGTTTCGATTGTTATTGGTGCGTTCAAAGGAACGGTACGTGCTTCGACGACAGTAGGAGCATCATATCCGTGCGTATCTTGTCTGTGAACAACAGATCGAGATGTCTCGATTTGGAACACTGTCGGATTACCGTGAGTTTGAACGGTTATTGGCGCATTTAAAGGAACAGTACGGGCTTCCACAACAGCAGGAGCATCATATCCTTGTGTATCTTGTCTATGAGCGACAGATCGTGATGCTTCAATTTGGAATATTGTCGGATTACCGTGAGTTTGAACGGTAAATGGTGCATTTAAAGGAGCAGTACGTGCTTCCACAACAGTAGGAGCATCATATCCTTGTGTATCTTGTCTATGAGCGACAGATCGTGATGTTTCAATTTGAAACACTGTCGGACTACCGTAAGCTTGAACGGTTATTGGCGCGTTTAAAGGAAAAGTACGTGCTTCCACAACAGCAGGAGCATTATATTCTTGAGTATCTTGTCTATGGACAGCAGATCGTGATGTTTCAAGTTGGAAAACTGCTGGATTCGGGTGAGCTTGAACAGTTATTGGTGCATGTAAAGGAACAGTATGTGCTTCTACAACAGTAGGAGCATTATATTCTTGAGTATCTTGTCTATGAACAGTAGATTGTGATGATTCGATTTGGTAAATTGCCGGTGTGCCATGAGCTTCGACAGTTATTGGAGCATTCAAAGGAAAATTACGTGCTTCGACAACAGTAGGAGCATTTGATACTTGTGCAGGTTGATTTTGAACAGCAGATGGATATGCATTAACTTGGAAAGTTGCCGGAATAGCGTGACCATCAATAGTTGCTGGTGCATTAAATTGAACAGTCCGTGTTTCGACAACAGGAGGAGCGACAGGTTGAATAATAGCTGGAGATCGATAAGTTTGGAAGAATGCTGGAATAGCACGAGCTTCAACAACTGCTGGGTTTGTTAAAACAGTAGAAGAATGTACGACGTTTGATGATTTCGAAGTAATTGCTGATGGTGCTTGTTGAACGAATTCATTTACAGTAGGTCCTGTTTGCGTGATTGAAGAGGTATCATATCTAGGTACGGTTTCAACATCGTCAATATTTTCGTCTCCATAGAAGGTACGCGTTTGCGGTTGTTCATTTTCATCTCTTTCGTTAATTTCAATAGATCTCTCGATAAAACCATCTAAGTTTGGTTTGAATACTTGAGCTGTATATCCGGTGATGACTGGTTCGGAAGAGTACTGTACATCTTTGGCGATTTCAACGCTTGTTGTGGGTAATGAATACGCAACAGCTGCTGGATAGACAATAGGTGATGTGTATGCTACAGGACCAGATGAATATCCCAGCGTATTGTGTAGAATTCCAGGCCGAGCAACGGTCAAGGTAACAAAAGTAAATAACACCACCAGCTTATACATGTTGAAAAGTGGTCTGTGTTTTAAAACTAATAACCGAAATGATATGTTTGAATCTTTTATATATGATGGTAGATGTTATGTGGGGCGTGGTTGACATTTGATTTGACTATAGTAGAGTTTGTTTCATTAGAATTTGAATTTCTTTATCACATTTGTAGTTTGACAAGCGTTTTTTTAACTAAATTTGCTTAAAATAGTTAAGGTCAGAATACTAGTTGTATATGTGATCATTTTAAGAAGTGGATCATTGAGAATAGTGAACTAAATATTATACATGCAAATTATTTTAAAATTAAAGAAAGGCATTGAAAAGCATAATTAACTGTTCGTATTAAATAAGTATTTAAAATGTTTTATTTATCTTCATATATCGGCCATAATTTTATTGTTTGTATATATATATATATATATATATATATATATATATATATATATATATACACACACACACACACACACAGCTGGGTCTGTTTTTGTGCGGATTATTTTAATGCGATTTTGAAGTAATGCGATTCATATTTCTTCTTAGTATCTTTTTATACGATTTTTTTAAGAATTTTTTTAAGAATTTTTTTAAGCGGTTATTTAATTTAACGAAAAGCTCTTCAGTTTTATGAACAAATGAAGGAATCGGAGCCATTTATTTCCGCTTCTCAAACTGATAAGGAATTTTCGGCTAGCAAAGGGTGATTAACCGGGTTTTTAAAAAGGAATGCAGTACATAAGGTGAAGATTACGGGCGCGATTGCATCGGCAGATGAAGAAGCTGCAATTTTTTTTGTTGACAACGCACCAGGTAAGCATGTTTACAACGCACAAGGTCATTCATGTTTAAAACATCCGAATGTAAACATGATGTTTTTTCTACCCAATACAACAAGCATTATTCAGCTATTAGATCAAGGCATAATTTCCACTTTTAACAATATTACGTTAAACGCACTTTTCAATTTATATTGGATAAACTAGAAAATGAGTCAATAACAGTAACTGATGCTTGGAAAAAAATTTCTATCTTTGACTTTATAAATCATGTTGTTTTTGCTATTATTCAAATAAAACCACACACTTTAAATGCCTGTTGGAAAAAGGCTTGGCCTACATATCTTGAAAATAGTGGAGCTATTTAGTTTCTTTTTTATTTTATTTTTTTTTATTCTACAAAGGGCAGCTATTATTGCGATGGTGATTAAAATATGTATGAAAAATTCTAAAATAAATTACACATATGTACATATTCCTTTGAATAAAATTAAATAGTTGATTAAAAATAAAGTAAAAAAGCGTTGTTTTGTATCAATTTTATTCAGATATTTGAAATTTTTTTTAGACATTCTTTATTTCCTGTTTTTTTATACGAATTTTAGAGTAATTTTATTTTATAGCTTTGATTTTATGCAGTTTTCGAAAATTACGGAACGTATCTCTAATTTTTCAATGTAAGTTAAGTCTTTTTTGTGCGATTTTTTTAATGCGGTTTTCTGCGGAATATATCTACCGCATACAAACAGACCCAGGTGTATATGTGTGTATGTCCAAATTTGAGGTTAGAAAGTAATTTATCAATAAAATACAGTTTTTGATAAAAAAATCATGTTTATTGATATTAATATAAAATAGAAACATGGACATTATAAATGGAATACAATGTCAGCCAAATGGACTTCTTTATTACGTCGGCAGGTATCCACTTTTTTTCAAAATGTTGAAGCACGATTTGTAATAAATGAAGCTGTATTTCAGTTATAACTGCACGAATTTCATCATTTAGTTCTCAAATCATGCTAGTTTGTTGGCATACGAGGGTTGTTTGATAAGTCCGTGTAAAAATAAAAACTGCTTCATTTTTTTGAATAAATCGTTTTTATTTTTCAACATAGTCTCCTTTTAGGCTTATACACTTCATCCAACGCTGCTCTAGTTTGTTGATCCCTTCCGAATAATAGGATTTGTCCAAGTCTGTAAAATAGGCATTCGTTCCTGCAATCACCTCCTCGTTCGAATAAAATCTTTTTCCCGCGAGCCATTTCTTCATATTAGGGAACAAATAATAGTCCGATGGAGCCAAGTCTGGAGAATAGGAGGGATGTGAAACGATTTGGAACCCTATTTCCATTAGTTTTGTGGCCAAAACTGCTGAGGTGTGAGCTGGTGCGTTGTCTTGATGAAAGAGGACTTTTTTGTGGGCTAATCGGGGACGTTTTTCTTGCAACTCGGTTTTCAAACGAACCAATAACAATGAATAATATGCACCTGTAATGGTTTTACTCTTTTCCAAATAGTCGATAAAGATTATTTCTTGCGAATCCCAAAAGACAGTCGCCATAACCTTCCCGGCCGAAGGAATTGTTTTCGCCTTTTTCGGAGCAGATTCCCCCTTGATAACCCATTGTTTAGACTGCTCTTTGGTCTCAGGAGTGTAGTGATGTATCCATGTTTCATCTACAGTGATGAAACGACGCTTAAAGTCCTGCGGATTTCGCTGAAACAGCTGCAAACCGTTCTTGCAACATTTCACACGACCTCGTTTTTGGTCGATCGTGAGCAATCGCGGCACCCACCTGGCGGATAGCTTTTTCATGTCCAAATGTTGGTGCAAAATATTATGTACCCGTTCACACGAGATGCCTACAGCACTAGTAATCTCACGCACTTTCACTCTTCTGTCATCCATCACCATATCATGGATTTTATCAATGATTTCTGGAGTGGTGACCTCAACAGGGCATCCAGAACGTTCAGCGTCTCTTGTCCTCATATGGCCACTCCGAAAATTTTGAAACCACTTATAAACCGCACTAATCGAAGGTGCAGAGTCACCATAATGTTTATCAAGCTTCTGTTTAGTCTCCTGAGGCGTTTTGACTTTAATGAAGTAGTGTTTAATCAACACGCGAAATTCTTTTTCGTCCATTATTTGACAATCACTCGATTTCCTTGATTCCAACGATTGTCAAACACAAAGGAATAGACCGATATGGCTGAAACTTGATGTGTGTTCTTCCAAGAGGTGCTACTAATTAAAAATAACCTCGATATGCACCAGTGGTGCCATCTTTCGGAATTTACATGGACTTATCAAACGACCTCGTAAACCTGATTTTTTAAATAACTTCATAAGAAGAAGTATAACGGTGTTAAATAGTAAGATTTAAACGGCCAATTAACATCACCATGACGAGAAATTAAATATCCATTCTGTTTGGTTGTGAGTGAATCGATTGCCGCACAAGTTGTATGGTTTGTGACAACATCCTGTTGAAACCACATGTCACTGATATCAATATCTTTAAGTTCCGGCCACAATCATACTTTGGTAACGCACCGAATTAACTGTAACACGAACACCTTGTTAATTTTTAAATAAGTATGTACCAATGACGCCTCCAGCCCAAAATTTAAAATTGTGTATTTGATTCAATTTAAAACATGATACTTTTGAATACAAATTATTAATTTTAAGATTTTTAAGAATAATATATTTTATATGTTGACACATGAAAATAAAAGAATTGAAAAAATAAAAAATTTGAATAATGTTAATGGAGAGACAAATATTATCTACAAAAATATAGTTGTGAAATGAGATGAAGATTGGCATAACGTTTTTAAAACTATTTGTCTTTATCATGTATTATAGTAAAGGAGACACCATTTTTCGTACTTCGAATATTATTTGATATATTATTGTATTTATTCAATTGAAACTGTTAATTCCTTTTTATATAATTAAATCATTTAATTAATACTGTAACAGTTTATAAGAGAATTTAATTATTTATTGTCTACTTTATTGTATGTTGGACACTTTAATGGTTATATCACCGCCAAAATGATTTATTTTAAAAGTTTTTTAATGAGTGAATACATGTTTAAATGTGTATAGGGTAATAAAATGACTGATATAAAATTATTGGTCATATTGGGGTAATTGATTAATTTTATCGTATTTCATAAAATTTACTTTAAATTATTTAAAAAAATCGATATGAAAAATTAAATTATTTTTAATATTAAAGACTTTAACAATCTACCTGCACAGTTTGAATTCATTATTGAAGACAGCAAAGTAAATAAAAGCATATTAATTGAAAAAGATATAAAAAAATGTCATCAAAAAATATTTATATAAAAAAACAGTTTAAATATATAGATGTTTTTTTAAGCGTGATATAACGTAAAATTAATCCTTATCAAAAGTTCTATCTAACATAAAATACTCTCTCTCTCTCTCTCTCTCTCTCTCTCTCTCTCTATATATATATATATATATATATATATATATATACATACATGTGTGTGTATGTATATATAAAGGTATGATAAAGTGTTTTTTTTAGGTTTGATAGAACTTCCAATAGGGATTCAATTAAAGTTTTATCATGCTTAAAAAACATTCTGTATATTAAATGCAGAAAAGTCTATTATAATAAATTCTAATATTTTAAAAGTGAATTTTAAAGCATTGTAATTTATTTATTGTAATTATTTTTTGAAATTTTCTAATAAACAATCAATTTTTGTGTTAAATTTAATATGTTGTTATTTCCGAGAACAAATTTATATTTCTTTTATATAATATTATATTATAAATGAGTAAGTGAACTGAACTCTTTTTTCTACTAATATTAAATTAATATTAAATTGTAATATTAATCTTCACTACTATATTAAAATGAAATATAATTTTTAGAATGGCTTGTAGATATATTAAATAATTCTATATTCCATATAATTAGTATTTTTATTCACAAATACATATATTAGGTTTGCAAATATCTCCCTTCTGCCTTCTGGTCTTTTGAATTTCGCAGCTATGTACAAAAAAAAAGAAAAAAAAAAGCGGAAGGGAGATACTTGCCAACCTAATATATATATATATATGTATAAATACACACACATATACACATACATATAAAATATACACATACATATAATATACACATATATATAAAAGTATGTTTTTAAGTTAGATAGAACTTTCGATAGGGTATCAATTTAAAGTTCAATCACTCTTAAACTCTCTCTCTCTCTCTCTCTCTCTCTCTTTATATATATATATATATATATATATATGTTTATATATTATTGTTTAAACAGTTTTATAAGTTGCTATAAAGTTTTCTATTTATTTTTTTAAAAATGGAACGAATATATTTTAATGTTATGGTTTTATAAGGATTTTTTTAAACAATCGATTTATTTTTTGTTATCAGATTTTATAAAAGGATTTAATTATAAATGACTGTTTATTTTTTTGTTAATACAAATTTAATGTTATCAATTTTAAATCGTGTTGATATAAAATTTTATAATTTAACATATACTTTGAAGATGGCCATCGAAATGAAAACTGCAGCAGTAAGTGATTATTTATTTTTTTATTAAATATTGTAACTTTGAATTTTTTTGTGTAAAAGTAAATCAGACACAGTACCGAATCATTAAAAACATTAATACATGAGAAAGAAATTTATTTCCATAAAATTGAATAAAATGTTTACAAATGTGGTTTCAAAAAAATCAAATAAAAACAAACACTTAATGTAGCGAATATAAAACGTTTTATTTACATTAAATATTTTTTACATTTATACAGAAATTAGCAAAGAAATCAAATTATGAGAAGATGATACATTTTTTTGAACATTTTAGATCAATCTGACAGCTGGAGCGCCGATTAAAGGTGAAGAGATTCCGAGACCAGAGGTGGTGATCAATGGAGCGCTTCTAATCAAAGGAGATCCAATAGTTCCAGTAGTGATAACTCCAGGTTGAGCAATTACTCCAGGATGTCCAATAACTCCATTGGTAGTGAGAATTCCACTAGGAACTGTACGAACGAGAGGACTTGATAAACCATAAGGCGATACACCCAATGGTGTTCCAATGATTCCTGCAGATGCTACTGCGACGAGTGCGAACAATACAACGAATTTGAACATCTTGAAGATGATTGTTTTACAACGGAGTGTATAACTGAGAAGTTTAGCTGAAGATTGTAATTCAACTGATAATTTCTCAATCAGTTCACGGTGCTTTTATACTAATCGGATTTATTATAAAAATAGGTTGGCTTATTCTTCAACTTGAATATTGCATCATAAACTTATACAAAATCAGGAAGTAAAAAATGCGTAATGAATTATTTTGTGCAAAATCTAGTTCAATTTGACATTTATTTGATCTGATTAATATCATGCGTAACAAACATAAATATTTACATCAGACTTTTGATTTGTATATTGACCATCATATGTCTTGTATTTGCTTATCAATGAATGTTTGCTGAGAATATGTGTTAACGTTTCAAGGCTTAAAGTATTAAACAGTAAAAGCTTATCTGATAATCGGTAACGTGGTAATGAATTTTATAAAAATTGATGTTGCAATATTTAACCTGTTTTAATATTTGATTTTATAAAAAGATTATCAAATTTATTTATCATGTCGTTGTATTATAACAGTAATGATTACTTATAACTTTTGTAATGATAATTGAATTTGAATATAAATAACGCAGTGGTTTATTTTTAATGTTATACGATCAGATGATGATTTATAAAAAATAAAAAAATGTGTATTCTGTGGAAATTTATAAAAAATTATATTTCATGGGCCTCACTTTGGCATTTTTTATATTTCTGGGTTCTGAATTAATCATTTCTTTTATCAATTTTTTTCTTCTTGACATATGACCGGCACATTTCAATATTAAAGTCTCTCTCTCACTCTCTCTCTCTTTATATATATATATATATATATATATATATTTATATATTTACATATTTATATATATATATATATATATATATATATATATATATATATACACACACACACACACACACAATGGGTTGCAACAAAAGTTCGTTTAGATTTTAAGTTAAAAATCAAAATCATATTAAAAATTAATATTTAACTTTATTTAATTACGTATAGTCCATTTTTTTATACTTTGCTCAAATGACTCAAAACATACACTTATATGTAGTCATCAATTTGAGTTGTTATAAATAATTTCCGTTTTTATATGTCAACTTGAATTTTTAATAAAAAAGCAGCAATTTTACTCTAATCAATTATATATTAGCTGTTTTTTTGCAATGACTTGTTGCTATTTGCTAGATAGCTCTTCTATGTCTTTTGAATTGAATTCTGATGATTTTGACTTGAAAAAGTTTTCTATGAATTTTTGAACCTGGTTCTCATTTGAGAAATTTGTGCCCATCAAAGCGTTCTGCAGCGATTGAAAAATATGATATTCGGACAGTTCCAGGTCTGGTGAGTATGGTGGATGGAGAAAAAATGACTACCCAAGTTTCAAAATTTTTTCCTGCGTTGCTTTTGCTGTATAGGGTCTTGCGTTGTCATAAAGAAAACAAATGTTTTCCCATTGCCGAGCGTAGGACGTTTTTTGATCAAACTTTGGTGAACACGCTGCAACTGTTTGACGTACAGTTCTAAATTTATTCTTTTATTTCGGTTTAAAAAACCAAAATAAATAATTCCATGACGATCCCACCACACACACTACATTATTTTTCTTCCAGCTCACTTCTGGAGTTTATTTTCATCAACCCATTGCTTTTTATGTAGAACGTTGTTGTATGTAATCCACTTTTCATTGTCAGCAATGATTTTATCCAGAAATCACTCACTCTTCTGTTTTGAAAGAAGACTTGTCGTTATCAATGAACGGTCTGCTTTTGTTTCTTTCACTAAGATTGCGTGGCACTCAAATACTCAGCTTTCTGATTTACCCATCGTTTCCAAGTGGGGATATACGGTGGATTGTGACGTGTTTAATTTGTCTGCTAATTATCGAGTGCTTTGGCGTGGATTGCTTTTCATGAATGATTTTAAAGCTTCTTTTTCATTAAAGACTGAAGAATGCTCTCGTCTAGGTTTACCTTTCAATGACGTATCTCCGGAACAAAATTTTGCAAATCAGTTCCCTACTTGCCGGTCAGTTATGATATCTTCACCATACACATTACATATTTTTTCATTTCTCTCTGTACCATTTTCCCCTACTTAAACTCCCATAGCATTACATGGCGAATGTGCATTTTCGATCTTTTTATTTTAAAGCCAATAATTTATTATTTAAATACTATTTATAAGTTCCTAGTGTCGTAACAAGACTGAGCATTACTCACTTAATTCAAACAAGCAAAAACTTGTCTTATGTGGTGAATTATTAAAACTTGCTCTTAATAATGAAAACTATTTATGAGTTCGCCAAATATATATACAGGAATATCTCGCATAGTGCGGCTTCGATTAATGCGGTTTCACTATAGTACGGTTTGAAATTTCCCAAAAAAAAAAAATAAAAAATTATACGCATTGCATGCGCAGTTCTACTTTTGTGGTCTTTTTTCTTTTTCTATTAGTTTTCGATTCGTAACTCTAGAATAAAGTCGATTTTTTGATATTTGAATTTTAATTGAAAATGAATTTAAAATGTATTTAAAATGAATGTATAAACCCCTGATTTTGTTTTGTTGATACATACAAATATTTAAATATATTACCATCGTTTTATTTACTAAAAAAACAAGAAAAACAATTTGTTTGGAACCAATTAACGTTTTTTGTATTCAGTTAATGTTTCGATTAATCCGGTTTCAAATAGTCCAGCAAATCAGTGAAACCGATTAGCTGTACTATGGGAGGTATTCCTGTATATATATATATATATATATATATATAATATTATATATTATTTATTTTACTTAGTTTTGGTAATTCATGAAAAGTAAGATATAATATTTATAATTTTTTCATAATCTTTTTGTGAAAAAGGTAATTCAAGAATAATCTATATTTACTTTTTATTCACCTAATTAAATTATCGACAAGTTGGCAATGAAGATGTTTTTAAAATTCTACTATTCTTCGGCATCCAATTCTTGCAAGACTTTGATTTTTATGGCAATATTAGTCCAATAGTATTTTAACTGTAATTGAGTTTTGTTTATGAAACTTACACTTGTTTCTTGTAAGATAAGTTTGTTAGTTTCATGCCTAACTCCCAACTTGTGGGAGTTCTCTAACCAGATTCAAACTTAATTCTTGTATAGGGTCATCCAAATGTGATGCCTAGATTTGTGTTTTATTAAAAAGAAACGGAAGAAACTATACACATGTTTCCTTATACACCACCCTATACACACGTTTCTTTTTAATAAAACACAAATATAGGTGTGATATATGGATGACTCAATATAATAGATAGTGATGCATACCACAGATTTTAACATACTCGTATTAAATTTTGATGGTATAAATATTTTGTTCTATTTTTTTGGGACTATAACAATTTTTGTTGATATGTAGAAATATATTTTTTATATTAAATATATTATTTATATTAGTGTATATATATATATATATATATATATATATATATATATATGTAAACTCCGAATAAAAAACCTTCACCAATCCGCCTGTTCAGCGTGGTGAATATGACCAAATACCAATGAAGGGTAGCATTCATTTAGGCTTTCGTCCAGTAGTGGATTGATATGGGTTTTATGATATGATGATATATATCTATATAATAACAGTATATTAACATATATTATTATTATTACTATTATATATTAATATATAAAATTGAAATTTTTACAACATTAATGATTACATAAATGTAAATATTTTTTTTTAATATATCTTTTTACCAAATGTCACTTTTCATAAATGTATTTATTATTTTGTCTTGCTGCTCATAATATTAGTGATTTCTTATGATGCAACCTAGTTGAAAATTTACAAATACATAAATTTAAAGTTGTTTTAGATGACATTGATTAATAAATTACTTATATATATATATATATATACACACACAAACACATATATATATATATATATATATATACACACACAAACACACACACATATATATATATATATATATATATATATATATACATATGTATGGGTTGAAAATTTAAACTACAGAACATATTGAAATATCATATAAGTTGTTTACTTCCTGCTCCTGATAAAGCTTATTGAGATGATGCAATTAGTTCAATATTGGAATAATAAGCCTACCTATTTTAATAATATATCTGATTAGTATAAAAGCACCGATATCAAT
>CP092089.1:9862625-9875125 GCA_029203775.1 Neoneuromus ignobilis | reverse complement strand
CTATTTGTATGTTTTTATTAATAATCATTTAAATTAATTATAACATTAAACTATTAAAATAGAAAAAGTTTATTTATTTATATATATATATATATATATATATATATTTGTATATATATAAAGTGTTTTTTAAGGTTAGATAGAAGTTTCAAAAGGGATTCAATTTTAAGTTCTATCAAGTTTAAAAAATTTTCTCTCTCCTTCTATATATATATGTATATATGTATATGTATATTTTTAGATCTTTTTAATCTGCTGCTAAATGAAGGATTTTTCCAAAACCTTCCACTTTGAGTGATCGAATGCCATTTTCTTCCATTTTACTCTAACGATTTATCTTATATTTGTGTCCTCTATCCATGGATTTTGTGGACTTTTATTTATCTTTAGGCTTTCAATCAATAATTTATCTTGTCCATTGATGGTATTCTCTTTTTCTTATCTGTCCAATCTGATTCCATTTCAGTTTCTCAATTTTTCTAAAATTTTCATAACATTGATTTTCTTTTTGATTCACTTATTCATCTTCTGTCTCTATGTGTTATTATTAACATGCAACTTTCTTTTTTTTACTATCTGGAGTCAGTAAATCATTCTGGAATTTAAGATTTAGTTTCATTGCTGTAAGAAAGAACAGGTACGATGCATTGATCATAAACGTTTTTCATCAAACAGAGAGAACTATTGGATTTCGTAATATGAAAATTTCTTCCTAACTGACATCATTTCATCTTTATTATGTTATATTAGGATTAATGAGTTGTCTCAGATACATTTAGTTTTTAATTCTTTTTTTAATTTCTAATCATTTAATTTGATTTTTCTCTGATATACAAATTTATTATACTTTGTTTTATTTGATTAATCATTTATTATCAGGTTATTTTTTTTAAATCATTTTGTCTAATTATTCTATTTAAAAAAATAATCACACATACATGCACACACACACTCTCTCTCTCTCTCACACACACAAATATATATATATATATATATATGCGTGTTTCGCGTGTGTGAGAGAGAGAATGAGAGAAGCGATAGCTATTTCGAACTATAAGTTAGAAATATATAGGATCATTCAAATATGACGCCTAGATTTGTGTTTTATTAAGAAGAAACAAAAGAAACTATACACATGTTTCCTTATATACCATACCCTGTTATACACATGTTTCTTTTTAATAAAACCCAAATCTGGGCGTCATATTTGGATGATTCTATGTATTTATCCAACAATAAATTAATAAGAAATGATGATGAGGATGACAGTTGAATGTTAATGGTTTTAATGATTTTTTTATATGGGTTTTATTATATTTATAATAAAAAAAGAAATTAATATTGAAAAAAATGTTTTATTTTTATTCACATTTCTTACAAAAATTATTTATGTATTTCAACAATATGATTTCACATTAACATGTGATGATTTAACAACTAGTTTTTGAATATTTTACAATAAATGGACTCCTGGAGCACCAATTAAAGGTGAAGAGATTCCGAGACCAGAGGTGGTGATCAATGGAGCGCTTCTAACCAAAGGAGATCCAATAGTTCCAGCAGTCAAAACACCAGGTTGAGCAATAAGTCCAGGATTTCCAATAACTCCATTGGTAGTGATAATTCCAGCACCTGGAGTAGCAACAAGTCCACTACGAACAAGAGGACTTGATATACCATAAGGCGATACAGCCAATGGTGTTCCAATGATTCCTGCAGATGCTACTGCGATGAGTGCGAACAATACAACGAATTTGAACATCTTGAAGATTATTGTTTTACAACGAAGTGTTTAACTGAGAAGTTTAGCTAAAGATTATTATTCAACTGATAATTTTTCAATTGAGTTTAGTCGCTTTTATACTAATTAAAATTGTTTAAAAAAAATAGGTAGGTCTAATATTCCAGTATTAGGTTATACATTTTAAAACAAAATATTGCATCAGCTTGAGTAGGCTTCACCTGGAGCAGGAAGTAAATATCGTACTTGATATTTGAATACCATATTAATATCTATATATCTAATTATATATGTATATATATATATATATATATATATATATATATATAATCTTAATATGTGATTGTCTGATATCAGTATTGATGAAGTATAGGATTTGTAAATTTGCCATTAAATTGCATCATAAAAAATATTTTATTTGTAATCATGTCAATTACAAGGTAAAACTCAGTTGCTTGTATATATATATATATATATATATATATATATATATATATATATATGTATATATATATATATATATATGTGTGTGTGTGTGTGTGTGTGTGTGTGTGTATGTAAGTATGTATGTATTTGTTATAAATTGTTCAAGAATTACAATATGATTGACTTGAACAAAATTTACAAATACCTTTTTATGATTAAATTCAAATAAGTGATAAGAGAGTACAATTAAAACAATCAAAATTTGATTTTTTTATTTATTATAAAATATATCAATTTTCATTATATTACATAGATTTTAATTTAAAATTAACAATATTTCTAACATAAATATTTTTCACAGGACATTTTATTATATCAGACTATTTTTTTTATAATATATAAAATATTCATTCTTTGCCAGTTTCACTTTCTTCTGTAGTTTCAGTCGCTTCTTCCCCTTCATTATTATTTTCTTCTACTTGTTTTAATGGATTTGGATCAGGTATTACGTTAGTTTCGACAAGTTCAACATCTCTTCCATTATCAGTTCCAAATACAGGAGGTTGTGCAGGAATTTGTCCTGGAATTTGTGCTGGAACTTGTCCTGGATATTGTGCTGGAACTTGTCCTGGATATTGTGCTGGAACTTGTCCAGGATATTGTCCAGGATATTGTCGAGGATATTGTCCAGGATTTACAGCAGGTGGGTAGACCGGTTGATGTTGTGGAATATAGTAATTTGGATACGGCACGTAATAAGTTGGTTGCTGTCCATGTCCATATACTGTAGAAATTTGTCTTCCTGGATATGTATTAGCAACGAAATGTGTATTAGGAACGATCAGATGTGCTGCTCTTGGTTCAGCATCCACTACTGAAGTCGTAATTTTCCCATTTCCTACAGTCGTTACACGTGCCGGTGCAGATAATACAAAATCCGTAGGTGCTGCGTTAGTAATATATACGAAGAGTAACGAAAATATAACGGCGATGTTCAACATTTTGATTTTTTTAATCGAATGATCTACAACCGAGATAACTATTACACTGAAGCTGTATATGCTAGTGAGGATGTTATATAGATGCATAAATCTGGGTGTGGTTGCGGTATTCATTGTTTACCATTTTATGAAAATGAGTAATGCAAATTATTTGTATACGGTAACGCAGCTATTTGAATATTCCACTATTAACCACAATGTATAACGATAAATAAGAATTGAAATTCTACTAGTAAGTTATGTAAAATAGTTTATACGTATTTCTGAAAAAATATGCTTTATAAGATTATAATGATTTATTTATATTTCTCTACGTTTTTTAAAACGGAAATTATTTATAATTTATTTTCACTTACAACAGAAGTAATTAACAATTCAAATCATTTAATATTTGTAATAGGTGAGAAATTCATATATATATATATATATATATATATATATATATATATATATATATATATATATATATATATATATATATATATATATATATATATATATGTATATATATATATATATATATATATATATATATATATATATATATATATATATATATATATATATATATATATATATATATATATATATATATATATATATATATATATATATATATATATATATATGTATATATATATATATATATATATGTATATAATTATATCAGCATGTCTAATTGTATTCCTTAAATTAAATAGAAATGGAATTTATAACCTATTTGTACTAAAACAACTCATTAAATCTATAGAAACATTTATGGATGAAATAAACATGAAGATAAAATTAGGATGATGTCGAATTCAAAAGAAAATTTTATATTACGAAATTGATTTTTCCTTTATATTAGTAGAAAATACAATTTTTGATTAACGATTTGTATTTTATTTATTTCTACTAATGGTAGTGAAATATGGATCTTCAATGTTAGAATAAACCTACGACTTCAGAAAAATAAATAATTATAGAAAGATTTATATTAGGAATAAAACGAAAGGATCAAAAAAATACCAAAATTACGAATGTTTTAACAAAAGTGAAACATTTTAAGTGAAAATGGGTCAGTAATATAGTAAGATGAGATCATCGATGGAAAAGAGAAATTATTGATTAGGATTCCAGAGATATAGGTGTTTTTTAAACATGATAGAACTTTAAATTAAATTTCTATCGAAAATTCTATTTAATATAAAAAAAACAATCGTTATATGTATGTGTGTGTGTGTACGTGTATATATATATATATATATATATATATATATATATATATATATATATATATATGTATATATATATATAAGGTTGTGTTATGTGAAATGTTGGATTTCTCTTTTATTTCCAGTTGAAAAAACCGACATTTCATATTATACGACCTAATATATAAAGTTGTTTTTTAGATTAGATAGAACTTTCGATAGGGATTCAATTTAAAGTTCTATCACGTTTAAAAAGACACTCTGTATAATAAGGCCTAGATACAAACTCATGGATAGATGGGATAGTCATGAAAGAAAATTTATTGAAATAGAATGGAAGAGAAATGTATTTAATTGTTTGAAGTAGAAAATTTTATAAGAAGTAGATAGAAAGAGGCTAGTGGATGATTCCTTGCTAAGTCCAGAAATTATTAAGTTTATCATTTACAGGATAATGTAGAGAATCTTCAATGTTTTTAATGAAAATGAATGATTATTTAATATAATTAAAAGGGGATTAATAAGTCAAATTATAATTTCAATTTGAAAATGATGATTAGTGTATTATCAAAGACCGAATATATGTGTGTGTATATATAATTATCAGTTACTATATATCTATTGCTGGATGAAGATTTTCTTAGAATATTCCACTTCAGTTGATTTCATGCTTTTCTCTTTTAATCTATTTTAATGAATTTTCTTATGTCTTTGTCCCATCTACCCACGAGTCTCTTTCTGGGTCTTCTTATATACTTAGGTTTACAATCAATAACTTTCCTTAGTCTTAGGGTTCCAAATCAATATTTTTTTTTATTTATTAGTTATATTCTCATTTTGATATATAACAGGATCATTTCAATTTGAAATTTTTCACTTGAGTCAACATTTATTTTGTGTATATATAGATTTTTTTTAAGTGTGATAGAACTTTAAATTGAATCTCTATCGAAAGTTATATGCAATCAAAGAAAACATTCTTTATATATACATGTGTGTGTATGTGTATAATATAAATATATAAATGTATGATAAAGATGTTTTTTTAAGTTAGATAGAACTTTTGATAAGACTTCAATTTAAAGTTATATCGCCTTAAAAATACCATGTATATATATATATATATATATATATATATATATATATATATATTTTATATTTACACAAGATTTATTGAGATAACGAAAGAAAATATATTTTATATAATTTTTATCAAAATAATTTATTTCTATTTCTCTTATTACTATTTTTACATTTTTAATAAATGTCAGAGAGAAAAAAATAATTTATTTTATGTAAGAACATTTTTGGTTTCTGTTGAAAATTTTAAATTATAGATAAGTTATAAGATGATCTTTTTCGAAGGTATGTCTGAATTATAAATGATTGTATTAATAAATGTACAATTTTTTTTATAATTTTTATTTTCTAATAAATCTATTTCTGAACAATTTTTTTAATATTTGGATAAGATATATTTCCATTAGTTTTTATGTATAGCACAATAAAAAAATATATCATTTGTCTCTGTTTTCAAATATTTTTCAATATTATACTTCTCTATAAATTTATAAAATGGCCCAAATGAGACTGACGGGTTTGGATATATATTTACTTCTTTATATTTTTCTTTATTATTAGTTATTATTTTTCAGTCTCATTTAGATCACTCTATATATAATAAATTTAATTAAACAAGTATTTTCTTACGTTTCTTATATCTAGTATATTCCTTTTAAATACATACTTTTATAGATTTTTAATTTTATTCTTATATAGGTGTTTTTTATGCGTGATAGAATTTTAAATTGAATCACTATCGAAAGTTCTATTTAACTTAAAAAAACACTATATATATATATATATATATATATATATACACACACACACACATATACACATATAAAGTATGTTTTTTTAGGTTTGATAGAATTTTCTATAGGAATTCAATTTAAAATTCTATCACGCTTAAAAAATATTTTATATTTTCATATTCATATATATTCTAATAAGTTTTTATCTTGAAAATAAATCAATATTTTTTTACTAAAATAACATATTAGTAATATAATTTTTAGTGCTGAAAAAAATAATGTTTTAATACGAATTCATTTTTTCCCAAATGAGTGACGTATTTCAATACCGCAAGAATTTATAAAATTTTGTTTGTCACGGTGAATGATTCATTCGTGTAAAAGTAAATTAGCTACAATATTAAATCGATTGTGATAAGAATTGATGTTTGACATTTATTCATGTTATCTGTGTGTTTGTGTTTATGTACATGTCTTTACATGTTAATTAATGAATTAATGTCGGTCGTTATATATTGTGTTAATAAAATAGAGTGTATAATTATTGTTCATAAACTTTAGAATATTTAATATTAATATAAATTAAATCATTAGTATAATATTTTAAATTATAATTATAGTCCGAAATTTAAATAAATATAGTTTATATACCACATATTTAAAATTAATTAAAAAAACTTTGATAATAATAGATATGATACTTTGAATAGAATGGTTTTTAAGAAAAAATTAATTAATGAAAGAACAAAATAAAATAGAAAAAATAATTATACAAAACGATGACAAAACTATATAATGAAATAAAATGTAATAAAAAATAAATCAAAAACTTCAATAATGAATAAAATAGAAAAAGTTGACGAAAATTCTTTAATCATTAACAAGTAATTTGAGATATAATTTATTTTCGTTTTGTTTGTTAAAGAAATAATTAATGTTTTACTGTTTTAATTGTATGGCCTTAGGATTATTTGTCTTGATGTATTTTTTATTACAATTAGTTTATTTTTTTTTGAATCGTTGTTGAATTAAATATATTTAAGAGAATCACTGAAATTATAACGTGAAGATTAATCATTATTAATTTTTAATTCTTCGATAAAAAAAGTTTTGCAATATATGAAAAATTGATTAATTTATAAAAAATAGACTGAGATTATTAAAAATTGTTTATTTTTTAATACCAAATTTATATCGAATTTTTTTTGGGTAATTCTAAACGAATTAAAATTTTTATGATTGTAACGGTTTTTATAACAAAAATGATATTAAATGGTAATTATTATTTCATAGAATTATCGATTCATATTATAATGAAGTAAAATTAATAGAAACAAATTGGAAATATATTTTTTTAAATTTATATAGAAGAAAATTCTTCTTTGATATAAATAAATATTCTCATAATTTTTAATAATAATATAATACTTACAAGTAAATTCTGTATCGTTAAATATGAAATAATTTTCGAGTTATTTACATACAAGATGAATTAAGAAAAATTACTGTAATTTAATTTAATTTCTTTAAAAAAATCAGGTGCTAGTTTCATGTAACGGTAGTTGTTATAAATTTATAATAAATTTCGTAATACTAATTTAAATTTTATTTCAGTGGGTAATAATTGACAAGGTAATCAAGATTCATTGAATTTGCATAATTAGTGACTAGAACGAATATATTTGTTGTCATTTAATTAATATGTGTAACTGGTGATACGGTGATCTTTAAGGAGTTTGCAAATTTGAATAACTATTGATTTATTAAAATAAACTCAATATTAATACTTTGTTCAAATAATGTAAAAAAAGGTTTTCCCTTAATATTCATTTATTAAAGTTTGTTGATTTTTGGAAATAATTATTAATTAGTCAAGAAAATGACTACAATTAAATAGTAGTAATCGTTTCTATTATTAAAAATCATACCTGTCTATGAATAATATTAACTTTTGCAAGTTTTAAGTACAGTTATTTTCTGAATAAAAAAATAACGTATGTAAACACATGAATTACTGTTAAAAACAGAAAACTTATGTGACATGAATTATAATAATATAAACATCTGTTTACTATAAATGAATTATTCACTACACATTATTTTATAAAAATATTCAATAATCATTTATTGTTTACTTTAGTCACTGATGTGTATTTTGAGTGTTTGTATAAAAATAATTAATAATCATTTTAGTTGTGAGATAATAGTTTATGTGTATTGGAATGACGTGGCCAGTTATTAAAACAAATTTAAAAAAAATAATTTAAAGATTGATGATTTTTTAAGAAAATTCGTACTGATTTATATTGTATTTTATTTAATTAATAATACATTAATTATGTATCAAATATTTAACAAATCTAATGAAAGATTTTTTTTAAAAAAATATCTAATGAATTAATTAAAAATAAAGATCAAAAGTGAATGCCTCTCTCTCTCTCTCTCTCTCTCTCTATATATATATATATATATATATATACACGAGGGTCGTTTGATAAGTATCGTACATTTATTTATTGTTTAATTAAATTAATTGATTAATTTAATTAAATTTTTCAATTTAGTTTTTTTTATTTTTTCCACACTTATCAAACGACCCTTGTGTATATATATATATATATATATATATATATATATATATATATATATATATATATATGAGTATACAGTCATGTTTGGGAAAATAACAATATGGTAATATGTAGTTCAAAAAAAGGTTTTTATTGAATTTAACGAATTGTGATTATAGTGACATCTCTTGTATTCTTACTTCGGGTGATTATTAAAAAAAACACAGTGGCAGCATTGAGTATTTTCTGATCGTTTTGGGTTATTCCTTTATTTATTCATTTCATTCATTTAACAACTGTACGCGAAAATAGCAGTAGGAAATATTTGTAATCAAAAATTAAAGTTCTTGTGGGTTTTTCCTTAATTTGGATTTAAAAGGTAAATTAATATAGTGTTGATTAATTAAAATCTGTTCTGGTGTCATTAATAATATATTATACAAAAAAATGGGCAAAGCAAAACATTGTATTGCAGAAAAGCAAGCATTAATTTTAAAATTCTGCAAATCTGGAAAAACATAAAGAAATTAAAAAAAATAATGAGATTTTCTATAAAAATTATTATTAATGCTGAAATATGGTTTTAAGAGTCAGAAAAAAGGAGGGAAGTCGAAAACTACGCTCCAAAATGACAGGAATACAATTTTATATTAAAAGAGAAATCCATTTAAAAGTTCTGAAAAAATTAAACAGGATTTGAATTTGCCGGTAAGTGATTCAACAGTAAGAGAACGGTTTATTAAAGCGGGCTTAAATGCAAGACGTTCGAGGAAAGTGCCATTATTTGATAAAAGGCAACTAAAGATCAAGATGAACTTCGCCAAAACAGATGGAGAATGGCTGTCTGAAAAATAGAATAATATTCTTTGGAGTGATGAATCCAAAATAATTTTATTCAATCCTAGTAGTGAACAACAATACGTTTTAAGACCTCAGCGTATTGAATTTGAACCAAGATAAACCACAAAAATAATAAAACATGGCGGATGCAGTGTTATGGTGTGGACTTGTTTTTCTTGGTTTGGTGTAGGTACAATTTATTGGATTAAGGAAAAATGGATGCTGAATTATATGTAAATATATTAAAAAACATAATGCAAGGAAAAATGCCGTTGCACTGGGTATTTATGCAAGGAAATGACCCAAAGCACGTGTCACAGGAAGTGAAAAAGTGGTTATCTTATCATAAGATGAATGTTATTCTCTGGTATGCTCAATCTCCAGTCTCAACCGAAATTAAAATTTATGGGTTGATATTAAGAAAGCCGTACAAGAAACCAGACCTGAAAATAGGATGGAGGTAGAGTTGGCTTGGAAAGCAATTCCTACAAAAAGAGACAAACAATTATTTGAAAGCATGCTACGAAGCTGTCAGGTTATTTTAAAAAATAAAGGTCACGAAACAAAATACTAAATATTGAAAATTATCAATATAGTGAAAAATATTAGTTTGAAAGAGAAAAAAATTATATCGAATTAAATATCTTAAATGCTGCTATTTTAACAAACAGCGCAATATATGTACTTTTTTTAATTGAGTTTTTAATTTTTTGAATTTAGGATAATTATTATATTTTCTTTTGGATATGAAAATATTATAATAAACTTTATACGAGGTAACACATAGGTAAAATATTGTTTCACTTTTACTTAAGTTATATAAAATTACCAATATAAAAAAGTCAAATCACGTTGTTTTTTCATGAACATGTTTATATATAAATATATACATGTGTGTGTGTATGTTTATATATATATATATATATATATATATATATATATATATATATATATATATATATATATATATATATATATATATATATATATATATGTTTCTTTAAGCGTGGTAAAACTTTAAATTGAATTCCTATTGAAAGTTCTCTCTAACCAAAAAAAAATCCTCCATATGTATATATGTATATATATAAATACATACATATATATATATATATATGCACACACACACACACACACACATGTATATAAATATAAAATATATATAGAATGTTTTTTTTTATCTCGGATAGAACTTTAGATAGGGATTTAATTTGACGTTTTATTACGTTTCAAAACTCTCTCTCTCTCTCTCTCTCTCTCTCTCTCTATATATATATATATATATATATATATATATATATATATATATATACATTAATATGAAATTAAATATTTTTTTAACGAAGTAGTTAAAAATGTAGAGGCATCTAATTTTAATTACTCTAGGAAAATATTTTCCATAGCATAAATTATACTCAGTGTTACAATTAGTAATATTGAAAAAAAAACAAATGTTTGTAGTTACTTTTTTAAATTATTATAACAAATAGATCAATATCTTCACAAATTTAATCTTACAATTTGTCAATTGCAAGAAAATAGATTTTTATTGTGATAAAGCAGACTCAGCATTACAATTAGTAGTGTTAAAAAAACAAATGTAGATACCTTTTTAAATTATTATAACAAATAGATGAATATTTTCACAAATATAATAACAAGAAAATTTATTTTTTATTGTAATAAAACAAAAATTATACTCACTATTATAATTATTAATAAATTATAATCTGAATTAAAGAAACAATAAAAAAACTTTTTTTAATTTGTAGACTTTTTTGTAATATTAAATGTCAAATTAAACCTTATTTTAAAATCAATAAACCAAATACGGATACACACCTACATAAAAATAATATTAATTATAAGAATACAAACTGTTTTTGATTTTTAGTATTGATATAATTTGTATATAAAAAAAATGTTTGTTATTCAGAAAATATCATATATTGATTTTTTTTATTGAAATAAGTTTTTTTGCTATTTTCAATTTTTTTTTAATATGATTTTAGGTGTAAAATTATTATTTTATTTATTACTATTATTTGTGTAGAAGAATAAAAAACGACAATATTCTGTTTAATAAATATTAATTTTTATTATTATTTAAATTTGAGGTACAACCATTTTTTAAAAATAAATTATAATAAAAAAATATATAAGGAAGAATGATAGTTTAAAGAAAACACTGATTTGATTGAAGAAGGTTACGCCGGAAGGTCTTGTTGACATTTTTCGAAGATGAAATATAAAAAAAATGATGTGAAATTGTTCACACGTTATTTTAATTAGCTCTTCTCACACTTCACCAAATGTGGCCAGTGTATCTTAATGCTGGTGCAGCGAGAACGGCACCGTGGGTGTTGATAATTCCATGAGTAGAGTAAGTTGATACAGCTGGTGCGGCGGCATAAGCGACTGGTGCAGCAGCATAAGCGACTGGTGCAGCAGCATAAGCGACTGGTGCGGCAGCATAGGCAACGTGGGCAACGGGAGCGACAACGGGAGCAGCAGCGTGCACGACGCTGCTCGAGCTGGAGCTTACAGACACTGGAGCGGAACCGATAACGGCGGCACCGTGAAGAAGTCCAGGAGCTGCGGCAGCTACGGCGAGAAGAGTGAACAACACCACCAACTTGAACATGATGAAGGATTGTTTGAAGTGGTCTGTGTTGTTTAATACAGAAAACTGATACTTTAGGGAGGTCGGCCGCTATATTTATACATGAAAATAAAACGGAGAATGGATACTGGGTGGTGGGTTGACGACGGACCTTGGTAATGGTTTGTCATTGTTGTTGATAATGTTACGTGTACACACATACGACAGTTCTTTGTTTTTTTATGCATAGGTAAAATTCAATTGGGTACTTGACATTGTCTTTATTGACAGATTTGTACTTATGATATTT
>CP092089.1:9845125-9857625 GCA_029203775.1 Neoneuromus ignobilis | reverse complement strand
ATATTTCGGAAGGAGTTATAGGAAAACGCGCAAAAATTGGTTTTAATTTTTTTGTAAATAATTAAATAGATTGTAACTGTAGACTAGAATGAAACAAAAAGATTTTTGTTCTTTTTTATGAATTTATAAGTAGTTTTGGTTGGTTATAAATAGTTTCGTGTGATATTATAAATGAAAAGAGATTTATATGAATATTCAATTGATTATTTATATTAAAATATTTATATTATTATCATAAATTTGATCTACACGTGGCATACAAATGTTGAACGCTTTTCTAAAGAATAATTATGATCTTACAGTTAATTAAATATAAATTTTTACATGACTAATACGAAAAAGAATATCAAAGTTTGATGTTTTGTACATAAATAATGTTTAATCAGTAAATGTGCTCAAAGCGTACAAATTTCTTTTGGAACTGTTGTTAAAATTAAATTAAAAATAATATTATTGATGTCTATATTGTATAAATATATTATATATTCCATCCTCGTTACAGTGCATAATACAGCATTTGATAATGATAGTATAACAATTGAATTGTGTTTAACTCAAGAGTTTATTTGACACCTTTATGTCTTGTGATATTGGGGTGATAATTTATTTGTGGTATAGTAAATTTACCACAACAATTATTATTGTTATTGCTATATTTATAGTTTGTGGTTTGGCATCTATTATATTCATTTTGTGTTTCTTATTCTACTGAATAAAAAATAATACATATTTATATATCTTTGTGTTGAAGATGACAGTGAATTTTATTACCAAATTATTCAATTTTAGTATGAAACAAATTATGAGGTATAAATTAGGCATTCGTATGATAATACATTGACTAATTATTATTTTTTTAAATTCTGTTCTTATTATTAAGAACAATTTGATTAAGATAAATATATTTCTTAGAATCGTTACATTTTTTGGGGGTAGATAAAACAATTATTCTTTTAGTTTGTTATCTATTGGACTTATTCACAATTGTATTAATAAACATTTTCAATTATATTAATTACTTTTGAAATGTTTATAGATTTAAGTATATATATATATATATATATATATATATATATATATATATATATATATATATATGTATAGGGTTATCCAAATGTGACACCTATATTTCTGTTTTATTGAAAGAAACATGTGTATAGAAGGGTGGCGTATAGAGAAACATGTGTATAGTTTATTTTGTTTCTTTTTAATAAAACACAAATCTAGGCGTCACATTTGGATGAATCTATATAAATAACAGTTGTGATAAAAATTAGAAAATACTACAGTTTTTTTTGCAAAGAATTACTTTTGAAATAAAACATTCTTGTTGATAGGTTTTATTTACATTTTTCATTGTCTGTTTATCTAACGAGTCATTGTGATAAATTACATAGTCATCCAAATGTGACGCTCAGATTTGTGTTTTATTAAATGGAAAAAAAAAACTACAATATATACATGTTTTCCCATACACCACCCTATACACAGGCTTCTTTTTAATATAACATAAATTTAAGCGTTATATTCAGATGACTCTCTTTCTCTCTCTCTCTCTCTCTCTCTCTCTATCTATATATATATATATATATATATATATATATATATATATACACACAAACATATAGGAAGGTCCAAATGAGACTAAAGGATAGTACACAGATTTCTTTTTAATAAAAAACAAATTTAGGCGTCATATTTAGATGACTCTCTCTCTCTCTCTCTCTCTCTCTATATATATATATATATATATATATATATATATTTATGTGTATATACATATAGGTCTCCCAAATGAGACTGAAGGATAATAAAGGTGGTAAGAAAGTAAATATGTATCTACAAAAATCTTTCAGTCTTATTTGAATCATTACATATGTATATATATATATATATATATATATATATATATATATATATATATATATATATATATCGAGTCGTCCAAATGTGATGACTAGATTAATGTTTTATTAAAAAGAAATTATACACATGTTTTTTTAATAAAACAAAAACAAAAATTAGGGCGTCACATTTGGATGACTATATATATATATATATATATATATATATATATATATATATATATATTATAAACGTGACATTATGTAATTAATATTTTATTTGGAATAAAATAAAACTGTTATCTCAATATGTTACTTAAACATAATATAAATTATATCCCTAATAAGAGTAATAATTAAATTTTTCAAACAAATATCGTATACCTGAGAATTATAATTATTTCAGGAAGATAGTAAAAAGTATTATTTAAAAACTAAAATAATAAAACAAATATTTTTCAATAAAATATTGTACATAAAAATATATAGTTTTGCTCTAATTAGTCTACTTACATTAACGAAAGATGGTTATAATATGCATTTCATTTTTCATAAAGTTATGAATTTAGTAGCTTATATAGTAAAATTTTGATTATATTATAAATAAACATATTTCTCTCTTATGTTTTGTTTATTGTGACATGCAATTAAAAAATGCAATTGTTATTCGTAACATGTAATTCAAATAAATTAAAACGGACTTGGAATTGATCCACAACAGTCAACACATGTCACCTGCAACAAGTGCTACTGATGCAATTGTAGTGAAAGTACTTAACGTTTTTGACCTATGTGAAATGGTTCAATTTTTGTACAGTATTTGTATTACTCCATTGTTAAATCATTCATTGTGTTACGTGTGAATTTAATTGATTCAGTAGCTTGCACGTACGAATTGGCTGTTATTTAGAGTTGCAATTTAATAATGTCTTATTTGTACTGAAGAATATTGTTTAATAGTTACATATACAATTATATATTCATGAACGCATATATGGATATATAAATATATATAGTTAGTTAAAAAATTATTAACTCATCCAGTTAAGATACACATTCTTATAAATTTTATTATGTTTCAACTAATTTTGGAAACAAAAAATGTATATTAATATCCACGTTTATTAGTAAGCTTCAAAATATATCAAACTGAAAGTATAAACAGATCATACAAACACAACAATATTGTAATTCAGTGTATGCTCAGTTAGAAGAACAAAAAATTCGATTTTTGGATTTTGATATTTTCTGCAAGTATAATATTTGGAGAATATTTTCTGAAAGTTTCAAATTAATCCGACTAAAATCGATGAAGGTATAGGAATACTAGTTTTTAAAAAATACTTGTGTAAACTAGTTTTGAAACTTTAAACACGTTTTTCTAAAAATCGTATTTTCAAAACCGGTAACAAAAATATCTTAAAAACGACTCCATTGATTTATTTAAAATTTTGCAGGTGTATTATAGAAAAAAAGAACTAGTCCTTGAACGAAAGTTTTTTTCCGTTACATAATTTGATTTTATTGATTAAAAACGATCGATTTTTTCATCAAGAATAGAAAATTTTTAATTAGAATGTACGTAATTTTGTTTCAAATCAATGTTTCGAAAAACTGATCGGTTAAAGATTATATAATTTAATGCATTAAATAAATCTTAATTTTTGATTTCATACGATCCAAATTTGAGAAGCGATGGTTACCGCAGATATTCTTTTTCCAAAGAACCTACGGGAGAATGACCATATCTATTTTATTTTAAAATATTTTTTATTAAAAAAATATATGTAAATTTCTCTCAAATATACGTTTTTAGATATCTTAACGTTCGTTGAGAAACGTGTTATAGTTGTTGAAAAAAATTTTAAAAGTCACGCTTTTTCCGATCTCCTGACTGAGCATGACCCTTTAACATACAAAATTATTGGTCTATGAGATGAAAATGAAGAAAAAGTTTTAATCTACATGGCATTATATATTTCAATTTTATATTAAAATTATTTATTTTAGCATATTCTTTTTATAAATATTTCTTCAATATATTCTTTAATATACTTGTATTTACTTAATAAGACTTTATATTCTTTTTATAAAAATTCAACATTTCTAAGTATATTTTACATGTTTTTTTTTGCATTCCTCACTTACTTCTTGGTATAATTTTCCAAAAGACATTTTCTTCTAAATATAAATTGTCTGCAATGATTTTAAAATTGTTATTTAAAATGTCTATGAGTGTTAATTTATCCATTGCACCTTTTAAAAAATGAAAAATTCATTATTTCAGTCGTGCCATTCATCCCTGTATCATTGGATTCAATTGTAGAATATAAGTTTTACTTATTGAAGTTTTGGTCCAGTTTCTCCAGCTTAAACATAGAATTTATATATATATATATATATATATATATATATATATATATGCGTGTGTGTGTGTATAATGTATGTGTCGTAAATTCAATATTTCGTGCGTACAAGAGTATCTTATATAGTGTTTCGAAATATGAAAGAAAAAACGCTATTATTTCGCTCCGATCTAAGTATATAATACATTTATCAACATCAAATCATGGATTTTTTGTTATCTATTGCAACATGACAAGAAGTTGTTGAACTGTATCCGACAATAAAAACAGAAAATTACTCTTCAGTAATTCTATAGATTCATTGTCGTGCTTATGCGTGATTATTCGCCTCAAGGTCCTTCTTTTAATGTTAGTATATATATATATATATATATATATATATATATATATATATATATATATATACTAATATATATATATATATATATATATGTTTTAAAGCACGCTTATTGAGAGAAACTCAGTAAATTACAGATTTGGAAAATTCTTATGAAATATTTTTATCGTGTAATGATGAATCATTATATTTCAATTCATATGATTGCAAGTATATCAAATGTATTGTATATGTACAGTGAGTAAACTATTTGTAATAGTGTGTGCAAGGATTAGTATACATACATTGTTTTCTATCTAATGTTACAAAAATGTATTTAAATGACAATGTAGATATATATCTTTGCTTCATTATGAAATAAATGATTATGGTTTTTGTGTTTAGTGAATATGCTGAAATTCAACAAGATTAGTAGATTTTTAGATTTATAGTGAATTATTTTTTGTTTGTAAATTGAATATATATATATATATATATATGTATATATATATATATGTATATATATATATATGTATATATATATATATATATATATATATATATAATATATATATATATATATATATATATATATATATATATATATATATATATATATATATATATATATATATATATATATATATATATATATATATATATATATATATATATATATATATATATATATATATATGTATATATATATATATATATATATATATATATATATATATATATATATATATATATATATATATATATATATATATATATATATATATATATATATATATATATATATATATACATATATATATATATGATATATATATATATATACATATATATATATATATATATATATATGTATATATATATATATATATATATATATATATATATATATATATATATATATATGGGTTTCCAATAAAAATGTCAGAAATTTGATAGTTAGTGACAGCCATGTTTGACTTTTTTTAAAGCCCATTTTAACAATTCAACTCAGTAAAGTTGGTCAAATTAACATAAAACTTTTACCACATTAACAAGAAATTGTAAAAACTTCAGTAGACTTATTGAAACAAGAGTTTAATAATTTTATTATTTCACGAAATGGACCTATCAATTGGCTACGAATATCATGTCATATAACTTTATTCGTTAACGTTTTGTTCGGTTATGTAAAATCATTGGTTAATGCTGATTAATCACAAACAACAGAAGCATTAAAAATTAACATTAATCGTGTTATTCATGAAATTGAACCACAATTATGTGTGAGAGTGACTAAAATTTGTACTAAACGAATGTACTATGTCAAGCGAAGTCGTGTTGGTTATATTAGTAAAGTTTTCATCATTCATGTCATAGAATATGCCTTAAATTAAAAAAATAATTAATTAAATACTTTTTGTTTTATTTCCATTTAAACTTTTGAAGTGCTTATGGGAAAATTTTCTCTTTCTCTCTCTCAATATATATATATATATATATATATATATACATATATATACATATATATACATATATATATATATATATATATATATATATATATATATATATATATATATATCTTAGAATATTATATAATTAAACACTATAAATTAAACACTTATAAAAATATTTATATATTTAATTATGAATGATGTATAACATTTTTATATTTTATTGATATATAGAAAGAAATAATTTTATGAATTTACTTTTAATTTTTTATATTTCATTTTTAAATAAAAATATTTTTCAATGAATGGAATATAATTCTTCGGAATATTATTTATGTAAAATATTATCAACGATAATATGTAGGCATATTTTTTCTCCCTCTTTCTGGTTATCTCTCTTTTTGATTCTCTCTCTCTCTCTCTCTCTCTCTCTATATATATATATATATATATATATATACACACACACACAGAGAGAGAGAGAGAGAGAGAGAGACACACACACACACACATATATATATATATATATATATATATATATATATATATATATATATAATCGACATTGTCATACATTTAACTTAAATCAATTCACTGCTGAGTGAAAGCTTTATTGAATGTCATTCATTGGTATTTGGTAATATTCACTTCGCTGATAAATCTCAACAAAGATAAAAGTCTGATTTGAAAAACATAAACTGTAAAGTTTCGTACTTTCACATTAATGAATAATATAATATTAAGAATTAATGAAGAAGAAACATTTGTTTTGCAAATATTTTTAATATTATATGTTAATAAAATTTTAGTGAAGTGGAAACAATAAATTCCTTAAACACATACCCTATCTCTCTCCCTTCTTTATATATATATATATATGCACCCTTCCCTTAATTTACGCGGGAGTTTTTTTCGCTGCAAATTATATTTACGCTTTTTATGCTATTTACGCGGGACATTTTTTACACAGTATTGATTTACGCGGCACTTTTTATACGCGGTCAGATAGATTTCATTTTATATAATCTTTCATGGAATTTATTATATATCAGAATGACGCAAATTCTTGCTTGAACATATAAAAGCACAATATAAATTTATAAAAAGTTAATTGTTTTGAATTACAGTAGCGATAGTAACACCGAATAAAAATTATCTACTTTTGTTTTCTAAAACGTCATTATTTTTTTGTTAAGCTATGTGAAATAAATATGTGTTTCTACAACTTTACTAGCTATTATTTCCAACATTTTTTCTATTGTACTGACCGGTTCAATTTACGCGATTTTCATTCGCGTAAAACAAATCCACGTGTAACGGATACTCCGCGTAAATTGAGGGACGGGTGTATATATATTTATATATATATATATATATATATATATATATAAAATCTTCATTATCAGTCCCTATTATTCTGTTGTTTGATGGAGACCTCTTCTAAAATTTTCCACTTCGACCAATACAATGCATTTCTTTCTAATCTATTTCGACAAATTATCTTGTCTTTCTGCCCCATCTATCCATGGGGATTTTTCTGGAAGATATACATATATATATATATATATATATATAATGTCTAAATATTATTATTTATATTTTACTTATATGATATTCTGGAAAGTTATATTAAATGCATTGAAAAATATATTTATTTGAAAATGAAATACATGAAATAAGAAGTAAATTAATAAAATGATTGCTTATTTTATGTAAGTGAAAAGTAAGTATATTAGATATATAATATAATTAAATATTTAAATATTTTTCAAAATTTTAGATGTAAAACACTTTAAGAACTAAATACAAAATATCTGCAGGAAACAATTTATTTTAAATAATTGTTTGTTTTTGAAAGAAAGTTCATTTGAAACATTATGTTTGTACTTCTCTCTCTCTCTCTCTCTCTCTCTCTCTCTATATATATATATATATATATATATATATATATATATATATCATCAGCATTTTTATTCATTGCTGGAAAAAGGGTTCTCTCAAAATGTTCAATTTTTTTAATTTATTGTTGTGATAAATATCTTATGCATATTTTTTATAATATTTTAAAGTATTAAAAAAATGAAAATATATTTTTTTGATATTATCGATTTGAACTTTTTTCTATCAATATATTTTGTTGTTTTTATTTCGGAGCAAGTGTTATATATATTCATTATATCAATTTATTTTTGTAGTTCATAAAAATAATTATGTATAGGTTATCTGAATTCGTCAATTTTTATTTCAGGTAATTGAATAAACGGTAGTAAAAAAAGTAAATTTTGATACGAACAAATATACAAAAAAAAAATTCAATTTAATTAACGTTTTTAATGTAAATCGATGATTTTACTGTGATTAATATTGTAAATTTAACAGATAAACGTTTTTGATATTTCATTTATACTATAAACACGATTAGCATTTACATATATAATTGATTTTGTGCATTATATTAATAACATTTATTTTAGTAGTTATGGCTATTATCCATTTAATTTGTTTATGAATAGAGTCATCTAAATCTGACGTCTAGATTTGTTTTATTAAAAAGAAACTTTATACATGTTTTCCTATACACAACCCTATACACATGTCTCTTTTTAATAAAACACAAATCGAGGTGTCACATTTGAATGACCTTATAGAATTAATTACAATAAATAAACATTATCCGATTAAAAATAATTTATTGCAATTTTAATTAAATAATTGTATTTTTGAATAGGAGAATTGTTATGAAATAACGTTTTAATATATTAAAATAAAATTGATTATTGGCAATATTACTATGTTGAATTGTCTTTATAATATATATATATATATATATATATATATATATATATATATATATATATCTATATATATATATATATATATATATATATATATATATATATATATATATATATATACACGACGGTCGTTTAATAAGTATAGTAAAAAGTAAGAAAAACTAAATTGAAAAATGTGATTAAATTATTTAATTAATTAAATTAAACATTAAGTGAATTTACCATACTTATCAAACAATCTTCGTGTATATATATATATATATATATATATATAATTAAAAAATTGAAATTTTTTTTTGTTACAATATTTTTTTTAAAAAATGATATTTATTTTCTACGATTTTTTATGTTGGTGCTTTTAACGTTTATTAACCATTTTAAATTAAAATTATTATAATACCTTTTTTATTTTTGAGATTTTTGTGATTTATTTAGTAGTAGTTTAATTAGAAAAAAATGTACCTTTCTAGGTAAATACATATTTCTTATTTACATTAAAATCGTTTTATATCTAGGGTACGAATAAAATAAAGCATATAAGTTTCGTTAAATATTTATTTCATATTAAAAATATATGAACATTTGCAATTTATATCATGAAATATACTTTAATTTATGTTGGTATCAACAATATATAATTAAATTACGATTCCATGTGTAATAATTTAGTATCCAGTGTAGAACGGTACGTTGATTTTTGAATAATTTAGTATGGATGAACACCATAAGCAGCGTGTTTAAGAATTGGTGCAGAATAAGCAGCTACAACTGGAGCGGCATGAGCGACGATTGGGGCAGCATGAGCAACGTATGGAGCAGCATGAGCAACGTATGGAGCAGCGTGAGCTACAGCTACTGGAGCAGCGACTACTGGAGCTGCGGCGTAAGCAGCAACAACTGGGCTACTGTGGATGTCGATTCTTGATTGATGGCTGATAGCAGCAGGTACAGCGGCAACAGCTGGTGCAGCGTAGGCAAGAGGAGCAGCGTGAAGAACTCCTGGAGCTGGAGCAGCAACGGCGACGGCCAAAAGAGCAGACAACACCACCAATTTGAACATTTTGATTTAAGTTTTGTTTTAAGAGGTCTGTGTTGAACTCGATGAGGTCTGATTGAAGACTGATGATCTGTAATTGCACGAATCGCTTATTTATACGGTTCGGACGTTCGGAAGGTTTATGTGGAGTGTTAGGGATATCGAGTCTGAATTAAAATTTGTGGGGACCCTGGCCTTGACGTACTTGAACGTAATAGACGATTTCACAACTCGTAACGATTTACTTTGTGCTCATCGTAATTGCTCTGCAGTTGAGAAATTTTGTGACAAACGGGGAGATGTTTAATATTCAGACGACCTCTTATACTTACATACATATATATATATATATATATATATATATATATATATATATATATATATATATACATGCTTTATACATACTTATATATATTATATATATATATATATATATATTATATATATTATATTATATATATATATATATATAAGCCTAAGTTCAAAGATAAGTATATCTAATTAAATCACAAGTATCGTTCGAATTTACATTTCTTTAGAAAGTGAATATTGGCGCTTGTTTTTTATACGTTGCTAAATTATTGCTGTTTTTAAGAAATAAAGCAAGGATTTTTGCAAAATATACTTAGTGTGATGTCATTTGTATTTTTAAGGAAATATTGTAGTTTTTATTGAATGTTTTTTATAAAAAAAATGTTTAAAAGTATGAAAAATTAATGTTTAAATTTATTGGTGTTAATGCATATGTTATATTTCCATCTTTATATATATATTTGAAAATTAAATTTTTTTATAATTACAAAGTCAATTTGATTAATATCGTTAAAATATATAACCGCCTATAACTGTAGATAATTAGTTAATATTTGAAAAATGTGATTAATAAGAGCTAAAATTTTATTACGTATTAAAATTGTTGGCAATAAGCATAATTTATAAACATTTTTGACTAATACGATTAATATAATATAAAAAAAATATATATTCATAAGAGGATTTATAATTCAAAAGTAGCTTATTAATAAGATTATATCGAAGTAAGGAAAATTTACAAAACCAAAAATTTATTGTAATAACTTTCATCTTTGGGTATATTTTTAATTTATTAAAATAATGCCAAGAATAAATAAGAACCAAAATGAAATCATGGAGTAATATTCAAGATAAATTTGATATATATATATATATATATATATATATATATATATATATATATATATATATATAACGTATATGTACGATCAATAAAAAACTATGATTATTAAGTTAAACTAATATAATAAAAAAATTACGTAGATTTTTTTACATATCTTTTATATGATGTAATAATATGCAAAATAATTTTTGTACTATAGGAGTATTTATTTACTAATTGTATATTAAAACTTTTGGTGTTGATTTATAATGCATACTAATAATAAATAGTAAAAAGAATTCTAAAATATTATTAACTTATTTTTTAAAGATAATAATATATATATATATATATATATATATATATATATATATATGAATTATATACAGGTAACTCTCTTATAACTCGGTAAATAGGTTCCTAGAAAATATTGTGTTGTGTGAAACCGTGTTATATGAGACTGAGTCAGTACTTATTATTTTTTAATTATTTCCTATTCTATAATTTTCTAATATATTTTCTGTAATAAAAATCATGTTATCTGGTGTTGCAAAAGGATTTCCACAATTTAATACAAGGGTTTACTTAATTTTCTTATCTTCTTAGAGAGAAACTGTGTTATAGGATACCATGTTGTAAGAGAATTACCTGTATTAAACATTTATTATTTCACTTTTATAGTTTCCTCGTCTTTTTCCGAACAAATACATTAAACAATTCAATGATACGAATCATGTTTCCATTTTAATTTAATTTTTTTAAAAAAATATTACGATTTTTCAAATTGCATGTATCATATATATACATACATACATGCATATATATATATATATATATATATATATATATGTATATGTATATGTATGTATATATATATATATATATATGTATATATATATGTATATATATATATATATATATATATATATATATATATATATATATATATATATATATATATATATATATATATATATATATATATATATATATATATATATATATATATATATATATATATATATATGTATATATGTATGTACATGTATATGTATATATATATATATATATATATATATATATATATGTTCTAGAACAAATGTGTTTGAATATAAATTTGTACGATTGAGTATATGCATACACAAGTGTAAAAATAAAATATACAATATTGTAAAAATTCTAGAAAATAAAAAATTACAACTTTTTTTTAGAACAATTTGAGAAAGTAATATAAATGGTTTAAGAAATATATTTCAAAGATTCGAGCTTCAATCGATGTAATATATATAATATTAAAAGTACGAAAAATTATAATAAAATATATTGTTTATTTATACAGACAATAAATTTATTTCAATAATTAAAATATAGATAGGTAATAAATTTTTGAAATATCCACTATTAATTTTAGGTATATATATATATATATATATATATATATATATATATATATATATATATATATATATATATATATATATATATGTATATATATATATATATATATATATATATATATATATATATATATATATATATATATATATATATATA
>CP092089.1:9830125-9840125 GCA_029203775.1 Neoneuromus ignobilis | reverse complement strand
TGATTGAAAACCTAGAAATTAAAAATGACCTAAGAAGGGTTTCATAAAATGATGGAATAGAGATAAGAGAAACGTTGTCTACTTGAAATGGAAGACAAATATGTAGAATCACTAGTAGTGGAATATTTTGGATTTTTTTTTATTTAGCAGTAGTTTGAAAGAGACTAATTAATGATTGTGTTATACAGGGTGACTTAAGGTTTAGATAGATATTTACATATTATATACTCCTGTCTTACTTGTGATATCTTTTACAAATAATATATTATCAGATAGATAATATTATATTATATTCTATTCAAATGTGTCAATTTTTCCAAATATTAAATTCAAATTGAATTTTTATACGAGTATAATATAATGTTATTATTTTGTTACCATTTTTTTACTTATTAGGTAGTACAGGGCCATTCAAATGTTACGACTAGATGTCAGTACTGCATTTATAAGTCATGTCTTTTTAAATAACAAAATAAGCCTTTTTGTTTTAGTAGAAGGTTACAATTTTATCCATGGACAGGTGTATACAGTTCAGCAACGTGTTGACATTATTCAAACTTATCATGAAAATGGACGTTTTTTGAAAAATACCAATCGCAAAATTTGTGATTTTTTTTGGTGTAAATAATCGGCCAAATCAGTCTTTAATTCAAAGATTAGTGAAAAAATTTGAAGACCAAAAATTATACACACAAATGAAAACATTGTTGTTGTAAGTAAAAGTGTTGAAAATGAACCGACAACATCAGTTCCATATCGTTTGCAAGAATTGGGCATATATTATGGCTCTTCATGTAGAATTTTGCATAAAGATTTGCATTTGCATGCTTAAAAAAATCAATTAATCCAGGAATTAAAAGAAAGAGATCATTTACAACATTGTAATTTCGATAGTTGGATTATTATACAACGAACAACAGATCCATTGTTTTCAAGTAAAATTTTGTTTAGTGATGAAGATCATTTCACAATAGATGGATTCATTAATAAGCAAAATTGTCGAAACTGGAGTGATGCCAAACCTCGTGTTATTCATAAAAAATCTCTACATGCACAAAAAATCACTGTCTGATAAGCATTTTAGGTAAATGGAATCATTGGACCATTCTTTTTCGAAAATAATGCAAGAAATGTTGTTACTGTGAATGCTGAGTGATACCAATCAATTTTGTGTGACTTATAGCCACAATTGAGTAATATTGATGTGTCTGATGTCTATTTCTAGCAAGACAGTGATACATTTCACACAACTCGAAGAAAAATTCAGTTTTTGCGTTCGAAATTTCGTCAACGTGTAATTTCACGAAATGCAGAATTCAATTAGTCTCCAAGAACATTTGATTTAACACCATTAGATTTTTTTGTGAGTTTTTTTGAAAAGTCGAGTCTATACTAACAAACCACAAACAATTGACCTAAAGAATAAAATTCGAGTTGCAATTCGTGAAATAAATCCAGCAACATGTTAAAAAATCATTGAAAATTTTAATATTTTAATTGATACCTGCAAACGTAGTTATAGTGGACATTTGAATGATATTCTGTTTCATGTATAATTGTAATGAATCATAGTTTTAATAAAAAAAACAGCCTGAAAAAATCGAAATAGTTTGTGTTTCATTTGAAAAAAACATGTAGGTGTGTTTTTTAATGATCATTTATAATAAGAATATTTTTTTTCAATATATAAGCTATAAAACTTCATTACATTTAAGAAATATGTACAAAAACTTTTCTCGCACATATTGTATGAATCAATAAAAATAAATATTTTTAGCAGCCTATAGGAAATATAATAAAAGAGAAATAAATTTTTGTTATTGAATTAATTGCTTTATGACACTTAAAAATAGTATTCGACAAAGTAAGATTCCATAGGATCGGTTGACTATTTACGAGTCATCGTTTATACCGATAGAAACTGATTAATAAAAAAAATAAATCCTGTTTCGTAACGGAATTTTTTGCAACTATTCATAAAATTAATGCTTCGGTTGATTTGTACAAAGACAATTTTCGTTAGAATATAAGTAACATTGTAAAGTAAATAGAATAAAGAAACTGTTTTCAACAGCGTGTCATTTATAAGTGATCAAAAAAGATTAAACGAGATTTGATTTTATAGTATAAAATGTGCAATATAAAATCAAGGATATTGTATTGTGAGACATATAATTCATTTGATATAAGGCAAACGAGTATTACTAACGAGCTCTTTATGTATATTTAATACTGTTTTCGCACAGAGAAATTGTCAGATATTTTGTAAAGGTTATAATTGAAAATGTCAGTTGATAAAATCAATTTTAGATTACTTTTACTCCCTTTTATATTTTAGTTTTCTTTATTAAATTTATATTTTTATGCAGAAAGTTTCATAAAATAAAATGAAAGTAGCTTTTGATATGCCAATGAGAATTAATTTCTGATTGAATTAATTAATAACAATATTACAAGTAACAGTTATATGTAATTGAATTAAATGTTAATTTATGCACGTATGCTTTTGTCTATTATATATATATATATATATATATATATATTTCTCTGTTTAAAAATAAAGTGACTTTTTAATTTGAAACTCGCATGTAGTTAAAAAAATTTTTTCTTATGTTGGCACAACCTTCAGTGATATTCGTTCCTAATTTCAATTTGATATGTCAAATAGTTTATAAATTACAGCAGTTTATTTATATCACCTTTTTGCCTTTTTTCGATTTTTAAAATTTCTAATATTATTAAACAAATAAGTTCCATTAAATTTTGTGTTAAAATGAAATTAATGTTACTGAAACATTTAAAATGATACAGAAAGTATTTTGTGATCAATCTTTATCGAGAAAAACTGTATTCCAGTGGCATAAGTTGTTTAGAGAAGATTGTGAATCTGTAGAAGATGAACCTCGTTCTGGTCGTCCATCAACATCAATAACCAAAGAAAATATCGAAAAAATTAGAAACAATGTGATGGAAAATCGTCATTTGACTGTAAGATAACTTGCTGAAGATATTGGCATATCAATAAGTTCAGTAGACGAAATTTTAAGTATATTGAAATTTTAAGTGATAACATAATGTAATCATTATTCATGATTTTTTTTGCCAAAAATTCAACAAATATTGCTCCACAAGTACCGTATTTTTTAGATGCCATCATGCGACTTTTTATGTTTAATTGATTAAAAAAATCACTTCGAGGAATTCGATTTGACTCAGTTGAATTGATAAAACTAAAATTGAAGGAGGTGCTGATGGAAATTCCAAAAAGTGAATATGAAAAGTGTTTCCAAGATTGGATTAAATGGTTGGCGTATGTGTATCGCAACAGAAGAAGATTACTTTTAAGGAGACATAAATTTGGATGAATAAATAAATAATATCTGTGTTATTCAAAAAGTCATCTTACTTTTTGAACAGAGTAATTATATAACATAAACTATGTCCAAAAATATGTTTATAAAAAGTATGTAATTCAATATATTTATTAAATTTTTTTTTAAATAATTCAAATAAACACAAAAATAAGAACAATTCAAGTAATAAATAAAGAGTTAAAAAGAGCACAATTAATAAAGTACATGACTACTCTATTATATAATTTTCACGAGTTATGAATTTTTTACTAATGATTTTGTTTACAAGAAATAAATTGGCTCTTTTATAATAAATTTCAAAATATTTGGGTAATCTTTTGGATAAATAATTTATTTTAATATATAAATATTTACTGGATGAAAGTGATAGCAACCTACTCGAGTTACAGAAGTCTCAATTTTGATTTAGAGTACAAAAAGGTATTAATACCCGTCCTGCCATTAACGATTGGTTTTATAAATGGGTATTAATACCAACCTTGTCGTTTAAGTGTTAAGATTTCTAGTAGTCCTCTCTTTTAATAAAACGACGATTTTCAAGCACTAATTTCTTCACTTTTTCAATGTTTTCTTCGGTGGTTAATACTGATGGACGTCCAGAATGCTGGAAGTCTTTAACGACTTTACGACCTTTTTTGAATATCTTAATCACTTATATGCTTGTATCTTTGACATACAAGTATCACCATAGGCTTTTAAAATATTTTTTAGCGCTTGGGTACAAAAAATTCTATTCGAAACACAAAAGTTAAGATAAATTTTTTGCTTAAAAATTTTATCCATTGTAAAAATCTGTTTTTGTACCTGCGATTATTATATTACTCAATGATTTTGTATCATTTAAATATAATAATTGTTCTATTTAAAATTTAATATAAAAATTATACCTTCCATAAAATATTGTTCTATTTATATTATAAGCTGTTACTGATAAATTTCTTAACATTGATATATTTGGTTAGCGTGTAAAATAAAAAAAATAAAAAGTAGTCTGACTTTTACATTCTGTTATTATTAATTAATGGACGTGTTGCAACATTTTAAGATACTAAAAATGTTTTATATTATTCGAAAAAAACTTCGACAATCGCCTACTAAATGTAAGATTTACTCATTAGATATTGACGTTTCAATGCCAAAAAAGTTCAGGAATAATGAAAACAAGTTGTACGATTTACAAAAATCGACTCAATGAGAATAAAAAAATCAGTTAGGTTTTAAATTAAATTTATATTAGAATTGCTAGTTTTAAAATTTAAGTTTTACATTATTACTTTTTATATTTATAATTTATATTCTTTTATAAATAGTTATATTTATTTTTATTATTCATTTTGAAAATTGATATCTTTTTAATTGTCTTCAGAGAACATAATTTTTCTGAAAAATATTTATTTCTGAAATATTATTCATTGTTTCACTTGCTTTTTTAATAATTATATTTTTTAAAATATAGCCTATATTCAACGTATGTATTTTTTAACAATTATTGAAATAGTGATTTTTCAAGTGTATTCTTTTACAAGAAAATACAATAACTTTTTCTCCAAAAGAATATATTTAATATTAATTTGTGTTTAACTTTTATTGTTTAGTATCTTTCACTCAGTGTTAATAATGTTATATATTTTAATAGATAGATCTGATAATACGTAGGATGAAATTTATTTGAAGATAAGATCGTTTTTGATATTCATCATCACAATCATCGGCTCTATAAATTATTTTATTCCCTGGGCTCCTGAAATTTTTCTCGCCATTTTTCCTTATTAGATATTTCCTGTCGCCAATTGGTCCTAAAGAGTACTTTTTCACCATTCTCAGCGTTATCTTTCCATCTTACCATTGGGCTTCCTCTTGACCTTGTTCCCTCTGGTGGTATTTTATACACTTTTTTGTCTGTTCTTGTTTCTGGAATTTTCTCTAAGTAGCCCAACCATTTAAGCCTTTTACATTTTATGAAAGTTGATACGACTGAACTTTCATACCTTTCTTCCACTTGTGGGTTATATCTTCTTCTCTATATCCCGTTTTCAAAGATTGGTCCAAATATTTTCTTTAAGATTTTTCTTTAAAAAATATCCACTTTTTTATTTGTGATGGGGTAAGCTCAAAGTTTCTTCCCCATAGTTTACAATTGGTCTGATTATTGTATTATAATTCATCAGTTTGCATCTAGTTGAGACATTTCTGTTTTTATTATGTCTTTTAATCAAAAGTAGCTTTTTCATCCTGCTGATATTCTGCTTCTGACTTCTATTTTTTCATTGTTATTTTGGCTTACTTTTTAACCTAAATATTTGTAGTAATCTCTTTTTAAAGTTGTATCTATCTATAGTTATGTTCTGTCTGTTTTGTGATTTTAAATAACTGTAATTTTTTTTGTTTTGTCTTTGTTTATTTCCAGCCATACGTTTCTTTCCGACTTCTCATACTAAACTAGTGCTTATTTCATAGCCTCACAAGTCATTCCAATAATATAGATATTATCTGCGAACGTAAGAATTTGTATGGATTTGAAAAATATGGTGCCACTGAGGTTAATTTAACTATCTATTCTAACCTTCACTAATACCAGATTAAACAAGATGGGGGATAATGCATTTCCTTGCTTCAGTCCTTTCATGATCTCTATTTCCTGAGATACGTTATTATTCACCCTGACTCGAGATTTATTTTCATTGAAAATCATTTTCACAAGGTCTATTATTTTATTAGGGAATCCAACTTCCTTAATAAAATAATTAGACTCTCTTAAATATTTCTCCAAGATTCTTCCATTGCTTCCTGTGCTTGGTTAATTTCATCCAATCTTTACTTTCACAATATCTCAAATATCATCTCTTTATTTTTGGCAGGTATATTTAATTTTTTTTGTCACCATTCCATAATGATTTTTGTTCATTTATTGTTTTCTCTTTTAGTTATATGTCCTGTCACATACCTATTTTATCGATTTTATTTGTCCTGTTATATCAGTTACCTTTGTCTATTTTCGAATTCATTTACAGGTTTTTCGATCACGTATAAAAATTTCGAACATTATTCTTTGTATGTTTCGCTGATTGGTTAAAAGTTTAAGTTTAATTTTTGCATTTAGTTTTTGTTTCTGATCTAAGTACAAGCAAGTAGTTCACATTGGTTGCACCCTGTCTCTTTCTCTCTCTCTATATATATATTAAATATTTAATTACTGCATATGTCAATATTTAAAAATAATAACATAGTAAAAGGTCAAACTATTTTCATAATTTGTGGTGTAAATAAATAAATAAAATTACAAAATATTGTAATTTATTTGTTATTTATTACGATCTGAGGTAATAGTACAGAAAATAATTATTTATTCAATTAAATATATTGCAATAAAATAAAATGTAAACCTTATTATTATTATTTTGATAAATATCACAAAATACTTTCTACAATGTCACTTATGTTTGGTGTACTTTATGTACAAAACATGTTTACATGTTTGTTTATAATGTATGTATACATATATATATATATATATATATATATATATATATATATATATATATATATATTGTAATGTTGGTATAATAAAATGCAACAACTTCCGAAAAAAACAATGAACGAATTTAATTTCACATGGTATTATGATTGTTCAGTAGCAATTAAAGTCGTGGTGATTGTTCAACCTTAAGTTCACAAGGAAGGTCAACCGATACTATATTAAATAAATAAAAATATACATGAATTACATGCAAACTGACGTAACAAATCAACAGAATAACATGAAAGCGTTCTAATTTTAAGAAAGGATATTATGAGTTTTCTTTTTCCGGGTAGGGAACGATCGATTTATTCACATATATTGAACGGATATTATTTTATAAAAATAAAATATGAATTTCCTTTTGTGAATTACTTATTTAAGGACATGTTATTAATAAGTAGAGTAGATATGATTGTATATGGTTATTAGAGAATAATTAGAGTTATTTATTTAAATTACAAGGAAATTATTCTAGTTTGTTTTTCGAATCATAATGAGCTATATTAAATTGAACTTAATTCATTTTGAACGGAAATATTAAAAAAGTATTTTAATAAGCTGTGATACAATTTTTATAAAAATTACACTTAATTTGTGTATAAATATTTTTAAATTTTAATTTTTTTTATTTCGATTAACTCTTCAAGGTACTGAATTTTATAAAATAAAAAGACCCATGTTGCACAGAAATTTTACTTTTATAAAATTTAAACAAAGTTGGTTTATTTTAATTAGTAAGGAAGTAAAATTATAAAAAAAAGAAAAAGTCACTTAAGTTTTTAATTATAGGGTGGGACGTAAACAGCCCTTCTTTGCCATATGAGACTATATGTAATCCTTTGTTCTTCAAGCTTTATTTTTTTATTTACCCGACCCAACAAAGAAAACACAAAAATGGAAAAAAATATATTTACTCTTCAACTTTTCCCAGCGATGTTCAATAAGTTGAACTGTTTTATCAAAAAATAAAAACATCACTTCTTCGTGTTGAAATATTTAACCAGAGAATTTTACAAGTTTTAGAAAATTTAAAACAAAGCATTAGCAATTCAAACTTTAATTTTATTTTAAATTTGTAGCTGGTATTGTCTTGATGAAACAACACTTTCTTCTTAGCCAAATGCGGGCGTTTTTGCTTGATTCATCAAACGTTGCAATAAAGCATAAAAGTGATAGTTTTTCCTTTTTCAAGATAGTCAATGAAAATTATTCCACGCGCATTGACCTTGCCTGCAGATGAAACGGTCTTCGCCTTCTTTGGAGCCAGTTCTCCTTTTCAGTCCATTGTTTTAATTGTTCTTTTATTTGCGGGTGTGAAGTGATGGACTCATGTTTCATCCATGTGAAACGGCGCAAAAATTCTGCTTTGTTGCTGTGAAACTTCGCTAAACATTCAATTGAAACATCTTCACGACATTGTTTTTTCGAGGTGGTATACGCGGCACCCATCTTGCCCAACATGTCCAAATATTTAGATAATATCACTTTTGAAATGGTGGCTTAGCTCGCGCACTTTCATTCTGACCATCATCCAGTGCTTTGAAGAGTTAAAACATTTCTGGAGTTATCAATTATCGACCATTGATGCTCGTCTTTTTAATTTTAAATATTAATAATATTTTACTGTTTAAACAAAAGCACATACCCAGAGTGTTCAGTTCAAATTGGGCTAATTTCAAATAAAAGTATTGTATCATATAACGATGATAATTTATATATATATATACACTGAAAACGTTCACTATTGATATGCCATACAAATAAAAACAACGTATATCAAATATATATATATATATATATTAATCATTATCAGTGATATTTTTACAGATTGTTCGCTATCTTTAGGTCAAGTCTGGGACTACCCTGATAATTCCAACATGCATATTTAAAGCACCTTTTAATTTCCTTGCTCTGAAGAATTAAAACATCTGAATTTTAATTATAATATTATATCATTTATGTTCTATAGCTGAATTTTAAGACAAATTTAATTACAATATATATATATATATATATATATATATATATATATATATATATATATATATATCATCAAAGTGAAGGATAATTCCAGCTCAATAGAGCCTTCCTTGCCAAAACTTATAGACAGTTGTTTTTTTACAAAGTGAGGTTGTCACTTTCATGTTCAACCTTTGAAAAATAAGGGACTCTCCGACTGGGAATCGAATGCGATGTCCTGCATGACAAGCGGCGACGCAAGTCACTATTATACTCAATTAGGCATATATATATATATATATATATATATATATATATATATATATATATATATATATATATATACTCATTTTCTAATGAAATAAGTAAAATATTTCATAATTAGTTATAAATTTAACATTCACAAATTATCATTATCAGCCTCTTTTTATGCGTTGCTTTAAAATTTTTCCACTTTGAACAATCCAACGGTTTTTTCCATTTCATATAAATATTTTTGTGTCCCTATCTCAATTACTATGGGTTTATTTTGTGAATTTTTATATATTTTGGATTTCAATTAACAATTTTCCTTGTCCATCGGTGCTTTCATCTTCTTATCATGTGATCTGTCTATTTCTGTTTCAAACTTTTTATTGATGTTAAAATGATCGTAATTATTTTTTTTAATCAATTTTTATTTTTGTTTCTATCTGTTATTTTTATATGGTTATTCAAATGTGACACCTAGATTTGTGAATAATTAAAAAAAAACCTGTGTATTTGGTGGTATATAGAGAAACATGTGTATAGTTTCTTTTTAATAGAACTCAAATCTAGGCATCATATTTGGATGACCCTATAGTATGTAAAACATATGAGAATTGGTAGAATGCATTGATCAAAATATTTTTTTTCGTAGAGAAATAATTGACCTTATATTATAAGAAATTCTTCTGAATTGTCATCATCTCGTTTTTATTTTCTTGCTCAATTCATTGATAAACATTCCTTTGGTGTTATATAGTTGTTCTCAATGTACATTATTTTTAACTTTTTCTGCAGAATTATTGAAATAAGACTGAAGGTTTAGACCTTTTAATTATAAATTTTTCAGGCTCACTTGGGCCAACTGTAATTATACTACCTTTAATTCGATTTTCTTTTA
>CP092089.1:9820125-9825125 GCA_029203775.1 Neoneuromus ignobilis | reverse complement strand
CAACAAAATAATTAGAATGTAACTAAAGAGTTGGAAAAATATATAACGATAACAACGCACGAATGACAGAAATAGAAAGTATTTCCACTATATCAATATCATAACAAGGCTTCTTTCTTAATAAATTTTATGCCCTATAATTCGGACATGGTTCACTGAAACGCACATTTCATTGCGATTTTTAGTATAAATATCGTGTTGTTTGATGTTGGAAAGCATCAGTTGAACTAATTCAGTTCAGTGTGTAACAGTACATTAAATCAACACAGACCACTTTCGATTTCAACATGTTCAAGTTGGTGGTGTTGTCTGCTTTGTTGGCCGTCGCCGTAGCCGCTCCAGGATATTTGGGTGGTTATGGTGGACACGGAGGACACGGAGGATACGGAGGATATGGAGGATACGGAGGATATGGAGGATACGCCGGTGGATACGGATTACATGGATATCACGCTTTGCCAGCCGCTGTTAGCCACACATCTCGTGTAGATATCCACAGTAAACCAATCATTACTGCCGTACATGCCGCTCCAGCTGTATATGCCGCACCTGCCGTCGTTGCTGCTCCTCTTGCTGTCGGTCACGTAGCTCATGTTGCTCCTGCAGCAGTCAGTCACGCTTCTCGCGTCGATTTCCATAGCAAACCAGTCGTAGTTGCCGTTGCTCCAGCTATTTCATATGGATATGGACATGGTGGTCTCTATGGAGGACATGGTGGTTATGGAGGACATGGTGCCTATGGAGGATTTGGACATTTGCATCATGGATACGGAGCTCACTACTAAGCAATTCAATTATGAAGCTCGAAAATTTTTTCTTGTGATATGTGTAAAGTTATGAGTTCATTATTTATTTTCTTGATCAGTATTTTCTTTTCTAAATGTATTTTTTTTTATTTCTTTAATAAAAATATTCTTACATATTTTTGGTTTTAACTAAAATTATTTTCACTCTTAATGGATTAACATGCAGACATACACACATATACATACATGCATACATACATACATATACGCGGGTCGTTTGATAAGTATGGTAAAAAGTAAGAAAAATTAAATTGAAAAATTTAATTCAATAAATTAATTAATTAAATTAAACCATAAATAAATTTACCATATTTATCAAACGACTCTTGTGTTTTATATATATATATATATATATATATATATATATATATATATATATATATATACATATAAATATATATGATTTTCCATTAAGCGCTTCAGAAGTTTAAATGGAAATAAAACAAAAAAGTAATAATCAATTAATTAATTATTTTTTAATTTTTAAACATATTCTATGGCATTAATGATGGAACACAATTTCGCTCATAGGACTACCACGACTTTGCTTGACATAGTGCATTTGTTTAGTCCAATTTTAGTTACTCTTTCACATAATTGTGTTTCAATTTCGTGAATTATATGTTCAATGTATATTTTTAATACTTCTGTTGTTTGTGGTTTATCAACATAAACTAATAATTTCACATAACCATACATAAAATAATCCAATGGAGTTAAATCACATGATCTTGGTGGCCAATTGTTGGGTCTATTTCGTGGAATGAAAGACTCATTAAACTTTTGTTTCAATAAGTTTATTGAAGTTTTTACAATTTCTAAGCGTTGTTGAAGTGTTTAATTTTTCATAATAATTCGCCAAACTATACTGAATTGAAATTTCAAAATGAGTTTAAAAAAAATTCACACATGGTTACCACCAGCTGTCAACATTTTGATATTCTAATTGGAAAACCATTATAATAACCATTTTTGTATAGCCTTTAAAAATATTTCATAACTTATTTTTCCTATTAATAATATTTTTTTGGAAAATGATGTAAATAATTACTTAAAAGAGTCTGAGAACAAATTGTTATTTTAAGTGAATAGTAAAAATTAAAATTGAAATATTTTGGATATTATATTGAGATAAATATTTATTGATATTAATTTTTGTATATTCTATAGGTCCCCCAAATAAGACTGAACAAATGTACAATGCCTACAAATGTATGCGTCACATTTGGATGACCCTATATTTTTTTTTCTTTTTCATACCGATGAATTTTCTCAAGTTTCAATATCATCTATCCACAGATATCTTCTTGAGTCTTTTTATATTTTTGGATTCCTAATTAATAATTTCTTTTGTTCATTGATGGTCTTATCTTTTTGCTACATAAGAGGTACGTTTTCATTTTTAACTTTTCACTTTTGTTATAACGTCCATCTTTTTTGATTCCTCTCGAATTCACTTTTTATTCATTATTACTTTTTATTTTATTATTAAAATTTTATTCTTAATATACATCTCTTTGCTTTGTTTTGTTGTCAGGAGTCTCTTAATTATTCTAGCATTTATTAATTGTATTTTATTATCTCTTTTGTGAATAGGTAGATGTATTGTGTATTTTTTTTTGAACATACAGGAATATTTAACTTATAATTTAATTATATATATATATATATATATATATATATATATATATATATATATATATAAAATATGGGTTCTAAAATAAGTGCTTGAGTAGTTTAAACGGACATAAAATAAAAAGTATTTAATTGATTAGTTATTTTTTCTATTTAAGCATATTTTTTGGCATTAATAATGGGACACAATTTCACTCATATGACCACCACGACTTTGTTTGATATAGTGCATTAGTTTAGTACAATTTTAGTTACTCATTCCATTAATTGTGGTCCAATTTCATAAATTACATGATCAATGTTTACTTTTAAGGCTTCTTTTGTTTGTGATTTATTAACATAAACCAATGATTTTATATAATCCCACAAAAAATAATCCAATGAAGTTAGATCACATGATATTGGTGGCTAATTGATGAATCTATTTCGTGAAATAATGGACTCATTCTCCTTATGTTTTAATAAGTCTATTGAAGTTTTTACAATTTCTAAACGTTCCGTGATAATTTGCCAAACTTGACTGAGTTAAAATGTCAAAATGAACTTGAAATATCAAATGAAAAAATTCAAACATGTCTTGACTGCCACTGGCTATTAAAGTTCTGACATTATTATAAATGAACAATAAGTGATTATTGAACACTTTATAACTATTGTGGTGTTTGGGTTAAAATTCATTTGTGTTAAAGTGAATCAGCCATAGTTCTAAAACAACAAATAAAGTATATCTCAATTTTTGTATATTTTAATAAACAGACATTTAAAATAAAATGTGCAATTCTCCGATGATATATGATTTTATTTAGTTATTTAAAAAATAGATTGTATTACTTTATTTTATAGTTGATACATATTTTTTTAAATATGCAATTCAAAAATTGTCTAATTTGGAATTAAAAATATTTTTAAATTAATAGTTCTTTCGACTCTTTTTATTGTTAAGACAAAATAATGTTTTATTATTTTTTTCTGTTTTTAAATTATTAATTTAAAATATTTTAAAGTAATCTTAAAGTTTTGTCATTATATAAAGATATTTTTTTAAATAACAGTTTTTTACTTAATGTGTATATAAGTATTAAATTGTGTTTATGGTATATCTTTGGTAGTACATTTTTTATGAGTTTTATTAAAAAAAAATAACACAATATTTTTATTAAAACTTTTATTTTTAATAAATATGAATAGTTATATATATATATATGTGTGTGTGTGTGTGTGTGTGTGTGTGTGTGTGTGTGTGCATAGATACTAATTTTTATAATTTATAAAATAATAATAAAGGAAACACATTTTTTCGACTTATTTTTTATTAAACGATTTATAATATATTTTTAATTTATTGTTTTTCTTAGTGATTAACAAATGTTTTAATTATTTTTAAAATGCAGTATTATTAATTTATTTTTGTGATGAAAAATTGATATTATTGTATATCTTTCTTTTCTCTTGATTATATATTTTTCTTGATGTAAATCATTTTTTGTGTTTAAGTATTTTTTTTTTTTGAAATATTAAATTTTTGACTAATGCAAAAATTTTTATATAGGTTTACCTTATTAATAATATTATAAAGTTTTTTTTACACACACACACACACACATACATATATTATTTTATGTATATATATATATATATATATATATATATATATATATATATATAAACGAGGGTGGTTTGATAAGTATGATAAAAAGAAAGGAAAACTGAATTGAAAAATTTAATTTAATTAATTAAATTAAACAATAAATGAATTTACCATACTTATCAAACGATTCTCGTATATATATATATATGTAAGTATGTATTTATGATCAATTTAATTACAGTTTAAAAATATATAATGTAAATTGACATTTATCAATTCCTACTCTATGCAGATGAATTTATATAATATAAGTGGGATTGTTTGGTACTTGAGGGATGATTAGTTTTATGTAATAGAATCATATCAAAGATGTTATTAGATTAAATCAAGATCAAATGATATGTCTCAGATGAATATGTTATTTTAACTATATCAATAATTTGTTTGATATTTTTTTAGAATTATTTCTTGTTATAAATTACATAAAGATGCTTTTAATTGATTTCTTTAGAAAAGATATTATATAAAATAATATTATAGTAATACACAATATTTTTTTAAATAAATTGTTTGATGTGACCAGATAAGAAATTATATCATCATTATCAGTCCACTGCTGGATGAAAATATTCCCCAAAACCTTCCACTTCCACCAATCCAATGTTTTCCTCTTCCAGTCTATTCGGATGAATTATCCTAGTAACTGTTCTATCTATCCATGGGCCTCTTCTTGGATCTTTTTATATATCTAGTTTTTCTATTAATACTTATCCATTTTAAACTTTTCACTTTTACCATGAAAAATTATATATATATATATATATTAAATTGATACACTTTTTATCGATTAAGGTTATTTTATAAGTTATTATGCACGTTTGATTTTTCAAATTGCAGTTATTAATTTTATTGAAATTATTATTTTTTTTAAAAACTTTTATTACTTATACAGTTTTGTGAAATAAAATAAA
>CP092089.1:9795125-9815125 GCA_029203775.1 Neoneuromus ignobilis | reverse complement strand
AAGCCTATACCAACTCATTGCTCGACGAAAGCCTCATAGAATATCATCAGATTTTTTAAATGTTTTTTCAGATCTTTCCATTGTTTCCTCTCTGTAGTTAATCTCATCAAATCCTTATTTCCACTTTATTTTACAATTTCGTTGTTCTATCTTTTCGAGATTCTCTTTTTTATTCTCCTTCTTGGTTCCTTTTTGTTTTTGGTCGTTATTCTATAATTATTTTAGTACAAACATTGTCTTCTTTTTTTGTTATATGTTTATTGTTCTGTTATATCAGTAACTCTTGTCTGTTATTGTATATATTTATAGGTATTATATATACATACATATATACATATATATATATATATATATATATATATATATATATATATATATATATATATATATATATATATATATATATATTCATATTATATATATGTACATATTTGTTTCCATTTTTATATGTCGTATTAAGTAAATAGCAAAATAGAAATTGATTATTTTGACAAGTTGACATTACTTTATTGGTAAAACCTAGTTATAAAATTGTTAAAATCGCTTTCCTTTATTTATTTCAATACTGTATTTTTATATATAAAATGTAAAAATTAAATGTTGATAGAATTATTATACCGAAATGTGACAACAAAATGAAATGAGTCATGCCATTCAGGTTTATATCATTGGGACAATGGATATAATAGTGTGAAATGAAATACAATTTTAGAAAGGCTTTAGACTAAAAATATATACTATATAGGTCACTATTCAAAATTATTCATATCTCACCTGAAAAGTGAAGAAAGCGTAAAAGAACAATTTATATGCTTTATAGTTCATATATCCAATTATAATAGAACAATATATTTTATTCGTGCGTTTATTGTGATTTTAAATATAATAATCAGTTGTGCTATTTATGTTTGTATTAATATTTTATTTAATATTTTTATTTGATTTGTTTTTAAGTTGTTACAAGTGAAACGTTATATATATATATATATATATACATATTATATATATATACATATATATATATATATATATATATATATACATATTATATATATATACATATATATGCTTAATGTATGAGAAAATAAAGAGAAATGAGTGGGTACAAAAGTAAGCAAAAGTTACATATATTATAACAAGAATTAAATTTTAAAATATGAGTGAGTCGGTCATTTAGCAAGGGAAGAAGATTACCTATACTCAAAAATTATTTACTGGAAATTTAGAAATATAAAAGTCCTAAGAAAAGATCGATGGCTAGACATGCCATAATTTGTTCGTGTAGAATAGAAGAAAATAATATTAGGTCAATTGAAGTGGAAATTTTTAAAAGCGACCTTTGTTCAGCAGTGGATATAAAGGTTGATGAAAAATACACACACATTTACACACACATATATACATATATATATATATATATATATATATATATATATATATATATATATATATATATATATATATATATATATATATATATATATATATATATATATATATATATATATATATATATATATATATATATATATCGAACTTAAAGAAAGGGAAATAGAGGAGGTTAAAAATTATGTATATTTGGGCAACTCATTATCACTAAAAATACATTTATGGTTGAAATGAACAGGAAAAAAATTGGATGGTAACAGTTTGGTAGATATTCTTATATTATGAAGTCGAATATTCCTTAATGTTTAAAGAAAAAAGTTTTTGATTCATGTATCTTACCTATTCTCACATATGGCAGTGAAATATGGGTCTTGAATGCCAAAATGATTTAACAGCTCAGGATAACATACAGAAAAATGAAGAGATGCATGTTGGGACATGAAAATATAAGAAAAAAATTAATGGGAAAAAAACAAAATATAAGGATGTTATGGCAAAAATGATATTTTTAAAATGGAAATGGGCGTTGTAAGAAGAGGAATACAAGTTATTGATTGAGAACTTGGATATATAAGAAGGCCCAAGAAGAGATCCATGGTTATATTGGACAGAGAAATAAGGAAAGTCTTTAGAATAGATTGGAAGAGGAAAACATTGGATCGGTTGAAGTAGAATGTTTTTGGAGAAGCTTTTATCTAGTAGTGTATTGTGATGCTCTTATGATATTTTGGGTTGTCAGAAAAGTCATATCGGATTTTTGCAATAGATGTTGCTAATCTATTTTTTATAGTAGAAGTGTTATTCACATCCATATAATTGTTGTTATTTGACAGCTGACATTTCTGCCTTCATTTACATAAAAAGGTTGAGCGATTTGGTTGAGTTTTATAGATTTTATAACAAGTTGAAGATGGAAGATCAAACTGTGCATATTCGTTATATTTTACTGTTTTATTTCCGTAAATGGAAAAAGGTACGGTAAGTTTGTGACAAGTTTACGGTGATCATGCTCTATAAGAGCATCATTATCAACGATGGTTCGCGAAATTCCGTGTTGGTGATTTTGATGTTATTGACACTCTTCGTTCAGGAAGACCAATCGAGGTTAATAATGAGAAAATAAGGGTATTTATGGAGTCAAACCAATGTTACATGACACGTGAGATTGCAGAAATATTAAATATTCATCACTCCATCGTTCACAACCCTATGAAGGAGCTGGAATACATAAGCAAGCTCGACATTTGGGTTCTTCATGAACTCAAAGAAGTTCATTTAACTGCGCGTATAAATGAATTGAACATTTAGAAACGCACGGAACTCGTTAATCGTAAAGAAGCTATGTACCAACATGACAATGTCAAACCACATACAAATTTTGTGATCTGTCAAAAACCATTGGGAGACTTGTTCGACCTTGTATCGTCAAACTTCCACATATTTCAGTCTTTGCAAAACTCCTTCCGTGGTAAATCGTTCAATTCTGATGAGGCTATAAAACAGCACCTTGTTCAGTTTTTCGCTGATAAAGACAGGTCTTTCTACGAACGTGAAATTATGAAGCTTACCAAAAGATGGCAAAAGGTGGGAACAAAATGGCAAATACATTATTGATTAAACTTTGGACTTTAAATAAATGACATTTGAAAAACGTAGTCAAAATACATCATGACTTTTCTGTAAAGCCAATATATATGTATATGTACACATATACTTATTCTAAGTAATAATTCACGAAATTGGTAACTCATAAGTTGAACCAAGTAAATTGTTAATGCTAGTGAATAAATTATATTCTATAAAAAGTAACATGTTAATATAGATATGAGCCCCATTAAGATTGTCTACAAAACTGAAAAGCTAAACAAAATGAAGAGTTGAACTTTTAGTTTTTTTTAAAAAATAGTTAACAATAATTATTATATAGGTGTTTTTTTTTAAGTGAGATAGAACTATAAATTGAATTCTTATAGAAATTTTACTCTAACCTAAATTTTTTTTAAAATATATACATACATATATATATATATATATATATATATATATATATATATATATATATATATATATATGTGTGTGTGTATGTGTGTGCATGTTTATATGAAGGTATGATAAAAGGTTCTATCATATTTAAAAACATTCTATATATATATATAATTCTCAGATTTGTTAATTATTAATAGAAACGTCAATATCCGATTTTGTTGTCACTAAAGATTAATTAACTGTATGCACATAACATATAAATCCCTATTAGATGTATTATGAAAGTTAAACCAATCAAACAACATATTATGATATGATGTAATCATTAATTAGTGTTGTCTCATTAATTAAACGCATAAAGCGTATCAAAAAAGGTCATTGTATGTACACAAAGGTAAATATAGAAAAGCTAATATATATGTTCATAATCAATCGTATTTTGGAAGAAACTGTCTATATAGTTAAAGAAAATCTATTTATATATATATATATATATATATATATATATATATATATAATATATATGCTTAAGAGAAAAATCAAAACATAATATTTTTTGCTCTTGCTGATCACACGTTACATTCTGTTTAATATACATGAGTTATAAAAAGTAGTCTCGTAAATTTATGTTAATAATGAATTGAATATATTATTGTGTTCGATTTTAATAGCTTCTTGAGTTGTTATAGATCTATTTTATATTTTAGGATGTAGTTAAGTCTGATATTTGATCGTATAAATTAGTTTTTGTATGAAGTATTGTTGATATTAAGAGGAGCAAGTTTTAGGAAAGTAATGTAGGGTTTTCCAATAATCGATTCAGAAGTTTAAAGGAAATAAAACAAAAAGTATTTAATTAATTAGTTATTTTTTATTTTTAAGCATATTCTATGGCATTAATGATGAACCACAATTTTACTCATATGACTACCATGACTTTGCATGACATAGTGCATTCGTTTAGTACAAATTTTAGTCACTCTTACATTATTTTGGGCTAATTTCATGAATTACACATTCAGTGTTTATTTTTAATACTTCTGTTGTTTGTGGTTTATCAGCATAAACAAATTATTTCACATAACCTCATTGAAAATAATTCAATGGAGTTAGATCACATGATCTTGGTGGCCATTTGGTGGGTCAATCTTGTGAAATAATTGACTCATTTAAATTTTCTTTCAATAAATCTATTGTTTCCGTAGATGTATGGCACTTAGCATCGTTTTGTTGAAACTACATATCGTGTAAACTAGTTTTAATCATTTTTGAAAAAAAAATCATTAATTATAGTGATCTCCAGCTTCATTTTGAAAAAATATGGTCCGATGACACCACCAGCATGTAACGCACACTAGACAGTTATTTTTTGTGAATGCAGTGGTCTTTGTTCAATGTCTTGTCGATTGCTTTCATTGAAAATTCTGCAATTTTCTTTATTTAGCGTTGACCGTAAGTTTCACGAAGCGCACGATAAGTTTTAAGAACCGAATATTGATTTTTATAATAAGTTTTTACAATTTCTAAGCGTTGTTGAAGTGTTAAACGTTCCATTATATTTTTTTAAACTATACTAAGTTGAAATGTCAAAAAAAAATCAAACATTACTGCCACCAGCTGTCAAAGTTCTGACATTCTTATTTGAAAACTCCCTCCTTCTCTCCTCTCTTTCTCTCTCTCTCTCTCTCTCTCTCTATATATATATATATATATACATATATATTAATGTATTTACAATGTTACAAAAATAAACACTCACTTTTATTGCAGTCTATAATATTTATATTAGGTTTTTTAATAGGAAATGTCGGATTTTTATTTTATTTCTGATATAATAATTTGACATTTCATATCATAAGATCTGATAATTAAAATAAATAATGTTGTTTATTTTATTAAATAATAGATTTTTTTGAAAAAAATGGTACACGTACTTACATGCTTATATATAAGGTCACCCAAATGTGACGTTTAGATTTGTGTTTTATTAAAAAAAAAATATGTGTATAGTTTCTTTTTAATAAAACACAAATCTAGGCGTCATATTAAGATGACCCTATATATATATATATAATATGAGAGCCGTTTGATAAGTATGGTAAAAAAGTAAGAAAAACTAATTGAAAAATTTAATTAAATCATACAATACATAAATTGACCATACTTATCAAACGACCCTCGTGTATATATTTATATATATATATATATATATTTATAAATATATATATATATATATATATATATATATATATATTTATATATATATATATATATATATATATATATATATATTTATATATATATATATATATATATTTATAAATATATATATATATATATATATATATATATATATTTATAAAGACAGTAATAACTCAATTCTTAGAATATTTTTATCGTCAAGGACTAATTTTTCACTATGTTGCAAGAGGCCTAACAGGATATACTGATTGAATATTTTTTTCTTTAAGTGTAGTGCGATTTTTAAGAATTAAAGCGTTTCGATTCAATACAATCCACTCTATTTTATTCTTCTGTTCACTTCCTTAATGACTTGTTCATTCTTATTAGTTATTTAATCTTAATAGATTTCTTAGACTTCCATTATTTTTTTTGGAGATAATACATTGGTTAATGTATTTGTGAAGATAAAAATATCATCAACAAAATAAATATGCTTTAAACTTTTATTTGCATTTTTTATGTTTAATTAATTGTCATAAATATTAATTTTAGTTCTATCTAAAAGATTTTGTTAAAAATGTCTCTTTATTTTATACCTTTTTGTATCTACTTACATATATATATATATATATATATATATATGTATATATTTATATATGTATATATATATATATATATATATACAATTAATCATTTCATCTATTGTTGAATAAAAACCTTTTTCAAATATTCCATTGCCAACAGTCTTTTTCGACAAATTATCTGAAATTTCTATTTTATCTATTATATTTATCGAGCATCTTTTTGAAAATTATTATATTTCTAGGTTTCTATTCAATAATTTCTCTTATCCTTCAATAATATTATTTAATTTTTACTTTACTGAATAATTTATATTCTAACCTGTTCACTTTGTATATAATATTGTTTTTTTAGAATGTATTCTTTTTTTGTTTTTACTTATTATTCTCAATATGCATCTTTCTATTTTACTTTGTACTGTTAGGAGCTAGTGTATTATTTTAGAATTTAAATCTATGTTCTTGTTGCTATACATGAAATTGTTTAGAATGCATTGATCAAAAACTCTCCTTTTTAGGTATAAAGAACTAGTCGACTTTATAACATAAGAATTTCTTTAGAATTGATATGACTTTATTGAGAATTGGCACAATTTCCTTTTTCCTCTTCAATTCATCAATAAAATTACTTTTTGAGTTAATGATCTACCGTAAATACACACTTTTTATTTTTTTTTATTTCTTCTAGTTTTATTTCTTTATGTTTCTCTTGTCTACAAATTCATTTTAGATCAAATTTATTTTTATCTTGCTATAATTCATCGTAAGACAATTTCCTTACTTGTTGTTTTAATCATTTGATTTTTCAAGTCCATTTAAACTTATTAATAAAATAATATCATTATTAACAACTCGTAGATAATTTAGTATCTCGCTGTTTATTTTTGTTCCTTCATATTTTCAGTTAAACGTCTTAAAAACACTTCTTCTAGTGCTGCAGAGAATAGCATTAGTGAATCGTACCGTCATGTCTCCTTTTCATAATTCTAAGATTTCCTATTTGTTTGAGTATATGTCTGGAGAATATAACACTTCTATAAATATTTCTTGAAAGATAAATATAATTTTCTTTATTGTTTGATTTTTCAATGCATTCAATATCGCTGATGTATAGAATGAGATAAAAGCGTTTTCATAATCTATAAATATTGTATAAAGCAGTGTTTAGATATCTATCAGTGTATATATATATATATATATATATATATATATATATATATATATATATATATATATATATACACTACCGAGACAAAGTCTGCGCACACCCATTCTATCTTTATTAATATCGCCTATATCATAAAAATACTATAGTTGATGACAAAGTAAATATTTTCTATTTTTTCTACAAGGTCTTAAAAATTAAAAAAACATCAACAAAACACTTTTTAAATATCAATAAAGTAAAGAAAGACAACAAAATAAACGAAATTTTAAACAATTACGCGAGAAAAAGTCTGTGTATACCTAATTAAAAATTTAAAAAAGACTTTAAATGTTATTTTCAATATGATATTGGGTAACTTTTCCATTTAAAAACTTCTTCCAATCTTTTTTTCATAAATTGCATTAATCTTTCAGTTTATTCAGAACTAATTTTGGCCCATTTTTCGATGATGATAGTTTTTGACATTTCTTCGAAATTTCCGAATTTTGTGCTAAAGGAAATTCCATAAATGTTCAGTGGAATTTAAGTCAGGAGATTGTGAGAGCATATACAAGTGCTTTGGAACATTATAGAGTATCCAAATCTTGACAATTTTGGTCGTATGTTTGAGGTAATTGTCTTATCGGAAATAAAATTTACTGCCTAATCCGATTTTTTTTACATTTTCTTTTAAATTTCGCCTTAAAATATCGAGATAGTCGAAATTATTTATTATTGACTATAAATTCGATATCATCAACGCCGCTACTTAACATACACACCTATAATATCATTCGACCACCACCATGTTTCATGGCGAGCAACAGATTTTTCTTATCTAAGGCTATATTAAGTTTTCGCCAAATGAACTTTCGTCCTTTTATGGAAAATATTTAAAATTTACTTTCGATTATATTTTTACAAAAGTCCTCCTACTTATTTACATGCTCATTTTGTTTAATTCTGTTCACTCTTGAAATGAACGGTTTCTGTCTTGCAATCCGACTACGGTACCCAGTATTTATTAGAATTTTCCTTATCGTATCATTTTTTTTTATCAAATTGTACATGGACACTTTCAGTAATTACAAAAGTGGATAATCGTGGATTAGTCTTAACTGTAATTATGATAAACGTTTTTTTCTTTCATATAATTTTGAACGATGGCCACAATGGGGCTTTGATGTTATGATATCGGTTGTTTTAATAATTTTTTCCACTCTATAAATTGATGAATGCTGCCTTCCTATTTTTTTTAATATTCTGGTAGCTATTTTCTTCTTCCCATAATTTTATAATAATTTTTTGCTCTGATATACTTATTTTATTCTTTTTAAAATTACACATTTTATTTCCATGATATTCACTTGTATTACCTGTTTGACAAAAACTAAAATTCAGAATAACAATCTGCATTGCATTTTCAACAATCATTTAGCCAATTGTGATGCTGAAATTAAAAATTCTAAGGATAATAAACGATAAACGCAACTGTGCGCAGACTTTTTCTCACGTAATTTTTTAAAATTTAGTATGTGTTGTTGTTTTTCTTTACTTTATTGATATTTAAAAAGTGTTTTGTTGATGTTTTTTAATTTTTAAAACATTGTAGAAAAAATTAAAAAACAACTTTGTTATCAACAATAGTGTTTTTATGTTATAGGCGATATTAATAAAGATAGAATGGGTGTGCGCAGACTTTGTTTCGGTAGTGTATATATATATATATATATATATATATATATATATATATATGTTCATTCAAATGTGACGCCTAGATTTGAGTTTTATTAAAAAGAAACGAAATTATACACATATTTCCCTATACACCATTCTACACACATATTTCTTTTTAATAAAACACAAATCTAGGCATCATATTTCGATGACCCTATATATATATATATATATATATATAAATATATAATTTTGTATTTGCTTATTTTAGATGGTTATTATAATTTATATCTAAATTTAGAGAATCAGTCGATATTGCGTAATACGATGAAATATTTCATGATAAAACCTTTGTCTATTCAGTCGAGTAAAAGAGTAAATCACACAGTCGATTTCATACGAACTTTCGATATAGTGACCTTGACCACTAATAACGTTTGTCGTTTCCGTTACGAATACAACACTCGTTATACGCTAACAACTGCGTATGTAAAAGGCAATGCTAGACGGCCAGCTTCCGATTTTTTTATTTCGTTACGTCTTTTTAAGTTCATATGTCATTTATGATAAATTTTCCATTCTAAACTGCCCACTGATATTCGACTGAGTAGGATGTTATTATAAAACAATGTTGTTTTAATATTGAAATATTCTATTTTTATACAACCGTAGTCTAAGCTGTCCAGTAATATGTTAGCAGATATATATATATATATATATATATATATATATATATATATAGATTTAGAAGACTAACATAAAGATAATGTCTATTTCTCTTGTCTAATATGTATTTATTTACATAGGATCATTAAAATGTGACTCCTAGATTTGTGTTTTATTAAATAGAAATATGTGTGTATCGTGGTGTATAGGAAAATATGTTTATAGTTTCTTTTTAATAAAATACAAATCTAAGCATAACATTTGGATGATCGTATATATGAAATATATATATATATATATATATATATATATATATATATATAAATGCAGAGGCATGAACAAAAATAGGGGTGAGTATTTCTTATACAAAGAAATCAATCAAAGATTGATATGCAATTACTATTTTCAAATTTTTTTGCTTCTTAGCTATTTGTGGTGCTATAAATATCAATTTCTGGGAATTATTAAAAAATGAAGTACCTTTGCTAATTAAAAAATATGTTTTCAATCGTTATATATTGGCACGAGAGTATTGCGACTGGCCTGTATCGAAATGGAAAAATATTTTGTGAACCGATGAAAGTGAAATTAATTTCTTTGGGACTAACTGTGGCAAGTATTAGGTTATAAGGCCATAAAATCAAAAAATACTTCCATAGTACACAGTAAATTCCGTCAAACATGGATTCGGTAAAATAATTATATGGGCATGTTTTTCTTATGTGGCGCAGGTCGAAGTTTTTAGATTAGGGATATTATAAATGCCCATAAATATGTTTATATACTATATAATATTATGTTGCCCTGTGCTGAGTACAAAAGATCGCTTAGATGGGTGCTACAATAAGACAACGATCCGAAGCACACATCTAAGTTGGCAAAAAAATGGTTTAATGACCACAAAATTGCAGTAATGAACTGGCCAGCGCAATCACCTAATCTAAATCCGATAGAGAATTTGTGGGGCAATGTTAAGTTGATAATTTCAAATAAAATATTTAAAAATAAAGATGAATTATGGGCGGCAGTTGAAAGGGCTTGGAAGGCTATATCTATCAACTGATGCCAAGCCTTAGTCAACCTAATGTGTCAACGTTGTGCAGTAGTCATACAGAATAAAGAATATTCTACCAGATAATCATAATTTTTTACTCTTTGTCTATTTTTTCGAAATAAAAATTGTTTTTTAATATAACACATTTATTTTTCACACTTTAATATTCACTTTTCATTTAAAAAATTCCAAAAAGCAAGCCATTTTCATTTTTTTAATAAACGGCAAATCCTAGAAATTGATATTTATTGTATGACAAACAATTAAGAAGCAAAACAGTTTGAGAATAATAATTGCATTCTAAACTTTGATTTTTTTTTATAATAAAGACACACCTATTTTTGTTCATACCACTGTAATAAAATTGAAGATATATATTTAATAGAAAATAGAAACATATAATGGTCAGTAGAGAGTAACAAAGGTAATATTTATAGAAACTTAATTTAGGAAAATTATTGCTCGTTTCTCTCTCTTTCTTCTGTCTCTCTTTCTTTTATATATATATATATATATATATATATATATATATATATATGTGTGTGTGTGTGTGTGTGTGTGTGTGTGTATTTAGGTGTATATACATGTATATGAGATTTACCTACAATAATGTAAAATTAATAACTGATTTGCTACAAGCTTATTTAGAACTGTGTTCGATGAAGCATAACAAAAGCAGGAATACAAGTTTCAAACTGTTTAGTAAGTGAAACTGTTTAGTATGTGAAAGGCATTACAAATAATTAGAAATATGTCTCAATCGTAACAAAAAAATATTAAATATTAAAGTTGAATGTACAATTAGTATAATATTTTTAATAGAATTGAAAAAATATTTACCGGAAATATTCGTCGAAAATAAAAGGTTCATACTTTTTTTATTCTATGTAGGGGGTAAAAAGGTATATAAAGTTTAGTGAAAGTAATAAAAAGTGAATGGTGATAAATGTTATGACCTGTAGTAAAAGAAATAGAATAATTTAAAAATAAATAAAAGGAATAATGAGTGGAAAAAATCACTGAAAACAAATAGAATTTAATATTTTTTGATCAGTACGAAATAATAATATTTTAATAATTACTTAATTATGGAATTTAATACCATATGATTGATATTTTTTTAATGAAAATTAAATTCAAATAAACAAATTTCAAATGATTAATAGAAAATGAAAAGTAGAGGTAGAAAGAAAAGTAAAAATTATCTGAAGAGAAAAAAATTATATTTAATTTTAATATTGAAAATATTAGTGTATAAAAAAATAAGAATTATTTAAACAAGACAAATATATATATATATATATATATATATATATATATAATTTTTATAAATTTGTTTAAATCTCAAAATTTAATGTGAATATTTAAAACAAAGAATAATGAAAACCACTTTTAATCTTCGTGAAAATATTTCAATGAATGTAGGTCGATAAAAATTTGGCAAATTATTGAGGCGTGGTTATGTAAATTTTATAATTGCTGAGTAAAGTTCACGTGTGTATTTCTTAACTGTTGAACGTTAAACTATTTTAAATGAGATATATACGGTACGAAAACAACAACATAGAATGATTTTAATGTTGATATCATTTATATTTTTTATATAATAATATGTTTATATTTGATATTACTCCGTAAAAAATTCATAAACTTTCTTATATTCTTAAAGTGTTATAAAAAATTTTTTTTTATATTTTCTTTATAATTGTATAAAAGTTAATATTGATTTATTATAGTTTTAAGTTAGAAGTAATATAGGCTCATCCAAATGTGAAGCCTAGATTCGTGTTTTATTAAAAAAAAATGTATATAAGGAAACATGTGTATGGTCTCTTGTTTTTTTTTCATAAAACACAAATCTACGCGTCACATTGGATGACCATATACTATATATAATATAATATGAAATAATGTTAATTTCAAATATTCTTAACTAATATTTATTATTATTGATATTGACAATTTGTATGTTTCTAACATTTTATAGTATGTTAATTATTTTAAATTAATTACGAATAATTCACTTTTTACTAATAATTATTTTTACTATTGTATGTTTCTTTTTCAACATTAGAGTAGTTGTTTTTACTTAGCTAATAACCATTGGACATTTAAAAACGTCTTTTGTATTCATCTTAAATATTAATAAATTATTTATATTTTTGTTATCTGAAAATAATTTGATCTGTATAGTATTTTAAAAAATTAGTGGAATGTACAATATGTATTTCAATTGAAAAAACAGTGAATAATATCAAATTCTTTTTTAGTACATAAATAGTAATTTAAGTAATTATATTATTATAAATATATTTAGTTTCATTACTAATTAATTTCAATTACTGCAATTTTTACACGACATCTGATATAAAATTAAAGAACCATTTTATAAATTGATAAAAGAACGTAAGGTGTGTTACTGAAGTGAAAGTATTACATTTTTCTTTTAATATGAACAGGTTTTGTGTTTTTACGGTAGATGGTGGTTAAATTACATATATATATATATATATATATATATATATATATATATATATATATATATATATATATATATATATATATATATATATATATATATATATATATATATGATTATCCAAATATGACGTCTAGATTTGTGTTTTATTAAAAGAAACATGTGTATAGTTTATTTTGTTTCTTTTTAATAAAACACAAATCTACGCTTCACATTTCTGTATAAGATTTCCAAAGATATTACATATAATTTATTAGTAAAATATTATTGTATTAATTAACAAGTACTGACTGGATAGCATAGTGGCTTGTATCACTACGTATCATGCGGAAGATTACTTTTGAATTTCAGTTGGAGAGTCTCTCATTTTCGAGGATTGAACATGAGGCTAACTTCATCTTGTAAAAATAACTGTCGAAAATCTTTGACAAGAAAGGTTTTATTTAGCTGGAATTTTTAGAGAGGCCTGGGATTGGAATAGTCTGTGGAGCCAATGATAATTAACAAATAATAAAGTACGAAATATTAATAGATATTAACAAATATTAATAGATATTAATAGATAATATTTGTTAATATTAATAGATATTAACAAATATTAATAGATATTAGAAATATTAATCAAAAATAACAATTTTTTTGAAAAAGTTGAAACACAAAGTTAATCAATAAAATATCAATAAAATTAAGTACAATAATTTTCTTTATATATACAGTTATTCGAGTATGTGTAGTATGTATAGAATAAAATACAGATCAAATGATGAAAAAATTAAAAAATAGGGCATTCATGAGTTGAAGTGATTTATTCATTTTAATATTTTTTCTAAACTTTGAAAATGTATATCTTGTATATCGTGTTGCATTAATTTGAAATTTTAAATGGTAACCAAAAGACGCAATGTCTCGAGAGTATGTGGGATGGGGAAGGATTTACCATTTTAACACTAACATTGTGTTTTTGATAGTCTTAAGTAGTCTGGTATTGTTTTGGAACAGATGTTTATTGGTTACTAATGGTAATTTTTCTTCTAATGTATGTTTTTTAATTTGTAAAATTGTTAACTGTATTTATCGATTGTCACTAATCTCAATAGATATGTAGTAAAGTTTTTAGACCGCAGATTGTTGATGCGAATGATGGGGAAAAGTCTATCCACTTATTTGTATGTTTAAGATTATTAAAATATATCTATTTTTTATTATCAACCATAATTTATATAAAAAAACTTTTAGTTCTTTGTTTGCAGATGTTGAAATGGTTCAATATATTCTCTTTTATCAATTCTTATGCAATATATTTTCCTTATTTGTGTATTTATCTTATGATTAATCAACACCAAGAAACAATAGATTGATTAAATATTGGTGCAAAAACAATAGTCGATTGAGTTGACTTTTCATCCAGTAGTTTTTGTGTAGTAGCATTCATCGCCGATTGTCATGCTGGAGATTGCGTTTAATCCTTGGTTGAAGAGTTCCCCAAATAAGTTGGTAGTTAGTTTGAAACTCAAAACTTTATCTCCTTAAAATAAATTTGAGGATTGTTTGGTAAATATGGTAAATTTATTTATTGTTTAATTTAATTAATTAATTAATTTAATTAAATTTTTCAATTTATTTTTTCTTACTTTTTGACCATACTTATCAAACGACCCTCGTATAACCATTCCAAAATTTTGACAAGAAAAAAATATATTGAGTAAGTATCGTCTGAGAAACTAAGGCCGTACATGATAATACATTTTAGTTTTGTAATGATATTTATGATAAATGTTACAGTACACAATAATGTTTAGAATTACAATAGAAATAATTTTATAATTACAATGACTAAATATGATTATTTTGACTGTAAAAGATAAGATCATCCAAATGTGACGCCTAAATTTGTGTTATATTAAAAAGAAATATGTGTATAGGGAAACATGTGTATGGGTTCTTTCGTTTCTTTTAAATAAAACATAAATCTAGGTGTCATATTTGGATGATCCTATATTATACAAATAATTATCAAAGAAAAATATTATTTACAATATTAAAAAATTAATATTGTTTGTGTACATAATTCATATGAACAATTATATGTTGATTTTTTTTTAATAATCATTTTGTATGAATAACAATACAGCTAGGGATTATAACTCGTTTAAAAATATTTTATATGGTTTATTTTTTATTGATTGTATTGTCTCTATAAATAAAAATTACGTATTGTAAACAATACTTGTACGATATTGAAATTTTCCATTTGTAAAAAATGAATTTATGAATGATTTCCTGTTTAAAATTCTACATTCATTTTGTGAATTACTTAACTTTGAATTGTTAATAGTATATTTTTTACAAAATATATTTTCGGATATATATATATATATATATAAATGTGTGTGTATTTATGTATATATACATTTGTATTGTTAAATTATTTTACATATCTGTTTTCATTCTATGTAATTATCAACCTTCTTATATAAATAGTAACTAAAAATAATTTAAAATATCACTTAGGAGGTGGCATAAATAGTTGTTTAAAAAGAATCTTAAAAAAATAAAGAGACATGTGGGTTAACTTGGTAATAAATTATATTTTAATTGTTGAAGAAATAAATATTTTAATAAATTACATATAACAAATATAAGGTACGTGAATAAATAGTTTCTATTTATAATTAAGTAAAAATGTTTTTCTGTCATAAAAAACAATTTATGAATAAATACAAGGCGTTGATAAAAAATCAACTGATTTTAAAATAATTTTATTCTCAGAAATATGTAAAATATTTAGTATTTCTTTGATACTGTGGTATATTCATTTTAATATAAATTGAAATTCAGATTGTCCCAGAACATTTTTTTTATAAAAATATATTTTTAACTTCTTACTCGATTTCAAAGGTTCCAAAAAACTTAAATATAAAAATATTTTGTTTTGCCCTCCCGCAACAAGTTTAGATGGTGTGTTGCCATATGGTAACGCTGGGTCATATTGAATAAATTATGTATAAAAATTGAAAATTCTGCGTTTGGTTTTACTGTAGTGTAATTTAATTCATATTTTAAAAAATGTTTTTTTAAAAAATATTTACATTTAATTTTTGCTGTGATACTTATGAAAACATTTTATGCAAAAATATTCTATACAGGTTATTGTATAAATTCTGTAAAAAATATGCTGTTGTAAAAAATGTTCTTCTGATAGTTAAACAAAATTCTGCAATTTTTCAACACACCGTCTCTTTTTTTCAACTGGACAAAACCAATGATTGCTTTCATCATATCCCAATATTTCATTCGATGTACTCTTTATTTTACGTTTACGTCTTGGTCCAGGACATTTTACTTTTTTCCAAAATGATTACAGTAGTACATAGCTATATGGCATCTAAACTCCAGTTAAGTCACATTTGGTTCTACTGCTCTGTGTAATTGCCATACATTTTGTATACACAAGTCTATGAGTCAAGAAAATATGCAGTTCTACCATTTTTACTGCGTTTTCCAATTCTATATAAGTTAACGTTTAGATCCACACGATCAACGTCTCTCATGTACTTGTTATATTCGACAACTGCACAAGGACGTTTAATATTTATTGTCTTTTTCTCGTTTTTGGAATACCGCTGCAATCTTGTTGTTGGGTTCATGCCATATGTTGTTAATGCAGTATTTACTACTGCATTATCTCCTTTTTTCAAACAAATATCCGTATAATTTGGAAATAGAAAATTCTCACATTTTTTACAAAATATCTCATTTCGAGGTAATAGGCAGTTTTTTGGAATTCTATTTTCGCTATTAGTCCCAGTACCTGAATGGCCACAAGACTGCAAATACATCAAATAATACAATCTGTCATCTTAGGAAGAATGCGCTATGTTTGTTTTATTTGGGTTAAAACTTTGTTATAAAATGATATATTTACTACAAATTATATAATTTTACTAAAAAATATAAATATGTTATAAAACAAATTAATAGGCAGCGTCGATTATAAATAATTGATATAAATAAAATAAAGTAAAAAATAATTCCAGAGATGACCTAACGTTGCCATATGGCAACATAAATAAAAACGTTTAAAAGTCATAGATAAAAACAAAAAAAATATAACAAATATTATTATATCAAAATGTTCAATATACAAAAAAATATTTGTAAAAAAATAATTAATTATGATGTAAATTATAAACAAAAAACATAATTACTGAGACATATAATCAGAATGATGTATATTTAACATATTAAATATAAATTTGATTATTAAATTAATATTTGAGCAGAAAGGTAAGATATACATACACTAAGCAAGAAAGAGACATGAAAACCAACAATCATGTATGTTTAAGTTATCAGGATAAATCTTGTGTATGCATGTGGGATGTTTCCAAATGGCAACGCTGGAACAAATCGGGTTAAACATTCATTCCCATTATTATAATATTTTATAAAAATGTTCAATAATTATTCATTGTTCATTTTATTATTCTATATCAATGCCGTTCAACATTGGAACATTGCATAAAATCTAATTTTTAGTTTTTCTTAAGAATAATAATTATTTTTAGTAAATCGTAATGTAGTAACTATTAGATATTTTTATTCAATATTGACATTTGAAATTTATAAGACTATTGAGTTTATATCATCTAATTATGGGGGAAATTTTTGAATACTAAAAAATAATTTGCAATAAATATAAGGTCATCCAAATGTGACCTCTAGATTTGTGTTTCATTAAAAAAAAATATGTATTGGGTGGGGTGGTGTATAAGAAAACATGTATATAATGTCTTTTGTTTATTTTTAATAAAACATTAATCTAGGCGTTACATTTGGATGATATATATATAATAAATTTATATAAATATGTATATATATCACATAAAAACATATATATATATATATATATATTGATATATATATATATATATATATATATATATATATATATATAGAGAGAGAGAGAGAGAGAGAGAGATAGTGTCAAAATGAGACTGAAAATTTAGACACACATATATATATATATATATATATATATATATATATTACATACTTAGGTCTCATTTGATTTATATATATATATATATATATATATATATATATATATACACATACATATATCCAATAACTCCTGTATAACATGGCATTCCTACAACACGGTTTTGCTCTAACACGGTTGGAAGATTATGAGAAATCCCTGTATAACACGGCATTCATACAACGCGGTTTGATGATGATAATATGAATCCTGAAGATACTCAAAAATTACAGGTGAAAGAAGAGGCAGATGAAGTAAATTTAGTGTGAATAGTATCTGAGATAAATCAAATTAATTAAGAGGATGATAGCATAGACGCAAACGCAGAAATTCAAAATATTATCCTAAAAGCATAAAGAAAGGCTTAAACTCAGCCATACAATTAAAGTTCTATTTTGTGAATGCAGATCCTTCCACTGAAAGAAACCATAAAATTTAAAAGAGAACTTTATGAATGCTTTATAATTTATAAAGATTTCTAAGATAAAAGCAAACAAATAAAAATAACAGATTTTTACAAAAAGTATAACATAGAAATTAAGATTATAAAATAAGGTTATTTTCCCCTAAGGCTATTTTCCCTTCGTTTAATGGTGCTTAGTAGTGATGAAGTAGAAAACAATATTTAATATTTATGTAAAAGTTAATATTAATTATTGTTTAAATAACATATTTATTTTATTTCTAGAAAGAAAATAGTATTTTTCAAAAATTTTTGAAACTTATTCTTGTTCTTTTGTACTAGTTCTTTGTTTCGTATAACACAAATTCGCATAACACGGCATTTTTTTAGAAATCTAATAACCATATTGTACGAGGGTTCCTCTCTCTCTCTCTCTCTCTCTATATATATATACATATATATATATATATATATATATATATATCCATATAAAGGTGGTTCAAAAGAGATTGAAGGTAGATATACATTTATTTGTTTATTATCATTTATTATTCTTCAGTCTCATTTGGGCTACTTTCTCTCTCTCCCTCTCTCTCTCTCTCTCTCTCTCTCTCTATATATATATATATACATATATATATATATATATATATATATAGGGTCATCTAAATGCGATGCCCAGATTTGTGCTTTATTAAGAAGAAATAAAAGAAACTCTATACATGTTTCTCCATACACCAGCCTATACATATGTTTCTTTTTAATAAAACACAATCTGTATATATATATATATATATATATATATATATATATATATATATGATTAAATTAATCATATAAAGATTTAAATTTATCTTGATTAAAAAAAAATATAAAAAAAATTCGAAATAATGAAAAGAAAATGTGAGTAAAAATTACTCATCGTTAACAATAATCGAACGTTAAATATCGTTACTAATCTAGGTTTGATAAAATGATCACGTATATAAATTATGTATCATTTTGGTATTAATATTTGATATAATCTGCTTACGAAGGCGTAGACAATATGTATTGATTAATCGTAGGTCATTTACCCACGCAATCAGTTTTATCATGAAATGCATGCATCGAAGTTTTATGGAAACAATAGGTTATAATATTGGAGAAATAATACAATATATACGTGTTAAACATACGTAATTCACATGGTTACAGTCCATTTATTTTCACTTTCGACATAGTCTGAAAAGATTATATAATTTTTTGTTTTACACAGTCATTGCATAGTGAGACATGCATATGTACTACTTTTCTATTTCCTTTCACAGTTGCACTTAGAACCAGGAAGAATGATCGTAATGTAGTATTGATATAGTGTTCATACGTATGTATATTTTTCTTTTTTGCAAAG
>CP092089.1:9785125-9790125 GCA_029203775.1 Neoneuromus ignobilis | reverse complement strand
TATATATATATATATATATATATATATATATATATATATATATATATACATACACACACATATACACGTATGTATGAATATTAATAGTATTTGTTTAATATAGATTTTTTAAAAAATAATAAGTTATAGAATTCAAACATTAGTAATGACTGTTAGGGATTTTTCTTAGCACTTTTTATATAATAAATAATAAAGATAATACTTAAATTAGTTACGTTTGTTATTATTTTGTTTTTGTTTTGTTCATATTTACAAATAAAAAAAATGATATGGTTATTTATTGTATTATGATTCATTTTTGTCGTTATTGTATAATATATGTAATAATAATAATTATAAAATTTTAATTTACAAAAACAGATAATTAATATGGTTAATTAAATATTATAAATCTTTATAATGATAGGTATGAAAAATATGAAATTTTAAAATATGTATGTAGGTAGTAGAGTGATTACTATCACGGCCTGTCATGCGGGAGAAGTGCGTTCGATTCCGGTTGAAGATAAAAGGCAGGAGGGGTTCTAGTTTTAGGTAAGACAACCTGCCTAACATAATTAAATTCTGAACAAAAAAAATGTTTAATAACCTGCTTGGTCAGTGTGGTGAGTATGACTAACTATCAGTGGAATGGTAACATTTATGTGGAGGCCTTTGTCCAACAGTGGGCTGATATAACTTGACATATATATATATATATATATATATATATATATATGAAATATTTGTAAATGTGTGTATATTTTTTTAATATAAAATATTTGATAAAAGAAATAAATGTATATTTCAATGTTACATAATTTTAATATTAATTACATGTAAATAGTAATTTTCATAATTAGTTTTAATAACTGACTGACTATAAGAATTTTTTTTTAAATTTAAAGATTTTGAAAAATTCTTACAATAATATGACTTTGAAAATCGCATTTTTTGAAACCAACAACAGAAAAAATAAACAATTCTATATTTACACAAATGAATTTTCACCCCAACACCACAATAATTTAAAGTGTTCAATAATCACTTATTGTTCACTTGTTTTTTATAATTATATAATTTATAATTACATAATTTTCTGAGAAAGGCTTTGACAATGATGGCATCGCCATCGAAATGCATCAGCCGATATAATTATGTAATTATAAATTATATAATTATAAAAAACAAGTGAACAATAAGTGATTATTGAACACTTTAAATTATTGTGGTGTTGGGGTGAAAATTAATTTGTGTAAAGTGAATCAGCCACAGTTCCAAAACAACTAACAATTCTATAATTTGTTTGGTGATGTTATGAAATAATCGTTGGGATTTTTAAAGACTAATTTGATTTTTTTTTATTTATGAGACTTATGGTTTATATATATATATATATATATATATATATATACGAGGATTGTTTGATAAGTATGGTAAATTTATTTATTGTTTAATTTAATCAAATTTTGTAATTTAGTTTTTGTTACTTTTTTACCATACTTATCAAATGACCCTCATGTATATATATATATATATATATATATATATATTATAGTACACACACATATGTGTGTGTATGTGTACTATAATATAAATTTATATTATCCTACTGGTGAATAAGTCTTATAGAATGTTATCATTTAATGGTATTTAGCCATAATTATTACATTTACCAGGATTATTTGTTAGAATGTTTTTATTCATAGTTTACTCCATTAGTCAGGATACATTCATTTCAACTAAAGAGTTTCACCTACTCTAAATAGTTGACTTAGAATTAAACTCACTTTACGGCTTAACAGGCGATAATGGTTAATCATCGGTCGGAAAATTATGTTATGGGGTTATTGAAATGTGACGCCTAGATTTGTGTTTTATTAAAAAGAACCATGTGTATAATTTAAAAAAAAAACTAGGTGTCACATTTGGATGACCATATATATGTATCAATATATATATATATATATATATATATATATATATATATATATATATATATATATATATATATATATGTATATATACACATATCTGAAATTTATATTTTTGTAAAGTAACATATTATATATGTTTTTATAAATAAAATGTTTTTCTTAATCATCATTCTTGTATTTTTATTTACACATTTAAAATGTTTGTTAAAAATAATTCTTGAATCTATAAAATAAAATAATATAAAAATAAATCATTTTCTATTGTACTTTTTTCAGTATTTATTAATGTGAAACCTGTTAATGTGGAATTTTTCATTTTAAAAATGTATTAATATAAATAAAATTTGTATGTTTTTTTCAGCTAATTTACATATATTTGTGCACTTACAAATTCATACATACATACACACACACTCGTACATATACATTTGCGCACACATACACACACAGACCCATATATATATATATATATATATATATATATATATATATTTATTTATTGAAACAATTTGTTCTGGCATGCATAAATTATTAAAAAGTATTGTAGCATGTTTTCTTTCATTTATATTAAATTAATTTGTTTACAATAAATTTATTTAAAAACAAACTTCGACTATTTCTTTTCTAGTTTTTTAATAAATATGTTTATTTTTTAGAGGATTTAAATATATATTTATTTAAAAATGTTATTTACTTTTCTTGATTTACAGCGATGGTTTTTTAAAATTGTGTACTGTTAGTAATGTATGAACAATTTATAATATTCAAATTTGGTAAGATGATTAAGTTGTCTGTCAAACTTGAAATTGACTTGTTATTCATGTGCTGGAGATAATGTAGTTTTAAGCTGATTACATTTTTTAAAAGATATTTTTGTCAGTAAAAAAATATATAAGTTAAATTGGAGATATTATTTATTTTGTGAAAATAATTTTATAGCAATGATGAACGAATTTTGTTAGAAATTATATATTCGAATTATATTATACCAATATTAATATATTATTTTTTATTTAATAGCTTAGTATATTTATTATTTAGATGTAGTTTATTGTTAAAAATAAAAATAACAGTATTTATATTTATATGATGTATTAAAAAATTAATTAAAATATTAGACATGCAGTTTTAAATTGTGTGTATGTGCGTGAGCGTGAACTTGTGTAACAAAAAATATTTTTTTTAAAATAACACTTATTGTTATTAATAATCAGTTTCCAATATACAATTTGGATGTAAATAGTTAATATTATTTTTTTCAATCGTTTATATAAAAATATGATTAATATAGTAAAATAATAAATATTGTTCATGTGATATAGAAACTAATTATTGGATTCGTACAAAAATTATATATTTTGATTTTTTAAAAAAATAGTTTTTGAAGTTAGAAGAATAAAAATATTTGATTTAAGTTTGAAATGATTTTTTTAAATTATTTATATTATTGAAAACAATTTGAAAATTTTAAGTAAAAAATAATTAATATAAAAATTAAGTTTTTAAGATCTTCTTTATTAAAATATTCTGTAAGGAATATAAAAATTATTTTTTTTAATTAAAAAATATTAAATTTAATTAATAAAAGTGTTAAAAATACTTTCATGTAATTAATAAATAAAGCTTTGTAAAATTGTAAACTGAAACATGTGATAAAATAAATAAATAAACAAATCAAAATTTTTGCAAATTATATTTATTTACGTGATTTTCGAAACATCAATTGAAAAAAAAATATTTACATTAAAAACAAAATATTTTTGTGGCAAATGAACAGTATAACTAAAATAAATAAATAGCAGGGATATTACAAAATTACAAAATGTGGTGAAGTGTACGCCGCATCAGTCAATTTATTTAATAGTGATGGTATCCGTGACCGAAGGCTACAGCTGGGGCAGCGGCATAAGCGATTGGTGCTTTGACAACAGCTGGAGCGGCGACAACAGCTGGTGCAGCATGAACGATTGGAGTAGCACCAACGGAAACTTTGTATGTGTTAGCGTATGAGGTGGCTACAGGTACAGCGGTCTTGACCACGGCAGGGGCAGCGACGGCTAATGGAGCATGAGCTACTACAGCTGGGGCAGAGTGAGCTACGAAGGCTGGTCCGGCATGAGCTACGACTGCTGGTGCAGCATGAGCTACGACAGCTGGTGCGGCAGCGACTACTGGTCCATGGCTATAAGCGATGGGAGCAGCAGCTAAATGTCCACCCAAGTATCCGGCGTTGACGGCGGCGAAGAAAAGAGCGATAATTGCCTATAATTATTTTAAAAATCATTATCGAGACTATATGAAAGAATATATTATTTATACAAATCAAAATGTGTATAAATGTAATCATTATAAATTAAAGTCGAATAGAAGTAAACATTTCTATTAAGGATTATATTGATTAATATGTTTTGAAAATGTTCGTTATGAGGACAGGAAACAATTAAATCGGCTTTGATGTTTATAAATCCCTTATGCATTTATTATTACTTTACATTATATATCCAAAACAAGTATTGAATATATTTTTATAATATATTACACATTTTTTTTTTAATAAAATATTATTTCATATATGTGTATTTATAAAGTATATTGTTTACATTAAGCAAATAATTTTTAATGAGCAGAAAATTGAACTCTGTTTTTATTTTAACTTTATTTTAAAATTGTTAATTAAATGATTTACTTTTGTATAAGAGTTTATTAAAAATGTAATGTTACAAGGTTATACACAAGTGCGTATATATATATATATATATTATTTTATATAATACTTAAGTATTTTCTTTATCACACGAAACAGTAAATTAAATTATTTTTTTAAAAATAATTTTTGTCAAATCATTTTTTCAAACAAGAAAGGTCGCCGCATTTGTGCATGTTTTTTTCATAATTCTAATTTCTAAATTCTGATTTTCTAAAAATAAATGAGATTTATGTCAGTCTCAAAAACTATTAATATTAAAAAAATATATGAAAATTGAAAATAGTGTTAATTTGGCAATATATTTTGAATATATTCTATAAACAATATTTAGTATCTTTTATAAAACAAATACAATAAAATTTTGTCTTTTAATTTTT
>CP092089.1:9740125-9782625 GCA_029203775.1 Neoneuromus ignobilis | reverse complement strand
CTACTTACCAATTTGTACATTTTGAAAAGGTTTGTGTTTTTTTCAGTTCACTAGTGAAGTAGCTGAGTTAACAGAATTGAATGTTTTGAAGGGACACAAAATTGACTTTATATAGTAGTAAAATATACTCCCCACTCGTGCGGGAGCATTTGTTGACAGTATAGGAACACTATTGGGGACTCGACCTTCGCTTTTAACACTCACTAGGGCTGAATGGGAACACATGCACAGACAGAGCAGAGATTCAGTTTATTTGGAACAAAATCGCTTGCAACGATTATTTACACTTGAAGTCATATATGTATTATTCACTTCTTTCGTGTAATTTGTGTCAATTATATTTTCATTCATGTTAAAGTAGTGTAAAATTTTTAGTATTTATTTTTGTTATTTTTACTTTCTTGAATAATCAAGATTTTTAAAAGTATTTTTGAATATTTCCCATTAAAGGTTTGATTTTAACGAGTTTTTATTAAACAATAAATTATATTTTTTTTTCATTCTTATATTTTTGAGAATTTTAAAATTATTGGGTAGTTTTTATTCATTTGTGATTTTTTGTAATTAATTAATTTACTCAATTAGTAATAGATGTGAAAAGTTATTTAAGAATTGAAATTTATATTCATACATATATTTGTAAATATGTGTGTATATTTTATATGTTTACACTTACATATTTATACATACAAATTATATATATATATATATATATATATATATATATATATATATATATTATTTTTAATTTTTGTTGTCAAATAATATAAGTTGATTGATTATTGTCATATCTGACAGTGGTATAACCATATATCCGTTAAATAATATTTTATAATTGCTTACAATTTTAACGAACAATATGTTGAAAACATATCCATTAAAGTGCTTTGTATATTTTAATTCATTATACTCTTGTTATTGCTTTGTATATCATATATGTAATATTCAATGTACAAAATTATAAATAGATCTATTATTCTCTAATTGAGATATCATTGAAAATATATGTGCTCTCATTTTATATTTAAAAATAAACATAGACATATATTTGAATGTTTATACATTTGAGATTTTTCATTTCTTTTTTTTCATTCGTATTATTATTCGTATTTTATTTCTGATTAATTGTAGTTCAATGTATTACTTTCCATTATAAAACCAAATTTAGATAAAAAAATATAAGAATGGTATCTGGTCTTTTGTAGTTTATTGTATGTAAAATCCTCTAATTTACTTTCTTTTGTACGATAGTAAATAAATGTTTAAAAATTGGAAACTTGCCATCTTTTAAGTTACTTCATTGATTTTAAAAATAATTATATAATTGTGTTTAATTGAATTTTTCATGCATAACACAAGTAAAACCTTTAACAAAATATACATTATTAAGAAATATTACATCTCTATATATTATTTAGTTTGAATGTTTTTAGTTTAAAAACATTTTTATTCCAAAAAGGTATATAATTATTATTTGGAATTTTAAATTATTTATTTACAATAATAAAGATTTAAAGGTGATAGAAAATATAGAGCTATAATATTTGTTTTTAATGATATATATTTCGTAATTACAAAAGTAATTTTGAATCTTTTTTTTATATCATTAAATTAAAATATATTTGTAAAAATTGAAATTGAATTTCAATAATTATATATACATATATATATATATATATATATATATATATATACATACATACATACATACATACATATATAATGTTAATAAATATTATTTCAAATGAAACATTGAATAAATGTTTAAATTATATAAAAAGGATTTAGACGTTTGAATGCTACGATCTACAGATAATTTTAAAATTACTGAAATGATAGTTGAAAAAGTGAACAAAATAAATTATAAAATTGTAATATGTTTTAATATATTTATCAATTAAATAAAGATTTATCTAGAATAAAAATTAAATTCGTTAATAATATTTTTAAATAAATAAATTTATATATTAAAAATAACACAGAAATAAAAGTCTATATATAAATATGTAAGCTTACTGCTTAATTTTCTAGTTTTGAATTAAAATTTCTGAAATAAAAAAAATATTTATATGATTAAATTTATATAATGATAGAATTTTTATGTGATTATTTATTTATGTAATCATAACGACTTTGTAAATTGTTAAAAAATATTTATTATTTATAAATGGAATTATCTACATTCAATAATTAAATTTATTTAGTAATATTTCAAAAATTAATAAATTTATATATTGGAATTATTACAGAAATTAAAAGTATTGTTTACAAATTTTCAAGCTTACTTTTTACTTTTTTTAATTCGATATTTAAAATTTAAGAAATGAAACATTTTTTTTGTAATAAGATTTTTCAAATTTCTATAAAATTATTTTATCTTCATAGCAAACATAATTTCAAAACCGAATGATCTATTGTATTTTTTTCATTAAGTTATGATTACTTAATAATTTATATGTATTTTTAATTCACCTAGTATATTGTTTGTTTTGGAACTGTAGGGAATTCACTATAAGACGAATGAATTTTTATTCCCAACACCATAATGGTTATGAAGTGTTCAATAATCACTTATTGTTTACTTTTTGTATATAACCAAAGTCGGCTGTTACGCATTTCGATGGCGATGCCATTATCGTCAGAGCGTTTTTGTTAAAAATTTATTCAGTTTGGGAACAATATATGTATGTACGTATGTATAAATATATATATATATATATATATATATATATATATAATTTTGTTTTTTTCTCTTTATTATTAATTATTTATTTTAAATATTCTTTATTTTTTAAAGATAAGTAAAGAATATATAATTTAGTCTTCTTTACTCTCATTTGAAATTTGTCTATCAATTATTATTGTGCAAATGAAAAAAATATTTTTTTGTAATGTACAAAAATTTGCTTAGATCTTCTAAAAAAAGTATTATTTATTAAAATTATATCAACTTAAAAAGTGCTAAATTTTATATATTTTTCATTATGTTCATATTATATTGTTAAATACTAAAGATTATATATATATATATATATATATATATATATATATATATATATATATGTTATATTTTTTGAATTAGACACTATTTATTTGTCTGTTATGGTTCCCATTTTTTTTTGGGTTTACTTACATCTCTTATTTCTTTTGGGTTAATTCTTTATTTTACAGTTAGATTGTTTAATTTGTTTTGTCTAGATGTTTTTTTTTGTATTTTCTCTTATTCTCATTTATTTATTTTTATATTATTGATTATATTTTTTCTTTGATGTCAGTATTTTTCATTTTATGTCTTCTAAAATATCCCTTAATAGATCTTAAAAATCTCATTTCTCTCTTCGTTTTGACCTATTTTTTAATTATTAACTAGATATCATATTCATATATTAATATTGGTAATTCTGTAGTTTAAATTTCTATCATTCCATTTCTTATCTGTTAATACTTATACCTTTAAACCTATTTATTTTATTCTGATTATTGTTATCGAATCCAGATATTTTTTAACATTACTCAATTCAATATTACTGCTCTTGTGTTGATTGTTAATATTTACATATTTTATTCCTCAATATATATATATATATATATATATATATATATATATATATATATATATATATATATCTGTCAAAATGAAATTAATAATAGTTGAACAAAAACATGCACAAATGTAGTAACCTTTTTTATTTGAAAAAATGATTTGACAAAAAATATTTTTAAACAAAATAATTTAATTAACTGTTTCATTTGATAAAGAAAACACTTAAGTATTATATGAAATAATAGATTTTGACTAGTCATGTCATTCATGTGTAAAAATCAATCATAAAAGTTTGTTTTCTTTCACAAAATTGATCGCCTTTGGGTATATACGAGATATATATATATATATATATATATATATATATATATATATATATATATATATATTGGGTATGTATATATATATATATATATATATATATATATATATATATATATCTATCTATGTATGTATGTATGTATGTATTTATGTATATAATTTAAAATAATGCATTAGAATTATTTTACATTTAGACTATTTAGATGAATTTGAAGAGCATTTTAAAGAATATACAGTTGCCAATTTGTCTATAAAATTGCCTTTTTTCCTTTTAAAGCTCCATTCAATAAAAAATGGATTTAAGACTAGGTATTATTTCTGTGTCACACTTAAGTAAAACATACAATTACGTGTTCTAGATCAAATCAATTTTATATTACACGCGTTTGAGTCAAAAGCAAGAACAGAAAGTAGTGCAAGTTTAATCAATAACATTCTACATATATTTATTTATTTTTTTTCGTACTATGGAGTTATAAAATGATCACCGATGGTTGTCATTCGAACAGTTGTCTGTGTTTTATGTACATGGTCACCTGGTTAGATGTACATACTCATTAATTATTATATTACGGTTATAATCATTATCATTGATTGTTGTCCTATAAAAATCATGGTCGTATTGTATATACATCAATGAAATATTTTATTGCGTTATATTTTATAGCTTGAGACGTTTTCATATTTTCATTTTCGTTGAAGATGTTGACCTTGCTGTGAGAAATCTGTGTTTTTTCAGCTAGTAAAATGTGTATGCATTACAATATATCTATATAATTTTGATAAATATATTTTTAAATGAGGAATATTATTTCACATACAATTATTTTAGGAGTAATGTTTCAGTTATTAAATGGATTAAATTTTGAAAATATTTTAATTACACAAAATATTGCGTAAACTAATAACTCGTATAAGTACGATGAAAATATGAGCTTGTGATAAAAATTGTTTCAAATGATGTTATAAATATAAAGTTTATACGTTTTTCTGTTAATTATTATATTGTGTTTATGAAATCAAAATTAAACGTTACGAGATTCTTATTGCTTCAATTGATCTAAGATCCCAGTCAATAATTTCTCTTGTCATCTGTGGTCTTTTCTTCTTGCTATATGACTGACCCATTTTATTTTACATTTTTTACTTGTGATACATCCCTAACATTTATTTTCTTTCTGGTCCATCCAACTTTTTTATCCTCTCTCTCTACATTTTCTATAAAGGTGGCTCAAATGAAACTGAATGATTTAGACATATTACTCTTTACTATCCTTCAGTTTCATTCGGGCAACTCTATTTAACATTAGCTTTTTTCGTCCACTATTGAATGAAAGCTTTTTAAAATTTTCAATTTTTAGTGATCAAATACTTTTTCAATTCACGTCGATTAATATTTCAATGTTTTTTGTCATTATCTATCGAGTGTTTCGTTTTGGTCTATTTTATACTTTTTTTATATATTTTTTTTCAATCAATAATTTACCTTATTCATCGATGGTTAAATCATCTTGCTGGTTGACGATCCATTTTTATTTAAAAGATTTTACTTTCTTGAACGTCTTTAACTTTTATTTATTGTCAAATCCACTTCGTTCCCTTCTTAACTCTACTTATTATTCTTAAGATGCATCTTTCTATGATTTTTTGCTTTTATAGTTTTTGTATTATTTTTACATTGTCTTGTGTGTATATATATATATATATATATATATATATATATATATATATACTCTTATATATATATATATATTTGGAATATTGATTTTCTAACGTCTCTTAAAGAAGTAGAGCTGTTTTAATTAATACTACTATTTAATAATTTAAATAGAAAAATTAAATGTTATTTTACATAATTATTAAAAAAATATATTAGATAAATTCTACATTACACAGTTATAAACTGCATTTTTTTTAATTAATCTATGATAAGATTTGTTATTAAATGGGGTTATCTGACACAGATCTTAAACGATTTATTAATTTTATGATCATTTTTTTAAGAGTGAGTCATTTTTAAAATATGTGTTACCATGTATAAGATCATATCAAGATCACATTTAATTTTATATTAGTAATTACATATTTAGTCATTAATTATAAATGTTTTTATTTAAATTATGTATTTAAAATGTATTTGTCAGAATGAACAAATATATTACATTTAATAACTTAAAACCTACTAAAATGTTTGATCAAGGACAAATGTTTTAAAAAATAAATTTTGTATGTAATTCAATTTTTGTTTTTATCATACGATAATATGGAGAGTAAATTTATTATAATTCAGAGTAATTTATTAATAATTTATTGTTTAAATTCTTATTTAAAGTCTATTAATTTATTTTTATATATTTATTTATAAATAAATATTGCATTATTTAGTTATTAGAGCTAATTTAGTTTTAACACGTTCGTGGACAGTAAAAATTTCAGTTAGCTGCAAAAATAGTCAGGCGATTTTTTTTTTAAATTAATTATGATATCCGAAATTTGATTAGACACATTTTGTAATAGTAGTCAGAATATTATATTTTAATAGTTATATACAATTAATTAAAAAATTAAAATTTTAATTAAAAAATTAAGGTTATATAAAATTAAATGAATAATAATTGACTTTAAAATTTGAATGCTATAGTATTCACGTCTACGAACGTGTTAAACGAATAGATTATTAAACCTAGTCACAAGATTTTAAAAAACGAATTTATTGTTCACTTTAATTGATAATAAATATTTCAATGAAAATATCATCGTGTTTAAAATATTGCAATATAAAATTTAAATTCCTGCTGTTACAAATATTTTATAATCTCACTTTTTAAATATGATGTCATAGCTATTAAAATGTGCAAAAGCAATTAAAGTCACTAATAAGTAACTATGAACATTTAAATAAAATATAGTGTTGAACTAGTGATGTTTACGTCCCTGTTTTCTATGTCTGGAACTGTTAAAATGGATCCAATTTTCATCGATAGTTACAATTCGATATAAAAAAGTCTTTTTTTCATTTGCTAGACATGCAAAAAAATGTTGTAGATATTGAAATGACTCAGCAAGTTCTATTTTATAAATTAATGAAGCACACGTTTTTTGTGTATTTTTCTCATATTTTTTAAATATCAAAAAACAGTAGATTGATCACTTTCTAGGGATTTTGAAATATAAGTATTCAATTAAGATGAGTTTTTCCAATAACGGTTGTTATTTATTATCAGTATTTTATACGTATTTCTTAACCTCTGTTCTGTAGCAATGTTGTATTCATATATATTATACAAGTGTGTATAACAATTCGTATTTATCTAATAATTTATTATATTTAGTAATCAGATGGAATTTTTTAAAAAAAACTTGTTTTCTAAAAAAAATCTATTAAAATCTAATAATTGTTCATTTAGAGAAACATATAGTTCCGTCGATTAAGATTTTAATTGCACCATACAACATTTACGTTATGAAAAACGCCTAATATGAAAATAATTACCAAAACACAGAATCTCAATGGTACGGTCATTAGTGTTGCGAATTCACTCTCATGGTTCTTATTTATCTGTAACGAGATCAAATCTTCTATTTCAACAGCGCGTTCACTTTTACTTTCAGCGAGATTCAGTTTAATCTACGTTCATCGTCGACGTGTAGACGTCCACGCCCCGGGTTATATCGACAATCTGTAAATGTTGTTGCGTATACCGATTACTGTAATATATGAGACCTACACCTATTTTGACCTTGGTACCATCATCTATTCACGAAATATTCACACATGACCTGCTGTCGTACAAATCATAAATACGATCTGAGAATAGAAAGGAAAGCTCTTTTGATTAGTGTTATTTTCGATTATATTTTATGATGACCCTGATTTCTATTTTTTAACGATTGTTCTATTATTTCATTGTAATAGAGTAATAGGTTAAAAGAATTTATTATGTTTACTATTGAACGAATTTATGATTATTAATGTATATTCAAATGCAAATATTTTTTCTATGTGTATAATATATATATATATATATATATATAAATGCACAGTTTGTTCAAAAAGTACCAGGAATTGTTTATTTAAAAGATGTGCATTAGAGTAATCTTAATTTCTTTTTGGGTAAGTTGACAACACTGCATTTTAAGTTTGAGGGTGATCTATTATTAAGTTTGTTTATCTCGGCTATTTATATCCTTCGATCTTAGATACCAAAACCGATTTTAACAATGGATAAAATTGTTAAGCAAAGAGTGCCTTAAATTTTGTGTTTCGAATAAAATTCTTTGTGCCAAAGTGCTAAAAATGTTAAAAAAGCCTATGGTGATACTTGCATCTTAAAAAAGGTCATTTGAGTGGTTTAATACATTCAATAATGGTTTTGAAGTCGTTGAAGAAGATTTGTAGCGTTACAAACGTTCAATATCACTGAAAAAAATTGGAAAAGTAAAGGAATTAGTGTTTGAAAATCGTCGTGTGACTGAAAGAAAAATCGCTGAATATTTTAAAATATCTCTCAGCTCCGTTAATACCATTTTAGTGGAAAGAAAACAAATGGATCTTGCATCTTGGTAATGCACCATCGCACACATTGTCTTTTGTATGGGACTTTAGGGGCAAATGCTCAACACATGTTATCGCCCAAGCACTATATTTTCCAGATATGGCATCATGTAACTTTTTTCTCTTTCCTAGACTAAAATTACCACTACGGAGAGAGTTTTGATATGATAGAGGTCATAAAAAATTCGGTAAAGGAGCTGAAGGTCGTTCCAAAATCAGTTACTGAAAACTGTTTGCAGAACTTGATTAAACGTTGCCACAAGTGTATTTCAACTGATGGGGACAAAATAAATTTATCCGAAAAAATATATTTTAATATTTATTTAACAATTCCTGGTACTTTTTGAATAGTATATATATATATATATATATATATATATATATATATATATATATATATGATAAAGAAGTCAAAATAATGATTTCTTCAGGGTATTAAATTATTTGAACTAAAATTAAAAAAATGTTACAAGTGTGAATGTTTATTTTGATATATGAAGTCAATTCGTTTTAATGTTTCATTTTGATTAATTATTTCTTTAAATGAAAGTAAAAAGTGTACTTTTATTTCAATTTGATTACATTTATTTTCAACGATTTAATTTGAATGAATTAGTCTTTTGTAATCATTGAAAACCATTTTAAAATATTTTGCTAAAAACACTTAAGTTTTAATGGGATATAATGAAACTGCTTGGAGTCAAAGATCGTAATGTGCATTTATTATTGAAAAATTATATAACTCTATATTCAGAGAATTAACAGATGAAAAGAATCCTCTTTCTCAATATGTATAGGCGTTTTTTAAAGCGTGATTGAATTTTAAATTGAATTTTTATCGAAAGTTCTATCTAACCTAAAAAAAATTATATATATATATATATATATATATATATATATATATATATATATAAATGGTCATTCAAAGTGATGCCTATATTTGTGTTTTATTAAATAGAAACACGTGTATATGATGGTGTATAAGGAAACATGTATTTAGTTTCTTTTAATAAAATATAAATCTAGGCCTCTCATTTGGTTGACCTTATATATAATTAATCTTTAACCCGTTTGATACTAGTGTCATATATATGTGACAACCCGGTTTTCATACCTAAGCCCGGCGTCACAAATATATAACGAGTATTCATTATCAGTTTATGATAACTGTTTGTACCAAATCGTGCAGCAAACAAATGGGTTATGTTAAAAAATAATAAAATAGATACAGTATGTTATTGGTCTACCGATAATGACATTTTTAATCATTTAAAACGTTATAAATACAAGTCAAAAAATTAATGAAAATTTGATATCATATTTAAATAATAAAACGACTGGGGTGTGATAGAGGTTTTTCTCCTAAGGCTCTGGCGAACGGGTTAAATTACATTATTATTTACTCTTAACCTGTATTTAGTTTCATAGAAATTTCATAAACTTTTCATGTTTTCTTTATATTAAATAAAAATCAAATTTGAAAATTTCAATTTAATGTTTAATACAAGTATACAGTTAATAATATTTATTAAGTTTTACTTATTTATTAAATTCATATGAAATGTGTTTTTTTATAATTATTTGTTATTCATTTAATTGTATTTAATTTCAAAATTAATTTTTAAATTGTAAGGTGTTTGTTTATTTTCAATTTTTTTATATATTCAAGATACGCCCACACATTTTGTTTATGTATATATATATATATATAATGTATTTGTATAGATATTACTACATATATTTACAGTAAAACATGATATAGTAATTACCTTAATCGATACATATCTTAAGAAATGAGATAAGATCATTAATCATTTTGTATTTTTTAAAGAAACCTGTAATATCAATTTTTACTCAGTGAACAATCATATATTTTGTATTTTCTTTATTTGACTTTTATTGACATTTTATTACTACACTTATTAACAAATGTTATTTATTCAAATTTTCATAAAATTCTTACGTTATGTATGTCAATTATATTATTATCTACATAAATTATTTTAGTATTTAACAAATAGTTATCTAAATACAGTTTGATATAATGAAGATATAAGTACCGGAGGCAAATAAAATTTACTTAACCGGAAATTTTGCAAAGATCTTATTATCTTATTGAGTCATGTTTGAATTATTATTCTACAGGTTTACAGTAAAAAATTAGTATTTTTTTGAGATAAAAATAAATTTAATTAAACCGTGTATATATATATATATATATATATATATATTTACTAGTGGGTGGAGTAGTAGCTACTTGTCTGTTTGTTATGTGGGAGACTGCGTTCTATTTCCGATCGGAAAGACCCACAAGTTTCAAAGTTAAGAGTTTGGCATGAAGTTGACAACCTCATTGTGTATAAACCATTACTGTTTTGTAATTTTCATTTTGAGGAGGTAGTTTGGTCTCTATATGAGCTATAATGCTTATGGGAATATATATATATATATATATATATATACATACATACATACATACATACATACACACATGCACACATGCACACATGCACACATGCACACATGCATACATACACATAATATATAATTATGTATTATTTTTTTAAATGATATAAAGAAGAAAAAAATGTTCATTAATTAAAGTTACAAATTGAAAAAACAAAAAATTCTTATACTTAGTGATTTATTTAAATAAATGTCTAATTAAATCAAAAACTTTCTATTTCTCGATTAAATATTTTAAGTAAACACTTTATTGTTTGTACGCACATAAACGTTTTTATAAAAAAAATGTAGAAATTACTTCACAAATTTCAAACGTTATTAATTACCTCACAAATGCCATTGTTCTATGAAAGTAAACTTGTCATAGGAAACATAAATAATTTTAACTGGTTCTTGTTCTGATTTGTGACAGTATTTGTTTGTGAACCGGACGCATAAACTAGTATTGCACTCCAAATCCTACGACCAAGTTTAGTAAAATCTATTTTAAGTATTTAATGATAGATTATTTTATGACGTTATTTGAACGTCATCATTTTTACGACTTTAATAAACGTACACTTGTAATTAATTAAATCTAAGACGTTACTAATATACATATTGTACATAAATATATACATACATACTTGTGTGTATATATATATATATATATATATATATATATATATATATATATATATATATATATATATATATATATATATATATATATAGCTGTGTCTCTTTTTGTGCCCATTATTTTAATGCGATTTTGAAGCTATGCGGTTCATATTTCCTCTTAACTTCTTTTTATATGGTTTTTTTTAATGAGATTTTGAAGGTATGCGATTCATATTTCTTTTTAGTATCTTTTTATGCGATTTTTTTTAAAAGAATTATTCTAAGCGGTTATTTAATTAAACGAAAAACTCTTCAGTTTTATGAACAAATGAAGGAATCAGAGCCATTTACTTCCGTTTCTCAAACTGTTAAAAAAATTTTCGCCTAGCAAAGGATGGTTAACCGAATTTTTAAAAAGGAATGTACTGAATAACGTGAAGATTACGTGCGCAGTTGCATCGGCAGATGAAGAAGCTGCTAAAAATTTTCCAGAAATGTGAGCCAAAATGATTGAAGATGGTGGATATTGTTCACACCAAGTATTTAATGCTGATGAAACATTGTTTTGGAAAAAAATGCTTAGTTGAACTTATATCGCAAAGTTCGAGAAAAAGCCAGTGGGTTTAAAGCAAGCAAAGATCGAATAACATTGGTACTTTGTAGCAAAGCTCTGGAAATCGAATGCTGAAACCTCTAATGGTAAATCGATCTCAAGACCACGCGCTCTAAAAGGCAAAGATAAAAAACAACTGCAGGTACATTGGATGGCTAATACAAAAGCTTGGTGGCAACTGCAATATTTACTGACTGGTTTAATAATTACTTTTTACCAGAGGTGGAAACGTACGAGGTCGTTTTATAAGTCCGTGGAAATTCCGAAAGATGGCATCACTGGTGCATATCGAGGTTATTTTTAATTAGTAGAACCTCTTGGAAGAACACACATCAAGTTTCAGCCATATTGGTCTATTCCTTTGTGTTTGACAATCGTTGGAATCAAGGAAATCGAGTGATTGTCAAATAATGGACGAAAAAGAATTTCGCGTGTTGATTAAACACTACTTCATTAAAGTCAAAACGCCTCAGGAGACTAAACAGAAGCTTGATAAACATTATGGTGACTCTACACCTTCGATTAGTGCGGTTTATAAGTGGTTTCAAAATTTTCGGAGTGGCCATTTGAGCACAAGAGAACGCCCTGTTGAGGTCACCACTCCAGAAATCATTGATAAAATCCATGATATGGTGATGGATGACAGAAGAGTGAAAGTGCGTGAGATTACTAGTGCTGTAGGCATCTCGTGTGAACGGGTACATAATATTTTGCACCAACATTTGGACATGAAAAAGCTATCCGCCAGGTGGGTGCTGCGATTGCTCACGATCGACCGAAAACGAGGTCGTGTGAAGTGTTGCAAGAACGGTTTGCAGCTGTTTCAGCGAAATCCGCAGAACTTTAAGCGTCGTTTCATCACTGTAGATGAAACATGGATACATCACTACATTCCTGAGACCAAAGAGCAGTCTAAACAATGGGTTATCAAGGGGAATCTGCTCCGAAAAAGGCGAAGACAATTCCTTCGGCCGGGAAGGTTATGGTGACTGTCTTTTGGGATTCGCAAGGAATAATCTTTATCGACTATTTGGAAAAGGGTAAAACCATTACAGGTGCATATTATTCATTGTTATTGGATCGTTTGAAAACCGAGTTGCAAGAAAAACGTCCCCGATTAGCCCACAAAAAAGTCCTCTTTCATCACGACAACGAACCAACTCACACCTCAGCAGTTGTGGCTGCAAAACTAATGGAAATAGGGTTCCAAATCGTTTCACATCCCCCCTATTCTCCAAACTTGACTCCATCGGACTATTATTTGTTCCCTAATATGAAGAAATGGCTCGCGGGAAAAAGATTTTATTCGAACGAGGAGATGATTGCAGGAACGAATGACTATTTTACAGACTTGGACAAATCCTATTATTCGGAAGGAATCAACAAACTAGAGCAGCGTTGGATGAAGTGTATAAGCCTAAAAGGAGACTATGTTGAAAAATAAAAACGATTTATTCAAAAAAATGAAGCAGTTTTTATTTTTACACGGACTTATCAAACAACCTCGTATATGAAGCAAAAAGGTCTCGATTTTAAAATTTTATTACTTGTTGACAACGCACCAGGTCATCCACATTATGTATGAAAAAATGTAAAATAAATTACACATATGTACATATTGCTTTGAATAAAATTAAATAGTTAATAAAAAAATAAAGTAAAAAAGCTTTCAAGACTTTTTTAAAAGACATTCTTTATTTCTCGATCTTTTTATGCGAATTTTAGAGTTATTTCACTTTGTTGATTTGGTTTTATGCGGTTTTTGAAAATTACTGAACATATCCCTAATTTTTCAATGTAAGTTAAGTCTTCATTTGTGCGATTTTTTTAATGCGGTTTTCTGCGGAACGTATCTACCGCATAAAAAGAGACCCAGGTGTATGATATATATATATATATATATATATATGTGTGTGTGTGTGTATGTGTATATCATATACTATATATATATATATATATATATATATATATATATAAATAAATAAATAAAGTAATATAATATGTATATAGTAACAATATTGGTGCACGTGGAGTGTAATTCCTCCTTTATTAGTGCCTTGAATGTATTATAATAGATGTTATTACGTAATATTACATTTTATGCTAATTGGTTTTCCCATAGAACATATAAAATTATGTGAACGTTTACTACAAATATATTTTCTGTTACTAAGTTATTAAAACATAATACTGTTAACTTTTTTTTAATAAAAATTAATTCGTTTCATGCTGCATAGTTAAATAAACTTTTTTTTGGTATAAAATTATTTTCTTAATTATTCAATCATTAAAGATCTCATTCAGAATATAAAAAAATTAATTAAACTATTAAATTAAATTGTTTATGTGTTTTATTTGAGAAACTGTTGATTGATATAAAATTACATAAAAAAATTACAGGTTACCTTAAAAGTAATCACGAGTAGTAAACATAATTGTTTCTTTTTCTAGTTAAATAATTATTCAGTTTTGAATAAATAAAAATTATAAGTTAGAAAATTTAAGTCACAATTTAGTAAATTGAATCAGTTATATATATATTTCTAAATTTATTTATATTAAATTTGTTTAAATAAATTTCATTAACTTTTAGTATTCACGTTTTGTATTTATTTGTTACTAAATCAAATAATCTGTTTAATAAGGATATATAATTTTAATTACTGTTACTGCGTAATTTTATCATGAAATATTAAATTCCTTTATAGAAATATTTGCACATAAATACATGTTTGTTAAAATATCATGAATATGATAATTATTTCTATTTAATTAATTTATGTTTCAAAATGATAATATTGATTTCGTATTTAATTACGTCAATATGTATTTCTATTTATTTAAAATTTTCCAGACAGACAAATGATTACATTGTCAAAAGGTATTTAATGTATAAAACAATATTGGATTCATTAATTAATTATAAGGAAATTTTAATTAATTCTATTTATATGTATATATATATATATATATATATATATATATATATATTTGTGTGCATAAGAAATTTCAGAAAAAATCACCGAAATGAAATTATTAAAAAAAAATATTACAAATTTGTTTACGAACCAGTTAATGCATATGTATATATTATTTTAGTCATTAACATAATGCAGGAGTACAAATTGTATCTCCTTCGATTTTTTTATTTTATTAGCCAATCAAAGTTGTTCAATTATTTTAAATTTCGACTGACGTATCATAAATTAAATTTATAACAAAATCAAATGTGTAGAAATGGACTTTCAAATTTGTTTTAGCTTAATTTTTCTTTTATTTTTGTTTGATTTCGTAAAAAAATATTTTTTATAATTTCATATTGAATGACACATCGGAACGTAAGTATATAGAGATTAAAAATGTGTATAAGTAAATAATCCATCAGCATTTGGTGTTGTTAAAATAAAAAAAGTTAGTTGCTTTTATGTAATTTATATATATATATATATATATATATATATATATATATACACACAAATATATATATATATATATATATATATATATATATATATATATATATATATATACATATACAATATATGTGTGTATGTATCTAAATGTGAGGTTAGGAAGTAATTTATGAATAAAATACAGTTTTAAAAAAAATTTCAAAGTAGTATGGACCAATGCTACCTCCAGCTCATAAAATACACAAACAGTGACTTTTTGAGGATGTAATTGTTATTCAATAATGGATTTTGGATTTTCACTTCCTCATATGCGATAATTTTGTTTGTTTATATAATTATTTAATTAAACATGCGATTTATCACTGAAGATGATTTTGTTGAAAATTCAGCATTTTCTGCTTTTTGTCTTGGTACCAATTAACAAATATAGAACGCAAAAATTTTTCATCTCTAAAATTTTTTAAGTTTTTAATAAACAAATGTAAAATAATAATAGTCGAATATTTGACATTTCATTAAATAATATCCAACTTACTTCCCAATCTCAAATTTTAACACCCGTATATATATATATATATATATATATATATATATATATATATATATATATATATATATATATATATATATCGATCGGTAGTATAGTGACTAATATTGCCACATGTCATGTAGGAGTGTGTTCGAATCGTCATCAGTGATATAGGTAGATGGAGTTCTTTAGCCTTAGTAAATGTAATCTATTAAGGGGAGGTAAACTCTAAATAGCAAAAAAACATCAAATAATGTACAAATGTTAGAGCATGGTAACATTAATTAAAGATTGCAACTTAGATTGAAATTTAGTTTATATCAGCCCACTGCTGAGCATTCATGCTCAGCTGTGAGTTGATATGGATGTTGATTATATATATATATATATATATATATATATATATATATATATATACATATATACACGAGGGTCGTTTGATAAGTATGGTAAAAAAGTAAGAATAACTAAATTGAAAAATTTAATTAAATTAAACAATAAATAAATTTACCATACTTATCAAACGATCCTCGTATATAATATATATATATATATATATATATATATATATATATATATATAGATATGGTATATAGAATAATATGTAAATATAATATATATATATATATATATATATATATATATATATATATATATATATATATATATATATATATATATATATATATATATATATATATATATATATATATATATGTATATTAAATATATATGTATATGTGTATATATGCATATATTGTGATTCATTTCAATTTGTTACACATATCTACATTGACACTGCAAAATTAAAGATAGATATATTTTTTATAATTTCTGATTTAATGTGTAGTTAAAAACAAACTGAGAAATGAATTATTAAAATGTATCCATTCACCGGATGTATTACATAAGATTATCACTTTTGTTAATTACATTAGTAAATATATATATATATATATATATATATTATGAGTGTGTGTGTATGTATACAAGTGTGTGTGTGTGTGCTTTCATGTGTATGTGTGTGTATATAGATGTTCAATGTTAATATATTTAGATTATTAGCAAGGTTTTTGAAATCTATGCCATTCGTCTCATTAGAAATTTAATTTATGCAAATAAATTTACGATAATATTATATTGTTCCATAGGGTCAATATGTATATATATATATATATATATATATATAGTGTCATCCAAATGCGATGCCTAGATTTATGTTTTATAACTATATACATGTTTCCCTATACACCACCCTATACACATGTTTATTTTTAATAAAACACAAATCTAGGCATTACATTTGGATGACTCTCTCTCTATCTCTCTTTGTCTCTCTCTCTATATAGGCTGTTTTTTAAGCGTGATAGAAATTTAAATCAAATTCCTATCAAAAATTCTATCTAATCTAAAAAAAACTCTTATATATACATGCATGTATGCGTGTGAATGTATATATAAACATATGATAAAGGTGTTTTTTAGGTTAGATAAAAATTATAAAATGAATTCAATTTAAATTTCTGTCACTCTTAAAAAAAATTATATATATATATATATATATATATATATATATATATATATATAGATAGATAAAATCATCATCATATCTTCTTATATTAGTCCACTGCTAGACAAGATTTGCATGAATGGATCATTTCACTCTTTGGTTACACTTACCAAGCTGATTAGGCAGGTTGATGAGAATTTTTCATTCAAAGTTACTCCCTAGGCAGGTTACCTTCACTAAGGTTAAAGAGTCTCGTCTACAGTTTATTTCTGACCGAGATGGAACGAATTTTTGTCGTTTGAGACGATGATGGTAGCTACGAGATTATCAGGTAATTACACATACACACACACACACATATATATATATATATATATATATATATATATATATATATATATATATATATATATATATATATATATATATATATGTATATATATATATATATATATATATATATATATATATATATATATATATATGAGAAGAAAATATATAGGACTAAATGTATCATCAATACTAGCAAAAATTTTAAATGTCATTTATTGTATGAAAAATGGACAGTTTTTTTTGGAAATGATGGAATTGAAGTAGAAGTTGTTTGTGGTACTAAAACGTAGTTTTCAAACTTCAAAATAATTCAGTGTTTTAGATAAGGATTAGATTAAAAAATTGTATGTTATTGTTAACACATCGAGATGGAGAAGAATGAGTGAACTTAAAAGAAAACAAAAGTGATTAGTTTTATAATAAGAGTGAGAAATTTCGAATGAAAGTAAGTCGATTATATAGAAAGAGTAAAAGAACATCGAGAGACTACAAAAATTATTGAATGGGAATCTAAAAATATAGAAGATTGTAAAAGTTACATACCTATAAATAGGATTAAAATATGAAAAATGTTTCAATAAGTAATGAAAGAGAAAGATATTGAATCGCTGGAAGAGCGGTTTTGAGAAAATTGTTATCCAATAGTGGGTATACAGTTTTCTTATTATATATAAATATAAATACGAGGGTCGTTTGATAAGTAATGTAAAAAAGTAAGAAAAACTAAATTGAATAATTTAATTAAATTAATGAATTAATGAAATTAAAAAATAAATAAATTTACCATACTTATCAAACGACCCTCGTTTATATATATAAACACATTTTATTGATCAGATTTTTAATCTTTTGAATTGAATTTCGGTTATATTTGTTCTTTTTCTAGTATTTGGACGTACCTATGACTAATATACTAAACTGACTTTCTTCCATTTTCATTTATTTCTTTCTACTCTTTATTTAGTTTTAATGACTGTAAATAAGAAAAATTACATTCACTTATATATATATATATATATATATATATATATATATATATATATATATTACATTCACATATATACATATATATATATATATATATATATATATATATATATATATAGAGAGAGAGAGAGAGAGAGAGAGATTTCACAATCTTAGGTAAACAGATGTAGGATGCATTATTAGAAATGTTCTTCTTAAAACATAGAGAAATATTTGACTCTATAATGTAAAATTTTATTCTGAATTGATATTGTATTTTTAGTCTCTTCCTTATTTCAAATAAGAAATTAGACATTTAGAGAGACCTCAGAAACAATGGCATATTAAATAAGAACAAGGCAAAAGATGTTATTTCTTTTAAGTTAATGACTTGTTCTGAGTATACTTAATTTTTAGGTTATGTTTCTATTTCTTTTAATTTGATTTTCTTCTAATCTGCACATTTATTATACATTATATACATATATATATATATATATATATATATATATATATATATATATATATTTGTATACAGAGATAGAGAGAGAGGGCAAGAAAGTCCCTTCAAGAGGGCACAACTTAATTTTTAAATAAAAAGCTTTTTTTTCTTGAGTGAGTGATGATGAGTGTGCACTCCTGATAGGACACTCTCTCTTTATCCATATATATATATATATATATATATATATATATATATATATATATACATATATATACATATATACACACACACACGTATATAATAAACTAAACTTAACTAATTTGTAATGAAATTTTAACTCAAATGAATTATGACCCTCAGCACTACATTAAATTATGAAGTATTCATATTTCGGTGTTGGGGGTGATAATTCATTTGTGTTAAAATGATTTTGCTACAATTTAAAAACATTTTGTAATTAAATATTTAAAAATATAAACCACTTTAAATGTCATTATTTATATTGAAATCATTTTTTTCAATATTATGTATTTTAATGGAAAGTAATTTATTTAATCCTCCATCACAGTTGATACAGACCACGTGTATATTTGAACACATAATTATACACACACACACACACACACACACACACACATATATATATATATATATATATATATATATATATATATATATACAAATTAAATAAACATGCACTTAGTCACGATCAAAATACACAATAAACGAATTTCTATTAACAATACAACACCATTATGCAATCTTTGTTATAAATCTGCACACACGTATCTACTTATATATATATATATATATATATATATATATATATATATATATATATATATTGATTTCAATAAATATTGTAACATGGCTTAAACCAATATGTGTGATTACAGTAATATGGTATTAATGATTCATTATCAATTCGTATGCACCGAACCGTACAATTGCTCGACATGTTGGTATATTCTAGTGTATTGCGAGTTGTTTTATTGAAAATCAAATATTATTAATGTACAATGTGTTTTAAACAGATATATCGATTTCTCAAAATAATCATGTATAAATAGGATAAGATACTTGTATTTTGCAAATAGTAGTTATTTATATTGTATTGTGACATTCGAATATAAAAGAACACAGTAGAAATATTTACTTTCTTTAAAGGAATGACAATAAATAAGAATACTCATACAAACAGAAATTATGTTTGAAAATTAATGTTATTTTAGTTTTAGAGGAATGTGTTTTTTTATACAAATAATATGATTTATATTTATTTTTTATTTGGTAGATTGATCAATTTATTTTAGTAATAATAGTATTTTTTTCATAAGATCTGCATTAAAGTATAAAATCAAATTTAGGAATAAGAATTGAAATTAATTTCTAAGTTTTTTTCAAAATGTTTAATAATGTAAAATTAGTGTTTTTAATCTAATATTACTTTTTTTACAACTAGATGGCTCCTTACTCATTTTTCTCGTCGACCCCTTGAACTTGCTTCTGTTTAAAAATAAACGGGGCAGGATTGTTTTATTTCATAAAATTTGCATTTTGATAATTCTTGGAAAACTTCGAAAACGAAATTTTCACATCACGCTGGAAATGGTGCTTCATTATTTTTCAGATAGAAAGATTAGAATTTCTTTTAAACGTCACTGATTAAATGATTTAACTGGGAGGGTTTTTTTTTAAAAAAAAATCACTCACTTCCAACTGTACAAGATTTTATAAATGCCTAAAAATAATTTATTATTTATTTTATTTACTTAGAAGTTTGATGAGTGATTTTGACAGTCATGTTATCATCGTCAGAGAGTTACATTATAAAATTTAATAATAGTTTTTTAATAATCATGGTGTGGATATCGAATTGCATATTTATTCCTAAGAGAATAAAGCGAATTATAAGTGATTATTGAACATTTATATAAAATATCGTGTTGTTGGGGGTGAATGATTCATCTGTATTAAAATATTTTTATCAAAATATCCAAACAAATAGTGGAAGGTTAATTCTTATAATGGAAATAAATATAGCTAATATAGTCTTGTAATATAGCTAATATAGAATTTTCTAATAATAATGTCAGAACTTTGACAGCTGGTGGCTGCCATGTTTGAACTTTTTTTAAGCTCATTTTGATATTTCAACTGGTATACTTTGGCAAATTATCGTTTTTCTATCAAATAAAAACTTATTAAATTTATAATGCTTATATAGAGTTTTCAATAAAAATGTCAGAACTTTGACAGCTGTTGACAGACATGTTTGATTTTTTTTAAAGCTCATTTTGACATTTTAACTCAGTCAGTTAGCAAATTATCATGAACATTTAACACTTTAAAAATACTTAGAAATTGTAAAAATTTCAATGAACTTATTGAAACAAAAGTTTAATGAGTTCATTATTTCACAAAATGGATCCATTAATTGACCACCAAGATCACGTGATTTAACTCCATTGGATTATATTCTATGGGATTATGTGAAATCATTGGTTAATGCTGATAAATTACAAATTACAAAATTGGACCACAATTATGTGAAGGAGTGATAGAGTGAGAATGTGAAAGATTAAGAGAGAAATTGTGTTCCATCAATAATGCCATAGAATATGTTTAAAAATAAAAATAATAAATAACTAATTATTTGAATATTTTTTGTTTTATTTCCATTTAAACTTTTGAAGTGCTTATTGGAAAACTCTATATAACTTTTTTACAAAGAAATTTTATAGAAAATTTTTGGAGTAATTTCTCTATCAAAAAGTATATTATTTATAATGTAAAATACAATTATGAACATTATTATCCACTAAGATTTTACTATACTGTAAATCTATTTTGAGTTCTTGATACTGCATGAAACAACCAAAATTGTATAAATTGAAATTGGTACTGGATAAAAAATGACCATTAGTAAACGACATAACATTATTCTGGTCCATGATATTATAATACCAGGTTGCATGTTACAACAAACGCTCTCCAGACATTCTGCCTTTCGATTAATATTTGTTAATATTGGTGTACGGTTAAAAAAATATTCTACACAATTTCTAGCGACTATGAAAATTGATCAAAATCACAATTTTATCAAAATATCAGTTTTTATTTCGATGTTGAATCTACATTTTATTTGAAAGATGAAAAAAGTGATAAAAAGCAAAATTAATTATTTTCATTAATTTAATTTTCTAATTTTACTTGAAATTTACAAATATTTTGAATAATATTTCATAATGTTTAACACTCGATTATATAAGTCATATGATAATTCAATTCTTAATAAATGATTGTTTATTGAAAGTTCATATTTGAAATTAAATAGCTTGAAAATAAATTGATTAATAAAATTTGGAATTAAATTGATTAGAGATTTAATAAATCAATCAGTAACTTAACACTATATATATATATATATATATATATATATATATATATATATATATATATATATATATATATAATGGATTTAAGTTGATTAAGTCAAACAAGGTAATGCAGTTAATTGGTAGCTGGTATTACAGATTTAAGTTTCAGTTGCACAATATACGAATGCGGTTACTTGGTGGGCCGATGAATATATGTATTATCTGTAACATGAATCATTACTTTTACTACATTTAAAATACGGTTGCCTTTGACAGTTGCAATATAATAATTGCACGTTATATCTCATTTACATATATTTATAGCAGCCGTAGGCTTATATCTGAAACAATATGTGACTATTTACAATCCATTTACCAAGAACATAATAAATGTAACAAGTGATAGGAGTTATATAGGATTTAAAAATAAAATATTAATCTAAATCAATATAAAAAACAAACGACAGAATAGAGTTAATACTATTAGAAAAATAATTTATAGAGAATATTAAAAAAAATGGTAATTCATTTTAGGTGGGTTGTTTGTGATTTCATCTGATATACACTCTGTTCAAAAAGTATCAGGAATTGTTAAATGAAACATAAAATATATATTTATTCAAGTAAATTAATTTTGTCTCATTCAAAATATTCCCAATTGGATGTAATAAACATAAGGCAATGTATAATCAAGTTCTAGAAAGAGTCTTTATAAGTCGATTTTGGAATGGACTTCAGATTTTTTATCCAATTCTCTTTTATGACCTGTATCGCATCAAAAATCTCTCCCTGTAGTGGTAATTTTAGTCTTGGAAAGAGAAAAGTCACACGATGCCATATTCAGTGCTTAAGCGATGTCATATGTTTAGTATTTGGCCAAAAAGTCGCGTACAAGAGTAGATGTGTGCGACAGTACATTATCGTGATGAAAAATCCATGGGTTTTATTTCCATAAATCTGGTCTTTTTTGACAGATTGATTCACAGAAACGCTTTTTAATGCTTAAATAATACTCTTTGTTGATTATTTGGAAAAGTGGAAGGAATTTATAGTAGAAAACATCTCGATAATCGATGAAAACAGTCAACATTACCTTGATTTTTGAACGACTTTGACGTGTTCTTTTGGGTTTCGTCTCAATTTTGAAGCGTTCCTCTGTATATTATTGATTAGTTTTTACGTCATATTCATTAATTCTCGTCTCATTACCAGTAATAATATGTTTCATGAATGTACTGTCATCAGATGCTTGATAAATCATCTCTTCGGCTACTAATTTTCGATAGTTTCTTTGCAAAAATTCTGATGTCAGATAAGAAAATATTAAACTCGAGTAGAATTATTCAGTAAAATTGTAATTAGCGGATATAAGATATCTTAGAACAAACCGTTCTGAAACAAGTTTTAGAATTATATGAAATGATAAGAAGAGAAATAAATGGATTTGAAAGGAAACCAAAGTTAGAGATGTTATAGGAATAGTGAAAAGTTTGAAAAAGAAGAGGAGATTACCGAGAGATAAGAGAAATGATTGATTGGGAACTTAGATATATGACGACTTAGAAAGAAACCCATGTATATATGGGATAGGAAATAAGAAAATTCGTCGGAGTAGATTGGAAGAGGAAGGCATTGAATCGGTGAAAGTGAGAGAAAGAGGTTTTTATCTACCAGTGGATTGAGAGCAATACATATATATATATATATATATATATATATATATATATATATATATATATATGGAGAGAGAGAAAGAGAGCTTTCCAAAAAGCACTTCAGAAATTTGAATGGAAATAAAACAAAAAATATTAAATTAATTAGTTCTTTATTTTTATTAATATTCTATAGCACAAATTAATTTTAATCCTAACACCACAATAGACTAAATTGTTCAATAAACACTTATTGTTCACTTATTATTTATAAATATATCGGCTGATGCATTTCAATAGCGACTTCATCATCGTCAGAGCCTTTTTGTTAAAACCTAGACTGTTTGACTTTTTTGTTTGATTTTTTTTTCGTCATTGAAATGCATTAACCGTTATATTTATAAATAATAAGTAAACAATAAGTAATTATTGGAACTTTAATCTATTGTGATGTTGGGGTTAAAATTCATTTGTGTTAAAGTGAATCAACCACAGTTCCAAAACAACAAATATTCTATGGCATTAATGATAAAACACAATTTCACTCATATGACCACCACGATTTTACTTGATATAATAGATTCGTTTAGTCCAATTTTTAGTCACTCTTTCACATAATTGTGGTCCAATTTCTTGAGTTATAAGTTCAATGTTTATTTTTAATGTTTCTGTTGTTTGTGGTTTATCGGTATAAACCAATGATTTCACATAACTTCTCAGAAAATAATCCAATAGAGTTAGATCACATGATATTGGAGGCCAATTGATGGGTCCATTTCATGAAATAATGGACTCATTAAACTTTTGTTCCAATAAGACTATTGTTTCCGTAGATGTATGGCATGTAGTACCGTCCAATTGAAACTACATATTGTGTAAACAATTTTCTATCATTTTTGTAAAAAAATCATTCATCATGGTTTATTAACGGAACTCCATTTACTAACGTGATCGCCAGCTTCATTTTGAAAAAAATATAATCCGATGACATTACCAGATAGTGTTTTTTGTGGTGTTTGTTCGATGATTTGCGGATTGCTTTCATTCCAAATTCTGCAATTTTCTTTATTTAGTGTTGACTGTAAGTTTCACGAAACGTATGATAAGTTGTACGAACCAAATATTGATGTTTATAATAAGTTTTTAACAATTTCTAAGTATTGTTGAAAAGTTGAACGGTCCATGATAATTTTCCAATCTATACTCAGTTGAAATGTCAAAATGAGATTAAAAAATTCAAACTTGGCTGCCATCAGCTGTCAAAGTTCTAACATTCTTATTGGAAAACCTTATATATATTATTTTAAAATAATTTACGAAATATGTATTGTTAGATAAGAAAATATTAAACACGAGCAGAATTATTTAGTAAAATTTATAATTAGTGGATGTAATTAGATTTATTCCAAAAAATTAATTACATCTTTTAGTACTAAGAAAAAATAATTATTATACTTTCTAGTAAAAAATATATGATACGGAAGATTAAAAATAAACGTATTTTTTGCGTTATATGGAAAAATATAATCCGATTTAATAACTACATAGATATAAATGAATCGTTTCTGTAAATTCTTAGAATCTTTTTCTATAGAAAATAATATTTATATAATTGATACTTTTTCTGAAGAAAAGGATCAGTTATATAAATATTATATTATCGTAGAATAGTGTCTTCAGTTTGATTCAGTTACAATTAAATAAAAATAATGTTTGTATCCATTAAAGGAAAATACGTAAATACCTGCACCTACATATGAACTATAAATATTTCTTTATGTTCAAATGGAGAAGAAAATTGTTTTTGCACACGGGGGAGAGATTAAGTAATTCTATTGTAGAAGTACATAAGTGAATTTTATTTGAATATCCTATTATATCATTTGGAATAATACGTTTATATGTTTTATGTAATGCAGTAAAACATATGTGACAATTTTTTTTGCTATAATATTCTATTGTTATATGAATATATATATATATATATATATATATAAATAGAAAATATAATGCAATGTGATATATGGCTAATATCGCATATGTATAGAATTCATAGTGGTTATAAAATCTTCAAGTAGAGTATTTTTATTACTATATACGATATTAAAAATACTTTCTTGAATGATATTTTTATTTTTAACGTAAATGGAAAATATTTCCATATAAAAATGAACAAGTAAAACGAATTCTAATTCTAATAATTTTAGTTTATTTTACAATTGGTTCGACACTAAATGATTTTTATTTATATACAGTGAATGTAATAAGTATTAGTCCCCTTTGTGAATTTTCGTAAAATTTCTTAATTCAATTAAAAATACAATTTGATAATTTTATTTTTTAATAGATTCCTTAATATTACAGCTATAGTTTAGTATATAATATTCCTAAATATTTTAATTTTTGTTTAAATTATAATAAAAAACCTGACATAATATTCACAATCAGCACACAAAAAGTATTCGTCCTCTTAAGTTTGCTTTATTAAAATTATTTTTTTATTCATAAAAAAATCATATTTTATTGGATTTCCTTTTGGATGAAATGACAGCCTCTGTCCTCTTTGGCACCCACTTAACGAGATTTTCTATTGTTGAAGGGGAAATATTTTGCCACTTTTTCTTTAGGCCATTAACGAGATCATTTCTATTTGAATTTGTTCTTGTCCTTATTTTTTTCATCTAATATTTGGGGATTGTGGAAGTGTATGTAAACATTTTTTGATATTGTATAAAAGCCATAGTCTGTATCGGTAGTTAGGGCCGATTATTTTGGATCGTTGTCCTGATAATAAATAAAATCGGTTCTCACCCCTGAATTAATAACACTGTGGTGAAGTTCCTCTTTTGAGATATGAATTACATTTTGTAGTCTATGATTCTATCTATAATTCGCAAGCTTCCTACATCTGAACTCGCCATGCACTCCCAAATACATATAGATCAACCCCCTTACTTTACGGTTGATTTGAGATTTTTTTGTATTTTTCTCTTACCACACTGTCCATTTTCCATCCAAGACAAATATATTATATTTACTTTCGTCCGCAAATATAATTTTTTTCCAGAAAACAAAGGTAGCATTTTTTAAGTTTTTACAAATTTTAAGCGTTTTTTTCAATTTGCATTATTAACATATTTTTTTGTAGTTATATAGCTATGTCTACCAGTACGTCTTAGAAAATTCTTAACCGTCGATGAGCAAATTTGAATAATATTGTTTGCAATGAATTCTTTAGTGATGGTAGGAGCACTTTTCTAGGATTTTTCTTAATATTTTTTATAATAACAAGTCAATCGCTATAATAGGTCAGAGGCAGACGTCCAGATCGTTTCTCATTTTCCAGTGAATTTTTTGTCTTATATCTTGCCATGAATGATTTTATGGTAAAATATGGACTATTAATTATTTGTGATATGTTTTAAGGATTTTTCGTTCTTCTGCGCATTAACAATGATTTTTTTCACTTTCTGTAAGTTCCTTTCATTTCTGTGATATTATAACACAGTTTAAGAATATTTTTTAACTTATTTCTCTCTTTTATACTGCAATTTCTACTACTTATATTGTTTAGTATATAAACACGTTAAAATAATTGTGGATTTCCCTATTTATGAACCTTATATTCAATGTAATTGAAGTTGGGCAAATATTTTTTGCGCGATGATTTTGAATATTATGTCAGATTTTTTATTATAATTCAAATAGAAGACAATTATTTAGAGAATATTGTATACTAAATTGTAGCTGTAATATTAAGGAATCTAATAATAGAAATTAAAATTACCAAATTGTATATTTTATTGAAATATAAGCAATTTTATGAAAATTTACAAGGAAAAATACTTATTACACTCACTGTATATAGTTACAAAAATATTGATCCACTTTTCATATTTAAAAATTCTTTGAAATGTATTATGCTTAAATTCATTTAGATAATTAAAAAATATATTATTACAAATATTTATTATCAAGTTTCAAAATATAATATATCTGAATTAAAAAAAGTTACTTTAAATGAAATTATGAAAATATTAGGTTATGTTTTATGACATGTCAGATTTCTCTTTGATTTCCAATTGAAAAATCAGACATTTTATATTACAAAACCTAATAATTATATAAAAATATTGATCCACATGTTAACTATTCATAGAAAAAGAAATAATTGTTCTATTTGTCTTTTTAATAATATGTATTGAAATCAGATATAATAACCACTTTGATGCAGTAAACAAATTAATTAAATGAAAGCATTGAAAGTTAAGAAATTGATTAAAGTTCGTGTAAGAAATTGAGATGAGAGAAGTTCAATTAGTTCTTTGTTCTATAAAGGATTTTCGCAAATAAAAATTAAAATGGAATTTGGAATATCACAGAGTACTGTAAAAATGTACAAAATTAACAAAGCTAACAATAATTTAATAAACAAAATTATTAAATCAAAATAGTCAAGGATCAATTCTTATAATAAATCAGAAAAAAAATTATATTATGGTAGCAAGAGAAATTTTCTCAGAAGTGAAAAAAGGAATCTGGAAAAATATGTCTTGTTAATATTTAATGAAAAAAAATTTCAATGGTCTTATTATTCGATAAAAATAGTTAATATATATTGTAAAATGAATAAAGAAAAATGATTGAATTTACTAACATATATACATATGAAAACGTAAATATTGGGTTTATACTGAAGAAAATTTTAGTAAAAAATCAAGCTAATAGTAAAATAAAGAAAACTTAAACATTTCACTTAAATTGATGGTTCAATAACGGTGTGAGTGTGGATGGCAACAAGTGGGGTAGACTATCATCATTTTATAAAAGATACTATGGATGCTTATCTAGACATTTAAAAAAAAATGTAGAAAATTTACAATTACAGAACAATTTTTTTACAATAGTATGATGATTATAAGGATTGTGAGACATTTTGAAGAAAATAATTTTGTTTGATGTATTTAGAATACTAGAATCATCCCCTTAATCGCCTGACTTGAAACCTATTGAATATTTATGGGAAAAAATTGAAACAATCATAATTAATGAATTGAAAAAAAATTAGAGTAAGAAGGGATTATACTAAACGATAGTTTTATTATGAAAAAGTAATTGTAATGTATATTAGAAATCTTGTTTTAATCAGAGGAATAGGCAAAATATATGGAATTTAATGAATAAATTTCATTTTCGATTTTTTTTTATTATTAATTTTCAAGCCAATATTTTCAGTGTTTATTTAGTTTTCAGATAATAAATTTGAAGTTGTTTATTCTTTTAATCTATTTATTATTTTCGATTTTAATGGTATTATATTTTGAATCCTATTGAGAGATATTTATATTAATTATTTTTTTTTAATTTCCTAAACTGAATCAAACACAATAATAATAAATTTATAAATATACTAAGTGGATCAATGCGTTTGTAATTGATTGTAAATAAATCATGTATCCCCAATAGTATAAAGTTTTATAAAAATGTTCAATAGTTGCTTATTATGTTTACTTTTCATTGATGAGCTATACTATTAGAGCATATAAAATCAGTATAATTATAAAATATATTTTATTTGTTCTTCTTATTCATTAAATAAATCTTTTTAAAAGTATTTTGTATTATTAAATTCTTTGAATTTTTTAATTAATTAAGATTTATATTTTTCATTATTATAGGAAATTGTAAGAAGAATTTATTAATTAAAAACTTTTGAAACGAAGTTGCATATTCGATATCATTTTTTTAAATAGGTCATGTTTAATTATACAAAAAGATAATGACCTACTTGTTTTTTTAAAAAAATCAGTAGAATATACCATTTTGTTTTAAAAGTATTCAGTTAATAAATTCTTCGTATCATATCCTGCAGAAGTGAAAATCATAGATCTTAAGTTACAAAAGAATTCAACGAATTGAACAATACTAGTAAGTTTTAAAGTTAACTGTTTAATTAACAAGACAAATAAATAAAGTACACTTTATAAAAAATATTTTTCTATTAAGCACACTTGTATGATTTGTAGACTTAATTACTAATTTAGTAATATTATAAATAGTACTTTAGTATTTTTGGTATAAATGAAGTAGTTCTAAAATATTAGATAATTAAAATATTAGAAATTTGGTAATCATATTTATATGATATTTTTTTATAAATTCAAACAAAAATTATATTCGTTTGAAAATATCTTTTTCTATATCATAAATTGTTTAAATTTATTATTGAAAATAATAAAGAATATAGCATTTTTAAATTTTAATAGTATTCTTTATCATATACAATGTTTTGTAATAAAAATCTTATTTCAAATGAGATAAATTTACTAATTTTATGGAATACAATATAATATTTTTTTCATATTTGCTATTGTATTTTATTCATATTGTATAAAAATATATTTTACGATAATTTCAAAGCAGAAAATAATTTTGGAATAAATAGACCTTGAAATAATAAAAACATTTTTCTTACAAAATTTTTAGACTCTTATTCAAAAAACATTTTTTGTATTGTGTCGTAAATTATAGAGTTCTATTATTATTGTACAAACAAACAAAAAAAATCATTTAAGTATGTAAAGAAGTAATAGTAATAGGGATTAAAAATAAAATAATTAGAGTTTCTTTGATAAAATAGTTATATGGTGTGTGTCAGTGAGACGTGATTTTTTCTTTTCTATACAAGAAAATATCAAACGAATTCTTGACAATTAGGTATCAAACGACATATCTATAGACACTATTTATTGAATACTGATTCTGAGAAAATTACGTTGATATTAGTACCCACGCAAATGATATTCAATCTTTGTTTATTACTTTGATCGTTATTTATGATAAATGTGTTCTGTCTTTTTCCTTTTATATTATTAATTATATTTTTTACTATATATATATATATATATATATATATATATATATATATATATGTATTTTGAACTTACTAATACGTTTCTTATAATTAATAGGAACTAACGTTTAAACTTCGAGGGCTAACTAAAGTTATATTCAAGAAACACGATTTTAACTATAGTTTTTTATTGTGACTTTTCCTTGAAATTTCATTTGATGTTTCTTAGAGTATTTTTCCAAGACAATCCTTTTCTAAATAGCATCTTCTTTCTCTCTCTCTCTCTCTCTCTATATATATATATATATATATATATATATATATATATATATATATATATATATATATATATATATATATATATATATATATATATATATATATACACAGGAATACCTTGCATAGTCTGGCTAATCGGTTCCACTGATTAACCGGACTATTTGAAACCGATCTAATCGAAACATTAACTAAACACAAAAAATGTTAATTGGTTCCAAACATTTTTTTTTCTGTTTTTCATTCAATAAAACGAGGGTAATATACTTAAATGTTTGTATGTATCATCAAAATGAAATCAGGGGTTTATACATTCATTTTAAATTCATTTTCAAATGGGTTATTAAAATTTAATTATCAAAAAATCGACTTTATTCTAGAGTTGCGAATCGAAAACTAATAGAAAAAGAAAAAGACCACAAAACTAGTAGTACTGTGCATGCGTTGCGCATAATGTGCATATACGATTTAGATTTTCTTTTTTATTATGTTTTCATAATAAAGGGAAGAATTTGAAAATTTGCTTATAAAAATAATTTTTTGTATTAATTTTTTGAGATTTTTTTTAAAATAAACTTTTTAGTATGATTTTTTTAAGTAAAAATTTTTTTTTGGAAATTTCAAACCATCCATAGTGAAACTGGACTGTGCGAGGTATTATGTATATATATATATATATATATATATATATATATATATATATATATATATATATTCATATATATACAGAAGCACATTCACACATATAGGGTTAAATGGAAATAAAACAAAAAGTATTTAATTACTTATTTATTATTTTTTATTTTTAAGCATATTCTATGGCATTATTGATAGAACACAATTTCAATCATGCGGCCACCATGACTTTGCTTGACATAGTGCATTCGTTTAGTCCAATTTTTAGTTATTCTTTCACATAATTATGGTCCAGTTTCATAAATTACACGTTTAATGTTTATTTTTAAGGCTTCTGTTGTTCGTGGTTTATCAGTATAAACCAATAACTTCACATAATTTCATAGAAAATAATTCATTAGAGTTAGATCAAATGATACTGGAAGCCAATTGATTGGCCCATTTCGTGAAATAATGGACAGATTAAACTTTTATTTCAAAAGACTATTGAAGTTTTTACAATTTATAAACGTTATTAAAGTGTTAAACGTTCCTTGATAATTTATAAAACCATACTGAGTTGAAATGTCAAAATGAGATTAAAAAAATCAAAAATGGCCTACACAAAAGAAGCTATATACATGTTTCCCTATATACCACCCTATACATATGTTTCTTTTCTATAAAATACAAATCTAAGCGTCACATTTAGACGATTATATAATAATATTAGTGCAAGATATTTTATTAATTCAGTATGACATAAAATTATAAAAAAAATTTTAAACGAAAAAATAAAAAAGTGTTTATTAAAAAAAGGTAAATTTTTAATACCATTAATTATATTTATCTTTTTCAACAATGACATTAAGTAATAAATAATATAAAATGAAATGAAAATTAAATATTTATAGAAATGTAAATATTAGAATGTTTGAAAAAGTAGTGCACGAATATAAAATGGCCTTCATCTAATAGTGTATCAAGAAGATTAATAACGATGATCTGTTTTTCATACACTGTTAAAAGTGAACAAGTCAATTTATTATAACTAATTTGAATTTGATAAATAAATATAAATATATCTGAAAAAATATTAGGAGTTTTATAAAATATATCAAATTGAACAGTTAATAAAATTGTTTTATTTGCAGCATTCAACAATAATAACAAATCTATTTACATAAATAATTTGAAACAGATTTTTTCAAGGAGAACCATGGAAGTTTTGACGAAGAAATTAGAATTTTTTTAATAGTTGAAATAAGTTTGTCGTTTCAAATGTCGAGTACTTTATTTAGCTACAACAAGTGGTGCAGAGTAAGCTCCTGGAAAAGCGGAGTATGCGGCTGGAACGGTGTAAGGTGATGCTACGTAAGGCGATGCTACGTAAGGTGATGCGTAAGCTACAGCTGGTGCAGCAGCAACAACTGGTGCAGCAACGGCGTGATTGACGTAATGGGCATTGTATGAAGATGCATATGGAGCTACAAGTGCAGCTGGAGCAATACCAGCAATACCAGCATTGCAAGTTGATACGCACAAAACGGCGATAACGGCGATGAACTGAAATAGAGTTTTAGTCATTAATCATGCTATCAAATTTCATATGTATATAAAGAGAGAGAGAGAAAGAGAGAGATAGAGATAAATAATTCATTTAGTATACACAATATATTTTATTTATTTAGTTATTTAAAATATTTTTCATAACTAATTTTAATTAAAGATTAGATTATAAACATGAAAATAAAAAATACATTTTTTCTAAATTATATCATCAAAACAGTTTGTTCAAATATTTGTTTAAATTTTAATACAAAAGCATTATTTTGAATATATGCTTAATTATCTAACACTTATTCGATAAATATTAGATTTAAAGTCTGTTCTATTTTATTAAGCTTACAAGTTATTAAAAAATGAAATTATTAAAATTTTTATTAGCTCAAAAAATTTTTAGTAGGATTGAAAATGAGTTTTAATTATATACAAACATTTATTTAAATTAAATGGTATTTAAAAATTTATTAGAATAATTTTGAAAATTCTGTTAAAGCATTTTTATATTTAATAAGAGTTTTTCGAATATAATATGGTTCCTGTCCAGATTTTCATTGCTAAGTCGGCGAAATATATATATATTTTTTTAAAAAAGAAAACCAGTAAAGTATGATTATTTTAAAGTACTATCATAAAATAACATTATGAATAACAACCATTCCCCTTGCTTATTTATTGAACGCAACACAACGAACTGTCATGCATTTCATATCCCTATTTAGATTTATTTATTTAAGTTATATATATATATATATATATATATATATATATATATATATATATATATATATATATATATATATGGGTTATCTAAATGTATTTTATTGGAAAAAAACATGAGTATGGGGGGGGGTGTTTAAGAAAACAGGTGTATAGTTTTTTTTTTAATAAAACATAAATCTAGGCATCACATTTAAATGACTCTATAAATAGCCGACCAGTGGCGTAGTGACATGCATCACTGTTTGTTATGTTGGAGATTGAGTTCGATTCCTGGACGAAAATTTCCCAGGTTTGGGTTTTGAAATGAGGCTGATAATTTAATTTTGTAAAAAAAATAAACATGGATATCTGAGAAAAATACCCCACTGTATTAATATTGTTATATAAGACAGGCACTATAAGGGTTAGATTTTTTTCCGAAGTTTAATTACGAAAAGCTGATATGGCCCTGGGTAGTATATGTAGAATATATAAATTGGTTGTGTTACACTGTGCTTGGGAAAAATCCTTAAACCCGTGTTTCTTGATTTGAATTTTAAATAAGTTAGAATTTGTAGGTTTTACTGATTGATGTTTTCGGTCAGAAAAATTTTTAAAAAACCCGGTATGCCTTGGATAATTCACAAGGGCGAGAGCGCCGAGAATTATATATATATATATATATATATATATATATATATATATATATATATATATATATATATATATATATATATATATATATATATTCAAATGGAATGAAAATATTTATTTTCATAAAAGCATGAAGTTAAATACTATTTATAATAAATAGATTTAATTATAAACGTTTCAAATTTATTGAGATTACTGGTATGAAATTTTAATTTCAATTTTTTTTTTTGGAATTTATATATTTTATATATTTGAGTTTAGTATTTACAAAAAAAAAACATTTTAAAATATTTACTGAATATTAATATTTTAAGGATAAAAATGCAAATTTTACATTTCTTTCCTAGCATAAATTTTAAATATATATTAGTTAGGTTGAACTATAAATGTAGCATATTTTTAAAACATATTTTTTAATTCATTATAAATATGGTTGTTTTAAATATTTGTTCTTTAGAGTATAAATGCATACACACACACACTATATATATATATATATATATATATATACATGTGAGTGTATATGTATATATAAAGGTATGATAAATGTACTTTTTTAGGTTAGATAGAACTTTAGATAGAGATTCAATTTAAAGTTCTATCACTCTTAAAAAAACACCTTATATATATATATATATATATATATATTTATATACTGAAAGATAGAAAATTTGAAATAGGTTAATTCTTAAATACTTTAATCACTATTTTCTAATTTCAAAATAATAAAATGTTAACGAATTTGTTCATATAAAATAATCAAAACTGTTAATTTACATTAAAGCATACTATTAAATTTAAAGAATTTTTTTCTGAGTTGTAGAAAATTCAAATTATACCACACTTAACACTAGAGGATAATAAAAATGTTCAATAAATTCTTATTATTCATTTTGCTTGTTTGTAACATCAATAAGCTAATATGCATTTCGACAGCGATACTTTCATCGTCAAAGTATTATTATAAAATTTAAAAGAAAATATTTATAAGATTTTATAACAGATAGTTTGACGATGATGGAATCAATATAGAAATGTGTATTAGTTTGTTTTTATTATAAAAAACAATGTGAATAATAAACAATTACTGAATACTTTTAAATATCTCGTGGTATTATGTGTGATAATTAATTTTTATGAAAAGTAAAACGTTATATTGTTGAACTATTTTATAAATTAAAAATAATATGAGATCAAATTTTTTATATCAAGTTAGAAAAAAATATATACGAGTACTTGAATATAAACGAATATTTAAAAATTTGATATATATATATATATATGTTTGTTATAATTTTCGATTTTTGTTCAAATTGTTAAAATTTTATCCCGTGGTTGTAAAACATTTATAAATAATTATATAAGATTGTTAACGTCTCGTCGATTATTTTTTTTTGATAAAAATCACTCACCACTTTTCCGAACATTTTGAGTATTGTTGTTATTTGTATTGTATTTATCAAACAATGAAACAAGAACTTATGAATGTGTTATAAAAAATATTCCTTATATACTAAAACAATATGCTGATGAATCCCACTCCACATATGATAAAAAAGGATTGAATGACCGTGTCTGAAAATGATCGATTGAAAAAAAGAGGATGCGTTTAATAAACATCATGTTTACTATTGTGTTTCTACCATTTACATGCTTACTGTGTAATAATGTTATGAAGACAACAGTTACCGATGTGTACATAGGCGTTAAATTAAAAACATTCTCACGTATTGATTGAAATTTTAATTCAGTTACATAATACACAAAATCGTTTGTTACAAAAAAAAAAACAGTTATTATAAAGTATCTATGTTTGAATTATATATTCGTATAAGGATCAATTCTTTTTGATTATACATGATAGATTATCTAAAATGGAGCTTTAAGCTCTTATTAATTTAATTAACTAGTTTCTGTTATTAGTTTTTATATTTAGTATTAAAATATTGTTTTTAAAAATTTAAAATGTAAACAAGTATTTAAGTTCTCATTATAAAAGGTTTCTTTTATTATAAAAAATCATTAAGTTCACATTTTTTATAATGCTAGAAAATAATTCAAATAAACTTTAATTACCGTGTTAAATATAAAACAGTTAATAATTAAATTATTGAATAAATAATTAATTTTGATTAACATAGTAGAGTTTTTAGTATGAATAACAAATAGAAAATTGAAATGTCAAAAATGATTATTTTGCATTGAAATACGTTCAGTAAATAATAATTACTATTTATCCAATAAAAATTTCATTCTTATGAAACCTAAATTGAAATTTTACTATTATGTCAATTTACAAATTTCTAAATTTTTATCAAATGTTTAAAAAAAATGATATTGAAGAACTATTTTATAGAAAATATTTTATTTTTTATACATACGTAATTATAATTTTTATTGAATTCATTTATTTTAGAATAAGTTAAAGTATATTTTCATTCTCAATTTTATAAAAATATTAAAGTTGAATATTATTCAACAAAACATTGATTTTTAAATAATTATCGTATTTATTTTCAGTAAAAATTAAAATAATAAAATTAAAAATAATTTAAAAATTGTAGAAAGGTTAATTAATAAATTATATATGGTAATCCAAATGTGACACAGATTTGTGTTTTATTAAAAAGAAACATGTGTATAGGGTGATACACGAGTATAGTAAAACATGTGTATAATTTTTTTTATTTCTTTTTAATAAAACATAAATATAAGTGTGACATTAGGATGATCCTATAGATTTATATTTATTCTAAAAGAAAATCATATATAAAATTAAAATGAAATTAAAAAAATATATTCTATTAAAATTAATTATTGCTTCAAATATTGGACAATGGATTTAAATTAAATATTATAAATAATTATTCAAATTTTATACTCGTATATATATTTATATTTATAAAATCAACCTTTACTTTTCACTACTGAATGAAGGCCTCTCCTAAAATTTTCTATTTTGACTGATCCAATGTCTTTCTTCCAGTAAAATCTGGTAAATTTTCATAGGTAGTTGTATATAAAATGGTGGATTTTCTAATGAATCTCAAGTATATAAAGGTCATTCAAATGTGACGCCTTGATTTGTGTTTTATTAAAAATAAATAAAAGAAACTATAAACAAGTTTCCCTATACACCACCCTATACACATGTTTCTTTTTAATAAAACACATATCTAGGGGTTACATTTGGATGACCCTACATTTTATTCTTTTTCATAAGATCTGTATTAAACATAAAATCAAATTTAGAAATATGAATTAAAATTAATCTCTGTAATTTTTTTTCTTTCAGAATTTTTAATAATATAAAAAAGTAATTTGTTTTAATGTAATATTATTTATTTTTTTACTACTAGGGAGTTTCGTCTCTTACTGATTTTGCTCGTCGACCCCTCGAACTTGCTTGTGTTTAAAAATATACGGAGCACCGTTGATTTGGTCATATTTGAATGACCCTATATAACGTTTTAAAAAATATATTTTATTTATCAATGCAATAAACTTATCTTAATTGAACGCACTGAACTTCTAACGAAATACAGGTTTATTCATGCCAGTTCTGTAGAAATCTAAATTTTTTAAAAAATTTTAGAACGTTTTTTTGACAGCTGTTTTATTGGTAATTTGTTTTCTCTATCAAAAAAGATTCAAATGTTTAAAAAAGTGTAAATCGTATTATTATTGTAATTAAGATAAGTACAATTAAAATAATTTATATATATATATATATATATATATATATATATAAAAGATTTTATATTTTAAATTTATTAAAAAAAAATTAAACTTTAAATAACCTTCAAAATAATTTTATAATTTGTATTAAAATAGAAAGTTCATATTGTTAATGAAATAAAAACATTTCTTAAAAAATACTTTTATTTGCAAATTAGAATATCTATAAAATATATTGTTTTTTTAAAAATATTTTTATAAATTCTTATGTAAAATATCATGGCCAGTTGTTTTTACCTGATATTGAATATAACTAATCGCTTTTTTTTATTAATAATATGAAATTAAATGTTCGAATATTCACTTTCAATGAATTCTATTTTGCAAATACTATTTTTAACTGTTTGCCTTGTATAGATCCTTCGACGTGCGACATACTTTTTAATTCGTAATCGTAACGACAGTTATGCGTTGTTAATTCGTTTGCACATCACTTGTGCTGCGTATCTAAATTATTCCGATATGCAAAAGGAATATTAAATATTCGATTACTTCAATATTCACCTTAGAAAAATAAAATATCTTTTCTATTTGTGGGAATATTTATAAAAAATGATTTTAATACTTTTTTATTATATATATATATATATATATATATATATATATATATATATATATATATGTGTGTATATGTGTGTGCGTGTGTGTGTATTTGTTATATGTGGATATATATATATATATATATATATATATATATATGAGCAAATAAAATTGTAAATATGCCTTTTCGCAATGACAGAAAATTCAATAACAGATATAATAAATCTCAAATCAAATTAATTTACATTAATAATAGAGTTTTAGTTATAATTCATCTTGAATTTATATTTACTTCATATCTAATTCTATATTATGGTTTAGTTTTAATTAAAAACATATTTTTATGAGAAATAAAAATACACTTTTATGAAAATATTATTTAATATCTTTTATGCCTGAAATGATCTTACATTTTTATTTTTGTTCATAGAAATATTATATATTTTTAGTTTATTTAATAATGCAGATAATTAGTTTTTTTATTAAATACAAAATTAATAAATAGCTCTTTGAAATCAATTTTAAAACGTATAAAAGTTTCAGTTGGTGGAATAGTGGCTTGCATCTTCGTTTATCATACATAAATATTTGGTCGAAAAAGGTCCTCAAATAGGATTTTTGGTTATAAAAATTCCTGAATTTTTAAAGTTGGGGGTCTAGTATGGGGCTTATAATCCTATCTTGTGAAAAACATATCTGTTGTGTTGATCTGATTTTATTAAAAACAATATTGATTGAAAATGCTTGTGATGAAATGATAAAAAATCGATAAAGTAAATACAATAAATGTATTATATATAGAAAAATGTATCAAATTCTTATGTTGAAATTTGTAAAATCGTTATTTTACAATGATTTAAGTAGTGTGTAATTTGTATTTTTTAAACAAATTATCAGTATTAACTAATTAACTTTATTATTACGATAATTTCTATTATTTATTAGAGTTTTATTTTATTCTTTATGTCATCCTTTTATTTATTTTTATTTTTTTTTCAAAATTTTGTCTTACGAGGAGGAAGTCAGAAATCTTCAATTTTTTTTAAAAAATATGTATCTCTTGAACAATTGGATTCAGTTTCAGTTGAAACAGCTACCAGGAACTAATTTAGTAGTTTTTTTTTAGTATAACTCAATAATTTTGGAAAATCTTTAAAATGTATTTCTGGAATAGGTTTAGCAACTCAAAGTTTTTCACAGATTTATGATTATTATTGTGAAGAGTTATAACGCTGTAGTTTGTTTTGATTTCTATTTTTTACTGAAAAATTAAAAAAGGTAAAATTAACCATGGAAAAATGAAATTTAACAATGACTTTATTAATAAACTGAATTTAATTATTGTAATAATTTTTATTGCAGTCTTTTAATGGTATTTAAAATTTATATATATATATATATATTATAATTTATATAAATATATATTTTCTCTCTTTCTCTCTCTCTCTCTCTCTCTTTCTATATATATATATATAGAGAGAGAGAAAGAGAGAGAGAAAGAGAGAGAGTTATGGAAATAAAATTGAAGAATGGAGTATGGAAATGTGTGTCTAAATTTTCAGTCTTATTTGGGTTTGCCTGAATGTGTGTGTAATAAAAATATATGTTTTATATATATATATATATATATATATATATATATATATATATATATATATATATATATATATGAATGTATGTACGTATGTGTGTTATATATATTTCATATATTTAAAAATTATGAATTACTACATTTGGTTTTTAACCCTATTATAATATTATAGTTGCACTAATTACATATTTTTTATTAAAGTCCATTTGAATTAAGCTACATGAAGATATTTAGACTATTTTTTGTAACAATGATGTAAACACCATTTTAAGTTATGTAAAGTGAATTTTAATTTAAGTTAGACATTATAATTTGATTAAATATTTCTGAACTTATTGCTTATTGTCCATTTTTAATTGAATTTTGTTTGATTTTATTGCAATACTATCATTATTAGAATGAAGAAAATCTATTTTTTTTATTTTATATGGAACTATAAAAACATTTGAATAATAATTATAGTTGATAATGAAAAAATAATTAAAATATTGATTAAATTTTGTAGAATTTAGAGTAGTGACTAATTATTATTTGAAGTGACTTTTATAGGAGAGTATAAAAATATATATGATTTAATTTGTTTCAAGTATCACATAAATAATTTTTGTTAATATAACTTTAATTTTTTATAACAGATTTTAATTTTATTATAATATAATGATTACTTAAATCCATTATTTAAGTTTATATGGAAAATTTCCAATGTTATTCAGATGTATTTGTCCAAATAACATTTATACTAAGGTATAAACAAAATATTTATTAATCTATTATATTTGTAATTTAATTTATTTTAATACTTAAATGTACTGCACTGTATTTGATAGCATGTACATAAAAATAATTTTCATCTTATTTAAATAAAGTAAACTTCAATAAACCAATAAGCAAATACATACTTTGCCTAAATATTTTAGTATTTTAAAGATAATATAATATAAAAAACACTATCATATCTTTATATATACATACATACACACACACACACACATATATATATATATATATATATATATATATATATATATATATATATATATATCAGGTGTTTTTTAGGTTAGATATAATTTTCGATAGAGATTTAATTTAAAGTTCTATTACGATTAAAAAAACATCCTATATGATATATAATATTAGGTCATATAATATAAAATGTCGGATTTTAATTATATTTCCCATATAATATTTCAACATTTCATATTACACCACCAATACTGTAATATACTATATAATAAAAAATATTATACGTTTTCAAATTGTTAATAAAATCAAATAATTATATTTATAAATAGAACAGAATTTAAAAATAATCTTAGAATATACTATTCTTTAAGAACAGATAATTAATAAGGAAACAGTAAACGTTTTAAAAAATAAAGATAATTGAAATAAATACAATATGAATGAAATTGCATAGCAACATATTTCATATTTTTATTTTTAAATATATCCTCCTTATTTTACATCATTAGACAGATTATTTCAATATATCTTTCAGAGGCTTTTCAAATAATTGATTGTAGTATCTTCGATTTTCTGTTTAATTCTGTTGAATATGATAACCAATTATATATTTTCAAGAATTTATGTAGCTAAACTGTTCTAGAAATTTAAGCTTTCATAAAGCTATTTTTTACATAT
>CP092089.1:9707625-9727625 GCA_029203775.1 Neoneuromus ignobilis | reverse complement strand
CAATGATATAAGTGATAAAAAAATTGTTTAAATATTTTTTTATAATTAAATAAAATTAGTGATATGGAGCTTAGGAATTATCGACTATAGAATTTCTCTCTATCTCTCTCTTTATATATATATATATATATATATATATATGTTATTAAAATTAAATTAACATTTATAAATTATTATTATTTTTTTCTAATATAATAGAAGTATTATATAATTAAGATTTATTACAAAGAATTGCAATAAAATATGAAATATCGTTTTGATTTATTATATCTTAAATTTGATATTTGCAAAGATTATTTAATTTATATTTATTACATTTTTACTAACTTTTTAAAGTTATAAATGTTAATAAGATATTTCAATTACATAAATGATGAAAAATTTATTGAAATATTTTTTTGTAATTGAATTAATTTAGTGATGTTGTGATAAGAAGCTTAGGAATTATTGACTATAAAATTTCTTTTTCTCTCTCTCTCTCTTTATATTTATATATATATATATATATATTATTATGTCTCTATATATTTAAGTATTATATAATTAAGACTTTTAACAAAGAATTGCAAATAAATATCAAATATCATTATATTTTTTTTATATTTCTAATTTGGTTATTGTAAAAATCATTTAATTTATATTAAATACATTTTTAATAATTTTTTAATGTGATAAATGTTACTAAAATATTACAATTATATAAATAATAAGATTTATTGAAATATTTTTTTATAATTAAATTAAATTAGCAATATGGTGATAAGTAACTTAGCAATTATTCACTATAAAATTTCCTCTCTCTCTCTCTGTCTCTCTTTCTTCCTGACAGTTTCTGTCTGTCTCTTTCTCTTTCTCTCTTTATATATATTTATATATATATATATATATATATATATATATATGAACCATTTAATTAAAAAAATATATTATATAATAAATTTCAAATTTTTGTTGTGAACATTAATTAATGTCAATCATTTATTAGGCGCTTAATGATATTATGATACTCCATTTTGATCCACGTGGCCATAAATTTGCCACGATGTACATAAACGTGTCCGCAATTGCAATTAGAATCGTTCAGCAGTTTGGAGCACGAACATATGCAACAAATATTTGTACATGTTTCGGGATTTATACAACATATACAGAAGTAAGATTGCGTAATAACAATGCCGATTATGAATTCAGCGTATACGTCGAGTTGTGCAGAAATCATTGTAGTTATTACATATACGAAACAAATATTAGACAACATTTTCATATAAATATATCTTGATTGTTCTACCGATTATTAATCAGTACTTTTATTTAGTCGTGCTGAAACACTACGTATAATATTTAAATATGTATAAATTGGTGAGTTTGAAAATAGTTTTTAAATTAGTGGACAAAATCGTTAGTGATAATTACAGTTAATGATTGATAACAATTTTTTTTCGTAATTAAATTATTTTTACTAATTAATTTTTTTTTACGTTTAAAGAAGTAATAGCAAGAAGTAATAATTTAAACCAGTTATTAATTGTGAATTATATTTATATATTAGGTTTACCGAAAAGTTCTGTCCTTTTTTGAATTTAAAAAAATACATTTTCAATATATTTATTAATACTTACTGAACAATACAATTTTTCTTTCGTTACTAATGATCTCTTCTTAGCGTGATGGTAATTTGTAAATTCTATTTCTGTAGAATGACTTATCTTTGAAACTTGAGATAACATAATCGGACAGAACTTTTCGGTAGACCTAATATTAATTATTATAAAATGTGTTTACAAATATATATATATATATATATATATAATTATTGCTCTTGTAACATTAGTAATTGTGTAGTTTATTAAAATAATTGTTATCATTATCTGTATTGTATTTTTTTAAGCGTAATAAAACTTTAAATTAAATCTTTATCGAAAGATTTATCTAACCTAAAAAAAACACTATGTATTTTTGTCTTTATTCATGTATATATGTATATATATATATATATATATATATATATATATATATATATAAAGTGTTTTTATAGGTTAGATAGGATTTTCAATAGAGATTCTATTTAAAGTTCTATTATGATTAAACAATCATTATATATACTATTTATATATATTAAATTTTAATATTTAATCTGTAGTAAATAAAATAAATTAATTTAAAATGTTATGAAATTTAGACTTGATTTTTATGACATTATTAGTGATAAATTATTTAATTATCTTAATAGTATCATAAAATAAAATATTTTTTTTAATATTATCATCGACAAAATTTAAAATTAAGGAAATAATGTTTTAGAATTAATGATAATTTTAAAATTAATGTTCAAAAATTATCAATAAATTACCAATTATGAATTATTAAGATACGTAGTAATTATGTAAATAAATGTATTCTTTCTAATATATATATATATATATATATATATATATATATATATATATATATATATATATATAGTCAAAAAGTAAAGCATAGATTTGTGTTTTATTAAAAAGAAACATGTGTATAGGGTGGCGTATAGAGAAACATGTGTAGAGTTTATTTGGTTTCTTTTTAATAAAACACAAATCTAGGTGTCGCATTTGGATGATCCTATATATATATATATATATATATATATATATATACAAGATAAAAAAAATTCAATTTCAGATTGTTGTTTTGTTTGCCATCGTGGCTTGCATTGTTGCAAAACCAGCTCCTGGCTTAGCTTCGTATGCAGTAGCTGCTCCAGTTGTAGCTTCCAGTTCTCAATTTATTGCTCGAAATTACAATGGTCTTGCAGTAGCTGCACCAATTGTAGCTGCTGCTCCTGCTGTAGCCGCTGTACGCGCTGCTCCATTAGCAGTAGCAGCTCCATTCGCTTACAGAGCTCCTTTGGCTTATAGTGCACCGCTAGCTTACACAGCTCCTGTTGCATCTTATGCTACTGCACCTTTAATTCTGTAATTTCCATCAAGTTATATATATATATATATATATATATATATATATATATATATACACTGGAATAGAAAATTGACTGACTGACTTAAAAAAATGTACACAATTACGACTAAATAAAAAAGTGGTTTTTAATTGCTTGTTTAAATATCTACCTTATATTTATTTAAAATAATTAAAATATTGTTATATTATCAAATGCTTCATTTTGTGAAATTGTTTCAAAATCAATTGTTAATGATTTTTGATGCTTGATGTAATTCTACCTCATTCAATTTATAAAATTAATTTGAATAATACTAATGTATGATGAATAAACATATATAATTTGTATTTATATTTGTCAATTTATTGTTATTCATAGTTAGTTGTGTTTAAAAAAATATTTAATTAATATTTCTTAATAATTACTCAGTATTTCTTAATTTGAACCTATTTGAAATCGATTTAATTCAATTTTACAATAATTATAATACACTCTTCTTAGAGTACTTATTTTATATGTTGTTTGCTGGTTATTGTAAAATTTTGAATTTTTTTCTAAACAGATCCCAAAGATATTCAATGAAATTTTGTATCTAGTGATTATTGTAACTTTTGTAGTATTGTCCAACAATTGAAAAGTTAAAGATGTAATATATGAGTGATATATTTTGAATTAATATATTGATAAAAGTGAGATGTGTTAGTTATATAGATGTTTTTTAAGCTAATAGAACTTTGAATTGAATCCTTATCTACAGTTTTATTTAACCTAAAAAAACACCCTTAACCACTTGTGCTGGAATAACGTGCTATACACGTCAACTGCTATCTGTATAAAATTCCGATAAGACGTACATAGCACGTCGTGTGATTTTTGCTAAGTTAAATTAACATTGGAGTTCAGTTAGCAAGTGTCATACTTCTGTTTTGAAGCCATACAAGTCCGTTTTTGTAGAACTTCATTAATTTTATATATTTTCATTGAATAATAATCAAGTAATTATAATACACAATATTTTTTTTATTATTATAAAGAACTATTTTATCCAAGAACTATTTTATTCTGATAATAGTGTATCAGAAAATGTTGTACTGGATTTATGTAGACCTTTAGTTGATTTTGAACACACCCTCTTTTTAGATAACTGGTATTCGTTATCAAAACTGTATCGGAAATTACATTTACAAAAAATTAATATTATCGGAACAGTCAGATCTAATAGAAAGAATATGCCAAAATATCTCGCAGCGACAAAATTTAAAAGATTTGAAGTTTTTTCAAGATCTTGCAATAGTTTCTTAGCTGTAAAATGGAACGACAAAAAAGATATATATTTGCTTTCTTTAAAACATTCCAACGCAGAAATGATTACAACAAAAAAGAAAAAAATTAGAAATTTTACCGACCAAAATGAAAACATTACAAAACCTAATATAGTTTTAAATTACAATGATGGTATGGGTAGAGTAGATCTGCAAGATAGTTATTTATCATCTTTTCCTTTAATGAGAAAATTTGCAAAAAGTTACAGAAAAATATGATTTTATTTAATGGATGTAGCATTTTTTAATACCTATATTTTATTCGATAAAATAACAAACGTATCAAAACTCAAGAAATATTTCTTTTCAAAAATTATTAATATTATTAATAAATTTTGTTAATCAATTTAAGAGTTTTACTATAATGTAAATCTGTATGTGTGTGTGTCTAAAACTTAAAAAAAATGATTTCAAATATCAACTCGCTGAGAATTGTTTTGGATGGGTTTGCCACGCGCATATGTTAATTAATTGCCAGCGCAAGTGGTTAATATTCCTTTATATATACATACACACACACACACACACACACACACACATATATATATATATATATATATATATAAAAAGAGTGTTTTTTAAGTTACATAGAACTTTCGTTAGTGATTCAATTTAAAGTTTTATCGCGCTTAAAAAAAACTATATATAGATTTTTAGATTTTTTTTAATTTCGTCTTAAAATATTTCAACAGATCATTTAGTTACTGACGATATCAATGAAAATAAATTTCCCAAATTCCTTTTATAACAAGTAAACCAAGACTTTTATTATTCAATTTTTATATTTTAATGCAGTATTAGTTTTATTCAATGGATATTTGGTTTTCTTTAAATTTTCATATATCTCTCTGAACCAAAAAAGGGAAAATTTCGTTTTATAAGCAAAAATTAAATTGTTCTAAAATTTTTTAATTTTATTTCTTAAGCTTTTATAAATGTTATTTTTTTACTACAATTAAATTTATTTTGTTAATAGACATTGTTTGTTTTACACAGTGATTTTTTTTATTTATATAGGGGTCTCTAATAAGCATTTCAGAAATTTAAATGGAAATAAAAAAAATTCAATTAATTAGTTATTTATTTATTTTATTTTTAGGTATATTCTATGGCATTTATGATAGAACAAAATTTCACTCATATGACCACCATGACTTCGCTTGACATAGTGCATTCGTTTAGTTCAATTTTTAGTCACTCTTTCACATAATTGTGGTCCAATTTCATAAATTAGACGTTCAACAAATGAATTTGAACCCTAAAACTATAATAAATTAAAGTGTTCAATAATCACTTATTGTTCACTTAATTATAAATTATATAATTATAAATAATAAGTGAACAATAAGTGATTATTGAACACTTTAAATTATTGTAGTGTTGGGGCGAACATTCATTTGTGTAAAGTGAATCAGCCACAGTTCCAAATCAACAAATAATTAGACGATCAATGTTTATTTTTAATGTTTCTGTTGTTTTTGGTTTATCAACATAAACCAATGATTTCAGATAACTTTATAGAAAGTAATCTAGTGAAGTTAGATAACATGATCTTGGTGGTCAATTGATGGGACCATTTCGTCAAATAATGGACTCAATAAACTTTTATTTTAATAACTGTATTTTTCCGTAGATATATGACACGTAGCACCGTCCTGTTGAAACCACATATCGTGCAAACTATTTTTAATAATTTTTGGAAAAAAATCATTTTTCATGGTTTGGTAACGCATTTCATTTATTGTAATGTAATATTCAGCTTCATTTTGAAATATTCACTAACATAAGCAATATTGGTCTCAATTCTTATATTTCTTCTTCTTATAACCATTGCTGTAACATATAGAGTAAAATTGTTTTCAAATTTGTCAACAATTCGATGAATGGTACGTACTCAGGATACAATTTTAATTTATAGGTACAATAGTACATAGTCAGCAAATCGTAGATGTGGTAAATATTCTCTATTTATTGTAATATTTCTATTTTAATAGTTTATCTCTCTCATTACCTGTTCTAGAATTTCATTAACCCTTTAACTGTTTATGTCGAGTATACTCGTCAGAGCGAAACGAAAATTTTTCGCATAATGTCGAGTATACTCGTCGTGAAGATAAAAAAAATCGCATTCGTATTATTATTAAACGAATCAACTGTAATTTTTTTTCCCTGAAAAAGGGCAAATAAAGATCTTTTAAAAAATGTACATTTTAGAATATTCGTTAGTCTGGCAATCTTATTTATTTTAATACACAATAGCTTGTATTAAGCTGAAATAACAAATTCTGGGGAAGTACCGTTACAAACGATTTTTTTATCAATGAAATAAATTTTGTTTGTTAACAACGAATAAAAATATATATTTTCTAAAAAACCAACACGCAACTTTTGATTTTTAATCATAATTGCCTACTTTTATAGGGAGAAATATTTTACTCGGTTTATGTCGAGTATAGTCGTCTTCGCTGGAAAATAATTAAGCAGGCAGAAAAAGTTTTTCGAAACAAAATTAAACAGTTAAAGGGTTAAGTAATTCGGACGATAAATTGTCTTCTTGTCTGATTCCTTCATCGAGTCTGATTTTGCTTGAGACTGTTTTATTTTTATATATTTCTTCTATAAATTACAGATAACTTTTTTCTCATTCAGAGATAAAAACAATAGTGTAATGTTTTAATTAACTATTATGTAACTGAATCAAACGTTTTTTTCAAAATCCACCAACGCTAAATGTAACAGTTGTTGTTCATATTCGTTGTATCGTTTTTCCAATTCCTGTAATATTTAAAGATAACTCCTTTTTCTAAAATTTGATCTCAGACTTACCTGTTTTCCAGATTGCTAGTAGTATAGTTATTTTTAATTTTTTCACTAGTACTTGACTAAATGCTTTATATTTATGATATTTTTCTATAATTTTTATATCAGTTTCGTCTCTTTTCCTATGTAAAATTATTAATATGATATTTTATAGGGGTTTCCAATAAAAATTTCAGAAATTTGACAGATGGTGGCAGCCATGTTTAAATTTTTTCAAGCTCATTTTGACATTTAAACTTAGTATAGTTTCGCCAATTATCATGTAATGTTTATTAATTGGCCACCAAGACCATTTGATCTAACTCCACTGGATTATTTTCTGTGGGATTATGTAATATTATTAATTTAAGCTGATAAACCACAAACAACAGTACCATTATAAATAAACATTAAATGTGTTATTCATGAAAGTGGACCACAATTATGAGAAAGAGTGACTAAAATTGAACTAAACGAATACACTATGTCAAGCAAAATCGTGGTAGTGTTATGAGTGAAATTGTGTTCCGTTATTAATACCATAGAATATGCTTAAAAATTAAAAAAAAAATTAATTAAATACTTTTTAATTTATTTCCATTTAAACTTCTAAAGCGATTATTGGAAAAATCTATACTATGTTTTTGTGATTTTTGTTTAATTTAAATTTTGAGAATTTTCTATTAACTCTCTTTCTCTCTCTCTCTCTCTCTCTCTCTCTATATATATATATATATATATATATATATATATATATATATATATATGATTGGAAATCTTGATATATAATAAGGCTTAGAAAAAGATCCATGGATGTATGAGACAGAGAAATAAGGAAATCCTTTGGAATGGACTGGAAGAGAAAAGTGTTGGATTGGTCGAAGGTGAAGGTTTTTGGAGAGATATTAATTTAGTAGTGTATTTAATAGAGGGGCTCGTGTTGCTGTGTTGTTGTTGTTGATTATTATATATATATATATATATATATATATATATATATATATATATATATATATAATGTATGTAAAAAGATATACTGTTGTATAAAGAACATAAAGGATTTAATTGATTTTTTTCAAAAAGAATTTTGTTGGACATTTACTTTTATACATTGGTGGTCATTGTGCTTGATTATATTGTAAACATACAATAATAAATTTCATTATTATGAAATATAATACAATTGAACCACATATGGAGATTTAAACAATAGTTTAAATACATCCTTTTACCCACGATTTTCCGGTATAATATAAATATACATTTACAAAATATATTATATCATAGACGATATTGTTGTCAAAACAAATTATTATGCAATAATTCCTGAAATAATGTTTATTTATTGAACTGATTCATTATTATTGTTATATGACACATATTCAGGATATGTTAGTTTAGTGTTCAACTTCTTTTATAAATAGTAATGTTAATAATTTCATTTGTTAGCAATTAGCAATCTAAAAATAATATTACGACAATTTGAAAACATTTAGAAAGGAAAGTTGTAATGATTTATGATAAATTAATGTTTATCTTTTAAAATATTTTATTCTTGTTAAAAATCTTATTATATTTTCCTCTCTAATGAATAACTCTATTTATAACCCTTTTCCGTACAATGATTTGAGCGTGTAATCATTTCTTTGGAAATGATTTACAGCTCACTGCACAGATTTCCTACCATGAAGAAACTACTTTTCCACATAACTCTGTTTCTCTCTATTCCAAAAGTCCTAATGGCATAGTGTTTTTCAGTGTAGAATTATCCTTATAAATTATTATTAATAAATTCAAAAAAATTAAAAATGAATTTTTTGAGTCCAAAAATAATTATTTTCCTAATGTTTTTTAAAATTTTCTAACAGCATATTTCAGAGGATTAAAAAGATTTTTCCTGTTACAGTTCATCAATTATCCAGATATTTTAAATTTTTGATATTAATATTGAAACAACTTTACTAATTTTTAATTTAAGTTTAGAATTCATTGCTATATGATATTAACACATTACGGTCCGGGCTCTTTGCACGAAAATTGATGCATGTAGCCGGCATATTTTAAAGCGATTTAAAGAAATCTTTGGAAATGTAGGGTTAAAGGTTGAAATTTACTGTTATCGTTTGTTTTAAATATTATTAAAGCACGCAGTATTAGTCTAGTCGATAAGAAATATTATTTTTACCATATATATTGCAACACATGTTTATATGTCGCAGGCATTTAATGTACAGTACACAAAACACTATTTATAAGTCTCCGTCATTTCACGAGCAGTCAACAAAAAAAATATTTTTATGTCTCCGGATGGTAATGTGTTAATAAATAAAAATAAAATAAAATATTTTTCTAAGTCCAAAAACAATTATTTTTTAAGGATTTTAAAATTTTCTAGTAGCATATTTCAGAGGATTGAAAAAATTTTCCTATTACAGATAATAAATTATGCAAACATTTTAAATCTTTGATATTAATATTGAAACAACTTTATTAATTTTTAATTTAAGTGCAGGATTCATTGTTAATATGATATTAATAAATAAAAAAAATTAAATATTTTTATAAGTCCAAAAACAATTAAATTTTAAGGTTTTTAAAATTTTCTAGTAGCATGTTTCAGAGGGTTAAAAGATTTTCCCTGTTCGAGTCAATCAATTATCCAGATATTTTAAATTTTTGATATTAATGTTAAAACAATTTTAATAATTTTTAATTTAAGTATAGGGTTCATTGTTAATAGATATAAAGTGTATTTGGTAGATTAAATTTTAGTATACATACTCGTATACATATACGTATTATTTCATTAATGATTTCATTAATGATTTATTGATTTCATTTATAAAAGGCATTATAATAAAAATAGAGATAATTAAAATGTAATTTTTTAGTAAAATTTGAGTATCAGTACATCTACATTAAATTGAAAAAAATAATTTTAGAAAATTATCAGTTGTTCATTTTTATATATAATTAAAAAAAATGTCACAAAGAAGTTTAGAATGTTTTAAGTTTGAATAGAAAAAGATAATAAAGAGATATATTGAAAAATTTATAACCATAATTAAAAAGAGTGTAAGTAATGTTAAAAATGCTTATGTCTCTTCTTTATTATTTTTTTAATTGTTTTTCCTTAACCCTGATAAAATAATTACAGTATTTAGTAATTTCTATACTAAGTATTTTTGAAAATATTACTATGTTTATTATTACTGAAAACAAACAAATTACTAATATAGGGTCATCCAAATGTGATGCCTAGATTTGTGTTTTATTAAAAAAAACATGTGTATAGGGAAACATGTATATTTTTTCTTTTTTTTAATAAAACACAAATCTGGGCGTCACATTTAGATGCCACTTTATTATGACTATATTAAATTGAAAATAATAACTTTGTACGTTTACTATTGTTTTTATTCAAAAAAGTTTTCACCTTCAAATTAGAGGTTATATTTCATATTTTTTTTGCAAAGGAATAATGAATAATTATTAATTTCTAACACATTATCATTAAACATATTCCATGTAATCGAGTATCAATGTTATATGCAAGTTTAAGAAACAAAGTATGATTCAAATATGTTGACACTATTATAAAACGAAGTAACATTAATGCGTGTTTACTTGACCTGGATCTCTTACTAAATTTCTGATTGTTATTCGTGGCGTACATCATCTATTGGCATACAATTATTACATCACAATCAATTGTTACTTAACGATTCCAAAATAATATTGAAAAAAAGATGGCAATGTTCTTACCAATTTTATTGACATCAGGTCTCTTTTTCATTGCTTTTCAATTAGTGATAAAGTTTTCAGTGACAATCAAACCTCTTACAAAAAACTGATGATAATTAGATGTTGTTGTGGGAGGTAACTGTATATAAACCATTCAGTTGAGATGAAATTTATCAGTAAACAAACAAATCGTTTTCTATACAAACAAAACTCAACTCTAACAATCAAAATGTACAAGCTGGTGAGTTGATTAAATTTCACGTTATTATAAATTAATTAATTATTAAAAAAATAAAAATTTTATTTTTTCAAAAAAATATATTGTAAAAAACAATTGAGAAAAGTATATTAGTTTTTATTCAATTTTTTCAAATAATGCTAAGTATTTTTCTATTTGAATTGTTATTTTTTTGCATATTAAGAGTTTTTTTTTAAGTTAGATAAAACTTTCGATGGGGATTTAATTTAAAGTTCTATTATGCTTAAAAAACATCATATATATATACATATATTTATGTATATATATATATATATATATATATATATATAGGGTCATCCAAATGTGACTCTTAGGTTTGTGTTTTATTGAAAAGAAATAAAGAAACTATACACATGTTTCCCTATAATCACCCTATATAATTTGTTTTTAATAAAACACAAATCTAGGCGTCACATTTGGAAGATACTATATAATTTTATTAGGAAAAAAACATATTAGCTATTAGTTATATTAACTGTCTTATAAAACATTTTAAAATTGTTTTAATTAATCTTCTGTTGAAAGAGAAAATTTGGGGTTGAAATATAAATAAAACTGTAATTTTTAAATTGAGAACATAATCAGTAGATTCTTATTAATTTTTTACTTAATGTATTATATATATATATATATATATATATATATATATATATATATATATATAGAGAGAGAGAGGGAGAGAGAGAAGATTGAAATCTTTATTTTATAAATTTTTATTAATTATAAAATAAATGTTAAAAACAACTTTCTCGATTTTTTTGAAAAAATATGTTGTCATTAAATACAATGCTAGAAATCTTTTATTAGAATAAATTTCTCAAGTTTGTAACTAAATTTTATCTTATCTATATATTTTTAAATGTTTTAATAAACACATTATATATATGATCTTCTTAAGAAAATAATGATATAAACTTTAGAAAAAAGTATAAAATATTTCTAATGCATCTTTTTGTTTAAATGTTTACTAGAATTTTATTTTAATATAAAATTATATAATTAATGAATTAATCTTGTTTTTAAAATATCAAAGTATAAACAAATAAAATCAAAATATAACTTTAACTGAGAATTTACTCATTATTATTCGAAACTTTTTTTGTCAGGTGAGAAAAAAGAAAGTTTTGGTTTACACCATTTTTAATTTGCATTCAGTCACTTGAAATATTTTGGAAGTATTATAAAATATATTTATTTATTAAAATATATAAAAAATTGACAAAAAATTTCGTTAACTGTAACAGTATTTTCTTTAATTTTGATATTTTATATTATTTTTGAATCTAGAATATTATTTGATTTCCTGATTATGCAAATATTTAATTCATTATTTTTAATTATGTTAAAAAATAAATTTTAATTGCATATATATATATATATATATATATATATATATATGCGTGTGTGTGTGTGTGTGTGCGGGTGTATGTATGTATTATGAATTTTTTTAGTCACTTCAGTTAACTGTTTATATAAATATAAATAAAAAATATTTTTATATTTATATATAATTAAAAATTTCATCTATACATTTTTTTTTAGTATTTTAAATAATATAGGGTCATCCAAATGCGACGCTTAGATTTGTTTCATTAAAAAGAAACAACATGAATTAAGTACATATTTCTTTTTAATAAAACACAAATCTAGGCGTCACATTTTGATGATCCTACATATTTAAATATTAAACTTGATTTTATACTCAATTAAAATATTAATTAATTTTTTAATATAAAATTTAATTAAAAGTTAACAAAACAGTGAAAATAATTGATACAGTTTATTTATCTGAGCTTTTATATAAATTTATTACTCACTTTCAAAACACAACATTTTATAAATTTGTTAATAATTATTTATTGTTAAATATTGTTGTTAATTTAAATTGCCACACCATGAAAAACTATTTTAATTATATTTTATTTGTATTAATGAAATAAGTAATTGATAAGAGATTATTTGTCACATTTATAAAATTTTGTGATGTTGATAACAGTGATTCATTTTGTGTAAAAGTGATTTAAAATCCTTGATATTAAATTGCTTATGGATTTGTTCATATTTGCTCATGTTTAATATCTTTTTATAAAATATAGTTAAAAATAACACTTAAATGAATTTGAAGGTTTGCTTCTTCGCTCTTATTGCCATCGCATGTGCTGCTCCAGCAGCAAAACCCGGTGTTGTAGCTGCTGCATACACTGCCCCTGTGATAGCTGCTCCTGCTGCATACGTCACAGCTACAAGTTCTCAAGTGATCGCACGTAATTACAATGGATTAGCTGCTCCATATGTAGCAGCTCCAGCATTCGCTGCATACTCGGCTCCTATTGCCTATACAGCACCAGCAGCAGCTTACACATTACCAGCCGCTTATGCCGCAGCTGCTCCAATTTTGTTATAAGCGATAATGAATCACATTTAAGTCAAATGTTATGTTGACTATATGTGTATTGTTGTGTTTATATGGTCATGTTGAAATAAAATCATAAGCAGATTACATTAATAACGTTATATTGTTCTTGCGAAATATCCGATACATATTTATATGTACATATGAATCAATATTGTCACCTTTCCAAAAGTTTAGTTTCCATAAAGATATGTTCTATTGGGTCATTCAAATGTGACGTTTAAATTTGTGATTTATTGAAAAGAAACTATAAACATATTTCCCTATACATCACTCTATACACATGTTTTTTTAATAAAACACATCTAGGCATTTCTTTTGGATGACTCTATATATAAATATATATATATATATATATATATATATATATATATATACGAGGGCCGTTTGATAAGTATGGTAAATTTATTTATTGTTTAATTTAATTAAATTTTTCAATTTAGTTTTTCTTATTTTTTACCATACTTATCAAACGACCCTCGTAATATGCAAATTTATATTCATTATTTTTTATTTTATTTACTTTTTCAAAGTTTTGAAAAACTTATTTACAATATTATCAATTTTCTATTACAATATCATAAAATTTTTATACACTGAAAGCAATTTTTTCGAATTAATTTTTTAATTCTTTGCGAATGATAAGTTTTCAAATATATTTGCTGTATGAAACGAGATTATATTTCGAAAACTTAAATGTAAGATATTAATGAAAATTGTGTTTTATGCCAATTTTATTAATATTATTTGACAATAAGAATATAGGTGCAATTTTTTTAGGATTAATTTTTTAATTCTTTGCGAATGATAAGTTTTCAAAGATATTTGCTGTATGGAATGAGATTATATTTCGAAAACTTAAATATAAGATATTAATGAAAATTGTGTTTAATGCCAATTTTATTAATATTATTTGACAATAAGAATATAGGTTTTTTTTTAGTATGAATGTCAGAACTTTGACAGCTGGTGGCAGCTATGTTTGAATTTGTTTTTCAAGCTAATTTTGACATTTCAACTCAGTATAGTTTAGCAAATTATCATGAAACGTTCAACACTCCAACAACGTTTAGAAATTATGAAAACTTCAATAGACTTATTGAAACAAAAGTTTAATGAGTCCATTATTTCACGAAATGGATACATAAATTTTCTACCAAGATCATCTGATTTAACTCCATTGGAATATTTTCTGTGGAGTTATGTGAAATCATTGTTTTATGCTGATAAACCATAAACAATAAAAATAAACATTGAATGTGTAATTTATGAAATTGAACCACAATTATGTGAAAGAGTGACTAAAATTGGACTAAACGAATGCACTATGTCAAGCGAAGTTATGATGTTGTCATATGAGTGAAATTTTATTCCATCATTAATCATATAGAACATGCTTAAAAAAATAACTAATTAATTGAATATTTCTTGATTTATTTCCATTTAAACTTCTGAAGCTCTTATTGGAAAACCCTATATATATAACAATATTACTTAATTTTTGTATTTCTTCAGAGTGTGGTACTTTTCGAAGCAGTCTTTAATGAGTACATATAGTTTACGAGTACAATTATAACAATAAAACCAAGTTTTTCGTCTTCCTTATCGAATTTTTTATCTGAAGGTACTATGAAAACTTTCTTCGTCATCCTATTTTTACTGACATTAGTATTGTTTTAATTTGATAAAAATATTATCTAGTAGAAATATATTCCAGACGTTCTACTTTCTATATTTGATCAAAATAAAAGTACAGAATTTGATAAAACACTTTGTGAAATATATGAGGAGATTTATGAATTTATTATTAATTGTGAATTTTAATTTAGAAGATTTTAAAATTTTAATTTTGATGTGAAAGATAAAAAATACCCTAGGCAAGGAAATAAAATCTAAGATGATGAACTGCAATCGTTATTGGTTTAAAAAATCAACTCATTTGAATATTAATCTTAAAAAAGTACTAAAAGTTATTTATTGGTTGTTTAAAAGTCACGGAAAAGATATACAAAGAATGAGGAATGTTTTTGAGGTTTGATAGAATTTTAGATAGGGATTCAATTTTAAGTTATATCACGATTAAAAAAACCCTATACAAAAATGAAAATGTGTGTTATACGAATTAGCAGAATATATTTAGTTTTTATAAAATTTGCATTTCGTTGCTTTTCAAATATAGAAAGAAAACATTTTTATATCGAATTGTGATTTGTAATGAAAAATTGATATCTTTTAAAAATCTTAAATGAAAAAAGTGTAACTAAAGACTAGCCAGTCATCTAAATAGACACCAAAATGAAACACCAATGATCTGAAAACTTTATTGTATATCAGATGAGATAGAGAAAAAACTTTTTGTTATAAGTTGAAACAGTCTATTAATAAATAGGGTTAACAATTATATTCACAAAATATAAGTAGTATTCGACGAAAACGATAATTGGTAATCAGTTATTGGCAGAAGGTTGTTGTGCTTCATGATATCACTATGTTGCATATTAATATAGCGATCAAATACACTTTATTAAAGTGTGAATAGAACATAATTTTCCATTTTGTATATTATGCAGATATTGTGTCTTCCAATTACTATTTATTCAGTTTGATGTGACATGATTTTGAGGATGTCAACTTATGAAATTCGAAGAATTACAAAAATAGATAATTAATTCCTTTATATTGAAATTCGTGTTTTTTTTTTTGATGTGCAATCCATGTTTTCTCATAAAAATAGCAATAGTTGTAGAATATAGAGAAAAATATTTAATTAACTAATCTTCGTAATAAATATAATTTAATTTTATAAAAATATATTTCCTCAATTCAAAAAAAAAAATATTTTAAAATCAAAGATTTAATGTCTACTTCTCTGTTTTAATAATAGATGAATATTTATTGAAATTGATAAAATATGTTCAAATATATTTACTTAGATAAATAATTTTAAGTATTGCTTTTTTGGGTATTTAAATTGATATTTTTTATAAAATAAAAACTTATTAAATGTATAAGGTTTATATAGAGTTTCCCAACAAGAATGTCAAAACTTTGACAGTTTGTGGTAGATATGTTTGAATTTTTTTAAGCTCATTTTGACATTTCAACTCAGTATTGTTGGTAAATTATCATGGAACATTTAACACTTTAACAACGTTTTGGAATTGTAGAAATTTTAATAGACATATTGTAACAAAAGTTTAAAGAGTCCATTATTTCACGAAATGGACTCATCAATTGGTCATCAAGATCATGTTATTTAACTCAATTGGATTATTTTCTGTGGAGTTACGTAAAATCTTTGATTTATGCTGATAAACCACAAACAGTAAAAGCAATTAAAATAAATATTTAACGTGTAATTTATTAAATTTGACCACAATTATGTGAAAGAGTGACTAAAAATTGGACTAAACGAATACACTATGCCAAACGAAGTCATGGTGGTCATATGAGTGAAATTTTATTCCATCAATAATGTCATAAATTATGCCTTAAAATAAAAAAAAAATTAATTAAAATACTTTTGATTTTATTTCCATTTAAATTTTTAAAGCGCTTTTTTGAAAACCCTATACTTGTTAAATCAGTCATTTTATATAAATTAAGTAATTATTTTTAAGATAAATACTATATAATATTTGATAATTAATGATGAATTGAAATTATACTTACAAACACACACACACACACACATATATATGTATATATATATATATATATATATATATATATATATATAATATCAGTTTCTTTCTATACATTATGAATGATAGTTTCACTCATTTTTTAATTTGAATGATACAAAAATTTTTTTTCTTTCATTCTACATCGACAACTTCTTTTATTTTTTAATCCATCTCTTCATGTATTTTTCTTACACTTAATATTTTATGTTCACAATTAATTATTTATTTTGTATATAGTATTCTATTCATATTATATTGGTCCATATACATTTTAAATTTTTTACTCTTGTCATAACATCTCTAATTTAATTTTTTTTCGTATCTATGTATTTTTCATTTTATCTTTACATGTTATTCCTTAGGTGGATATTTCTACTGTTATCTTATTTTTATTGTTGCTAAATTATTTTAGTACAAGATCCGTGTTTTATTCTCGTAAGTAAAAACATCTAATATAGAAAGATCTAAAAACTTTTTTTTCTAAGAAAAAGAAATATTCGGCATCATCTAAGATTTTCTTTCAAATTAACACTATTCTATTTTTATTCTTTTATTTATTTCATTCATAAATATTTTTTGTGTATTAAAAAGTTCTTTTAATTGCACATAAGTTGTAATTTTTCCTATTGTTGTTTATTTTAATTCGTTTTTTTTTATTGGCGTAAGTTTATTATTCATTGTTTAATCTTTGTATGGTTCTTTGTAAGTTATATATATATATATATATATATATATATATATATATATATATATATATATATATATGTATTGTATAGTATATTTTATCCTATTTTTGTTTATATTATTTTAAATATTTCGAAATTTATATTAATATCTTTATAAATAAATATTTATCCAAAAAATAATTTAGATTAAAATATTTAATCACTAAAAATATTCTAATTTAAAGAAATATTAAGTAAGGGTGAAAATAAGTGAAATTTTTCGTTATGCAAACATTTCAGTTTCACAATTCTTCGTAACAACAATTGCACAAAATGTATGCAAATTTGATAGTGTCCAGGCGTGTTTGAACTTAATTTTCGGTTAAACACATTAAACTTGAATGCAAATGAAATGTTAATTCATTTGCTGTTAATTTCGTACGAATATTTTAAATCTGTGACGTGAGGAATTTTAATTTTTTTACACTTGATGTTAGTCGTATAGAAATCAGTATTAAACAACATATTGTTTTAAGGAATGTTTTTTAAAATATTTTTTTTATAAAATAATATTTATAGCAAAAATAAAAGTTTTAAATATAGATTTTTTATAAATTCAAAAATATTTTTCTTATGAAACACATTATATATATATATATATATATATATATATATATAGGATCATCCAAATGTGACGCCTGGATTTGTGTTTTATTAAAAAGAAACTATACATATGTTTCTTTTTAATAAAACACAAATCTAGGCGTTATATTTGGATGATCCTATATATATTAAATATTTTAATTTTTACACAATATTTTCAATTAAGAAATGTATTTATATGTATATTGAAAAATATTATTAATTTTTTAACAAATATTTACTTGACAGCAATTAAAATTATTTTTTAAATAATTTTTAATTTACGATTTTCTATCAACGGTTTTTAATAATTTCTTTTAAATTATTATATTTGTATTTTATTTTATACAACTTTATTTTTTTAAGTATTTCTTATTAGGAATTTTAAATTAAATGCTATTTTTAATTTGCCTGTAATAATTATTGTTTTTTAGTTGAATTATTTTATGTACGTACAGTATTTCTTCTTTTAAACAAAACATTTTTTTAACTATTTTTCATTTTATTTGAAAATATAACGTTTATGAATAAAACAAAAATATAAAACCAAAACATATTTTTATTGATGAAAAACATATACATTAATAAAAAAAATAAAAAACGCACAAATTTAAAATCAACCCAAAAGTGGTGCAGCATATGATGAATATGCAGCATATGGAGCTGAGTAAGCTAATGGATTAGCGTACCCGAGTGGAGCGGCAAGTCCTGCAGTTTTGACAACAGCTGGAGCAGAATAAGCACCGTATGCAAGTGGTGCTGAATAGGCTGCTACTGGAGCACCGACAAGAGGAGCTGCTTTCACAACTGGAGCACTGTATGCAAGAGGAGCATTGTAGGCAAGAGGAGCATTGTAGGCAAGAGGAGCATTGTATGCAAGTGGAGCATTGTATGCCAATGGTGAGCTATAAGCTAACGGAGCACTGTATGCTAAAGGAGCTGCTGCGATTGCTGCTGGAGCGCCGACGATTCCTGGTTTAGCAGCAGCGAGAGCTAATAAAGTGGCGAAGACGAACTGAAATAAAATAGAATTATTATAAAAATTCGTAATATTAAAACTAAATATAAATTCAATATAAAAATTATTGTTTAAAAAGAATTTAGTAACTATTTTAAATATGAATTAATTTATATATATATATATATATATATATATATATATATATATATATATATATGATTAAAAAATCAAGAGACAAAATATATAAATTATAATAAATTACTTACAAGTTTGAACATTTTGAATTGGATTTAGTTGTTTACTGTTTGAGTAAATCAAAGTGTGTGATACCTTTGTGATTCACTTTCGTACCTTATATACTAAACCAAATTGGTGTTGACCAACATTGATTACCTAATAAAATTAGGCCTCGATTCGTAACAGAAGTATGCACTACGTAGATGAATATTGTCAACTACAATCTTGATTTCAAAAAAGAAAGCGAGAAAATGACACATTTGACATTTAAATTTTCTTCATTAAAAGGACTACATTATTTAACATCAAATGAAAGTGCGTATCTTTTTTTTCATTC
>CP092089.1:9687625-9702625 GCA_029203775.1 Neoneuromus ignobilis | reverse complement strand
TCTAGTGTATTTTTTTAAAAAAATAATATTAAATTATAACATGCCTGTTTTTTATTTTTGCATATTGTCTATTTTCAGAAGGATATTCAAAATAATTTATATTTAGTAAATATATATATATATATATATATATATATATATATATATATATATATATATATATATATATATATATATTGACAGGCAATTTAAAAAGTAACACTATTTCGTAAATTACATTTATTACGATAACAGGAAACGTCAAAGCATATTTGTCGTTTAATAAATCCGGTTATGAAATGTTAATCTAATGTATTAATTGCCTGGAAGTTGATATGAATTTGCAAAAAATATGCATATATAAATATAACTACTTCCATATTATTAAAGGAACCTAATGATGTTTGTGATTTTAATAGCTTGCATAAATTAAATTAAGTGACAAAGGGTAGTCATTTTCAATGAATAATATTGTGTTTTAAAATTTATTTGTGATATGAAAACTGGGCAGTTGATTTTTTTTTGTATAGTTTTTCTATAATTATTTGAAACTTGTCAAAATATTAAAAAAATGTTTTATAAACTTTAAATATTTATAAAAATGATATGATTTAAATATATGAGTGATTTATAATAAAAGTTTTTTCGAAATATATTCATACTATATTAAATGTAAATTCAGGATCAATTTTTAAGGAGATAAATTCGAAATTATAGATATTTTTTAAAACAGTTATTAAAATTCTTTATAGTAAATAGCATATATAATTAAAATAAGCTTACACAGTTGATTTTACTTATATTATTCACTCATATATTCACTTATATATATATATATATATATATATATATATATATATATATATGTGTGTGTGTGTGTGTTTGTATGTAGGGAGTAAACCCCCAATAAAAAATTCTCATTAATCAGCTTAGTTAGCGTGGAAAGTATGACTAAGTACCAATGAGTGGAAAAATTCAAAGAGATTTTCTTTTAACAGTGTGTTTGTATAAGCTGATATGATGATGGTATTATATATATATATATATATATATAATTTTTGGTCAAAATCTCCAAAGTTCGGGATTGGGTACGATGCTGATAACTTTAATTTGTAAAAAACATATTTGTCATGAAATTTGGATAAAGAAGACTAATTGACTAGTTTTATCATAAATGTTAAAAAGGGCTCTACAAGGGCTGTAATGTCGAAGAGTAGTAGTATAGGGTGGCCCAAATGAAACTGAAGAATAAAAAATTATAATAAATGATTATAAGCAAATAAGTGTATGTCTTAATCGGTCTGTTTCATTTGGCTCAGCATATATATATATATATATATATATATATATATATATATATATATATATATATATATATGCTATATATAATGACCCAATATATATATATATATATATATATATATATATATATATATATGTATAAAAGTGTGTGTATGTATGATTTATTATAATCATAACCATATGTTAGTTACAAATACAACCCCCCACGGTCATTTTATTTTTTTGCTTGTATTCCTCTCTCTTAAAATGTTTCAAAATCCATATTCCATGACCATTTTTTTACTTCCTTTTTCAAACATTCATTCAATCATTTTGTTCGACCACCTGTTCTCTTTCTTACCTTCTCATACATCCGTACTACTTAAATGTATTATTTTCAATTATATGTACAATGTTTTCGTTTAAATTCGAATAACCTCGTTTTTTACTTTTTATATTACTGAAGTGCGATATTTTTTTGTTCAAAAAATTATCTCGGGATTTATTAAATTGATTAATAATTCTGTTGCTCAATTCCCACATTTCCGTTGTATAGGTTACAATATTAATAATGTCAATTGATATTGTTGTAGTTTAGTATATCGAGTTTTTTTTTTGATCATAGAACTAGTTATTATTTTTTTAATTTAACATTTTTGTAACTATATGCCATATTGGAAATTTAATTAATATTTAAACATCATGAGTACCCTTAAAAAATCCTTAGAAGAATATGGCTAGAAATAAAATATATCCTTGTCGTACTTTAAATTTCACTGAAAAAGGTTTTATGACTATCATCGTTGATAATACGGTATCTATAACCATTATATACCTCTATAAAAATATCGAATATTTTTGTGGTATATGATAGTTGTTTATATATTTTTAAATATTGATTCTCTTCATTGAATCATTTTTTTTTTAAAAATAATAATTTGAAGATTGGGTGTATATTTATTGCATTGCTCTATAATAATAATAAGTGTTAATTTAATCAATGTGAAATTAATTTGTCCAATTATCTCAATATTTAAAAAAAGTTTATATGAAAATCCTAAAAATCATATTTTGAAAATAAATTCATATTTCTATATGATTTGGATTTCATGCATTTTATGACTATTTTTAAACAATAATTTTCTATGATAATTTATATAGAGTAGCCAAAATGAAATTGAAAGATACTAAAAATAGTAAATGCCAGTAAGCAAGCACATATATAGGTGTTTTTTAAGCGTGATAGAACTTTAAATTAAATTCCTATCTAAAGTTCTATCTAATCTAAAAGCACTCTTTATCATACCTTTATAGATATATAAACACACATGTATATATAAAAGAGTGTTTTTTTAAGATTAAATAGAATCTTTGATAGAGATAGAATCTTTGATCAATTTAAAGTACTATCACACTTAAAAACACTTTATATGTTTAAAATTTTCAGTTTCATTTAAGCCACCATTTATAACTTAATATATTATATAATCAATAGATATAAATTCTGTTAACTTTGGTGGATTAAAATTTCGGCTAAAAATATTTGAATAAGTTCTATTTTGTTAATTGTACAAGAAATAAATTTTATAAAAATGATCCAGTTATAAAAAAAATCGAATAAATTCTATAAAAAACATACAAGAGAGCTTTTTCAATTCAATGCATTATTTATATTAAATTGATACTTAAAAAGTAAATTAATAATTTCAAATAATGTTAGATTAGCTTGATTTATTTTATGTAATTTCTCTGTATTTTTAAATTGTTTAATATTTTTTTCCAAAATTCTCTTCTAATTTATATTTTTACTTATATATAAGATCATCCAAATGTGACGTCTAGATTTTTGGTTTATTAAAAAGAAACATGTGTTTAGGATGGTGTATAGAGAAACATGTCTATAGTTTCTTTTTAATAAAATACAAATCTAGATGTCGTATGTGGATGAACCTGTATATTTGAAAATAGGTATGATTATCCATACATATAAATAAATATAAATTCAAGTTATTTATTTATAATAATATTGTATATAGTATTTTTCTTGAAATAATTTTGGAAATGACTGTATATAAGCGATTATTTAATTTTATATAAATTAATAAAAATATTTATTAGAAATTCACATATGTGTGAAAAATATTTATATTTTTAAATTTGGCTGAATTTTAATCAAATCATTAATTTTAACTGTCAATTATTTTTTTTCAAATGAATGATATAAATTTAATTTGTATTATGTTATTTTCAATCCATTTTCAAAAACCGGTTTTTTAAATTCAGTTTCTCACCTTTAATTTTTTCAATATTATTCAAAAACATATTTCAATTAATTAGAAACTATTTCCAATTTTTTATTATTAAATATATGATATAAATCAATTATAAATCATTTACTTGTTTGTACTTGCTATTAAAATAAATATTGCGTAATTTTTTATTGGTTCGAAACAAATAAATATAATTACAACATGCTATTTGAGAATTATGTTGTAGGTTTGAAATGATTTACATTCTAATACATCCTGTAAAGATAAATAAAAAACCGAGAAAAAACAACGCCAGTGTTAAATATAAAAATGAAATTTATTGTTTTGCTGATGTTGAAAGATGATTTATGTTTTCACAATATACAAGAACATTGTAACATGTTTAGAAACTATGAGAACATATATTCGAATCAGTAAGAGATCTTTGTATATCTTTCACTGATTAAATCTGTACCGTTGATCGAAATAGATGCTTTTGTTGAGATTGCTTAAGCAAGGTAATGAGCACCATATACTAATGGAGCACTGTATGCAAGATGTCCGTTGTAAGCGACTGGGGCAGTGTAGGCGGTTTTAACGTAAGGCGCTGTGTACGCGTTGTAAGCACTGTATGCGACTGGGGCGGTGTATCCGGTAGTGTATCCAGCAGAGTAGGCAACAGGAGCAACGGCAGCGGTCTTTACAACGGTAGGAGCTACATATCCACTGTAGGCAAATGGAGCGGCGTAACCGGCGGCATAGGTATTTACGAGTCCGGGTTTAGCGGCAGCTACGGCCATAAGGGCAGCGAGTACCAACTAAAAATATCAAATAAAAACGAGTTTAATTAAACAAATCAATAAATATAATACAACGTTATTTGTTGTTTTGGGACTGTCGCTGATTCACTTTACACAAATACATTTTAACCCCAACACCGCAATAGTTTAAAGTGTTCAATAATCACTTATTGTTCACTTATTATTTATAATTATAGACTATATAATTATAAATAATAAGTGAACAATAAGTGATTATTGAACATTTTGAACTATTGCGGTGTTGGGGTTGAAATTCATTTGTGTAAATAATACAACGTTTTAAATTACAACATAGGGTTTTGATATAATAGTTAAAATTAATTTTAAACATAAATAAATCACAAATACCAATTTTTTATAAAATTGTTCAATAATCACTTATTTTTTAACAAAAAAATTAAATTAATCTGATGATAATAAAATGGTCATTGTATCAAAAAAAGAAAAAAGTGATTATTAAATATTCTTTTTTAAAAAAATATGATATTTGAAGTCATTAACGTTTATTAAAGTAAATTAGCTATGATTCTAAAACTAATTACGAAAATTAATTTTATAGAAAACTTCTATTTATTAATATCAATGTTTAATGAATAAATTTATTAATTTATATTTAGTTGGAATTTCTAATATTTTAAGTAAGAATTTTTACAAAAAATAAGAAATTTATTTATTTACTATAAATACATGATTTTAATTATTTTTTAAAATAACTTGGAAAATACTGAATAGTAATATTGTAAAATGTTGAAATTTTTTTATTTATAAAATATTTTGAGAATTTTTGGAAATTTATATTTTCAATGAAGATTATTTTTTCATTTTTTTATTGAATTAATCGTATGTTTTAAATAAAATATTAAATTTATATTTAATAATATGAGAAATTGTATAATTAATATTTTATTTATTATTACAGGAAGTTAAACTCGAAATAAAATTAATAAAAAAATTGATATATTGTAGTATTTAAATTCATTTAAAATATCTAATAGTAATAAATAATAATTTTTGTTTCTTCTTTTAATAAAAATTTTATAATTTATTTTTACTTGTTGAAAAAAATAAACAGATATTAAAAATCACTATATATATTTTTGTAAATTATAGAGTAATAATGTAAAAAATATTACATATTATTGTAGAAAATATAAAATCGAAATATAAAAAAGTTTGCAGTAGGTTATTAAATAGTATATATAGAATATTTTTCAAGTGTGATAAAACTTTAAATTGAATCCCTATCGAAATTTCTATCTAATATAAAAAAACATATATATATATATATATATATATATGTATGGGTCATCCAAATGCGACACCCAGATTTGTGTTTTATTAAAAAGAAACTATACAGATGTTTTTTTTTTAATAAAACTAAATCTAGGCGTCATATTTGGATGATCCTATATTTAAATTAAAATACTTTTATATTTTGAACAAATAATAATAAATGTGAATGATCGAACAAAATATAAAAAATGAAATGAAAAATTTATATTTGTTATAAATATTTCTGCGATAAAAATTTGTATTTTTTAAAAATTATTTCAAAAATTTCATTTTTACACAGATATTTTTTTTGTATACAATTTTCATTTTTTTCCAAAAAATTGAAAATAATGTTTTTCAAATTTAATTTAATTTAGTATGAATTTCTTTTATCGCAGAATTGTATAAAAAAAACGTCATTTATATAAATGACTTACCAGTTTGAACATTTTGATTTTGAGTTGTGTTTCTTTGCTTGCTGAAGCGAAAACAATGATGTTACACCATATCAAACCAGTGCTTTATATACTGAAATGATGAATATTGATGACCAATGGGCAGTGTTCATGAAAACCAGACCTCCGATAACTCGATACGTGTAACACGCATCACACGGACATCTGTTTTAGCGGAGACCTTTGAAATTTAAAATTACACATCAGTACACGTTTATATGAAGATACGTGTATACACAAATACGTTTGCATAGATTTTGTAGGAGTAAAAAAAATCGTGCGGATTCTGTAGTTTAGAAGGTCGAACGTTAATGAAAATTATAATAAAGGAACATGATTATCTTTGTGTTCTGTAAACAATGTAATGGTTTTGTAGCCGGTGGGTTGAGAGATTTGTGATTTATGACGTGTTCTATTTAATTAGTTTTTTTGTTAATTGATTATTTTATTTAATTACCTATTTGTTTTATACAATTAATCTACTAAATTTTCACAAAAAAAACATTGCATATACAAGACACAAAAGTAATTTATCTGATATTTAAAATTGATTTCATTAAGAGTGGAAACTGTATTTAAATTTTAATTAAATTTGATGAATAGAATCAAAATTTTCAAGTATTCTTATCACATTTGTCATTTTTCTCTTTTTTTACTTTAAACAGAAAAAATATTTTTATATCTATAATTTGCAACGTTTGTTTCTGATTTTAAAATAGATGTTGTTAGTATGTGAGTACTTTTTCATCTAATGCATATACCAGCTTCTTTGATAATATATATATATATATATATATATATATATATATATATATATATATATATATATGGTGTTAAAATTTTAGGTTAGGAAGTAATTTATAAATAATATACAATTTTTGAAAGAAAAATTCATGTTTATTTGTATCAATTTAAAGTAAAAACATGGGAAATATAAATGGAATACAGTATCAACCAAATGGCCTCTTCTATCACGTCGGCAGACGTCCATTCTTTTGTTGAAATTTTGAAGCACGCTTCACAATACGTGAGGCTGTATTTCAGCTATAGCTGCACGAATTTCATTCTTTAACTTTTGAATCGTTGCTGGTTTGTTGGCATAAACCTTATTTTTCAAATAACCCCATAAAAAAGGCTAACGGTGTTAAATCACAAGATTCAGGCGGACAATTAACATCACCATTACGAGAATTTAAACTTCAATTGAATTTACTTGTGAGTAAATCGATTTCTGTACTAGTTGTATGGCTTGGGGCACCATATTGTTGAAACTACATGTCACTGATATCAATATTTTCAAGTTTCGGTCACAAAAAAATCTGTTATTATGTTTTGGTAACGTAGCAAATTAAATGTAACACATCTGACCTGACTGCTTATTTTGAAAGAAGTATTGACCAATGATGCCTTCAACCCATAAATCACACCGAACAGTGACTTTTTGAGGTTGCAATTGTTATATAACAATCGATTTTGGATTTTCACTTCCCCATATGAGACAATTTTATGAGATAATTTTGTTCGTTTACATAACTGTTTAATTGAAAATGTGATTCATTACTGAAGATGATTTTGTTAAAAAAATTCAGCATTTTTTACTTTTTTTTCTTGGTAACAATTAACAAACATACGATACAAATGATGGTCAACTGACTTCAGTTCTTATGTTATCTGGACTTTATATGCATGAAGATGCAAATATTTTCGTAAAATGTTATGCAGAGTGCTTCTTGCGATGTTTAATTGCCGCGAACGTTGATGACTCGATGTTTGAGGGTCTTCTTCAACACTTTTACGTATAGCAGCGATATTTTCAGCTAAACCACCACTACGAGCATATGTTTTTGGTCTGTAGTCTTCAATAATACCAAATTGTTCAAAATTTCGCAATTAGTTTACAAATAGCAGGTTTCGAAGGAACTTGATTACAAGGAAAAGATGCACGAATTTGAAGCATTGATGTGAAATTTTCACCATTTTTATAGTGAATTTTCACTATTGAAATGCGTTGTTCAAGTGTGTATGGTTTCATCACTAAAATTTTCTAATTTTTCAATAAACAAATGTTAAATAATAATAATTCAATATTTAACATTTTATCTAATAATAGCTAACGTACTTCCTAAACTCTAATTTCGATATCTGATACATATACGAGGGTCGTTTGATAAGTATGGTAAATTTATTTATTGTTCAATTTAATTAATTGATTAATTTAATTAAATTTTTCAATTTAGTTTTTCTTACTTTTTTACCATGCTCATCAAACGATCCTATATATATATATATATATATATATATATATATATATATATATATAAGGGAGTAAACCCTCAAATGAAAATATTCACCAACCTGTCTGGTTAGTGTGATCAGTAAAATTGAATATTAGTGATTGTTATTACTGAATGATACTTTTATATAGTAGTGGGTTGTTGTAAGTTGATATGTCAATGATAATATATATATATATATATATATATATATATATATATGTGTGTGTGTGTGTATGTGTATGTACAATAAAAGTAATTTATCTTACAAAATTTTAAATATATAAATTTTTAAATTATAAGTGTATTTGCTTTTTAGATAATTATACTCAATTTTCATAAAATTTCAGTTAAAGTTTTGTATCGTCATTTAATAAATTAACTAACATATAAATATATATATAGAGAGAGAGAGAGAGAAAGAGAAATAGAGAGACAGAGAGAGAGCTAAGTGTGTGTAAGTTATATATATATAAATATTGAACTAAATATCGAATTTTGAATAATTGTATATTACTATAGTGTAATTGTAAAAAAAACTGAAAATGTAATTACTAATTATAAAACATTTTTCTTTCTTCAGTTAAATAATTTCTGGATGTCAAATAAGATAGATGATTTGTCAAGTAAATTTTTTGTATCGTTAACTGATTCGATACTTTTTTTGCTATCGTCAAAGTGGATAATCCAGTTCTTAAACTAGTTCATCTTCCTTGAACCTTATATTGTCATATACTTATTCTATATTTGTAAGCTGATGGGCAAATTATATTCAGGGCTTTATAAATAATTCATGATTGTAAATGGTCAATTTTCATGAGAAAAAAACTGGTATAGCTGGTGCTTTTTGAAGAATATATTCTTATGCGAATTGACTAGGAGTTGTTATAGTTTTATCACAAAAAATAAATTTATTAAGAAATAAAAATAGTTTTAATTTTGTAGAGGTAGTAACTAATCTATGTTAAAATATATTTTCATTTTTTTAGGTTACAAAAATAATTTTTAATGATATTATATTAATTTAAACTTAAAAAAGTTCACGTGTAGTTCATTGCTAACAATTATGTTAATGATTATTGCAATTAGCATTCATTTTATAACATATATATGAATTAAAAATTATGAAATTAATTTATACGAAATGATTTTTTTCGAATACTATGTTATATATGGTCATTTAAATGTCACGCCTAGATTTGTGTTTTATTAAAAAGAATCTCTACACATGTTTCCGTCTACACCATCCTATACAAATATTTTTTTTAATAGAACACAAATCTAGGCGTCACATTTGAATAACCCTATACAATTCAAACTATACAATACTGAACAAGGCAAGTACATTTATAAATCGTTTGAAAATGTTCAATTCGTTATTAGGTGAAAAAGCAACTTGAATCACAAACACCGTAACGTACGTATCTGCGTAAATTTAAGAACTGAAAATTAATCAGGCATGTGCCGATGTATCGGCCAAATCTTCAAGGTGATCTGTTAAAGAAAGTTGTAATTTAAATGTCAAATAAGAAACAGATTACACGTATGTTTCGTATTAGGAGACAGATTATTGACATTTGTAGATCTCGATACATTTTTTTTTCTTTATATAAAAATAATTATTTGTCATTGCCGTTGTTGTTTTCTTAAAGGTTATATAACTTTCTTTGTAAATAAATATACGTATATATACGTATATATATATATATATATATATATATATATATATATATATGTGTGTGTGTGTGTATATGTATGTCTTTCTGTGTGTGTATATGTATATAAGTTAGGAAATATATGTTTAACTTTTATATAATTTGGCAAAAATTAAGAATATTAAATGTTTTGAGTTAATATTTTTGAGTAATTTTATATACAAAGGAATATTTTGTAATTTGATTACTTTCATATTTAATGTCTAATTTTTTTTGCTTAATACTTATAGTTAATATTTACTTTTTTTGTTTATTTTTTACTATGAGTATAAACACACACATACACACACACATACACACACACACACACACACACACACACATATATATATATATATATATATATATATATGGAAAAATGTAAAGTTTCAAAATAGAAATGAGCTGGTCATATAGTAAGAAGAGAGGACCACCGATGGATTAGGGAAGTTATTTACTGGGGATTTAGATATGAAAAAGACCCAGGAAGAGAGTATGAATAGATAGAATTCAGATATAACAAACCTTGTAGGAATGAACTGGAAGGAGAAAATATTGGATCGGTCAAGTTGGAAAATTTTGGAAGAGGTCTTTATCTAGTAGTAAATCGAGAGAAAATGATGATGATGCTGATAGTGATATCTACATACACACATATATATATATATATATATGTGTGTGTGTGTGTGTGTGTGTGTGTATGTATAAATATATATAACGATCAACAAAGCGAAGATGAAAAATAAAAATATTTAAATAAAATCCAATTAAAAAAAATATATGAAATAAAGAATTGCCTATAAAATATTATAATAAAAATATAGAAACTAAGTATTTTTAAAAATTTGCTATACCTTCATATTTGTGCACTTTTAGAAAATGATTATTATTTCTTTTTTTTATAAAAAAAAATTAAAAACCCTTTTATTTGAAAAAAGTGTTTTTATTATGATTAAAAAAATTAATTAAATTTACTTGAAATTCAGATTTTTTCTTGAAATCTTATTTGTGCCGTTGATTTTGTTATTCATTATATATGTACATATATATATATATATATATATATATATATATATATATATATATATAATAATTAATATTAATTTGTTATTGAAAATAACAAATAATTTTATATAAACTAATTCAAGTGAATACGAGTATATAAAGATTATAATCAAATAATAAAAACTAGTGATATTGAAACGAAATATCATAAACTTAATTAATTATCTAAATGATAAAATTTTTAATAATAATTTTTATTATCAATTTTCAAATTAATAAAAATGAGCTACTGATCTAATCAAAAACCGGAAATTAAGCGATAAACATTTAATACTTTACATTATTTAATAATTAAGTTTTAGTTTATGCTAGTTTTTGCAAATTTTCCTTCTAAAAGAACACCAAACAAAACCTTTAACCATAAACATTTTTTTAAAAAAACATTCACTCACACAACATGTAATTTGGTTGCATAATAAACTTAGTCTCTAGTTTAAACAATAAATAAATAAAAAAAGTTGAAAACTGTACATTTGGAACAACTCATTATCACTAACGAAATATTTGTAGATTAAGTGAACAAAAAAATAAAAATGCAATATTGTCAATCCGATGCTTTCTACCTGTTCCCATTTATAGTAGTGAAATATAAGTTTTAAACATCATTTTAATTTAGTGGCTCAACAATATAAAGACAAAAATTAGGAATAACACGAAAAGATAAAAATAGAACCGAATTGATCAGAAGAAAAATAAAAGATATGGATGTTAAGTGAAAGCGAGAAGTTTCAAACGGAAAAAAACTGATCACATAGCAAGTAGAAAACATCACGATAGATAAACGAAATTATTGATTGAGAATTTATATATATATATATATATATATATATATATATATATATATATATATATGTATGTATAGGATCATTTAAATATAAAGACTAAATAAAAGAAACTATACACATATTTACCTATAAACATGTTTCTTTTTAATAAATAACAAATCTAGACGTCACATTTGGATGATCATATATATAGTATTATGTGTATTTATTTTTGTATGTACGTGTGTTTGGTAATTTAATCTTCATGTAATTAAGTTGATAATTCTCGTGAGCTTTAACATAGCTAACATTTTTGAACGAGTAATGTGTAACGAAATAAAACGACTTTAATTCACAAAGAATGAATACCTGATGTTTTTTTCAGTCGTTATACATTTAAAAACACATAATTATAGATCACATTCTTTATGCGTCCTTGTCTTTGAACACGTTCGGCATGTACCCAAACAAAGGCAACATTGAATAAGATTTAGTTAATAGTTGTTAGTTTAGTTGTGCGTCAGTGGGCCAGTATCGGCAAGCCTCCGATGGTGATGTGTTGCGCCTCTGGTACCGGACAATGGTGTGGCCGTGAGATCGGCCAAGACCGCGCCCTGCCATGGTCGGACTCTGCCCCGCCAGTCTTGTTATAGTAGAAGAAAGTGCGTGAGCCGTTCCGCACGCTGCACGAGACAATGCCAATATTCAAGTCATGCTTGTTTTTGTCATAGGTTTATGTATTTTTTATTATTGGACTTGCCTAACAAGTCAAGTGATGAATATACAGTAGCTCAAGTGTAATATAATGTGAATGCTATTATATTGTCACAGGTGGACATAGATTGTAATACTTTCATCACATACATGAAGAATTTATGAATCAAGAACATCATTGACGTTAAAAATAGATTTTTCGTTTTAAGGAATTTTTATTTAACAATTAAATTGAATTCTATCAATTTTCATATATATATATATATATATATATATATATATATATATATTCATATTCATATATAACAATTATATATTTTTTATACAAATGAGAATAAATTATTTATAAAAATTTAATAGTATATTTATATAAAAATATAAAATAATTATAAATATATAATATATAATATATATATATATATATATATATATATATATATATATATATATATATATAATACAAATAACTGAATATAAATGTGAATAATAATATAAAAATGTAATTATAGATTGGCGTGATTTATATATATATATATATATATATATATATATATATATATATATATATATACACATATTATATATATATATATATATATATATATATATATATATATATATATATATATATATATACTGTAAAATATAACTACAATGTGAATTAATTTTATACTATCTACATTTATTAAATACACTAATATTTACATATTGATGAATATATTAATTTTTTATTAAAAATATATTATTAATAATACTTATATTGTTAAGGACCAATAAATATATTTTATTATGATACATATATATATATATATATATATATATATATATATATATATATATACATAGGGTTTCCTTACTGAATTGGAATATCAAAATGAGTTTAAAAAAATTCAAACATGGCTGCCACCAGCTGTCAAAGTTCTCACATTCTTATTGGAAAATTTTATTCACGTTTATAAATGTATATATAAACATATATACAGGCTATTCTAAAGGACTCTATTAGTAAAATAGTTTTCCTTAATGTGAAAAAAACATTGATTTTGAATGATCGGAACAAGATTTGTTTTTAGTAGTTATTAAAATTAGATCCAGAGAGAAATCACGAATAAGTTTAATGGCTGATTTCTTAAAAGAATTTCTCTTATTGATATTCCATTACTTATAGGTGTTTGGTATTAAATTTGTCTAACATTTTTTTTGAGTTTATTCTGAATTATTGATCAAAAATAATATATTCAATTTATTATTTATTGTTAATGTTACTTTGTAACTAAAAAAAATGTTTTTTATAACAGTTTTCATAAATTTCAGACAAAGATATTTATATATATATATTGTATATATATATATATATATATATATATATATATATATATATATATATATATATATATATATATATATATATATATATATATATATATATATATATATCGATGCCTAGATTTGTGTTCTATTAAAAAGAAACTGTACACATGTTTCTCTATATACCATCCTATACACATGTTTTTTTTAAAAAAACACAAATCAAGGAGTCACATTAAATAACCCTATATATATATATATATATAATTATATATAATTGTGTGTATGTTTGCATTTTTATACGTATTTAACTAAATATAAAATTTCAACAAAAAATTTAATAAATATGATCTTATACTTACCCAATATAAACTTTTTAAAAGGAAAGAATATTTGTGAACTTATTAAAAATCATTGAACTAATTAAAACAATATACATTATTCGTTAATAAACAATTATAAATTATATATATATATATATATATATATATATACATATATATATATATATATATATATATATATATATATATATAATATACATGTGTGTGTGAATATAATATTGTAATATGTGTATGAATATATATTAATCAAGTTAAAATTAAAGTCAAAATTAATTTGAATGAAAATAAATAAAAATCAAAGATTATAAGACTAACATTAATTTAAATAAATCTTGGAAGATCAATCTGTATAGAGTCCTCCAAATCTGACACCCAGATTTTTTTTTATTAAAAAGGAATAAAATAAACTATGCCCTTTTTCTCTATACACCACCCTATACACACGTTTCTTTTTAATAAAACACAAATCTAGGCATCACATTTGGATGACCACTTATATATATATTGAATATTTTAATTTTTACACAATATTTTCAATTAAGAAATGTATTTATATGTATATTGAAAAAAAAATATTATTAATTTTTTAACAAATATTTACATTTGGATGCCCCTATATAATATATATATATATATATATATATATATATATATATATATATATATATATATATATATATATATATATATATATATATATATATATATATATCATCATATAATATATACATCAGTCCACTACTGGATGAAAAGCCACAATGAATGCTAACATTCATTATAT
>CP092089.1:9645125-9682625 GCA_029203775.1 Neoneuromus ignobilis | reverse complement strand
AAAAATCTTGACTTGGATATTGAAGGAGCTATATATTTGTATGAGAATTTATCTTTTTTAATGATGTAATGAAATAAATTCTGAAAATACTTAATTCGTTTTTAAATGATTATACATAAAATATTGAAAAAAAATCAATAAACATATATATATATATATATATATATATATATATATATATATATATACGAGTATCTTTATTGATTTTTTTAATATGTTATGTATATTAATTTAAAAACTAATGCGAATTATATAGGGATTTTTTTAATTGTGATAGAATTTTAAATTTAATCTCTATCGAAAGTTATATCTACCTAAAAAACATTATTTATCATACAATTATGTATACGAGGGTTGTTTGATAAGTCCATGTAAAAATAAAAACTGCTTCATTTTTTTGAATAAATCGTTTTTATTTTTCAACATAGTCTCCTTTTAGGCTTATACACTTCATCCAACGCTGCTCTAGTTTGTTGATCCCTTCCGAATAATATGATTTGTCCAAGTCTGTAAAATAGTCATTCGTTCCTGCAATCATATATCGTATATATAAAATATTTTTCCCGCGAGCCATTTCTTCATATTAGGAACAAATAATAGTCCGATGGAGCCAAGTCTGGAGAATAGGGGGAGTGAAACGATTTGGAACCCTATTTCCATTAGTTTTGCGGCCACAACTGCTGAGGTGTGAGCTGGTGCGTTGTCGTGATGAAAGAGGACTTTTTGTGGGCTAATCGGGGATTTTTATGCAACTCGGTTTTCAAACGATCCAATAACAATGAATAATATGCACCTGTAATGGTTTTACCCTTTTATAAATAGTCGATAAATATTATATATGCGAATATATATAAAAGATATCTTTATAACCTTCCCGACCGAAGGAATTATGTATTTTTCGGAGCAGATTCCCCCTTGATAACCCATTATTTAGACTGCTCTTTGGTTTAAGGTGATAGTGATGTATCCATGTTTCATCTACAGTGATGAAACGACGCTTAAAGTCCTGCGGATTTCGCTGAAACAGCTGCAAACCGTTCTTGCAACACTTCACACGACCTCGTTTTTGGTCGATCGCGGCTCGTTTTTGGAATTTACACGGACTTATCAAACGACCTCGTACATACATACATATACACATATGCCTTTATCACGCTTTAAAACATCCTATATATATATATATATATATATATATAAGTTTTAATAATTCAATATTATGTCATAAAAAATAGTTATTTAATATTTAAGAAGCCATATATTTGTATAATAAATTATCTTTTTCAGTGATATAAAGAAATAAATTCTGAAAATTTTTAATTCGAATTTTAACACTAATTGACGGAGTGAGTAAATTTAACTCATTTAAGATTTTATTACTATATATATAGAAACACTTAAAAACTTTTTTTGTATACATTTCATAATTTAATTAAAAACCAAGATATGTTTTTTAAAAAAATGATTTAATTTTTTGTATATATATATAGCAATAAAATCTTAAATGAGTCAAATTGACTCGCTTCGTCAATGTAGTATTAATTAATATACATAAAATATTAAAAAAAATTAAATATATATTTATTATTTTTTTTTAGTATTTTATATATGTATTTTCATAACGAATTCGAATTATATCTATAATATTGTATTGGATTTACAAATCTTGAAAAATTAAAAATAGGAATGATTTGCTCTAAAAACTTGTATATTATTTTAAATGTCAAAATATTTCTCGTTGTTTTTCTGTTATATATATATATATATATATATATATATATATATATATATATATTAATAGTTAATAACAATGTTATGTCGGATTTAAATTTCAACAAAATAACTTTACACTTCTAAATGCTATGTGTCAATATATTTCTCTACTCGTTACTTGTTTATATTTACGATCTAAAATTCCGAAGGTTTATATTAGTGTTGCACAACCATTTTACATTTGTGACCCCCATACTCGAACTAAAATTTTACAAGACTCATTATTTGTTGTTATCATCTTATTTTCTAAACGTTTGGTTTGAGAATTTTTTAAAATTTTCAGATCCCCTACAATTTTTCTGCAACCCCTTGAAAGCTCGCGACCCACAGGTTTCGTACCACTAGATTATACTATCTTCTCTTATATATGAAATGTAATAAATTATCCTCAAGGTTGTATTAAATGATGAGGACAATATTTTTGATTTACTTTAAGTAAAATTTATGTCGATATAACATTTATATATATATATATATATAAATTTTATATTAAAATTTTTCAACAAAAATAATTGAAAATTTCATAACGAAACTTTCTTTTTCTTCTTATAACTTTTCCTTTTCTTTCTAGTATATTAAATGTGGTAGATATTGTTCAAAAACGTGAAAAAAAATTTTTTTTCATTAAAAATATATATTTTTTCATTACTTTCATTCGTATTATTGCCTTTATGTATGATGAAGTCTATGTTAATATGGGTAATAAAAAGATATATGCAAATTAAAAATACAAAGTAGTAAATAAATTTATATTTCATTATCAAGTAATTATAAAATCAGTGTCAATTAAGAATACAAGGTTATTACGTTTTTAATCATTTTAAGGTACAAATTTCATATAAGGATAGACATATCCTGAATATTCAGTTGGAATGCTAGGATAATATGTATAAGTATAGGGATAATAATATGAGTAGGAATATGGATAGACGTACGAGTGAGGCAATAATGGATAAGGTAGTTTCTGGATGTCATCAGTTTTCAAAACAGACATAGGCATCTTTTCGTCCGATTTCGATTTGTCGGTAGTTGAAGAAATATCTAATACTTTGTCCGGATTCAGAAAAGGATTTTCTAAGCACATTGCCACTCCCAAAAATACGGCCAAAACAATCTGAAAATAATGAGTTAGTTCAGAGAATGTTATAAATAAAGTGTTATAAACGTAAATCCTGTTCGATATTATTTTCACAGTTTTTTAACTGATTTAAATTTATGTAAATGTATTCAGTGACTGATATTATATTCAGTTTATATTACAGTATTAAAAAAAATGAAAATATACATAAGCTTTCAATAAAAACTCGTAACGTATGTTGAATATATGTATTTGTATATATATATATATATATATATATATATATATAAAACCATATACAAATATATATGTGTGTGTATGTATGTTTGTACATATTTGCACAAATATATGTCAGAGTCTGTGGTTATTCTGTATGCTAGCCAGTATTTTTTCTATGTATGTATAGTAGATGGTTTTTTTAAATTTTAAAAACATTTTTTTATTTAATATTATACTAATTATTTGACTAAGTGCAAGCACATATTAAATATGATAAATAGTTTTATTAACATTCATATATTTAGGCATATATGTATGCTATATATATTTATATATATATATATATATATATATATATATATATATATATGGGTATTAAAAATAATTTTGCTTGTTAAAATCGCATATTTAATTTAATTATCATATATTTATTTAATTTTTAATCTTTATTTTATGACGTCTGTTTCATCATTAAATATGGAGCTTTTTTGTCATAATTTATTTATCATTGTAACTACAATGTTAAACTTTTTCACAAATAAATACCATGTATTTAATCACATTTTTAATTTTTTTAATTATTAATAAATCACTTATTCTTCTTCTGAAACTTTAATGATCATTTCTAATTTTATTCCATCATCGTTTAAGTAACTTTGAAGATACTTTTTTTAAAAAATTATTAAAAAAAATTCTCTAAATTTATTTCAAAAAATGTATATATATATACATTATATATATATATATATATATATATATATTTATATATATATATATAGGATTTGGATAACCATTTTAATGAGGATATACAAATTTGATTTTTATATCGTCATTATGAAAATTAAAATCAGCCCAATTCTGGACGAAAGCTTAGTGGAATGACATTAGAATTTTTTAAAAGTTTTTCTAAGATTTTTTCATTATTTCATGTCTACAGATAATCTTATCCACCCATCGCCACTACAAGATTTTACGGTATCATATCTCCATCTTAAATAAGATTTTTTCTTGAGTCTCTTTTTTTCTTTGTAGACAATTTATAACGATTCTTGTCCATCTATTGACTTATTTTTGATATTTATATATATATATATATATATATATATATATAAATAAAAACGCCACTAGAAAATATTTGTATACACACACACACACACATACACACACACACACACACATATATATATATATATATATATAATACAAACATTTTTTTAAAAATTTCAAGTTTTAAAATCTTAGCAATTTTGTACATTTTTTTGAACACATTGTTCAGTTTTATAAAAAAAAATTCTTTTCACAATAATGAAGCAATAGTAAACTTATTTACTCGTAAACACATATAAACATATATATATATATATATATATATATATATATATATATATAAATACAATTTTTTTATATATAATAAATGAAATTTTTGAAAAAGAGATATAATTATATTTAATAAATTTATTTGAATTTGATTTTTTTGTAATCATAAATACATAGTATGTCACGATATACGACGTGTCGATAAATTTAATAAACTGTAAATAAATTCAAATTTCCAAATATATACTTAGAGATATAATGAATCATCCAAATGTGATGCCTAAAATTGTGTTTTATTAAAAAAAAGATGTGTGTAAGAAAACATGTATATAGCTTCTTTTTAATAAAAACATAAATCTAGGCGTCACATTTGGATGACTTAATATATATATATATATATATATATATATATATATATATATATATATATATATATATACATTTGTTTTCAAAAACAAACACTAAAACGTACATAATAGCTCTCAAAAAACTACAATAAAAGTAATTTTAATTTTAGGTAAATTCAGTTTATCTAACATTTATTTATTTTTTAATTTATTTAATTGACATTTCTAAGTTTTTTTTAAATATATATATATAAAATCAATACTTACCAGTTTAAACATTCTGAATGTTAATAACAACAGTGATGATTCCTTTAGAATAGTTAAATTGTATTAACTCAAACTCATGTTATTTGAATATATTTTAGTCTATTTATATTGTTTCCTCAAGATAATGTGTGTTATTATTTTAGACGAAAGCCAGAAGGTTATAATTAATATCCAACTATTATATGTCTTATCAAATTGAATTTTATGGAAATTTATTAATGCTGTTTCAAATGTAGTTGATTTACTTGTTTTCTTAACAATATTAAGCAACTAATTACATGAAATAATAATTTAGATAATAATTTATTACTAACGACTAATTTCTAAATTAGTATTTGGTGTTTTAAAATTGTCTATAAATTGACGTTATATGTGTATATATAAAAATATCCTATTTTAATAATATATGAAAAAAAAATTAAACTATTGGTAATGCAGTAAGAAATATTATATTTATATTTAAATTAATTTATTTTATTAATATATATATATATATATATATATATATATATATATATATATATGTATATATATATATATATATATATATATATATATATATATATATATATATATATATATATATATATATATATATATATATATATATATATATATATATATATATATACGAGGTCGTTTGATAAGTCCGTGTAAATTCCGAAAGATGGCACCACTGGTACATATCGAGGTTATTTTTAATTAGTAGCACCTCTTGGAAGAACACACATCAAGTTTCAGCCATATCGGTCTATTCCTTTGTGTTTGACAATCGTTGGAATCAACGAAATCGAGTGATTGTCAAATAATGGACGAAAAAGAATTTCGCGTGTTGATTAAATACTATTTCATTAAAGGCAAAACGCCTCAGGAGACTAAACAGAAGCTTGATAAACATTATGGTGACTCTGCACCTTCGATTAGTGCGGTTTATAAGTGGTTTCAAAATTTTCGGAGTGGCCATATGAGCACAAGAGACGCTGAACGTTCTGGACGCCCTGTTGAGGTCACCACTCCAGAAATCATTGATAAAATCCATGATATGGTGATGGATGACAGAAGAGTGAAAGTGCGTGAGATTACTAGTACTGTAGGCATCTCGTGTGAACGGGTACATAATATTTTGCACCAACATTTGGACATGAAAAAGCTATCCGCCAGGTGGGTGCCGCGATTGCTCACGATCGACCAAAAACGAGGTCGTGTGAAGTGTTGCAAGAACGGTTTGCAGCTGTTTCAGCGAAATCCGCAGGACTTTAAGCGTCGTTTCATCACTGAAGATGAAACATGGATACATCACTACACTCCTGAGACCAAAGAGCAGTCTAAACAATGGGTTATCAAGGAGGAATCTGCTCCGAAAAAGGCGAAGACAATTCCTTCGGCCGGGAAGGTTATGTCGACTGTCTTTTGGGATTCGCAAGGAATAATCTTTATCGACTATTTGGAAAAGGGTAAAACCATTACAGGTGCATATTATTCATTGTTATTGGATCGTTTGAAAACCGAGTTGCAAGAAAAACGTCCCCGATTAGCCCACAAAAAAGTCCTCTTTCATCACGACAACGCACCAGCTCACACCTCAGCAGTTGTGGCCGCAAAACTAATGGAAATAGGGTTCCAAATCGTTTCACATCCCCCCTATTCTCCAGACTTGGCTCCATCGGACTATTATTTGTTTCCTAATATGAAGAAATGGCTCGCGGGAAAAAGATTTTATTCAAACGAGGAGGTGATTGCAGGAACGAATGACTATTTTACAGACTTGGACAAATCCTATTATTCGGAAGGGATCAACAAACTAGAGCAGCGTTGGATGAAGTGTATAAGCCTAAAAGGAGACTATGTTGAAAAAGAAAAACGATTTATTCAAAAAAATGAAGCAGTTTTTATTTTTACACGGACTTATCAAACAACCTCGTATATATATGTATATATATATATATATATATATATATATATATATATAAATATATATATATATATATATAATTTTAAATTTATTTGCAATTAAATTTGCCAAGATTTAAAATTATATAAAATTGTATATATTCTTTAAAGTTTTATTAAAAATTAGGTTAATGAACATCAATATTATTTTATAAAAAGAGTAAAAATTGTGAAGTAAACATTAACGAATAATTGGCTTATGTAGTGATATAACCAGTGTTGAGTTTTAATGATAAAAATATCGTAACAATACATCTTTTAATAAAACATAATCACTGGATATGTCATGCTCTCTCTACATTTTAATTATGTCAATACTTTAATCTCATTATACTTTTCCATATATCTATTTTTATATGAAAAGCTTAAAATAATACCGAATTAATTAATCACTTATTTTAATGGCAGAAAGAATGATTATATCAGGTGCATTTCACTGACCGAATTCAAGGTTGTTGAGATCAATTCGGGCGTGGCCAACATAATTGTCAGTATCATTTTTTATTACGTTAAAAACCAATTCATATATATGTTATTTCTTTACTGATATCTTGAACTTGGTCCTAGACCTTGGTTATCTATAAAAGAATATGATTAAATGAATATCTTAATAATAATAATGATCTATATCAATTTATAATAGTTTAAAAAGTCTGTCTTTAATTATTTGAAAAAAGTGTCAAATAGATAAAATTAAAAATTAAATTTATAATATTTTTTGGTATCATTATTAGTATTATAACTCATTTAACAATCTTGTATAAAGTAAGAAAACATGAGATGTTTATGTTTTTTTCAAATACAGTAATAATATTAAACCATATATATATATATATATATATATGTATTTAATATATATATATATATATATATACATATATATATATATTAAATACAAGTAAAGTCGACTAATTATCAATTAATGGTATTAAATATTTTTTAAAAATGAAATATTTGTACAAAAATATTTTTCTAAATATACAAATACTTTTGAAATATTTGACACATTTTTATATTTATTACATATTTCAACTTTAAATTTTTTATTTGAAAAAAATTAACAAAATATAAATTGTTTAAGAACGAATAATTGGATTAAATTTTGTACTAAAACGTTCCTGTTAAAGTAACCCAATAATTTATATTTTTGTATCTTATTTTCTTATCCAATTTTATATTTTTGGTCTTCCTTATTTTAATAACATATAAAAATATAATTTGGTCGAATTCACTTTATGACAAATATCTCCTAATGATTTAGAGTGACATTATTAAAATTATTTTTTTTATTGAACCGATTAACTGGAATATATTAAGGTTTTGTTAGTGGTAAGTGAACGATAAACAAAATTCTGCAAAGTTCGTCTTAAAATAAATATTTCTAAGAATTTATTTATTAATATGTTATTTATAGTTTAAAATCAATTTTCTGAATTAACTGATTTTTGATAAAACTAATCTTTGAAATAACTAAAATAAAAATAATTTAGATTTACAAAAAATAGACACAAAGACATTTGTATTTATGTAAATATTTAAATACATGTGTCTTACTCGACTAATAAAACCTTGAAACATGAAATATTATTAAGTTACATTTTTATAATCCTATTTTAGTAATTATCACTGTCTATAACTAATTTTAAATATATATATATATATATATATATATATATATATATATATATATATATATAATAGTTATTTATATATACAAATAAATTTAAAAAAATCAGTTTCAATATGCAAATAAAATTAGTCGTTGCATATGATTTAATCGAAATAATATAAAAAATCATTCATGTAAATAGTTTATTGCATTTTCAATGCACTGTTTTTTAAATTATAATTATAAGTTTCAGTTTTTAGTCATAATTATTATAATAATATTTTTGAAATTGGTATATAGATATTTTCATTGTTTATAAATTTATAAATATATATGATTTTTTAAGCAAGATAGAATTTTTAATTGAATTTCTATGCAAAGTTCTAACTTAAAAAAAAACTTTTAGATTGATATGTGTTTGTGTGTGTGCGTGTCTGTGTGTATATATATATACATATATATATATATATATATATATATAGAGAGAGAGAGAGAGAGAGAGAGAGAAAGAAAGAGAGATTTTTAGACTAGATAAAATTTTGGATAGGGATTCAATTTAATGTTCAATCACGCTTAAAACAATCATATATATATACACAGACGCACAAAACTATTCGCCATATGAGTAACATAAGTAACTTATTGATATAATTTAAGGAGTCTTTAAAAAAAAATTATTTAATTAAAAATAAATATATTGAGTATTATATTTATTAACAATTAAATATTTTTTTTTAATTTAACGACTTATTAAATTATATCAATAAATTGCTTTTTATCCATATGGCGAATACATTTACACGTCGTTGTATATATGTATATATATATATATATATATATATATATATATATATATATATATATATATATATATATATATATATATATATATATATATATATCATGGTAATTAACATATTCAAATGAATTAAAAAAAATCAATTTTAAAAGCAAATAAAATTATTTGTAATATAGAATTCAACCGAAAGATTATAAAAAAATGATTAATGTGAATATTTTATTGTATTTTTAACACATTTTCTTAAGTTATTAATATAAGTTTAACTCTTTAGTAATAATTAATATATTAATGTTTTTAAATTGTTATACAAGTATTTTCATTGTTTATTGTATATAATATATATATATATATATATATATATATATATATATATTTATATATATATATATATATATATATATATATATTTATATATATATATATATATATATATATATATATTTAATATTAGGCTATTTCATTATTTGTAAGACTACATAACAAAATTTGTATGTTATATTTTTATTCAAACCATTCGTGTAATTTTTGAGATATTTTTAAAATTGAAAATAAAATTTATGTTTGTAAAAATAAATATGTAATTTTATTATATTATCATTTTTCTTATATTTTTAATTTAGAAAAGTTTTTTAATAAATAATTTATAATTTAATGACAAATATTTTTTTATCATATAGTTAGTTGTTATTTATATTAAAATATTTTATGTTTATACATATATATATATATATATATATATATATATATATATATATATATATATATATATATATATATGAATATATATAAATAATTACTTCTTTATTACACTTACATTTTCATAAACATTATTAAAATTTGTACATAACTTTAAACACTTTTATTATTAATACATTTTTTTAATTATTTTACATTTGAATATTAAAATAAAACTTTAATTCGACACTAATCACTATTTTAATATTGCTCGCACTTGTAATATTATATTTTTGTGCACTATTTATTTAATTTGAAATTATGTAATTGTAAAATTTAATTTTACATAATTATTAATTTATGTATAATAATATTTATTTATATAATATTGAATTTCTCTCATTTCATTTAAATATACTTTGGATTTTTTTTATCAAAAATAACTTGTAAATAATCAATAATTCTATGGACATACACACACACACACACACACACACACATATATATATATATATATATATATAATTTATGAAATATTTTTTGTATTATATTTTCTTTTATTCTCTTATTTTGAAATGATCTTTTATTTTCTACTTTTTTGAAAATGTTCTATTTTTATAAAAAACACAAAATGTTTTTATGAAATATATATATATATATATATATATATATATTTATATATATATATTGCAATAATAATATAAGTTATTTGTTTTATTAGTAAAAAAATATTATTAAAAAACACATAATTTAATTGGTTCTTTTGATAATTGCATACTCTCATATCTATTCAATTCTATGTAAAACACTTTATCAATTTTTTTCTGTTCTATTTTTTTAAAAATATTAATAAAATTTGTATTATTATAAGATAATTAGGTGAATTTTTATGAAGTTTTTAGATATTTAAATATCTAATTATAGCATTGATATTATGGATTATCGTCTCAAGTTAAAACAATAATTATGATTCACAACTTTGATTAACAATAATTAGGAAAGGTATATAAACATATTTAAAATATAAAACATAAAATTTAAATTAAAATAAATTTATTGAAATATATAAACTTTTGTATGAATTTTGATATTATTTCTATGAAAATATATATTTACAAAAAGAAGGAATTTATCTACATATTGACTAAACAAATTGAGTTATTCTTATTTTTAATAAGTCGTCATCAAAAAAGTTGCATGAAGTACAATTTAACCGAAATAGGCTCTTCCGTAGGCGAATGGAGCAGCATAGCCAGAGTAGGCATAGGGAGCAGCATAGCCAGCATAGCCAGAGTAGGCATAAGGAGTATGAGTTCCATATGCACCATATGCTGAGTAAGCTAGAGCTGGAGCTCCAACAATTCCTCCATAGGCGACAGCCAAGATGGCAACGAAAACGAGAGCGATCTGCGATAAAAAAAAATAAATAAGAATATAAATTCATATAATTCTATATTTTTTAAGATTGAATACAATTATAGTTAGAATATTATTTTCTTTTAATTAAACATTGTGAACAAAATGTGAAACTAGAATAAAATTGTTCATTTTTATTAAATGTTCTTAAACTTACCAGTTTGAACATTTTGATTGTTTTTGTGATATTCCTGCTACGGTTTTGCAAGATTGATACTTTGATCTAAATTTCATCCAACTTATATACTAAAGTATATCTCCATTAGACTAATACATTTTTGGATGTATTTTCACTATGTTTTTCTGAATGATTATTGATATTGTTTCTTTCTTATTTCTATTAAAATGAATACAGTTTATACATTCTCAATTCGTAAAAAAGAAACCGAAAATATGTTAATATTATATGAAACAGAAACTATCAATATCGTTTAAGGATAACGGTAGTTGATATAAGAATGAGAGAAGGTCAGCTAGATGCAAAACATTGATTTTAATATTTGACATTTGGCTTTTTCAGATTGTTATAGATATGTATGCTTTATGAAAACTTGGGTTAACAACATCATATGTATTAAATGTCAAATATTGAAAAAATAAAACATTTTTTGCGTTTAAATCTCTTTAGATGTATGTTGAGCTGTAGGCTTCCTAAAACCTGTTTTTAGAGCGAATTATAATTTTAGTTTGTGTAAATGTTATTACACATGTACAGATATTTACTTAATAAATTTATTGAATAACAAATAAATATTCAGATTTATAATAAACGAATTAAATTGTCAAATTGTAAATATTGTCTATTACAATTCAAATATTTTTTTTTAATTATAAACATTAAATAGTTATAAAGAAAATATTAAAAATGTGTACAATGTAATGTTTTTTCATTTGAAATATTAATCATATAAAATTTCATTGAATTTACTAAAACACTATAGAATATATATTTTTTATTTTTTTTAATAAATTTTATACTCAATACAATACATATTGTTTTTAACATATTTTTAAAAATATACATTCATAAGTGTGTAAAAATTATTGAAATATTTCAATTTGAAGCAAAATGTTGGTTAAAATTTAAATAGTTTATTAAAAGAGAAACTTTAAATAAAAGAAAAATATTGTTTGATTTGGAACTGTGGCGAATTCATTTTACACAAATGAATTTTTATCCCCAACACTACAATGGTTATCAAGTGTTCAATAATCACTTATTGTTCACTTTTTATTTATTTAACAAAAAGGCTCTGACGATGATGGCATCGCCATCGAAATGCACATTAGTCGACTATTGTTATAAACAAAAAATGAACACACTTCATAACCATTTTGGTATTGGGGATAAAAATTCATTTGTGTTAAATATAGAACAATAGTTATAATAATATTAATATTAATATTAGTTCTTTTGAATTTATTTTCAAGTATGGAAAATTAGAGAATCTTTTATAAATAAATAAATTATTTTTAATATTTAGGATGGCCTAAATGAGATTGAAGGATGTATATGTAAATGTGTGTCTAAAATTTTAAAGCTATTTAAGGCAATCTATATAAACGCTATATTTATTACTAATTATTATTTAACAGTAATAACTCTAAATAATATCTATACTGTACATTACGAAATACATACATACATATATATATATATATATATATATATATATATATATATATATAAATTAGTTTAAAGAGAAAAATATTATTCAATGAATAATCTTTCTTAATATTTTCATCATTTGTGTCTATTTTTTAAACGTTAAAATGGGTCTAATTAAATATTTCTTTATATTGTACTGCATTATTTATAATTAATTATATTGAAAGTGTTTTAAGTCCAACTATTTATTTTTTATATATTATTTTTTTTGATAACTTAATTCATATTTGATCATTAACATATAATTTGTTAATATACATTAATTTATTTCTAATTTTGTGTATTTGTGCATTATTTAATGAATAATATTCTCTATATTAAAATTAAAGAATATTAATTATAACTTTTTATAAAATATAAGTCTTATAAAATATCAAAATGATTTAATAATTTTATTTAAATGACATGATAATAAACAGATATTTATTTGTAATCTTTTTTTTAAAAAAAATTGGACAAGTATCATATTAGTAAAAAAAATATTAATAGTAAAGTATAAATAATTAAAATGAAATTTGACTAACTTTTGTTAACAAATTTTTGTTATTATCACTTTAATATTTTTTTTCTTCATACAAACATACATACATTCATATATATATATATATATATATATATATATATATATATATATATATTTATATATATGAATGTATATAGAACTTTGACAACTGGTAAAAGCGATATTTGTTTTTTAAGCTCATTTTGATATTTTAAGTTAGTATAGTTTGGTAAATTGTCATGAAACGTGTAATACTTTAACAACGCTTAGAAATTGTAAAAATTTCAATATACTTATTGAAACAAAAATTTAATGAGTTCGTTATTTCACAAAATAGAGCCATAAATTGGTCACTAAGATCATGTCTTCAAACTCCATTGGAATATTTTCTGCAAGGCTATGTAAAATTATTGGTTTATGCTGATAAACCATGAACAACAGAAGCATTAAAAATAAATATTGAATGTGTAATTCATGAAACTGGATCACAATTATGTGAAGGAATGAATGAAAATGTTAGAAAATAAAAATTGCACTAAACTAATGTACTTATGAAGAAAAATTGTGGTGGTCATATGAGTGAAATTGTAGTGCATTAATAATGCCATAGAGTATTCTTAAAAATAAAAATAAAGAAATAACTAATTAATGAAATACTTTTTGTTTTATTTCAATTTAAATTTCTGAAGCACTTATTGGAAAACTCTCTCTTCTCTCTCTCTCTCTCTATATATATATATATATATACATTTATATATATATAATTTATGTAAAAAATTAGAAAATTATTACATAATGAAAAAAATATAAAAAAATGTTGTTTACTTTTATACTTTTATTTTGTTTATTATAATTTATTTGAACAGAAAATCGTTATTAATGTTATTTTAATTCTATTTATTTTCTGTTTTTATTGCTTTCATAAAATGTTACACATTTTAGGAAAATAAACTGGAATATTTTAAGAAAATTTTAGTGAAAAATAATTTATCTATTAAGAACATTTATGTAATATAATTCACGTTAATATTTATTTTGTTCTTTTCACTGTTGGATTTATATATATACATACAAAAAAAATTCTAACAAATATACATACATACACATATCTATATGTATAATATATATATATATCTAATTTACATATATTAATAACTATTTATAAGTTTTAATAAAAAGTATTAATACAATGTGTGACTTCTACATTGAATTGTATAAATATAATAATTTAATGAGAAATATCAGTAACATTTCACAAATATTTACAAATGATTATAATATATGTAAAAATATCTGGTTTGCCTCCTGATACACATGTTCTGATATAAAGAGGTGTGTCTCTTCTATGCGCTACGTAAAAAAACAATCTGCTTAGTGACGACATATTTACCCCTGCCAGTGTCAATTTTTTTTTAAACGCACTTTAAATCGACACTAAAGAGTATATAAGCCGAATGAATTTTGCAATTAGTATGAAAATTTTGTAGACTTCCAAACAGAAGCACAAAAACTCAACCAATTCAAAATGTTCAAATTGGTAAGTTTAATAAATCATTTAGAATAATATTTTCTAAAATTAATTTCCAAAAAAAATTTTTTTCTTAAAGTATATCATATACATATAAACTTATGTTTTTCTAATATTTTAATATTTTTAGTTCGCTCTTGTCTTCGCCGCCATCTTGGCCGTCGCTTATGGAGGAGTTGTTGGAGCTCCAGCTGTAGCTGCTTACTCTGCCCTCCCATATGCTGGATATGCTGGATACACCGGATATGCCGGATACACCGGATATGCTTCCCCATACGCTTACTCTGCCTACAATGGATATGCTGCTCCATACGCCTATGGAGGTTATGCTCGTGCTCTTGGACACTACTATTAAATATCCATCACGTTATGACGATGTCAATTGTTGAACGGATTTGATTTTTAGAGACAAGTTTCTTGTCTTCTAATAATTATATAGACTTTTACCATCCATGTCTTAAGTTATTAAACTGTATGAATTATTCTTGTAAAAAATGATTTCTTACAATATATAAATTTATATAGTTAATTTTGATTTCTTATTTTATTAAATACCTAAACCCCATTGCCTTAAAAGAAAGATTTTATTTATTCTTTCATTAATAAGGCAATAATTATTATTACTCTACTCTTATATATTTATTATATATGGTCATCCAAATGTGACGTCTAGATTTGTGTTTCAATAAAAAGAAATATGTGTATAGGGTGGAGTATAGAGAAACATGTGTATAATTTTTTTTGTTTTTAATAAAATACGAATCTAGATGTCATATTTAGATAACCCGAATATAAATTTTTGTATACAATACAATTTTTTTCCGTTAATCTATAAGTTTGGTAACTATTTATGGAAATTAATGAAAAGAAAAAAGAAAGCATTAAAAAAGATTATTAAGAAGGTATTATCGTTCTTTTATATAATGTATTAAAGAAAATATGTAAAAAAATATATAAACATATTAAGTATAAAAGATGCTAATGTTGAAGTTTATGGAAAAATATGAGATGTACTATATATTTTCCATGTAATTTTTTTCTAATGAGTTATATATATATATATATATATATATACGACAGTCGTTTGATAAGTATGGTAAAAAAGTAAGAAAAACTAAATTGACAAATTTAATTAAATTAATTAATTAATTAAATTAGACAATAAATAAATTTACCATACTTATCAAACGACCCTCGTAGACTATTTTTCGGCGCTATAGACTTAGGAGGTCTTTAACCTTTAATAATTTAATGGGATTTTTGTTGTTTTTGAGTTCCATTACGGTTATGGTATTTTACGAGAAGAGATTGTTATCCCCATATCTAAATCCTCATTTACAAAATAATATATAAATATATATATATATATATATATATATATATATATATATATATATATATGTGTGTGTGTGTGTGTGTGTGTATAAGGGAATTATTTTTACTACTTAATATTTAATATTTTTTGTTTATTTGAATTTTTAACAATAAAAAAGACTTTTTATTTTAAAAAATATTTTCAATAGACTTCATTAGAAGTTGTAACTTATTTAATATAAAATATTAATATATGTATTTACACATATGTACATATATATATATATATATATATATATATATATATATATATATATATATATATATATGCGTGTGTATATAATATTTGAAAAATCATAGAAAATATTTTAAGTTTGATTTAGATATTTCTGTTTTATTCTTTGGATATTTATATAAATAACTAAAATGTTGAAAGGTATATGGTCATGCAGATGTAATGCTTAGATTTGTGTTTTACTAAAAAAGAACATGTGTATAGAGAAACATGTGTATAGTTTCTTTCGTTTCGTTTTCGTAAAACACAAATCTAGACGTCACATTTAGATGCCCTTATATAATACTTGTTAGCTTCAGATATTAAAACATTAATTCTATAATAACAATTAATAATACATATAAATTTAATATACATTCTGTTCAAGAAATACCGGGAATTCTTGAATGAAACACAGAATATATAATTATTCAGGTAAATTTATTTTGTCTCCTTTAAAATATTATACTTTAGATGTAATAAGCATATGGCAACGTTTAATCTAGTTTTGGAAACAGTCCTCATAAGGCGATTTAGGAATGGCCTTCAGCTCCTTTACCGTATTCTTTTTTATGACCTCTATCGTATCAAACCTTTTTCTCTGTAGTGGTTATTTTAGTCTTAGAAAGAGAAAAATATCACACGATGTCATATCTGGCGATACGGTACTTAAGCGATGACATATGTTGGGTGTGGCCAAGAAGTCGTGTACAAGAACCAGTGTGTGTAATGGTGCATTATAGTGATTTGTGGAAAAAAATTCATGCGATTTTTTTCCACAAATATGATTTTCTTTAACAGATCGACTCAAACAAATGCCTTGTAACGCCTAAATAATATTCTTTGGTTAACTGTTTAGTGGAAGGAATTTATAGTGGACAAGATTTTAATAATAGATGAAAACAGTTAACATTATTTAGTTTTTTGAACAACTTTGACGTGGCTTTTTGGGTTTCGACTCATTTTCGAAGCGCTATTCAATAGATTGCTGACTGATTTCCACATCATATTCATAAATCCACGTGTTATCTTATTAATAATGCGTTTCATGAATATGCTGTCATTCGATGTTTGAGAAATCATCTCTCCGGCCATCAATTGTCGATAGTTTCTTTGTATGAAATTCAGGTGTCATGGAACAAGCCGTAGTTCAACGTATTTATATGCCTAAATTATTAACTAAAATGATATGAGCGGAGCTGAGAGATATTTTAATATGTTCAATAGTCTCTCTTTCAGTCACACCACAATTTTCAAACACTAATTTCTTTACTTTTTTAATGTTTTCTTCAGCAGTTGATGTTGATAGATGTCCTCAACGATGCAAGTCTTCAACGACTTCATGACCTTTTTTGAATGATTGTACAACTCATTAGACCTACAAGTATCACCATAATATCTTTAATATTTTGATACAAGAAATGTTATTTAAAATAAAAAAATTAAGGAAAATTTTTTGCTCAACAATTTTATCCATTGTAAAAATTGGTTTTGGTACCTGCGATCGACTGAAATAAATAAACTTATATAATTGTTAAAAATATTTTCAGTAATATATAATTATCCAAATTCATTTACTTATTCATGTCTTTACTCCAGAAAATAATCTTTCATATTTTAATTTATATTTTGTTCGTTCAAAATTGCATGTGTTGCCATATTAAATTTAGTACGAAAAATATATAAATTTAAATTTTTATTGAATAGTTTAAAAATTCTTTTGCAACTGTCATATATTAATTTTATTTAAGTACAGTTTTTGCGTTTACCTTTACGGTTAAAATGATTTTTTTAAAAAACTTCACAATTTAATGTATTTTTTGGACTAGTTTATAAAACAGAGATAATGCTCGCACAATAATGCTGATTTTTTTAAAACTCGTTCAATGTTACGAACCAAAAGTAAACTTCTCAGACGCTAAGTCTTTATTTTGTAATTTTTCTGGGTATTTTTTAAAATAAAAAGTTTCAAATTGTGTATTAACAATGAATTAATTATCATTATTAATATAAATAATATTAACTATCATAATATATTACTAATTTCAATAAGAGTATTATACGAATTATTTCATTTGACCTATATAAAATTGTAAAAACTTTCTCACTAAACAAATATTTATATATATGTATATATATATATATATATATATATATATATATAAATATATATATATATATATATATAGAGAGAGAGAGAGAGGGAGGGAGAGAGAGAGAGAAACGGAGACAGAGAGATAAAGAGATAGAGATAGAGAGATAGAGAGACAGAAAGAGAATCAAAAATGTAGGTAGATTACGATTTTTGTTTTATTTATGTTTAAAAAGTACAAAAAAACTTATACCACTTTTTAATCAAAATACATGAAAAAGTACTAAATAGGGTAATTCAAATGAAACTGAAGGTTAGTAAAAAATAGTGAATATTAGTGTGTGTATAAATGTATTTCTAAATCTTTCAGTCTCATTTGTGTCACCCTATACTGTATATGTTTTATATACTCATTTTTTTCATTAATACAAATAATAAAATATAAATAGAATATTTTTATTACTGAAAATATAATGAAAGATTTTCTTATATAATATTAATATCTCTATATATTATACAAAGAAGTTTTTATGAAAAAGAAAACATTTTTGAATTAAGTTTCTTGCAGAAATTGTTCTTAAAAGGTAGATTAATTAAAAATTATATCTATCTATCTATCTATCTATCTATATATATACGAGGGTCGTTTGATAAGTATGGTAAAAAAGTAAAAAAACTAATTTGAAAAAAATAATTGAATTAATTAATTAATTAAATTAAACAATAAATAATTTTACCATACTTATCAAACGACCTCTCATATATATATATATATATATATCATCATATCATATATATATACATCATATACTACTACGAAATATACAATGAATGCTAATATATATATATATATATATATATATATATATATATATTTATATAAAGTATTTGTTACTATTTGTTAAATATGATTAATAAATAAGCCGTTAAAATCTAATTCTAATTCCATTATAATTTATTCTTCAAGACGTATGGTTACTAAACTTTGACAAAATATTTTAATTAACTAAAAAAAAATGTTAAAATCACATGATATATACATACAAATTATTAATACATGTACAAATATCTGGTTTACCTCATGGTACAATGCTTTGCGATAAAAAGGTGTGTCTGTTCTATATACGGTGTAAAAAACGTAGTATGATAAGTGGCAAAATCTTTACCCCTGCCAGAAATATTTTTTTATAAAGCGACTTCTAATCGTCACTGAATTGTATATAAGTCGAATAAATTTTACAGATAATATACACTTTTGTAGACTTCAAAACAGAAGCAGCAAAAATTCCTTTCAAAATGTTCAAATTGGTAAGTTAAAAAAATATTTAAAAAGTTACATTTAATAAATATATTTTTGAAAATGTTGTACTAATTTTATCTTAAAATAAACATATGTATACATAATGTCTTAACTAATTATTATTATGAATATATAAACGTATGTTTTTCTAATATTCTAATGTTTTTAGATCGCTCTCGTCTTAGCCGCCATCTTGGCCGTCGCTTATGGAGGAGTTGTTTCTCCAGCCGTATCTGCTTACTCAGCCCTCCCATATGCTGGATATGCTGGATACACTGGATACAATGGATACACCGGATACACCGGATATGCTTCCCCATATGCCTACTCTGGCTACCACGGTTATGCTTCTCCATACTCTTATGGAAGTTATGGTCGTGCTCTTGGATACCACTATTAAGTATCCAACACCTAAGATGACTACGATTTCTGAACTGGATAAAAGACTGCTCTTCTTCTAAAATGAAACACTTCCATCATTGTTTTATTTATGTTATTACAATGTATAATTTATTCTTGTAAAAACGATATCTTACAAAATATAAAAATATAAAAAAAATATTTATTTATTTTTATTATGTAATACACATTTTATATAATGTTTAACCGTTTAGTCATATATATATATATATATATATATATATATATATATATATATATATATATATATATATATATATATATATATATATATGATAAAATAATTAACACTTCGCAATTTTATCAGGAAAGTAAATTTTAACATTAAAAAAGTTAAAAGATTTTTTTCGTTATATATATACATATATATATATATATATATATATATATATATATATATATATATAGGGTAGGCTAAATGAGACTAAAGGGTTTAGACACAGATTTACTTCCTTACTATTATTTACTATTTTTCATCATCTTTTAGTCTCATTTGGGTCAGCCTCTCTCTCTCTCTCTCTTTCTATCTATCTATCTATCTATATATATATATATATATATATATATATATATATATATATATATATATATATATATATATATATATATGATGCTTTTTAAGAGTGATAGAACTTTAAATTGAATTCATTTTAAATTTTTTTATCAAACTTAAAAAACACTATATATATATGTATATTTATGTATACATATGTGTATATCCCGACTAGATAGCATAGTGGCTTGCATCACTATGTGTCATGTGGAAGATTGCGTTCGATTACCAGTCGGAGAGTCTCTTATTTTCTAGGGTTGAGCATGAGGCTGTCAACCTCATCTTGTAAAAAACAACTGTCAAAAAACTCTGATAAAAAAAGTCTCTATTGTGCTGGCATTGTCAGGGAGGCCTGTGATTGTAATAGTCTATGGAGCCATTAATGATGATGATGAATATATGTATATATCATCTTAATATCAACTACTATTAGGTGAAAATCTCTCTGACTGTTAACTTATATTAGTAGTTGATCACAATCATTAAGATGATTAGCCAGATTGATACAATATGTATATATACATATATATATATATATATATATATATATATATATATATATATATATATATATATATATTGTATATATTAGATCTAACGGAAAATTCTATCCATCTTTGAATTAAAAAAATAATACATTTTCAATATATTTATTATTATTTACTGAACAATATAATTTTTCCTTCGTTATAAATAAGGTGACTAACCGTCCTCCTTTAGGGAGAACAGTCCTCCTTTTGGAAGTTGTGTCCTTCCTCGAAAAGTGTCCTCCTAGATGTCCTCCTTTTCAATATGTAATACTACAACTGAAAAATCAAGACTGTATGTTGATTCTCTAGCTGAAGCAATTGCTGTGAAATTCAATATGAAAGATAGTTCTTGTACGGATATTTCTAATATTTGTTAGAAAATGACACAATAACAAAAATATTCATTTAATCGAAAAATATTGATATTTAAATAATAATTAATCATAATACTCCTGCGTTATCTATTTACTATATTATAATGCTTTCTGCTCAGTTATTGTTGCAAAGAATAATTTTATTTATTTGCAATATTTGTTTCTTTAATTTATTTATATCCTCTTTTTCATTGGAAAAAGTTGGTCATCTTATTATTAATGACTTCTTCCCAGCGTGATAGTAATTTGTGAATTCCATTTCTGTAGAATAGCTCATCTTAGAATTTTGAGATGACATTATCGGACAGAACTTTCCGGTAGACCTAATATGTACACACATATGGCGAGTAAGTTTTTGTAAAAAAATTAAAGTTTGAACAAATATATAAACAATTTATTTGTGAATGGTATTTTTATTTCTTGCGAAATAATTTTAAGTAATTTAGTAGTAATTCAAAATATATGATTTTTTAAACAGATCTTTAAAATTGTTCAACAACAAAGAAAATTATATGAAAAATGTTTGAATATAGATCATAAATTTACAATTATTTCTTGTCCTTAAAATATTAAAACATAGAAATATAAGCACTGATTCAACGGAATGCTACACTTAATGAAAATTCAATATATTTTTGTATACAAAAATATTTTAAAATAAAAAGAAAATTGAAACTTACTTCTATCTTCTGTCAATATATATATATATATACATATATATATATATATATATATATATATATATATATATATATATATATATATATATATATATATATATATATATATATATATATATATATATATATATATATATATATATATATATATATATATATATATATATATATATATATATATATATATATATATATATGTATATATAAATATACATATATATATATATATATATATATATATATATATATATATATATATATATATATATATATATATGTTAAGTTTTTAGTAGCAACGAAAAAAAATATACTTTATCATAAATTTATGTAAATAAAATATAATGTATCTACAAATCACATACATATTTTAAATCACAAATAAAAATTGTATATATCTTTATTTATTTGGTGCAAGATATTAGAAATCATTTATTTTGAGTTATAAAAATTAGAAAATTATTAACACAATAAAAATTATTAAAATATTATCTAAAAAATCCCTGATTTAATACTATGAGATTAATCGTTCATCTTGATGAATTATCTTAAAATAATACATTACTTTTAAAAATAATTAATAACTAAATTTGTTATCCTACATTTGTCATATATTCAGATTATTCAAATAAAATGTAATATATCTCATTAAATATTTGAATAATATCTAAAGCGATAATATATCTTATAATAAAGGTTAAAAAATTAACGTTATATTATTTAATAGTTGTTTCTTAAAAATCAAGCAAATGGCACTAAAGATGAGAAAATATTGTTAACAATTAAGAAAATTATATTCTATTAGGTTTAACACCGTAAAACATATAGTATTTTGTTATTATAAAAAAGTTTTTTCTATGGTAGTATAAATATAGGGTCATCCAAATGTGACGCCTAGATCTGTGTTTTATTAAAAAGAAACTATACACATATTTGATTGCACATCACCCTATACACATGTTTTTTTTTAATAAAACACAAATTTGAGCGTCACATTTGAATGACCTTATATTTTCTATATATTTTTAATGCCTGAAAAGTCTAGAAATAATGTTAATAATAATTTTATCTTTAGAGATTAAATGATAGATTTAGATGGACGACGAGTTTAATATCACATATCAAGGAATTAATGTAATACAGAAATTTTATTATGCTTTTCTTTCCATTGTGAATGTTTTGCATTTAATTCTTCAATCATTTGATTTTGATTTAATATATAAATACTATTAAGAAAAACTATTTACAGTTTGTCATTTAAAATAATTTTCTTAATTATTAACAATATTTTCTCATCTTTAGTACTATTTGTTTGTTTTTTGAAGTTAAAAAAAACGCTATAAGGTTATTTTGTTATTGCTAAGGCTAGAAATATTATTGCTTTAAATATAATTTAAGTATACAATGAGATATTTTTTTATTTTATTTGTATAATCTGAATATATGACAAATGTAGGATATCAAATTCAATTATTAATTATTTTCAAAAGTATTGTATTTTTTTCTAAGACAATTTGTCAAGCTGAAAGTATAATCTAATAGTATTAAATCTGGGATTTTTTAGATACTATTTCAATAATTCTAATTAGGAATAACAAATTTCTAACTATTATGTTGTGACTTAAAATAAGTTATTTTTAATATATTTTACGAAATAAATAAAGATATATACAATTTTTATTTATAATTTAAAATATGTATGTAATTTGTAGATACATTTTTTTATTACCTTCAAATTATGATAAAATAATTTTTTTTCGTTCTTATTAAAAATTTAACATCGAAAAAATATTCTATTATATTGTATAATAAATTATACATTTTAACAAAGTGTTTTTAGCATTTACTGAATATCTACAGATTTTAATAAAATGTATTATATTTTGAAAAATATAAGAGAAAATTTATAACAAGATCGTATGTAAAATCACTTTAATAAAGTATCTTGTGTATTGAATATTTTTATGAATAAATATGAATTAGAATATATGTATAAATGTGTGTGTGTATATGTATATATAATTGATTATATACGTTAAGATATATTTGTATTTTTTAATATAAATATTAATACAATGTGTGACTAACACATTTAATTGAATAAATTTATTAGTTTAATGAGAAATGTCAGTAACATTTCATGAATAGATACAAATTGATTATAATATATGTAAAAATATCTGGTTTGCCTCCTGATACACATGTTCTGATACAAAGAGGTGTGTTTTTTTATGTGCAACATAAAAAACATTCTGCTTGTGACGTCATGTACCCCTGCCAGTATCAATTTTTTTTCAAACACATTTTAAATCGACGCTGAAGAGTATATAAACCGACTGAATTTTACAATTATTATGAAAATTTTGTAGACTTCCAACTAGAAGCACAAAAACTCAACTATTTCAAAATGTTCAAATTGGTAAGTTTAAAATAAACCATTTAAAGTAATATTTTTTTAATATTTTTTATTTTTATATATATATATATACTCGTATTGTACATCTAACGTATATTTTTCTTATATTAAAATATTTTTAGTTCGCTCTTGTCTTCGCCGCTATCTTGGCCGTCGCTTATGGAGGAGTTGTTGGAGCTCCAGCAGTAGCTGCTTACTCTGCCCTCCCATATGCTGGATATGCTGGATACACCGGATACAATGGATACACTGGATACACCGGATACAATGGATACACCGGATATGCTTCCCCATATGCCTACTCCGGCTACCACGGTTATGCTTCTCCATACGCCTATGGAAGTTATGGACGTGCTCTTGGATACCATTATTAAATATCCATCACATTAAGACGACTGCGATTTCTGAACTTGATAAAAGTTTGTTCTTCCAAATGAAACACTTCCATCTTTGTTTTATTTATGATGTTACAATGTTGTAAATTATTTTTGTATAAACGACGTGTTATGTAATATAGAACTTTAAAAAAACATTTTATAATTTTTATTATAGATTAATTACCCTTCATACAATTATATATATATATATATATATATATATATATATATATATATATGTATAAGATTTTATAATTTAAAAGATTTTTGTGATAGACAATTTTAATAATTTGAATTTTATAATAAAAATAATTAAAAGATATATCTATTAAAAAAGGATCTAATCCTCATATGAGCGTATAGGATTTATATCGATTTCAAATTGCAGAATATAGATTAAGTAAAAAGAAAATCTTTTTTTTCAATACAAATATATTTTTCTAATTGGATAATTCAAGAAAAATTATAATATAGTGAAAAGAGTTTGAAGAAAATGGAAATCATCAATATTAATTATCATATTCAACGTATTTATGAAATTTCTAGTAAAAAGCAGTTTTAATTAAAGAACAGCTTCTTCTTTTTATAGATAAAACATAGAAAATTATTCATCAAATTTAAATTAAAGAATTATAAAAAAATGAAATGTTAATCTTTCAGAATTACTCGAGTTTGGAATTCTTTTAATGTGAAAATTAAATCGGGTCCTTTCTCAATAAAGATTTACAAATTGAAATTTAGAAGCATTGTTAATAAAACTAAAACATTGCTCTTTGAGTCCTTATTACCGATACATAGTAATCATATTTTTATTTTTATTTTTTAGTACATAAGTCAGCTATTTTATTCTCGTAATCTATATAGAATATTTTAGGAATTACTCCTTAAAAGTTTTTAAGTTTCTGTATTTTTCTTACTTTCTATTTTTTATTTTCTTGGACAGGCTCAATTATTTTTCTCTTATATATATATATATATATATATATATATATATATATATATATATATATATATATACTTAATCTTGAAAAGTAAAAGACTTTATTGTTGGTAGCAGAGTTTATGTATCCTCAGTACTTTATGAACTATCCTAGTGATAGCCTAGCTACTGGAAGGATCTTTCAAGTTGGATAGCTCGAAGGATAGGGGTATAACTTAGAAGCGTTTTAAATAAAGTAGGTAGGACTTTCAGGTAAAGGAAACTTGCGTAGGGAGTAAAGCTTGAATTAAAAATCCTCACTAATCCTCCTGGCAAGTGTGGTGAATATTATCATTATTAATTACCATCGAGTGACATGGTTTCTTCTGAAGTAAAATATTTTAGTAGAAAATAGCTTTTCGTTTGTATCTCCTAGTGTATACTACTTCGGTGAAAGTCATGACAAAGAAGAATTTGATTTTTTTATATATACTAAATATGAGAACGGAGAAAGTAACTAATAGAGAAAAAATAAAATTGATAAAATAGGCATGGGAAAGACATATATTAAGAAGAGAATACAAAAGATGCACAAAAAACATTATGGAATAGTGTTAAAAAGAAACAATTAGGCTTAGGAAGAGATTCTATCAAAGATGGAGGGTTGATATTGTGAGGTATTATGTAGATGAGAGTTGAATAAGATTAAATATAAAATAAACTTATATATTTTACACACGTTTATTGACTAGTTATAGGTTTATTATTTTTTCTTTGGAATATAATTTAGTTACATATATATTGAAAATAATTGGCATATTATTGAAATATTATATTTATACTGTATGTTATTTTTTGTATATTATTAAGTTACATTGTAATAATTAATTATTGTAAAATATTATTTATTATATTTTCAATTTTCATATTTATAGTAGATAATTCTATAATTGTTTTCAGATATTCTTAATTGTTTTATTTCAATTAAAATAATTTTAAGGGGTTTGTTTAAATTTTTGCAAATAATAATAACAATTTGTCTCTAAACGTGACAAATGATTATTTGAGTTTTAGCATCAAATAATAAAGCCTTAATATAAAAAATAATATTTTAATTTTTTAATATAAAATCTATTAACAAAACATTTCTAACTCATTAAAAGAAAAAGTTTAATTTTTAACAGAAAATTTTTATATCATAAAATTGAATTAACAGAATTAAGTAATTGATAATTTCATATATTAAGTGTCTAATATCAAAAATTTCTTGGTGAAAAAAAAATACAATCAACACAATTTATGTATTGAAAAAAAAAATTATTAAAATATTAAACTTCTAAACCAAAATATTTTTTTAGAGATTTAAAGTCTTCATCTTAATTATTTTTCATAATTCCAATAATTATAATAACATTTATTTACTGTTTTAAGAAAGATTAATATATATATATATATATATATATATATATATATATATATATATATATATATATATATATATATATATATATATATATATATATTTATATATATATATATATATATATATATATATATATATATATATATATATATATATATATATATATATGTGACGCCTAAATTTGTGTTTTATTAAAAACAAACATGTATATAGGGTGGTGTATAGGGAAACATGTGTATAGTTTCTTTTCAATAAAACACAAATCTAGGCGTTATATTTCGTTGACCCTATATATCTATTTGAATAAATTCTTTTTATCTAATAGAAATATTTTTATTATTTTCTACTTTTTCTAACTTCTTATTTTATATATATATATATATATATAATATATATATATACTTATATATATATATATATATATATATATATATATATATATATATATATATATATATATATATATATATATATATATATATATATATATATATATATATATATATATATATATATATATATATATATATATATATATATATATATATATATATATATATATATATATATATATATATATATATATATATATATATATATATATATATATATATATATATATATATATACTTGTATATATATATATATATATAATATTTCTTGCGTAAACTTTTTCATCAAATGAGTAAATTTAATTTAAATATATTGATCTAAAGTGTATAAATGTATGTGATTGCGGAGGACGTAAATAAATTTATATGTTTACATTGACATTTTTTCAAACTTTTTTTATAATCATGAATTCAATGTCTTCTGAAACGTACTAAATTGATTTTTTATTATAACACTGTCTACATATATGCATACATATAGTTCGAAAGAAATTTTTAAGTGAAATGTCAGTTACATTTGATGAATAGATATGAGTTGTAAATACCTGTACAAATATCTGGTTTACCTCTTAATACGGAGCTCGATTAAATAGAGGCGTGTCTCTTCTACGCGTAACATTGTGAAAAAAAAAACGTTTCAGAATTAGGCGACAAATTATTTACCCCTGCCAGTATTTAATTTTTTGTATACATGGTTTGAATTACTGATCGCGTATATAAACCAGATCGATTTCACAGACAGTATGAAAATTTTGTAGTCTTCCAATCAGAAGAAACAAAAATCTTAAAAAAATCAACATGTTCAAATTGGTAAGTTATTTTTTGGTTATAAAATAATATATGTTTGAAAAACTTCTTGAAATTGTTGAGAAATATCAATGTTCTTAAAAAATAAGATCAAATATCTAAAAAAATATTTTTGAAAAATATGAAATAACCGATTTTTTTATATTTTAGTTCGCTCTTGTCTTCGCCGCCATCTTGGCCGTCGCTTATGGAGGAGTTGTTGGAGCTCCAGCCGTAGCTGCTTATTCTGCCCTCCCTTATGCTGGATATGCTGGATACACTGGATACAGCGGATATGCTTCCCCATACGCCTACTCTGCCTATCATGGATATGCTTCTCCATACACCTATGGAGGTTATGCTGCCCGTACTCTTGGATATTACTAAATTTTCATCATAGTATGACGACTTTTCGATTGCTGAACTTTTCAAGGCCTTTTCCACATGATTGCAGATATTCCACAACGCCGTTAATTAAGACACACTGTAAATAATGTTCTTGTAAAAACGATTCCTTACAAAATATACTACAATACACTTATTTCTTTGTTTTCTTTAACTCATTCATTACCTGTTATTATATTTATACACGGTATTTTTTATACATACACACACACACACACATATATATATATATATATATATATATATATATATTTATATAAGGTAGCCTAAATGAGATTGAAGTATTAAGACACATTTATTTGATTACTATTATTTATTAGGCTTCCGTTTCATTTGGGCCACCCTATATATATATATATATATATATATATATATATATACAGTAAAACCTCGATTAGTCCGGTTACAATATAGTCCGGTTTAAAATTTCCGAAAAAAAATTTTTACTTGAAAACAATCCTACTTAAAAGTTTTTTTGAAAAATAGCCAAAAAAAATAATACATAAAATTATTTTTATATACAAATTTTCAAGATTTCCTCTTTTATGAAAACATAATAAAAAAGAAAACCGAAATCGTATATGCATATTATTTGCAATTCATACGCAATTCTAGTTTTGTGGTCTTTTTTTCTTTTTCTATTAGTTTTTGATTCGCAATTCTAGAATAAAGTCAATTTTCTGATAATTGAATTTTAATAACCTATTTGAAATTGTATTTAAAATGAATGTATAAACCCCTGATTTTCTTTTGTTGTTACATACAAACATTTGAATATATTATCCTTGTTTCATTTACTAAAAAACAGGAAAAAAATTTTTTTGAACCAATTAACGTTTTTTGTATTTAGTTAATGTTTCGATTAGTCCGATTTCAAATAGTTCGGCTAATCAGTGGAACCGATTAGCCGGACTATGCGAGGTATTCCTGTATATATATATATATATATATATATATATATATATATAGAGAGAGAGAGAGAGAGAGAGAGAGAGACAGAAAGAGTCATCCAAATGTAATTCGTAGATTTGTGTTTTATTTCAAAGAAACATGTGTATAGGATGGTATATAGGGAAACATGTGTATGGATTATTTTGTTTCTTTTTAATAAAACACAATTCTAGGCGTCACATTTGGATGACTCTATATACCAATCGTAAACGTTTACAAAAATAAGAATTTATAAATATTAATACTTCTTAATTGAAAAATGTATCGTGAATAAGAAGTATCATCGAGAAGGAATAAATATAAATTATATTTTCAACGTAAATATCGATGAAATATTTATAGCATTCAAACATGTTATTACAATACACTTCATGAATACTAATTTGGTGTTCATAAATTCAATAGTAAATTTAGTTATAATACTTTTTTATCATAACAAAAAATTAAATAAATTTAAATAAAATTATAACTAATGTATATACATTCATTTATAAATTTTAAATCGTGTACAGGAATTTTAAATAAATTCAATTTTTTTTGTTAATTGAAATAAAATACGAATCATATTTATTATTTATTTAGATAGTTAGAAATAATTATTGGTAACTAACTGAATTATTAGTAAAAAGTTTAAATAATTTTGCAAAAAACATTCGATTCAGATTATCAAATACAAATATTGAGAATTTTAATAAAACTGATAATTTATTTATCAATTATTATTAAAAATATATATTTGATGATACTTTTTTAACAATTCAACTATTAAATAAATAATTCTTTAATGAATTATTAATTTTTATTAACTTTATTTAATATAATAATTTAATATAATTAAATTAGTTTAATTTTGATTGTGTATTGAAAATATTTTAATATTTTAATTTGGTGTATATATAAAGACTCATTAGCCTTAATGAAGGCAATCGGCCTAAAAAAATAAATCCTGAATAAAAAATCTTTACTGATCCCTCTCATCAGCATATTGAGTATGACCAAGTACCAATCAATGGTAATATTTGTTAAGACTTTCACCCAGCAGTGGGCTGATATAAGCTGGTATTATGATATTTATGATGATAATAATGATATATATATATATATATATATATATATATATATATATATATATATATATATATTGTAGATAGATAGGTATAACCGAGTTTAATACTTAAACCTTCAAGCAAATATAAGAAAATAAATCAATATATGAAGAAGTATACGTATTGTATTTATCTTTGTTATGAATATTACTCTCTTTACGTCAATATAGAATTCATTCATATTTTCCAACCTGAATTTGAAATAATTGTATTTTACTACAGTTGTCGACGGAATTTTATAGTCACGTGTAACATTTTCATATATGCATTAGAAAGTTGTTTCAAAGTACAATAAAGTTGTGTATGCAATACTCGTGAGTTAATTAAGTATTCTTTCTTGCAATTATGAATAGAACTTTGAAAAAATGGCAAAGCTCTATTAATTAATTTTCACTCAATAATAAGTAAGATTAGTTTCATTCTAGTAAAAGAAAAGTAATTTAATTAACCATTCATTGTAATTAATGAAGTCAGGTTCATTGGTTTCTTAAAGAAACGTGAAATTGTACTACAGGAATGATGTTTATAAAGAACTAAGTTCTTTAAACGTGCACGTGATTATACAATGTCAAACATCTGTTCAAAAAACACATTAAGAATACATTTATTTATTTTTGCTAAAAATATTGTGGATTGCAGTTGTCCATAAAATGAGAAAGATATTAAATTTCATATTATTTTAAATTAAATAATTCTTTATATTTATTATAATTACTAATTCATTGATTTATTTATTTACTTCTTATTTAAATATTTGTATAGTAACTAAGCAGGTAAATCTTGATTTTATTTTGTATTAAAATTCAACTTTTCAGTATTTTTAAATTTTCGCTAAGAAAATGGTCTTCATAAAAGTTAAAATAATTTTATTTTTAATTTAATAATTAAAACACATACATATATACACATTATATATATATATATATATATATATATATATATATATATATATATAAATACATACATATCATCATCATCATTATATCAGTCTACATTAATCTATAGCTGAGTGAACATTTCAATGAATGTTACTATTCACTGGAATTTAATCATACTTACCGCGTTATTAGAATGGTTGGTGAGGATTTTTTATTCAGATTTTACTCCTTTAACCAGTTGCGCTGGAATGACGTGCTATGTACGTCAACTGCTCTATGTACCAAAAGTCGATAAGACGTACATAGCACGTCGTGTGATTTTTGTTAAGTTAAAATAACATCGGAGTTCAGTTAGCAAGTGTCACACTTCTGTTTTGAAGGCATACAAATGTTTTTTTGTAGAACTTCATTAATTTTACATGTTTTCATTGAATAATAATCAAGTAACTACAAAACACAATATTTTTTTTTATTATTATAAAAAACTATTTTATCAAAGAACTATTTTATTCTGATAATAGCGCATCAGAAAATGTTGTACTGGATTTAGGTAGACCTTTAGTTGATTTTGTACACACCCTCTTTTTAGATAACTGGTATTCGTCACCAAAACTGTATCGGAAATTACATTTGCAAAAAATTAATACTATCGGAACAGTCAGATCTAACAGAAAGAATATGCTAAAAGATCACGCAGTGACAAAATTAAAAACATTTTAAGTTCTTTTAAGATCTTGCAATGGTGTTTTAGCTGTAAAATGGAAGGACGAAAAAGATATATATTTACTTTCTTCAAAAAATTCCAAAGCAGAAATGATTGTAACAAAAAAGAAAAAATTTAGAAATTATACAGACCTAAATGGAAACATTACAAAACCTAATATAGTTTTAGATTACAATGATGGTATTGGTGGAGGAGACCTGCAAGATAGCTATTTATCATCTTTTCCTTTAATGAGAAAATTTGCAAAAAGTTACAGAAAAATATTCTTTTATCTAATGGATATGGAATTTTTTAATACCTCTATTCTATTCGGTAAAGTAACAAACGTACCAAAACCCAAAAAATACTTCTTTTCAAAAATTATTAATAAATTTGTTAATCAATTTAAGAGTTTTACTATAATGTTAATGTGTGTGTGTGTTTAAAACTTTATAAAAAAATGATTTTAAATACCAACTCGCTGCGAATTGCTTTGGACGGATTTGCCACGCGTGCATGTTAATTAATTGTCAGCACAACTGGTTAAGCAAGTTTCCTTCATTACTTTAGTAAGAATAAATAGAACCTTTCTTCTGCTTGATAGGTGATGAAGTTAACCACTACAAAACCGCTCGTATATACATACATATATGAGTATATATAGAGTAGCCCAAATGAAACTAAAGGGTAGTAAAAAATAGTAAATAATAGTTACCAACTAAATGTACGTCCAGAGTTTTCAGTTTCGTTCAGGTCACCCTATATACTTTTTTATCAGTCTTTTTCTATCTACTATTGAATGAAAGCATCTTTTAAACTAAACATTTCAATTTATGATAATACCTTTATAAATATTTGTTAAGAATTAAATATATGCTTTTTTAATTTCGTGATTATTTAATGCATTTCATTTTGTTGATTTATTGACTAAGTAAAAGATTTTTCATAATTTATAAATTCAGGCTAGAGTGGTATTTGATAACCATTGCGTGTATTAACCCTTTTACTGCTAACCAAAATTTCTATGTTTATTCTAAAAATGCAGTGCTATTTTTAGCGAAAATACAGAAAACGATTTATAATAAATCTCCTTTCGCATGGAATTTTTCGTTGAGTAGAAAAACACGGCCGATAATTCGGCCCTCCGCAGTTTTCGCATAAGCTAACCGGGTCGATAGATCGGCCCATCCGCAGTAAGGGGGTTAATATCTTCTATTTCTTGAATATAATCTATTGTACTAAATTCACTTTAAAATATTTCCTGTTTTCCTAGCTGTGAGGAATCTAATTGACTATGTAGTCGTCTTGAAATAATTTTACCAAAATTTAATATATTATCAGAAATAGATTGATCTTAAGTCCTACTTGATACCTTTTTTTGTAATTAACAATTAATATGGTCTTATGATATTCATTTGGTATTGTTTTTTTTTCTAGACACTTATATACGAGGGTAGTCCCATAAGTACCCAACCTGACCTAGAGATGGCGGTAGTTGTTTGAAAAATATCTCTGTATTAGAAAGTACACAATCTATAAAGCATATGTTTCAAGTTTGAGGACGCCACGTTGTTTAGTATTTGTTTGGCAGACATCAATAGTGAACGTTTTCAGTGAATTTGTGAAAATGGAGAAAATTGGTCATCGTTACGTGATACAATACTTTTATTTGAAAGGCCTCAGCCCAACCAATATAAAAGCTGAACTGGATTCTACTCTGGGTGAGTTTGCTCCTTCGTTTACAACAGTGAAATATTGGGTAGCAGAGTTTAAACGAGGCCGTACGAGCTGCCAAGACGAACATCGCAATGGTCGACCAAATGAGGTGACGACTCCAAAAATGGTGAAGAAAATCCACAAAGCGGTACTGGATGATCGTCGACTGAAAGTGCGCGAGCTAGCAGACATAGTAGGCATTTCAAAAAGTGCGGTACATCGCATATTATCTAAAAATTTGGACATGAGAAAGCTGTGTGCAAGATGGGTGCCGCGTTTGCTCACATTCGAGCAAAAACAGTGTCGTGAAGATGTTTCAATTGAGTGTTTAGCGAAGTTTCACAGCAACAAAGCAGATTTTTTGTGCCGTTTCATAACCATGGATGAAACATGGATCCATCACTTCACACCTGAGACAAAAGAACAATCAAAACAATGGACTGAAAAGGGAGAATCGGCTCCAAAGAAGGCGAAGACCGTTTCATCTGCAGGCAAGGTCATGGCGTCGGTTTTTTGGGATGCGTGTGGGATAATTTTCATTGACTATCTTGAAAAAGAAAAAACTATCAATGGCGAGTATTATGCGAACTTATTGTAACGTTTGAGCGAAGAAATCAAGCAAAAACGGCCGCATTTGGCTAAGAAAAAAGTGTTGTTTCATCAAGACAATGCACCAGCTCACAAATCCGTTATTGCAATGGCCAAAATTAATGAATTAAAGTTTGAATTACTACCTTATGCATCCTATTCGCTAGATTTAGCCCCCTCGGATTATTTTCTGTTCCCAAACTTGAAAAAATGGCTCAGTGGTCAAAGATTTTCCAACGATGAAGAAGTGATGACGGCAGTTAATGGGTATTTTGAGGAGCAAGACAGTTCTTATTATAAAAATGGTATCGAACTTATTGAACATCGCTGGGAAAAGTGTATAGAGCTGAAAGGAGATTATGTTGAAAAATAAATATATTTTTTCACAAATTTTTGTGTTTTCTTTGTTGGGTCGGGTACATCTGGGACCACCCTCGTATATATATATATATATATATATATATATATATATATATATATATATATATATAATATGGAATTAATATTTAAGTATGAACATATATATATATATATATATATATATATATATATATATATATATATATATACATATATACATATATACATGTGTGTGTGTATAAATGTATCAACATATTGATATGCATGCATATCATAACTTCATTAAAATGTGACTTTTTTGTTACAAAAATACACTAACTGACATTCATAATAATTCCAATAAGTCATGTAACACAAAGCATAAACGGTATTCACTCATATAATTTAAATAAATATTTTTTAATAGTTCACAACCAAATCTTGATCTAATTAATAATGCCAAGGTACCGTTTATCTACTACGGTCCGCACCCTGGTTGGCCTCCTTACGCGGAGCTCCGACAAGTTGAATATGCAGGCGTGTCTCTTCCACGCGCAATTACAAAAAACTCGCAGGATTAGATGACAAAAAGTTTTGCCCCCGCCAATGTACATTTTTATATTGTGTATGTATTGATTCCAAACTATGCCACACAGAGTATATAAACTCAACAAAATTTACACTTAGCATGAAAATTTTGTTAACTTCATACAGAAGACACAAACTCCCTCCCAAAACCAACATGTTCAAATTGGTAAGTTTTGTACATTTATATACATTGGCTTTTAGGTTAATGAATATAACCCAAAATGTACAAATTATGTTCTTGAATATTTTTTATTACCAGTTAGTTTCAAAACCAACTTATATATATATATATATATATATATATATATATATATATATATATATAGGTTAATAAATCTATATTCAAAATGTTCTGGAATAAAATCAAAATTGAAAATAATTTTTAGAATTATATTTGATTAACTTGGAATATTTTTCGGCTTTTACTCCCTCTCTCTCTATATATATATCTATGTATGTATGTGTGTGTATATATTTACATATACACTTGAAAAATTATATATATATATATATATATATATATATATATATATATATATATATATATATATATATATATATATAACAATTATATATATATATATATATATTATATATATATATATATATATAATTAAGTGAAAAACAATTATTCTGCAATTTTTTCTGGAACCAAAAATAGTCTAAATATTTCTTTAAAAACAAAATATATGAAATCATTTTCGAAATTTTGATAAAAATTACATTCAATTTTAATGTAAACATCAAGACTTTAAAAAATTTAAGATAAAATAAATAAAAATAAATAATTTTTACTGTTCAAAGAGCTTTTATATTATATTTTTTATATTTATTTTGTAAATTTGAATTCTATCATTTATGTTGGATAGCTTAAATTTAATTAAGTGCATGGTAATATATTTGAAAATATTTAATTTCAATTCTTATTTATGATTAGTTATTTATGATTAATTTGAATATATTAAAATAGAATTATATCATAAAGATAATTAATGAAATTATACATAATAGCAGCATCAACTTTTTTTAACCACTACTAAATGAAAATATTTCCCCAGATTTACAATTCCAGTAGTTAAATGCCTTTCTTTCATTTCATATTAACAAATTTTTATATCTTTATTTTATCTATCCATGAGTCTTTTCTACAGCCTTTTTATTCTTTAATCAATAATTCCTGTTACCCATAAGTGGTGTCCCCTCTTGTTATATGAACAACCCATTTCCATT
>CP092089.1:9630125-9640125 GCA_029203775.1 Neoneuromus ignobilis | reverse complement strand
CACTGAAAAATAATTAATTAGTTAATTTAACAATTTTGTATAAAGTTGTTAAAATTTGGTATTATATTTATATTTGTTTATTGAAATCGCTATTTTTTTTTGAAAGACTAAAAATAGATTGATAAGAGAAATCGGTAAAAATCAAATTTCTCTTTTTAATATAATTTTTATCAAATTTATTGATGTATGTAACGATAATAATTTTATTATCAACATTTTATGGATATGAAATGAACTTCAAAGTTCAAATTTGTTCAATAATACTTATTGAATATTTAAGAAATGTTATTTTTAAATTTGTATATATATATATATATATATATATATATATATATATATATATATATATATATCTTTAATGAGATGAAAAATTAAACTGAATTTTAAACAATATTTACAGAACATTTTATTAAAAAAATTACTCACCTCAAAATCACAAGTATCCAATAATCACTTATTGTTTATTTTATTTGTTTAAAAACTGATACACATTTCGATAGCCATTCTATCATTGTTAAAACTCTCTATTATAAAATTAAATTTTATTTTGTATCCTTCTAATGATAATTGTCATCAATAAGTCGATCAATTTTTAAGCAAATAAAGTAAACAATAAGTGATTATTAGATATTTTTATAAAATTTTATGATGTTGAGGGTGAGTAATTTATTTGTGTTAAAGTGAATTTACTATAGTATCAAATCGAATTATTTTAAAAAAATTCATATAATTGAATTTTTTTTCAATAGTTTAAGTATAATTACTCAATTTAGTATTGATGTATTATATATTAATAATAAATGTATGAAAATATCTTTATGCATACACATTTAAGTATATCATAAATATGTATTTGTGAAATTAGTTTTTATTTTTCTTTGAAGTATTATTTGTTTCATTACCATTAACAATAATTATAAAGTAGTTTATTACGACTTTATAAATTACATATTAAATGTTTAAGAACAAACAGTCTATTGATTTTTAGTAGAATTTTTAAAAAGTATAGTGTAATGTAACTATGCAATTTAATTTATATTTTGTTGTATAGATATTAACTACAATAAGATATTAAATTTTTATTGTTTCAAGAGTACGTTATTAAAATATATATTAACAAAAATAAGACTTTTTATTGTTACGAATTTAAATTTAATGAAATTATTATCGATTAATAAATTTGTCTTAATTATTTTTCTTATAACTTTTCTCGAGAAAACTTAATATTTTTTTCATATCATATAAGTTTAAATACAATAAAAATGTTTATAAAATTGAATATTCTCAATCAAATTTTCATAATGTATATGTACATAAGAAATGATTTTTAAGGATTAAGGTATTTATAAGAATGAAAAACAGAAATGCATTATTATTAACTTTATTATATAATGCCCCTTTATAACATCAATGTGACATATAAAAGAGAAAATACATCAAATTTTCATAACATTTACAGAAAAATAAGAGCTTGGGTCGTCATGCTTGAAATCAGAGTTTAACCATAATAGGAATATGGAGTGTATCCAGCTCCATAAGCATAAGGTCTGGCATAACCTCCATAGACTCCATAGGCGGAACGGAAACCAACTCCAGGGTATCCGTAGTATTGGGCAGTAGAGACGGCCAAAAGGGCGGCGAGGACGAGCAAGATCTGTTAAATAATACATTTATGAATTAATATTTGATGATTGTCAATTAAGTAAATAATTTTAATTCAATTGAATTAATTGTTCAGAAAAATCATTTGAATTTTTCAACAGTTTTTGTTAAATAAATTCGTCTAAGAAAATATATATGAAAAATATTGAGTAGTTGATATTATTTAAATTAAATAATTAATATTAATAATATTTTGACATATATATATATATATATATATATATATATATATATATATATGCGTCCATTGTTGTCTTACCAATTTGTACATGTTGATTGTTTAGTAGTTTCTTCTTGTAATAGAGGAGACTGATGCTTGTGTATGCGAAATCTATCCTATATATAGGTCGGATTCGTTCATTTAATATTCATCCAGAACTAATATTTTGTAGGCGGAGTATTCGTAGTCCTTTTTTATGTTTAAGAGTCGCCGTGACAAGTTTTTGTGTCAGTGGACCAACCACCTGTTTCCATAATAGAAATCCGCAATACGGGGGCCAGTAAGTTGTTCATACCGTACGATCTAATAGCTGGACTATTAAATTATTCATACTACACTGGTATTGTTCATGAAATGTATTCATAAAAAAGTTACTATTTCAAGTTGATAAAACAATGATGATATGATTATCTTGTCGGTAATGGAAATTTTCGTTGCTAAGCTTTTTTCAATACAAAATAATACGTCATTCGATTACAGTATTTCTAAATTCGTTTGTCTAATAATAGTATGTTGTATACAAAAACTTTTTTTCAATATATATTGGACTATATCCTCTTAAATGATTTATTCATAGAAATGTTTTATAATCATTTGGTTAGCTAAGAGAATACAGGTTTATTTTTTATATATACCGAATTATTATTAAAGTACTTCTTCTATGAAAGTAAACACACATACATATACACACACACACATATATAAATATATATGTGTGTGAGTGTGTGTGTAATTATAAAAAAATATTTGATATGTAATTGACTTGTATGTAGAATTTAACAATTTTCTTTGTTATAATTGGAGAAATGTGTAAAACCTACATTACATATTAATCTAAATATACAATAAAAACCGGAAAACTGAATATTAATTGTTTGAATTCAACCTATATATAGCATAGAATTTGGCGAATTCATTATCAGTTTTGTCTTGCATTACAAGAAGAAACTACTAAACAATCAACATGTTCAAATTGGTAAGGCAACGGATATATTAATGAAATATATAAAATTTAATAAAAAATTAAATTTATGCAAAATTTGATTTGGTATAGTTAAAGTAATGTAAAATAAAATAAATATTTTTTTATCTCAAACTAAATATATGTTTTAATATATTGTTAACAATCATAATACAGTTGTCTAAATATATTGTTAACAATCATAATACAGTTTTAAAGCCATGTTTTATGTTTTTATCAAACGTTAAAATTGGACAAAATATATTTGGAAGTTGATCAATGTTACTATATTTATTTTTAAATAAAATTTATATTTTTTCCAAATTTTGAAACGTATGTTGAGATTTATTACTATATTTAGTTTATTTTTACTAATAATAAATATAAATTTAATTTAATCAAATTTATATAAAAATATTTGATATGTATATTTCATTAAATTATTTTGTATCAACAGTTGTTGCTCGTCCTTGCCGCCCTTTTGGCCGTCTCTACTGCCCAATACTACGGATACCCTGCAGTTGGTTTCCGTTCCGCTTATGGAGTCTATGGTGGTTATGCCAGTCCTTATGCTTATGGAGCTGTACACACTCCATATTCTTACTATGGTTAAACATTGACAACACCTTATGACGACTCAAGCTTCAATATGATTTTAAAAATTATGAAAATTTGATGTATTCTCTTTTATACGTCACATTGACGTTTAAAAGAGATTTTTTGTAAAATAATAAATCTAATATAAAGCAAAAATATGTCTTTTTGATGTACAAGAAGTGGGAGTGATACCTGAATATATTTTATTCCTAAATACTTCTTTCATTGTATTTTCCTAAAATTTTTGAAAGGAAATTAAATCTATTGTAACACAAGTAATATTTATTAAAAATGTCGATAGTAATTATTTATCAATATCAAATAATTAAATATTACTAATATATACATATTTATATAAGTTTACTAATATATTAGAAATAATTAAATGATAATGAAATCATAGAACATTTAAAATTAATTCTGTATTTTTCAGGTGAATTTGAAAATGTATCTCTTTTTTGAAGTAAATTATATGAAAAATTAGTGTGAATTTTTAAGACTATAAAGTGGTATTTAATTAAATGAAATATAAATTATAGTTATATTGGCAAATAATTAATTATTTAAATTAAAACTGTAACATATTTGTAAACTAATTTAAAGTGAAATCAGATATGTGATAATTAAGATTAAAATAAAAGTGATTCACTTATTATATAATTTAATTTTGAAAATAAAAAAATATATAAACACATTATTTCAAATAATAAAAATAAAATAATTAATGCTTAGTTTAATAAATAAATAAATCAATATAATTTGGCAGTGTGACAGATACAATTTTTAATAAACAACTTTGAAAGTATTTGACCTTCGAAATTCTTATTAGAAAAAAGTAAATAATAACAGATTGTTAAAAAAATTTGTATCATCGTGTGGTATAAATAATTATTAATTATACTGAAAACCAAAAATAAAAAAATATTATTTGTATATTACATTATTATTTAAAAATAATATTATTGAGAAGTGCTTTGTATTAAATATATGATTTTTCTATTTAATAAGAAATAAATGTGAAAATGCTGAATGCATAATTAAATTTAAATTCTAAAACAATGCTAATTTTATATTACACAGTTCAAAATGTTATGCACTCGAAAATTTGCTTAAAACAAAATTGTAATTTAAATTATTTATAGTAAAAATGGTCAGAGTGGAATTGAAAATAATTGTAAAAAAATATTTTGCAAAATAGTTATAAAAAAATAATTTCATACAAAATTATTAATTTTCAAAATGAGATAATCTTATTTGTGCTGAAAAAGTTATTTATTTTATATTTCTTTAAAAATAAATAAAACACACTTTTAAAATAAAATATGTAGAAAATATATTTAATAATAATTGTTGTATGTAATAAAGTGTAAAAATACATATATTAATTTGATTTTATGTATAAGTTAAATGTTTTATGCATTTTTTAATGGTGATAATTTGGTGTTTTAATTTTTACAATAACAAATATTGTTTATATATATATATATATATATATATATATATATATATATATATATATATATATACATGTGTGTGTAGCATTATTATTAAAGTCTATATCAGCCTATTGCTGGAAGAAAACTTCATGGAATATCATTACGTTCTCTTAAATGTTTCACTAAAATTCTTTCATTGTTTCCTATTCGTAGCTTATCTCATCCAATCCTTACTTTTACTACATTTTATATCATTTCTTCATTTTTGATAAGTTTTCTTTTTGTCTGTTCCATTTTTCCATAAGTGTTCTATTTAAGTTATTTATTTAATAAATAAACGAGCGAATTTTCTTTGAATTAATTCCATATTTTAAGTGTTTATTATGAAATGTGAATCCCATACAACTTCAACGTGTCTAATTAAAAATTCCATCAAAAGTAGATGCACGTCTTTTGTTATGGAGTTTTATCCCATAATTGATTTTATTATATAGTAAAGATTCTTGTGATCCCTTCTTATTCTATTAAAATATACTTACCATTGATTAAGATAATTAAAATGTAATAAAGAAGAGATAGGGTAACATTTTGTAACATAAAATGCGCATTAGCCTATTTTTGTTATAAACAACTAAGTAAACAATAAGTGATTATTGAATATTTTCTAATATTTTGTAATGTTGATGGTGATAATTTATTTGTGTGAAAGTAATTATGAGGTATTTAGATAAACAGGAAATTAATTCTATTATTTAATAAATGAAATAGAATAAAAAATTAAAATTTGCTTGTTGGTAAAAATTACAAAGATTTTTTCAAAGAATTCAATTCCATATTATAATTTCATTTCTATTGTATATTAATACATTAAATGTTATCTGATTAAAAATTTTCTTAATACTAATTTGTGTCAGCAATTGAATTCCTATTGACTAAGCTATTTCTGTGTAAAATCTCATTTATTTTTCAACACCATATCTGATTGTAATATAAAGTTGATCTATATTATTTTTAAACAAATATATTTTGATAATTTGAAAAATTTAATTTATTTGCAAAAATATAAAATCAAACTTATTATATTTAGAAATATAAAATGAACATTTGAATAAACAAATTATATATTAAAATATAACACTAGTTTTCATTTTATTATTTTTGCTTGTTTTATATAGGTCATCCAAATGTGACGCCTAGATTTGTGTTTTATTAAAAAGAAAGATGTGTATAGGGAAACATGTGTATAGTTTCTTTTTAATAAAATACAAAACTAGGCTCACATTTGGATGACCCTAAAAGTATTCAAAAGTCTAATATTTACATTTAGTTTCTTCGTATATTAATTCTCCTTTAAAAAAATGCAATTAAAATATATTATAAATAAAACAATTTGTAACAGTTAAGAAAAAATATATTTATAAAATTTTGATGTATATAACTTTATATGTCACAATTATTATAATTACATAACGGTTATAAAATCAGAAGAGATTTACATTTTATCCCACATAAGGATAAACTGATGGGTATCCAGAGTAGGCAGAGTAAGCAGTTGGAACGTAAGCTCCATAGCCAGTGTATGCTCCAGCATATGGATAGACCACTGATTGCGGAGCTGCAAAAGCGATAGCCAACATGGCAGCCAAGAACACGAACTGTAAAATAAAGGTGTCATTTTTAATAAATATATATAATACAGAAACTGAGTTGCATGATTGATCAATTAAATTGAAAATAAGTGAATGAAAATTTTCAATAAGTTTTAATAAAAATGTTTATACTTCGAATATAGCCTCGTTATCGAAATGTACAATAAATCATAAAAACTGAGCCGTAAGTAACTATTTAAAACTTTAATATAATTTGGTGGTTTTGAGGTTATGATTTTTTTATGAAAATATAAATTAGCTAGAGTAACAAATTATGTTGTAATGTTTAGTAGGTACGTATTTATTTATTTTTTATATAAATTAATTCTATATATTTAAAAGAATGCCCATGAAAATAATAAAATATAAAAAATATTTTGATATGCTATTTATTTGACTTCATAAATTAGTAATTGTAGTACTTCATAATATATATGTATATTAGAAAAATAAATTGTAATATAAATAATAAATATTTTATATATTATGTTATAATATTGTTTTGACTAAGTCGAATTAAATGTATAAGTTTTTTTTTAAATAAATGTTTAGTTTTCTATTAGTAAAATGACAGTATTTAGACATTTGTTCAATTTTCACAATAAAATATCAAAAAATCTTAGTTTTGAAGATCTATATATTTTCATTGATATAAATAATCAGTTACTTTTGTCTGCTTTATATATATATATATATATATATATATGTATATAGAAGTTTAATTTTTTATTTAAAATATAATGAAACAATAAATTGTTGTCAAAATTACCTATTTTTAATTGAAAACTCATATTCATTGAAAATTTAGAAATATTTTATCAAATATACAGTAAGTTCTTAAATAAAATTCATATTATTTTATTGTATAATTTAAAATAATAAACTTGTAAATAACTATAGGATATATTTAAAGTATTATCAATAATGTAAAAAGATAATAATATTTCTTTCTAGATCCAAATTAAAAAAAGATTCAAAATAACTTGCTAGATTTGATCCTTTGGTGAAAAATTTGTAAAAAAATTAATACTCTTAAACAATATTGAATTAAATTAATTATTATCAATGGTAATATAATATTTTTTCTGATATCTAATAAAGAAAATTTGAAATTTCTTATAACTAAATACTTTAAAAAATTAAAAAAATTATAAATATTTTTATATGTACACAAATTATTATTTTATTTATAAAATTTAATAATTCATTTGTATCTTTAGAAAAAATATTAAGATTTGTAGAAAAAAATATTATTTTATCAATAACTTAGAATAAAAATAAAATATTTTTGTAATATCAAATAGTACTATATTTATTTAATGAAAATATTTTAATAAATTGAAATTTCAATAGAAAATATGTGTATTAGTATATATATATATATATATATATATATATATATATATATATATATATATTAGCATATTTATATAAATCTAAAAAAATGTTTGAAATATTAGTTTCCCTCACAATTTAAAACAACTATAAAATATTTTTTATATCAAATAAAAATTTCAGTTTACAATATTTCAATAATTTACTAGCTTTAGTCCTTTCATCAAGTCATTTCATTCAAAATTTGTATGCCTATAAAAACATTATTAGTTTTGAAAAACATTTATTTAAATCAGTAATTTATAACGAGTCAAATGAAAATAAAATTTCTAGATTAAAATTTTTTAAAAAACTTACCAGTTTGAACATTTTGATTGTTTGGATTGTCTTGCTTGTTACAATGAACAATTTGCTGTTTAAAGAAACATCAGCCTTTATATATGTTCTTCATCCGATGTACATTTTTTTACATCATCATATGACAAAGACGATTAGGAAAAAATCGGGCGTGTTCTAAAAAGTACATACATACATACATACATACATGCATATATATATATATATATATATATATATATATATATATATATATATAAAGAGTGAGATCATAATATATATTATTTACATTATTTGATAAGTACATTTCTTATTATACGTCAAACATTTTTATTTATAATTTAATGTATGTATTTTTTTCTGCTCGAATGATGATTTTAAATAAGGAACTGGTTCTGGAAATATATTTTTTTTATTAAGTATCTTTTTTACTTCATAATACTCCTACTGGACAATTAAATGTAAATTAATAATTTAAAATATTTGTATACATGTAGAATTACAGGTGTATTTGTATGTTTATATTTAAAATGCAAATTTATAAATTGGTTCTCCTTGACAATGAATTGTTAAAAACGTGAATTAATTACTTACGAAGATCGATATTGTAAAATAGATAAATGAAACATCTAAATATATTTGTAAGGTCAGATTCATAGAATACATTTATTTGTATATAAACAATGGATAGATTGAAAGTTTAGAAATATATTGTAAATATATATATATATATATATATATATATATATATATATTTGGATTCTCTATTTTATAAAATAATACTGGAAGCCTTTGAATATACTTAAAAATTCACTGTGAATGTTTTTATGAAAAGTAATTATTTTAAAATCAGTAAAATAATTTTAATTTTTTTGATAATATTGTTATTTACGTTTTAACAACATTCAATTAAACCTAATAGCTTTTTATTAAAGAACGTAAAACAATAGATTTAATTATATATTGCAGAGTTCTAGTTTATAAAGACATAAACATCGATATGTACATCAGCAAATAAGATTAATGAGAAGTATTATAGTTATTAAACAAATTTATAGAATATTTTGATGTTTGAAATGAGTGATTCATTTTATTAGAATAAATATGTTCAGTATTAAAACAATCAAAGAAAGTTATATTATATTTTTTTAATGAAAAATTATAAATTTGTCTTTTGTTGATTAAATAATAAACTTATTATCATTACCATGTAACTAAATCATGGTTTATCAGATAAATTAAAATCACCACCTAAGAGTTTTTCAAATTAAAATTTTACGATTTTAATAATCACCTCACCCTGATTATTCAATTGACAAGTTTTTACATCATTATAACATTTATAATTTCCGAAAAATTGATACCATAATAGATTGAAATATAAATATCTACGTATTTAATGACTACTAATTAAATAAGATATTATTCAAATCAAACATTGGAATTGCAGCTGTCAGTACACATTCTTGATACAAGTATGTACATACAAACACATATATATATATATATATATATATATATATATATATATATATATATATATATATATATATATATATATATATTAATCAATTCAGCTCAAATAAACCCATACCTTTTCTAACAAATCAGAGCTACAAGACAGTTTCGTTTTTACGAGATGAGGTTGTCAATCCATGCTATGCATACATACATAGACTATATATATATATATATATATATATATATATATATATATATATATATATATATATATATGTAAACAAGAGTCAATAAAATTATAATTACAAAAAATTACCATCTATTTTATATAATTGCAAAAACA
>CP092089.1:9612625-9622625 GCA_029203775.1 Neoneuromus ignobilis | reverse complement strand
CCTTATTTACACCGTTTTTTCAAATTAAAATTCATGGTCAACAAGTAGTTTGCTCTTGAATAGACTAAATGTTAAGTACAATATTCAATGTTGATTCGATTTGATTATGATATATTTAAACATTTAATTTATGAGCGATTGTTGTGAGTCCGGTTTGCCTAATTTTTATATTATGACCACCACCACCACCGAAATATTATGTTAATTTTTATTTAATCATTATATCTTCTTACATTTAATAGTTGTATTATTTTTGTTTATAAATTATGTTTTTTTTTCTATCACCATATAGTTTCTTTGTTGTGTTATGATATTTATAATAATAGAATAATTATATCATATCTATTATAAATATTTATTATTAATTTTTCATATATATATATATATAATGTATATATGTAATAAAAAAAAGAATAATTAATATTATACACATAATTGATATAATTAGAATGTGAATATTGAAGTTATAAAAATATCTGTTTTGGTTCTGTAAAAAATTAATTTGATAATATTTAATTCAGTATATATTTTTTCCAAAAATAAAAATATTATTTTTAAAGTAAATATTTTTTTGTGTAATAAGTATTTATTTAATCCCTGGACACAGTTTTATTAATATATATGTTGTTCAATCAAAAATAAATTTACAGGAAACATCAGTTTGCCTTTAACACAGTTAGTCACTTTCATAATAATTTTTTATCTTTACCTTTACGTTTTATCTAAGTATCATTTTGGATAGTTAACTGATAAATTAATAGATTTGTCATATACATCAGTAGTTTTATGACTTGTAATTGGTTATTTATTAATTATTAGTAATTTATAATCAATATTGGTTAATATGTAAAATGTTAAATACACACACACACACACACACACATATATATATATATATATATATATATATATATATATTCACATTCACACACACACACACACACACACACACACACACATGCATATGTACACACAAAATTATCTATAAATATTAAAAATGCTTTTTTTTAAAAAAAACTGTCCACTAAAATATTATTATGAAAAGATTCTTTCATTAGAAATGATTATAAAATCATTAACAAATTTATAGTATAATATATAAGACTATATAGATTTTTTTTTAATAATTTGAAACATTAACTTTATTATGTTTTAATTATTTTTTTAATTGTTTGTTATAATTTTATTATTTACAATATATATACTCGTATATTGTTTATACAATGTATGTAAGTACATAAATTTTGGAATAAATATTATTTTGATATATTTTTATAAAATAAAAATATATTAGAATATTTAAATTTTATTGAAAAAATCTTTAACTTCCTATGTTATAAAGATATATAGGTGTTTTTTTTTTAATATGATGGAACTTTAAATTGAATTTCTATTGAAAGTTCTACCTAATCTAAAAAATATCCTTTATCATAACTTTAATATATACATAAATACATACACATGTATATATAAAGGTGTTTTTTTATATTAGATAGAACTTTCGATAGAGATTCAATTTAATGTTCTATCACGCTTAAAGAACACTCTATATAATTAAAAGAAATTTGATATTACAAAAAATGTATGCAAAATCAGAAAAAATATATTTACGTACTAATTAGATAAGATTATTCTTCGAAATATTTAATAATCGAATGGTTATTAGTTGTTTTGGAACTGTGGCTGATTCACTTTACACAAATGAATTTTTACCCCAACACCACAATAAATTATTGTAGTGTTGGGGTGAAAATTCATTTGTGTAAATCGAATGGTTATTTATTACAGTTTATTAGTAATTATTTTATTGATATTACACTTTTATTTTAATATAAACGGTACATCCCCCATTTTATTTCGTTATTATTAAAGGTTTATAAATTTAATTTTGTATGTTTATAATTGCAACACTATTCGATTTTTTCAATTATGATTTGATTTTTTATTGGATTTAATTTAAAATAAATATATATTTTTTTATTCATCTAATAAACACAATAATAATTAAATATTAATAGATGAATTTAATTGAATGAATTTGTGAATTTTACTATAATATCGAGTTAAATATCATATAGTTTTATCTGCACAAAGCATCGAAAAATTTATTCAGTGGTAAAAAAAATAAAAAAGACAATAGTGAAAATGCAATAGAATTGTTTGAAAAATTGATATTAAATAACATATGTGAAGGTGATAAAGATAACGGAGTGTTAAAAAAGATAATTTTATATTATAACACCTATACCCGGAACCGGAACTGGTTATAATTAGAATAGCTCCAAACACACGTTACATAGATTCAATTAAATAATATTGACGTAAACTTTGCATTACTTATGGGTGATCAAGTCCATAAATGGATATTTGTAATGAAAAATTCTAGAGAATGTCAAGACTAGTAGTGGGTACGAAATTAATATCGGTGATAAAGAAATTTGGTTTTACTTACTTATACAGTATATAAATTTTGAAAATTAAATTATTTTTAATTTACTGATAGATGGTTGTAATTTAAATTATTGGGAATTATTATTTGTAATATTATTAATTTTTCCCAAATGAACAAAAGATAAATAAAATAAGTTTAACAATTCAATGCAATTATAAAAATTAAAAATTTTATTTTTACTATATGAAAAAAATGATTGAAAATTCAATTTCTAACCAACACTTAGTATACTATTGTTTAAAAGTTACTCTTACAAAAGATATACTTACTCAACATATTTTATACGCTAATCTAATATTTATTCCCTGCGGGTCTATCGCAGATCCGACTAACAGCACTATAAGAGGTTTATGCTTCTGTTGGTTTGGTTTATGTTGAGGAGTAATTTTCCTTTTCAGTGTAAAATGGAATCCTTAGAACTACTTGGCTTATTTTTTTTAACACTGAGGTTGATTATCTCCTGTATAAGTCAAATTCTTATTCTGCAGTTAAAAACCTGACCTGACCTGAATGATGACCTCTTCTCAGAGAGAAAGAGATCTTGACGTATTATGTTGTTTGTGTCTTTTTTTCCCATCTCTTCAGACTTTAAAGAAAAAAGATGCCCCTATTTTAAATCAAGCATATAGTATATTAAGATAATCAATAAAAAAATATTCAATTTTTGATCTTTTGATTTTTATTTCTTTGTTTTTGGAACTTTATTTAAATTCACTTTAACATAAAAAAAATATTATTTCTAACACCACGAATGGTTGGGGGTGGTGTATATAGTATTTAAATAGTTATTTATTTGTTGTTCACTATTTGTTCATAAAACTAGTAATAATTTTAACAAAAAGTCTGTAACAATGATGGCATCGCCATCGAAATACATATCAATCGACTATTCTTATAAACAAAAAATGAACTCTATAAGTGATTATTAAACATTTCATAACCATTGTTGTGCTGTTGGGGTAAAAATTAATTTGTTATTTGTTGTTCTGGAACTGTGGCTGTCACTTTAACACAAATGAATTTTAACCCCAACACCACAATGGTTTTAGTGTTCAATAATTACTTATTATTCACTTATTGTTTATAAATATGTCGGCTAATCTGCATTTCGATCATCAGTTTTTTGTTACTTTACAAATAATAACTATTTCAGGTATTATATTCAATTTTAATAAAATTATATTTTTGTTATTAATTTTGATTTGTGTAATCGAAACCCTATATATATTATGATATTAACCCGTTCACTACCAGGTTCTCAGGAGTGAGTCAATTTGACACATTTAGACGATTTATTATTGCTATATATATAGAAAATTTAAATATTATTTTTGAATGTACATATGTTTTAAATTTTTAAAAATATAATTACATATATGCAATAAATATGTATCTAATATATATTTTTTAATGTGTCCATCTGTTTAAGCAGAATTTGATACAAACAATTATCATAAACTAATGATGAACACTAGTTATTTATATATAGCAACAAAAAAAAAACGTCGTCAATATGTGACTCGCTCCGTAAATCTAGTGTTAAGTAACTCAAAAATAAAAAATATATATTAATAATCTACTGTAGTTGTTAAAAAGACAATTATGTACTTTTTAAGTAAGTTTTCAATTTGACTTATAACGTAATTATCATTATTTATAAGTTTTATTATTTGAGTAAATTCAGAAGTTTAAATTTTAGTAATCTACAAAAAATATAATTATGACTGTAAAATGTCTACGTTAATATTGTAACATATAATACTTATACATCATAATAATTTTTGAAAATTACATTATTTTTAATTTGCTTATAAATGGTTGTGATTTAAATTATTATTTGTAATATTACTTATTTTTACCGAATAAACAAAAGATAAATTTTATTATTTTGAAACAGTGACTGATTCACTTTAACATAAATGAATTTTGTTGAACGTTTAGGACCATTATGGTGTTGAGGTTAAAATTCATTTGTGTTTAAACAAATGTTAAGGTTCTGCAACATTTTTTTTATTATAGAATTACGTTTCTTTATTTAAATTATATATTGGTGAATATGTTTGAAATGTATGTCACATAAATTTAATTTTTATATATTGTAAGTATACTGATATTTAAATGTTTTTAATATTTTTAGTTCTTCTACAATATCTTCGAAACCAACATATAATTTATATATAATATATTTCCAGTCTTTAATTAAAATAACATTTAAAGAGAATGAAATACATTTCAATAATTCCTCTATACAGAAAATATTAGCTAAATGTTATGTTTTGGCATAATTTTTTCGTATAAAATTTATATTTGTATAATGTATACAATTTATTTAGATATATACATATATATATATATATATATATATATATATATATATAAATCGTTGATTTACAAAGTGGGACAAGTCCATATTATGTTATTGCTAGATATTTAATGGTTGGCATTTGAATGGGTTTAAAAATATTCCTAAGCAGTAATAGACTTATTTTATATTTTTTGTGGTCTTATTTCATGTAAATTTAATATGTAATAATGTTATACGTGTTAGGTGAAAAAAATCATGGTTTTGGTATGCGAAAATTGACTTGCCTCACTTTCAAAAACAATGATTTGTTAAAAATGTTGATTTTCTTTGAATGGAATATAATTATAATAACAAAAAATTGAATATTTTATTTATTTACTTATTTATTTTATTTCAACATTTCATACTTCTTTCGAAAAGCTAGAATAAAACAAAAAATAAATTTAATTTTATAGGAAAAAGTGGAGAAAATAAGAAAAAATATTCAGTAATAAGTTGTATGCATATAATTATATTTTTTAGTTTAGATGGTGCAGATTTTTAAAGTATTCATGATGAATGGGTAGTACAAAGGGTAAATCTATCATATCTTTTTATTTTTCTTTAGTGATAGTCCTAGTTTTTGCATTTAAAGATGATAATACTATTTTTCCGAAACTATTTGGCCTACCCCATTTTGGTGATAAATCAAGAGTTTTAAATTGTGAATCTGTTTCCATCGATGTTTTATAAAACAATTTATACGGCGCATTTCTTGAAAATCTTATCCAGAAAATATTCAACCAATTGATAGTTTCTCCATCAGTATTTTTTGTTCTTTTCAAAATTGCCTCCTCCAGAGGTTTGGTTGAATAGAAATCTTCACTTTTCATTTCATGTACTAAAAATTCATTATGTTTGCGATATTTTTGTATTAATTTATATTATTTTAATATTATTTTAATAATCCTGGGGAATATACAACAAATTATTTTTTTGAATCGCCATTTCTACAACTCCAAAATCGCGATCATTTAGCAAAAATGAATATCCTGACAATAAAAATTTATAGTCAATAATATATATATTATTGTCGCTAGGCTAAACAATTTTCATCCACATTAAGGCCAACTTTATGTTTCTATTTTGGCCAGTGCACATATCACTATAAGCGATAATGTGTTTTTGTGTTGTCACATTTTGTAGGTGTAAGAAGTAGCTTCTTGCTTAAACAGCAAGAAGCTACTTCTTGTGATCCTATAGATGCAATTGTTTCATCCCAGGTATACATATATGAACTCCATCATCATGTGAATTGTGGAAACCTTGATTCAAAACATATATGTTTCGTTTATAATATACAATAGAAATTGTTAGTTTATGGTACGGTAGTGCTTTTTGAAAATCAAAAGTAAAAGCGAAATATAAGGCTAACTCTGTATCTTCTATTTTTTTATATTTTATTATTTTTTTATATTTTGTACTTTCTCTCGCGCTGTCGTTATTCAGAGTGGATTTGTCTCACTTTCAAAATCAACTCACAATAAATATCGTTGACTAAATAAATTATTAGTAACAAATTTATACTGATATTTAAAGAAATTTATTGTGAATGGATTAAAAACATAAATTCTATGTTAATTTGTAATAAGAATTAGCTTTAACTATTTTTTTCACAAAATGGACTTGCCCCACTTTTAAAATCAACTGCTCATATGTATATATATATATATATATATATATATATATATATATATATATATATATATATAACGTATATGCATATATAAATTGTGTATGAGTGTGTTTACATGTGAACTTTAAATTTTCTTGCTTGCAAATAAAAAACATCAGTTTATTTAAAAACTCTTACATGACAACATATTATATATAGACTTTTGATTACTAATCCTTTGTATAAAAACACATATGCTCTTATTTTCCATCTCGTTAATGTTAACAATTATGAACTTTATATTAATCACTGTTATTAAACATTACATTGATTTGATTTATGCTATGTAATATACATTTGGTAATGTTTATAAATAAACAATATTCTACGTCGCTAGAGGTTATATTGAATTATATTAAATATCTACTAAATAATAAAACCCTTTTTTATATTTGACAAATGTACTTATTTCATTTTTAAAAAAAATTAAAACATTTTTCAATCCGGTATTAAATAACTAAAATTTATTTTCAGTGAACAATTTACGACAATAATTTAAGATTCAATACGTATTTTTCTCAAATGTATTAGAGACTTGCATCATAAATAGGTAAAACATTGTATGAGTGTAATTGCTGATGTAGAATTATAAATATAATATAATATCGTTTCTGTTAAAATTGTTGAAAAATTAAATGTGTTACGATACATTTTCATAAAAAAATAATGTAAACAGATTAAAATACTTTCGAAGATAAATATAGGGTGATCCAAATATGACGCCAAGATTTGTGTTTCATTAAAAAGAACCAGAAAAAACTATATACACATTTCCTTATACATTACCCTAAATACATCTTTCTTTTTAATAAAACACAAATCAAGGCGTCATATTTGGATTATTCTATATAATGGAAATATTGGATAATTTAATATTTTCATTGTATGTCTATAGCAATTAGTAATTTATTTTATTATATTTCTTATTTTAATTTTAATTGTGTACTTTTATTAATTTGTGATAATATTACAAATGTTATAAAATATTTAAAAAACATTTTTTAATAAATTATATATAATATTTAATTTAATATATTAATTATGGATAATTTTAACTTTTAAAAAGTTATTTAAATTAAACTAAAATGTTATTAATTACTATTAAAATCTTATAAACTATTATTAATATAATAATTTGTTTATTTACGTGTGAATTAATAAATTTTAGAACAACGGTTTATTATGATTAGTTAGTACAACAAAAATTTTTACTAATTTTTTTGATAAAGTTATTATTTACCTTTTAATGATACAATTGATATTTTTTCATAATACGAATTATAAATTATGCTTTATATATATATATATATATATATATATGTACAGTAATACTTCGATTAGTCCTGTTTCGATCAGTCCGGTTTCACTATACTCTTGGTAAAATTTCCAAAAAAAAAATTACTTAAAAAATCCTACTAAAAAGTTTTTCTTGAAAAAAATTACTACATAAAATTATTTTTATACACAAATTTTCAAGTTTTCCCCATTATTATGAAAACATAATAAAAAAGAAAACCGAAATCGTATATACACATTATGTGCAACGCATGCGCAGTTCTAGTTTTGTGTTTTTTTTTCTTTTTCTATTAGTTTTAGATTCACAACTCTAGAATAAAGTCGATTTTTTGATAATTAAATTTGAATAACCCATTTGAAAATCAACGTATAAACCCCTCATTTTATTTTTTTGATACATACAAACATTTGAATATATTACCCTCGTTTTATTTACTGAAAAACACGAAAAACATTTGTTTGGAACCAATTAACGTTTTTTGTATTTAGTTAATGTTTCGATTAGTACGATTTCAAATAGTCCGGCTAATCAGTGGAACCGATTAGACGGACTATGCGTGGTATTCCTGTATATATATATATATACATGTATATATATATATATATATGTATATATATATATATATATATATATATATATATATATATATATATATATATGTATATATATATATATAATATTTCTATGGTTTGCTTGTCAATTTTTGTATGTTGAACTCATTAAAATAAGTTTTCAATGATATAGTAATAAATTATATTTATTGTATAAAAACAATGTATATAAAATATATTCAATGAAAATTCTCAATGAAGTAATTTTTATATATAATAATATAATAAAAAATATAGCACTAAACTTGTAAAATTATTATTTTTTAATTTTATTTACTGTTACTTTGTTAATAAGTGTATAAATATTTTCCTTGACAAAAAATTATAAAAAAATATCAATATACTTCAATCATTAAATAATGTTCATTTTACAGACATGTGGCTCCAATAAAATTAAGGAAATAATATTTTAATGTCGTTTAGAAATAAATAGTACTCTACTAGGTCAGTTTAGATGCAAAACAACACATTACTGATTTAAATTATTCAAACAGTTAATTAAAATGGTCTAAAATGTAATTGATTTTATTCTAAACAGTTAAATACGCGTTGAATATAATCGAAAAATTAGATTTTATGATTATTTTGTTAACGATATTGAAGCGTACAATGTATATAAATTTTAATCTAATTTATTGCTTTTGAGTTTGTCGATCGAAATCCTTTCACTTGACCTCCATTTCAATCCAACTTCTATACCAGACATGAATTAATAGTGTAAAACAAAACTTTTGTGTTGCAGTGATATAGTAATTATAGACTATTCAATTATTAAGTGTTTGCCACACCTTGATCACAAATGTTAAATACACTTTTTCATGAATCCCCAGTTTTTTTACTAAAAATTCAAAGAATTGTCTTTTATTAAATATTTGATTATCAAATGGATACGATCATATTTGTTTAATTAATTTTTTAATTTTTGAAAAAATAAACTGACATATTAAGTGTATATATATATATATATATATATATATATATATATATATATATATATATATATACACACACAGTTGTCTCAAAAAAATGTATACAGATTTTAATAGCTGATAACTGACTTAATTTTGACAATAAACCATATATATAATAAACAATGACATTATATATTTGTTATTTTGGAACTGTGGTTGATTCACTTTACACAAATGAAATTTAACCTTAACGCCACAATAATTTAAAGTGTTCAATAATCACTTATTATTGACTTATCATTTATAATTATATAATCTATAATTATATCGGCTGATGCATTTCGATGGCGACGCCATCATCGTCAGAGCCTTTGACGTCAAAGGCTCTGATGATGATGGCGTCACCATCGAAATGCATTAGCCGATATAATTATAGATTATATAATTATAAATAATAAGTCAACAATAAGTTATTATTGAACACTTTAAATTATTGTGGTGTTAAGGTTAAAATTCATTTGTGTAAAATGACTTTGTAATCATTTAAAATGTGTATGTATTTTATTGAGACACATGTATGTGTGTGTGTGCGTATATATATATATATATATATATATATATATGTGTATGTGTATATATATATATATATATATATATATATATATATATATATATATATATATATATATATATATATAAACTGACGTGCA
>CP092089.1:9585125-9607625 GCA_029203775.1 Neoneuromus ignobilis | reverse complement strand
CTTTCATTTTTTATGTGATTATATAATGTACTCCAAATGTTAGTATAATTTTTTTCCATGCATTTGTCAAAAAACTTATTTTATATCTTTTAACAGCATACTTTAAATAATTTTGTGCTGTGATTAAAAAATACCAAGTCATTATTAATTTCATTATTTTAACTACAATAAACTGTTTTGTGTAAATTTAAATGATATTTTAAAAAATCCGTATATTTTCAAGTTAATCGTAACCATTGACCTATTTGTTAAATTTCAAAAAACTACATATGTCACAAGCACCTGCTGTAGTATTGACTGTTCCTAGTATTCCCATCCGTAAAACGATTTATACATTTGAACATATTCAGGTTAACTATCACTGTACAATGAAACCACCGTTTTCTGGAAACATATTGCTGTTAATAAATAGATTTGGCATTATGATAACATAATCATGTATTAACCTATATAAAATTCACTTCATGCATTAATATAATTGTTTATAATTAATTGAATAGCAATGGATTATTAGAAAAATTAAAATGTTTATCAATGATGACATGTTTAAAAAACAGTTCTGTTTGTAAAATGTTATATATGAATTATGTTTAAAAATTACCAAATAATATAAAATTTACTCTAAAATAACTAATGCCTGATAGAAAGCAATCGCTGGAAAGAAGAATAAACTAGATTCTGCAAAATACGTTCCTGAACGAACAACAATTTTACATTACAATTTATCAAGAAAAAAACCCAAATACAACTTAAAGATGACACCCACGTATCTCATTGATTTAGATAAGGGTTCGATTAAGTAAACAAGGAGAAATTATGGAAAACGAATGATATGCACTGACATCATCAAAGTCATTGAAAATTCTTATAAAGAAACATATTAAAATAGAAAGCGGTCTCTAATGTAAAAACGTTAATCGAGATAATAAACAATGTTGCAAATTGTTGCAAACATTACTTAACACATATATGAGAATATATTTATATATACCTATATACGAGTGTCGTTGGATAAGTATGGTAAATTTATTTATAGTTTAATTTTATTAATTGATTAATTAATTAAATTGATTTTTTTTAATTTAGTTTTTCTTATTTTTTTACCATACTTATCAAACGACCCTCTTGTATATATATATATATATATATATATATATATATATATATATATATAGAAAGAGGTCGATATATATATATATATATATATATATATATATATATAGAGAGAGAGAGAGAGAGAGAGAGAGGAAATTCTATAGGATTGGAAACAGAGTCTTAGAAGGAATTACGTTAAGGGGCCATGCTCAGTCAGAAGGTCGAAAAAACGTGGCTTGTGATTTTTTAAAAATAACTAACACGTTTCTTAACAAATGGTATCTAAAAACGTATATAAAAAAATTTGTACATTTTTTTTAAAAAAAAATAAAAGATATATGGTCATTCTCTTGTGGATTCTCTGAAAAAAGAACGTTTGGGGTAACCACTATTGCTCAAATTTGGATGGTATGAAATCAAAAAATTAATATTTATTTTATACATTTAATTATGTAGTCTTTGATTGATTAGTTTTTCAAAATATTGATTTGATACAAAATGATTGATATTCTAATTTATAATTTGATTTTTGATAAAAAATCGGTTGTTTTTAGTCAATAAAAAAGAAACTAGACAACGAAAAAATCTTTTGTTCAAATACTAATTTTTTGTATCTATAACAAACCTACTAAATTTGAAATTAATTAATTTAGTCAATTTCCAGATAAGTTAGTCAATCGGTTTTGAAAATACGATTTATAGAAAAACGAGTTCAAAGTTTCAAAACTAGTTTACAAGTATTTGTAAAAAAAAATTATTATGCCTATACCTTTATTAGTTTTAGTAAGAAAAAAAATTAAAATTTTCAGAGAATATTTTTTAGATATTATATTTACAGAAAATTTCAAAATCCAAAAATAGAAATTTTTGATCTTCTGACTAAACATTATCCCTTAAATAAAGGATAATATCTCAACATCTTACTATTCTTAGACGTTTAGATTCTCTACGATACAGCGACAGATCAATCTATTAAAGAAAATCTTGAACTTGTACTGAAAAAAAAAACAGAAGTGGCTGTTCTTTAAAGTAAATATAAAATTTTATGATATAAATTTGTATTTCAAGATAAAATAATGGAGCAGGTGTTACATTTTAGTTATCTGGAATGAGACGATACATGTGAGTACGATATAGATTGCAGAAAAAATGAATACAATCCTAAATGTGGAACAATTACTCACACTTTAGAAAATAAAATTAGACATGAAAGCATGATTTTTTATGAGTCTATAATCACCTCAGTAAAATTATATGAAAACGAGTCTTGAATGATACAAGATATAAAAATAAAATAAGAATAGCAGAAATGATATTTTTAAAAGAGTGAAGTTGGTAACAAGGGCAGACAGAATATGAAACGAGGGCGTTAGAGATAGTTTATTTTTTAGAACGTCATATTTCTAGAAAATGTAATATTGAAATACAGAGAAAAGTAAAAGACATCATAAATACATTGAACGAAAACATAATACTAGGAAAAATTAATTATATTGTAAATCAACATACTGAAAAAATATACAGTGATAAAGAAAATACTGATAAATCACAACGGGATAAAACTCTTCAGCGAGAATTATAAGTGTGTGTGTGCGTCGTAATAATTATATACAATTATAAATTAAATATAAGTTTCTAAAAATATAGGCAACAAAACAATCAAATGTATGTTTATGTTGTCTATTTTAAATTATACGAAAATATAATTTTTGGCTGCAAATTTGAGATATTTGGGAAAATTTTTTTTAGTTGTTTTCTCCTTTCCTTGATTTTTGACCTAAAAAGTTTCGAAAGTTTATAACATTTGATGTATTTAATTAAAAGGTTTAATTTGTTTATTTGATTTAATTGGTTAAGTATAACAATATGGAAAATAAAAAGAAGTTCTTGGTTTTTTATTTATTTTTAATACAATAATTTCAAATTACAACAAAATACATATTATTTTGTATACACATCATATCCTTTTTAGATCTGATCTGAAACAAAGAAACAATTATTTAAATATGAACATTAATATATATATATATATTTATTTATTTATTTATTTATGTATGTATGTAATTAACTTTCCCGACGATATATAAAATGTTTAGCAAGATTATTTTAAGAAAACACAAAATTAGCTAATTTCTCACAGCATAAGACAAATAGGATTTTGAAGTAAATTTTTGCAAAATGGATAAAAATCAAGTAGTGTGTAAAGTCTTTAGTTATTGCAATGAATACCAAATATCCTATATTTCGAATTTATATATTATGACAAAACCCTAAACTCAGTCAATATGTCACCGATATTAAGTGTATTGAAGAACTAAGGAATTGAGGAATCAATTACAGGTAACCTTCGTACAACATAGCACTTCTATATCACGGTTTCATTCTAACATGGTTTGAGAATTAGATAAATCCCCGTACAACGCTTAAAGTTTTCAAGAACAAAATTCGAAATTAAAGAAATTCCCGTACAACACGGAATGAAATAAAAGCTTTTAAGTACATAAGATATCTCATTGGAAATTTTTCATTTAAGTGTGTTTGTTGTATCAGATTTGCCTGTAGAATTTTGAAATTTATTAGAATTTGAAATCCATTTTGTTCGTGGAATATTAAGTACATTTTAAAACTTGGCGTTTTTCTTTTTACTATATTATACATAGATTAAAAATTTTCGTGTGCGTATTATTAAACTTTTTTTAGAAATGGTAATTATGTTTTTCATTTTTGTGAATTAATTTGTAGCCCTGAACTATGTCCGGCGAAAATAAAAAAATACCTTTACAAAGACATTTCATCTCGGTAGAACAAAAATTATAAATTTTACTTTCAGTTAAAAGCAAGAAATCTAAAATAATAGATTTTTTGCGAAAAGTAGAGCATAGAACTCAAGATAATGCTGAAGAAAGTTTAGAGGATAAGGATATCTTATAAAAAAAAGTCCTCGGTTAATGGTGTTTATTAGTGATGACTAAGAAAATATTATTTAATACATATTAATAAGTAATACTTTTGATGAAAATCGTTTTACTAAATATATTTCTCCTAATTATAAAAATATAATAGTATGTTTTTCTAATTTTTGGAACATAACTCCCTTTTATGCATTAGTTCATTGTTTCGAAAAACACGGATTCGTATAACACGGCATTTTTCAGGAACGTAAAATTACGTAGTATTAGAAGTATTTAGGATATTTAATTAGGAATTTGATGGATTGAAAGAAAATGAAAAGATGCTTAGTTACTAAGATTTGGTGACGAAATTATTTTTTCAAAAAGTCTAAGTGAGTTGAAAAAACAAATAGAAGAATTTGATAAAGCAAATCAAAAATTGATCTTATGATAGATCTTAGAAAAAATAGTAAATATACAATGAATTTGAAAATTCGAGAAAAGTCAAATTAAAAGAAATCACAATAGAACAAGTTAAAAATTATGTATATATGAAATAACTTATTAACACAAAAGGAATATTGATAAATGAAGTGAATAGGAGAATAAAAGTAAGATTGTGTCAATTTAAGAGAAATTATCATGTTTTTAGGTCGAATATTCCTATATATAATACTTGAAGAAAAAATTTTTGATCATTGTATTCCACCTTTTCTTAATTATGGCAATGCAACATGTGTTTTAAATTAAAAAATAATTCACCGGTTTCCGACAACATAAATAAAAGTATAAGCATAGGAATATACATGTTAGGAATAATGCTAAGAATCAGAAAGAGAACCGAGTGGATCAAAAAGAAAACAGAAGTTACCAAATTTGTAACAAAAGTAAGGAGTTTAATTGAAATGAGTCGATTATATAGTAATATAAGAAAACTACCGATGGATAAAAAAATATTCATTCAGAAAATAGATATATAGGGGGTTTTTTAAAGAGAACTTTAAATTAAATCCATATCGAAAGTTTTATCCAAACTAAAAACACCTTTATCATACCTTTATACATACATACATACATACACACACACACACACACACACACACACACACACATATATATATATATATATATATATATATATATATATATATATAAACATTTAATGTTAAAAGCACATTTTAGAACATATAATATAGTAAATAATAATATACTTACTACTTATTTATTCATAAATTTCGTCACATTTTCCTCTATGAACAATTTTCAAATTATTTGTTTTCCCGCCATGATTATACTCGCAATTAAATTCACATTCGTTGGAAAAGGTTCGTCCATTTGAAGCACATACAGGTGAATATATACGTGGACAAGCACAAAGAGGACGATCTGTTTCTTCAGTTGATTCACATAGAGAAATCATTAAAATCACCGTCAATGAAAAGAAAACAATTAATTTCGTAGCATCCATCTGTATGTCTTTTTTATTTATTTTTAAATATTAAATGATATCGTATTTTTAGTATTAACTATTGAAAGTTGTAAATTTTATTATGACAATATTTGTCAATTTCAATCATATAAGTTAAATTTTCTAATCAGATAAACGATATTAATATGTTTTAAAACCAGATTAGTAAAAAAACATAATGCATAGAAATAATCATATGATAGTCTTATCTCTTACTTGTAATATTGTTTAAAAATATATTTATACAACCAATTTAGCAATCAATTCAAACCTATTAATAAAAAGTTTGTAATCTTATCTTTTACTTATACAATTTATTTCAGGTGTTTATTTTCTATGTTATATATATATATATATATATATATATATATATATATATATATATATATATATATATATATAGAAGATAGAGAATTTGATAAACAAAAGATTATATTTATTTTAATAAATGTAAGTGTACTGAGAAATAAGCTTACAATTTGTTAATTTATCTAATTCACAAATTAATATATTAATCAATTAATTCAATTATGAATATATTTCGTATATATTTATAATATATACAAAAAAAGTTTGTTAACTTTTTTCGTTAGTATTGTTCGTTATTGTGTTATTTAAAGTTAAAAAATAATTTCTTTGTTTATTTGTCTGCAATGATTCTAGTTTTAAAATAGAGTTTTGTAATTATTTTTCCATATTTTATTGTTATTTAATGGATACCATGTAATTAATAATAAATTTAAATATTGATTTGTGAATTATATATTTATCAATAATTATTGAACATTTTTTTAATAAATCAAAAATATTTAATGATTATTAATTTTTTTACGAAAAACTTATTTTGTGGTGTTTTTTATTTTGTAGTTGGTGAAAAAAATAACATATAAAAATGCAAAAAAATAAAAATATCTTAAAATATATATATATATATATATATATATATATATATATATATATATATTATAGTGTCCTGCAAAATTTAATTGAAATGAAAAAAATAACATAAAAATATGTGCGAAAAAATAAAAATATCTTAAAATGGAATATTTGTTATTTAACCTTAATTATTAATAGTCATTTTGATAAGGAATTAGCAATCATGCTTCAAACGAATCATAAATTATTCAAAAACTAATTCTAGGTTTAGGACCAAAAGTTAGTTGAAAATTAAAAAGAAAATGATGTAAAAAATCAAGATAATTTTTTTAATTTTTCAAATTTTGTATGGCTGCCATTATTTCACAGAACAGCGTTATGCCTTCTAGGCATTGATTCTATCAGGTTTTGCAAAGCACTGGAAGGCAAACTTGGCCACATTTCCAAAATTGTGTCTTTAAATTTAGTATTGTTGTCTTAAAGATGTGGGAATCTTATTGCCTTATAACACGAATTTATTAACGTTTGGTAATATTTTTTAGTTAATTTAAACGCAAATCTTTAAATATCTCAATGTATGAATAAATAGACTTATACCATTTTCAAAAAAACATTCTTGCGATACCATTTTACAGTAAATTTCTTTTGATTAAATTATGAGAATATTGTACACCATTAACTATGTCATTATAAATATAAAAAGAGGGCATCTATGTCTCTTTAAAATTATCATTAAATCATTTTTTTCCAAAAATCGACTTACACCTCTTTCTAAAATAACTTCTCATATATATATTTCACATTAAAATTATCTTCCCCAACAACAAATATTATTATAAATTGTTTAATGACTACTAATTGTTTATTATTCTAACGTAGAAATAAAAAAAAATTAAAACATGATAAATGATAATGTTCAAACCGTCTCAAACAGATCTAACAAACTATTAAAATTTTGAAAATTTTCGACAATGTGCAATGGAAATAGATTGCTAGAGATAGATATCAGTCACATCAAAATCATTCAATTCTGGTCATAAAAAGTCAATCAACATTAATGGTATCGCTCAGCATTCACAGTAACAGTATTTCTAATATTATCTTCGAAGAAAAATGGTTCAATGATTCCATTTACCCAAATACACACCAAACAGTGACTTTTTGTGAGTGTAGAGATTTTTTATAAATGACACGAGGATTTTCATCACCCTAAATACGACAATTTTGCTTATCGACATCCACCCATTGTGATATGAGCTTTATCACTAAATAAAATTTTGCTTGAAAACAATAGATCTGTTATTTGTTGTTCAATAATCCAACTAGCGAGTAGTAAATAATCTATTTTTTAATTCCTGGTTTAATTGATTTTTTTTACGCGTGTGAATACAAATATTTATGCAAAATCATCCATAAAAAGCCACAAGGTATGCCATATTCTTGCAAACGACGTGAAATTGATGTTGTCGGTTCATTTTCAACACTTTCACTTACAGTAGCAATGTTTTCATTTTTGAGAATAGTTTTTGGTCTTTCACTTTTTGGTTTATCAATAACACAACCAGTTTGTTCGATTTTTTCACCAATCTTGAATTGAAGACTGATTTAGCCGATTATTTACACCAAAAAAAAATCACGGATTTTGCGATGGATATTTTTCAAAGAATGCCTATTTTAATAAGTTTTAATAATGTAAATGCGTTTCTGAAATGTATACCCTATTCATGGTTAAAATTGTAACTTTCTACTAATACAAAAAAGCTTATTATGTCATTTGAAAAGATATGACGTGTAAACATTATACAGTGCTGACATCTAGGCGGCACATTTGGATGAACCTGTATATATATATATATATATATATATATATATATATATGTAGAGAGAGAGAGAGAGAAAAGTTGTGTTTGTGTGTGTGCTTATACATTTATTATAACTGAAAGCGCAAAGAAATGAACTGAATGTGTTTGTTACTACATTAGGAAAATGTATATTATTGGTTACCCTTCCTATGAAACATTATGCGCAAGATATAAAACTACCCTGCGCGTAAGTAATACGCACATGTTTCAGAAGTTATAAAAACGAGCCCGATTAACAGCATCTCGGCAGTCCACTTTGTGGTTGCAACTAATAAAGTACGTTTTCGTAGTTCAATCTTAACAAATAAGACCTGTTGAATACGATATTACTTAAAAATTATAAAATTTGTACTGATTTTATATATATTATTGTGACAAGTTTTCAATTTATCTACGAATTTGTTATTTTTTAAACAATTTAAAAAATATAAATTTTATAAATAAATAATTGAACTTTGGCCTAAAAATTAATAAAATCGACATATTGTTCGAAATTAATATTCTTAATCGAAATATTCCTAAACTAAAAAATATTTTAAAGTGTTGATAAATGAACAGTGTTGATAATAAACAGTTCACGATGAATGATTCCGGTCAGTCAATGTTTTTAATAACATTAACAGCTCCTTCAAGTGGTAGTGTAACACCATTGACGCCGTCACCATCAAGAGACCTTCGCGGTGCAAATTTATTTCGTGCGATAGGACGAAAACTTGGCCGACGATCAAACGATGATATTAGTTATATTGGTGAAGATGACAGCCGTTCGTTGAGTACCGATTCATATTCTTCAACATCAGCGAGTCGCTGTTTCCAATCAATCAAATCTTTTCAAAACGATAACACCGATTGTTCGTCTTCTTCCGGATTTCATTCGAGATTTCCACATCATATATCAAGTAGTAGTAGTAGTGATTCGAGTTGTGAATCTGGAAAAGATTCGAAATTATCAAAAAATCATAGACATCATTCGATATCAGTTACAAGCTTTAGAAAAGTATTTGAAAATCTTTCGCTCAATTCTAGATCACAAAGTTGTAGTGGAAATTCGAACAATGAAACAAAACGTAGATCGAAAAAGTCTACACCGAAAAAAATTCTAAGGCCTCCTATGACATATACATACGTTCGTGGACTATCCGGACTACCTACACAGAGAATTCCACGATTGTCATCTCATGTTTACATGACACAAAATGGATGTTGTTGTGGTCAACAATTTATTTCAAGAATGAATCGATAGATTTCAACCTATCAAAATGTCTAATACATGTCAATTACACATCATTAGTCAGTATCTATGTAAATTAAAAAATGCACCTATATCGTTATGAGGGAGTAGGTATTTTTTTAAACTCTTATTAAAATATTTGAAATAAAACATTGGTCACATTTTTAAAACTGTTATTATTATGAAACTATTGTATATATTATTTATAAATTTAATTAACGAATTTGTTCAATTTTTTAAAATCATTTTTACTTTAATAAATTCAATATTCAAACTAATTTATTAATAACGAGCAATTTAGAATTTTTTCAAATTTATATTTAATATTATGCTTTAGAAATTAAATATTTGTCTGATAAAAACAGTATTTTTAAAAATAAATAAGCATGCCTAATACTTATTATAATTCTTTATTAAATGAAATGAAATAATTCTATGTATAATATATTTATTTCATATAAATATTTATAAGTCATACGTAAATAATTAGATTTATATTTTCTTTATTAATAATATATTTAGATGTTATGCTATAAATGTTTTGATTAATATATATTTTTTAATATATTATTAAAAAATGTGAGAATAAATGTAATATTTTACCACTTTAATCCTTACATTTAGTAGCTTTGCATGCATCTCAATGTTCTATGTTAAATTATAATTAATGGTATTATGTATGTTATTATTACACATTTTCAAATATTTTTAACTAGAGTAAATTAAATTTATTTATAGGCAGATTAAAATCTGCTAAAATAAAATAATATGCATTTTTTAACGAGATTAATTTACGATTCCTGTGATTCGGAATATTAATTATAATACTCGAACTGTAAACTAAAAATTAAACACAAAAAATGTATATTGTTTAAAGATATATGTCAAAAAAAATCGCATTGAATGTATTTCTTACATCCGTAAATTCCATATATTCAAATATTGAAATATGTGGGTTGGAGAGAAAATAACGAGTAATTAATAAATATTAAACGAGAACTTCTGCTCAAATGGTTTCTAATATAAAATAAGGACTGATATAAGACTTACTATAATGATTATTTAATAATTCTGTACCCACCCTAGTGCCTTTTTAGATTTGTGTTTATTCCTAATCAGTATTTGTAAATGTATTATGAAAATAATTCTGAAATAAATATTTAAATACACGCATACACAGATATGTATATATATAAAAAGTTTTCTTTATTAAATTTTATGTTTTTATTTTAACCACTTTAATGATTTTAGAGTAAACTATTTACAAAACATCAAAATAAGGTGTTTTAAATATGTCTTTATAAAATGATATTATAATTCGAATATATTCATTTTTTAAAAAACATGAATGACAGTAATTTTTCTATTAACTAATTTCAGATAAATCAAGACAACAATCTATTTTTAAAAACAATTTTATAAATTAACACTCTTCAATTATACCGTTTTTTCTTTTAATCTATTTAACTAAATATTTTTATTCGAAAATAATTGGAATTTCATTCTTCTAGTATTACTTCCTAACTTAAAAAAAATTATATAGCAAAATATACTTTCAACTAATACAGATGATTATTTTTAAATATATAATATTATTTCCTTTAAAAGGCATAGTTAAATTATTTAATTTCTTTACAGTTTTTAATGAAACAACATTTAATATGAGATTAAAAGTTTTTATATAATTACAGGTATTGTTTGTGAGTAGTACAATCATTCATTTGATATAATTTATCTAAATATTTAGTGATTTATTGAGAATTTTAATCTGGTTACAATAAATTTAAAAATAAGTATTGAAAAATCAATTCTGTAATAGAAGAAGCTTTATTAAGATATAGGATTGAAGTAAATTTACTAACTGAAATTGAGTTTATGATTTGAGTATTCTTTTGGAATTGTTTGTTGATATATTGATTCTTTTTTTTAATTTACATATATCATAAAAACGCCATACAGATTAAGGAGTAGAGAAGAAAGAGATATATAAAAGTGTGTTCATAACTGATCATCAATAAGAAAAAAATAATTGCATTCAACAAATAATTAGCAAATATTTGAATAGTTGTCTAGTGAGATTTTCTTCAAACATTCCTCATTCCACAAATAGTATCGATGATTAAGGGTTTGCTATAAAAAAATATTCGTATTCTTTTTAAAAGAATTATAATTGAATCATATTGTCAACAAATCAAATTTATATTAAAAATTAACCATAAAATAGTCAATATCTGTAAACATACGTACATTAATTTTATTATTTAATAATTTTAGTCCCTATATTACAAATTATGGTAATAAAACAGGCTCTGATTTTTCACAATGTTAATTTATAATAATAAGAGCTAATATTTAGAAATACCTAAATCAAGATTTAACAAATTTGTTGAAAAAATGATTACATTTTGAACTTCGTAATTGAATAATATAATTAATAGGTAAATATATATATATATATATATATATATATATATATATATCTATATATCGTGTTATCATTACTACCATCAGCTTGTTTCAATCTATTGCTGGTTGAAGGCTTCTTCTATTAAATTATCCATATGAGGGATTAAAAACCTTTTTTTCTATTCCATTTTAACGAATTTTCTAATTTTTGCTTTTTCATCTATCCAAGAATATCTTTATAGATTTTTTTACATCTCGAGGTTTCCAATCAATAATTCCTCTTATTGATCTGTGGTTGGCTATGTGACCAATTTATTTCCATTTTAAATTTCTCATTTTCACTATAATGTCCTAAATATTTGTGTTTTATATTTTTGTCTGTATTTATTATTCCTAACATCTCTTTCTCTCTCTCTCTCTCTCTCTCTCTCTCTATATATATATATATATATATATATATATATCATTAAGGCATAAGATATATGATTGAATCAGAGAGAAAACAAAAGTTACGGATGTTATGAAAAGTTTGAAATAGGATTGGGCTGGCCATACAGCAAAAAGATGGGATTATTGATGGACAAAGGAAATTATTGACTGAGAATCTAGATATATAAAAAGGTCTACTAAGATACCAATGGAGAGATTGGATGTGTGTATATATATATATATATATATATATATATATATATATATATATATATATATATATTTATTTGGAGAATCGTTTTCTCCGTTTTTGTTCACGTGCACGCGTGTTGTTTTCGATCGAGCACAGCCGGAATACGTCTCGTCGTTCACAGCACGATTTTTATATTTTTGGTAAAATAATATCTATGAAAATAAGTAAAAAAATTAACTCGACACTCGCGTATGTGATCGTTGTTGACAAAAACTGACCTACTATTGTCACCAAATTCATAGCTGCGGTAGTTACGTTCACATCCGCCACACACACACACACACACACACACACACACATATATATATATATATATATATATATATATATATATATATATATATATATGTATGTATGTATGGTTTTCCAATAAGTGCTTAAAAAATATAAATGGAAATAAAACAAAAAGTATTTAATTAATTAATTACTTATTTATTTTTTATTTTCAAGCATATCCTATGGCTTTAATGATGGAACATAATTTCACTCATATGACCACTACGACTTTGCTTAATCCAATTCGTTTAATCCAATTTTAAGTCACTCATTCTAATAACTGTGGTCCAATTTCATGAATTATACGTTCAATATTTATTTTTAATGCTTCTATTGTTTGTGGTTTATCAGCATAAACCAATGATTTCACATAATCCCACAGAAAATAATCCAATGGAGTTAGATCACATGATATCGGTGGCCAATTAATGGGTCCATTTCGTGAAATAATGGACTCATTAAAGTTTTGTTTCAATAAGTCTATTGAAGTTTTTACAATTTCTAAACGTTGTTGAAGTATTAAACGTTCTATGATAATTTGTCAAACTATACTGAGTTGAAATGTCAAAATGAGCTTTAAAAATCAAACATGGCTGTCACCAGCCGCCAAAGTTATGACATTCTTTTTGGAGAACCCTCTCTCTCTCTCTCTCTCTCTGTATATATATATATATATATATACATATATATATATATATATATATATATATATATATATATATATATATATATATATATATATATATATGTATGTATTTATGTGAAGGCAATTTGTCTAAGGGGATAACTGAATAAATAATTATTTTCAATTCGCCTAGTCATTGTGGTAAGTATGACAAAATATCAGAGAATAGTAATATTCAATAATGTTTTCATCTATTATTAGGTATATATTGGATATAAGCTAATATGATAAAGATGATTATGATGATATATATATATATAGAAAGAATGAGAGAGAAAAGAGAGCACCAAATATTCTTAATAAATTATAAAAATCGTAGGTTCTATGATTCATATGTGTTATATAGTAATATACACTTTTTTGGTACATAGAATTAAATTCATATTCTTTTAAGCTATTGTAAATATCAAGTAGAAATAATCATTAAAAAAAATAATTTCTATTGTATATTTAAAATTAAACATATTTATTTTTTTAGTACATTCTATTAAATTAATATTAATTATGTAGTTAATTTAATGAAGCCAATTTACCCCAAACCCAATTATAAAGCGATAATAAAGTACATCAATAATAAATTCTCAAAATCTTTATTTATCAACAACTTGTATTTATAAGTTAGTTTAATAATACATTTTTTAAATTAATTCATTCTGGGCTGCAACACATGAACGTAACGAATTAATTATTGACTTTTGTTGCGTTTCTGCATTAGCTAGATTTTCATTACAGCATTCTGTTAATGTATCACTAACATTGGTCGTTGACATTAGAATATTATCCCTTACATCGTTACAGTGATTTTCTAAGTTTTCTATTTCAGTGCGAATAGCATTAGCTAACTGATATTTGCACATATTATTTTCTTCAACGGTTCCAAATGCGTTACAGTTAGCAGAAATTGCTTGATTCTGATGCTCAAGGTTTTCTATACTAATTTTTAGTGACCATATTTCTGGTCTACTGTTTCCAATTTCAGTTCCAACTTGACTTTTGCATAATCCAACCGTTTTCGAGGCCGCTTTTTGTTGTAATTTGTAATCACTCTTAGCTTGACTTATACATACAGCTGGCGCGTTGGCGATTTTCTGCGTCGCAATCTCAACTTTAACATTTGCAAAACTTGTTTTTATTTTATTTTGGCATTGTGATGTTATATTTTTCGTTTGTTTGTTGATCAGATTTGTTTCCATAAATAATTTACTAGTCTGAATTTGAAGATCTGTGAGCGCAATTTGATTTTGTAAAATTAATGTATAAGGATTCACAGGCGGTGGTGTACTTTCAGTAGTAGTTATTTCTGTTTGTTCTTCTTCTTCAACATTTTCTTCTTCTTCTTGATCATTAATTTGAGATGTTGTTTCAATTGATAATTGTTCATTCGTATTTTCGGAACTTGTTGCTTCTGTACTTAAAATTATTTCTTCATTTGACTCATGGATTTCATTTTCAAGATCTTTATTAATAACAATTGGCTCAGTTATTTCTTCTTCAAGTTCATTGTTAATCGTAGGAAGTAGAACTGCAATCTAAAAATTGAAAAAAAATGTTTATATATATATAAATATTAGTTACTGATGATTTATGCTTATTAATAAAAATACATTTTTTTAATAATTTCAGTTATACATTGAATACAATAATTTACTACTTGAAATTTTTAAGTCTAATTTTTTTTTAATACCTTACATCTTCATATTCTGTATAATCTACAAATTTATTTAATTTATTTTATATAAAAATAACTAATTGTAGATAAAATTATTAAATATATATTTTTTAGTATTTTCCCATTATTGAATATTTATCTAATAAAATCAAATTAATTGGTAATCATTTCATAATGAATCAAAAAATTTTTGGAAAAAAATACAAACAAAAACTGTTATTTTAAAACTAGAAATATTATTATCTTGATAAAATGATTGAGATAATAGCTGATGATCTTTGAGAAAATAATCATAAAATATATTGCACTTTATTTTTAACCTCACAAGATTAATATCAGTGAAAAGTAGGTAAAATTAATAAATCTTTGAGTTAGATAACTAAATATTAAGTATATATATATATATATATATATATATATATATATATATATATATATATATTATATATATATATATATATATATATATATATATATATATATATATATATATCTCAATAAATATAATGTCAATTTAAATAAATCTAAATATCTTTCAAAATGAATATTTAAAAAAATTATGTTGCAATAGATATTTATAAAATAATAATATTTTTAATTATGCCATCTTATTAATCTAATTATAAATATTAACCAACATGGAATAACATTTAGATTATGATATATATTTTTCAATATAAAAATTGGAATATTTTCTATTATTACTATTTATATAACAAGTGTTTTTGAAAATATTTTATATCACTGTTACTCAGTATTTTTAACAATTTATTGTTTATTATATATTTTCAATATAAATTATTATTCTGATTTTCGACAATTTTAAATATATTAGTTTATGAATTTTATAAATTTAAATTAAAATAATTATCTCAAAAGCATATTTTTTCATTGCGAATATTTGTGAAATATTTTTGGAAATTATATACATTCAATTGATATTAAATAGCTTAAATAACATTGATAAAGAGGTTTAAAATTTAATATAAATAATTGTTGAATATTGAAGAAATATTTTTTATTTTTATGTGATAATAAAAATATAAGATATTAGTAATTATTTTAAAAAATATAAATTTAACCATTTGTACAGTTTGACACATACGCATATAATTTATATATATATATATATATATATATATATATATATATATATATATATATATATATATATATATATATATATATATATATATATATATATATATATATATATATATATATATATATATATATATAGGGTCATCATATATGACGTCTAGATTTTTGTTTTATTGAAAAGAAATAAAAGATACTACACATGTATTTTTTTTTAATAAAACACAAATCCAGGTGTCACCTTTGGATAACCCTCCTATATATGTATGTATGTATATGTATCTATACATACATACATATATATATATATATATATATATATATATATAATATATGTTCATACATATATATATATATATGTATATTCGTATAAAAATTTCAGTATCATTATTGCATTTGATGATTTGATTAATTTTATCTGATGTGTCATATTTAAAAAGGTGAAAATATCTCTATATTTTAAAATAGCATTTTTTCGAGAAATTACAATACTTTACGTCTGATCTTATTACATGCTAGTAATTTTAATACATCCTAAATAAAATATATAATATATTTAATAATTTCGGGTTTTAAATTGTCTTAATAAGGTGAATTTTTCTAGTTTGTTTCTAAAATCCATTTAATTTTTTCGTTATTTTAACTCGATATATTTTTAGAAATCAAATATCAAGATTTTTATGAAATAGAATTTTTGAATTATGAAAACATTTTCATAATATAATTTTTAATCCACATTTTTTTAATACTTAATTCCATTAAAATAATGGCATGTTTGATTTATTAAATTAATTCGTTAATTCATTAATAATATCAATGAAATTAAATTAACTTTTTTTCGATTAATTATAATAATTTTAAAGAAAATATAAATTTATTTAATAATTTCAATTCAAAATATTATTTTATATTTTACAGATGTATATGGCGTTTGATTTTATTCATTTTTGTATGAAACCCTAAACGTAAACGATGTATTATATAAATTATTGAATAATAAATAGAAGATATAGAATTAAAACATTTAATTTTATATAATTAAGGCTGGCACCTTTTTTCACTCTATTCATTTATAAATTATCTTATTTATTTTTTATTCTTTGAATTATTATTACTTAGTTAAGTGTTGAAATATCAGAATATAAACCGTGTAAATATGTTAATTAATACAATTAACTAATTGAATAAAAAATATTAAATATATTTTACACTTACTTGTACCAGTGGTAAAATCCAAATTAAAATTACACAGAATTTATTCATTGTGATACTATAATTATTTCACTGTATTAAATGCAACACACTGTTATCATATGTTGAAAATGTAAATCAGACAATCATATTTATACACAAGAATATTACATATTATTCATCTTATTTGTTTAAAAATAACTAATGTATGGAAAAATTGTCTTATCTTAAATAATTCATATTGTGAAATTATATGAAATACTATTTTTCATGAAACACGTTTCCTAATATCAAAATATGTTTAATGAACATTTTTATAAACAATATTGAAATTATTGTTGAAAATAGTTCATACAGAAAAACAATTATTCATAAGTTAAACAAGTAAGTTAGTATAAATAAATTAGTATAATATAAGTAGAGTTTTTTTTGTTAATAATAAAATGATAGTCATAAAACACACACATACACATTATAAATATATATATATATATATATATATATATATATATATATATATATATATATATATATATAATAACTATTTTTAAATAATAATGTAATTTTTGATTCTAATTTAAACATTTACCATTATTTATAAATTAGAATCTGAGAAGAGAAAAAATAATTTAGTCTATTATAAAATTGAAAATTACCAATGGAGTGAAGATAACATAAAAAATATATTAGAAAATATTATTTTAATTTTAATAAATGTGATCCTGTATTAGAATTTCTACAAGTGTCCTTAATAAAAAGAAAAATAACTTTTGAACAGTTATTTATATTAATAATTCACACAATTCGTATAAAAAATATATTTTTGTATTTTCCGTAAAAGAAAGCAAAATAAAATATATATTTTATTATATTTTCATAGTTTTCATATTTTCAATGCTTTTGAAGAAAAATAATATCCGATATAGTCTGTTATTTATGAAAGAAAATTATTTTTTTCCAATATTGATTTTGAAAATAGAGTATTACAAGTAAATTTATAAAACAGAATTATCAGATAACATGTGCGCGTTTTTGTTAAAAAAGAAGTATCCTGTGACATGATTTAAATTTATTAATAATTCTTTTATGAATATGGACTAAAAATAAATATAACGTGAAATATATTTTTATATTCAATACTTCAAAATGATCAATCATAATAATAAATTGAATGGTGCCTGATAATAAAATAAGCAATCATATATTCTTATAGACACATACACACCCATAATATATATATATTAAAAATACTTATTACATTTCATAGTCTTGAATAGAAAATATTTTTTTATAAAAAAATCGTTCCTCTGATGTATAGTTTATCTCAACTATTTTGAATAATTATAATTAGATAGTATTTGTTATTAAACAGTTCATAATTTTGTATATAATAGTGATGATAGATAAACAAATTGATGTTTAATAATATTTAAGTATCGCAAATAATGGTTCAATATAAATAAATAAATTACAGCAGTATCTAAAATAGATTTTTATCATAAGAAAGTTTTGTAAATGTTTTTTAGAATACCATTAGTATGATCTATTTTGATAACAGATGTGTATTATTAGCATTTAGAGCGTTTATATGTTTTATAAAAAGAAAAAAGCTCGTGGTTATCAATAATGAATTGTTTTTGATCTGGATAATAAGGCTCAGATTAAATATGCAAAGGTTAATAATACTGACTGGGAAAAGCTTCCACATCTTCCTTATTCATAAGATTCTTCTCAATACGAATTCTGAATCCTGTTCAGAAATTCACAGATAAAGAGTTCAAAACAACTAAAGAAGTGGAAATTATTCTTTCTGTATTAATTTTTTTATATCCAACTAATTAATATATTTGGCAATTAGGAATTATTTGTTGAATATAATTGATGATATAGAAATCTATATTGCTGAATAAATAACACTAAAATATTTGACACTGTTTCTTTTTCTGAACTTAATCCGGATATTTCTTCCTTGATGATAAAATTCATAACTAAAATTGATTAAAAAATGTTATATTTTTAAATTGTTTGAAATAGGGTTTTTCACTAAGAATGTCAAAACTCTGACAGCTGGTGGCAGCCATGTTTGAATTTTTTTTAAACTTATTTTGGCATTTGACCTCCAAAATCATGTGATCTAACTCACAGGATTAAATGTGAAATTATTAGTTTATGCTGGTAAACCACAAACAACAGAATCATTAAAAATAAATAATTCATGAAAATTTAAAAGTGTTGCAATAATCACTTATTGTAAACTTGTTTTTATAATTATATAATTTAAAAAAATAATTAATATAAATATATCGGCTGATGCATTTTGGCGATGCCATCATTGTCAAAGCCAAAGATTTCTTATGATGTTGAAAATTCATTTTTATTCACTCAAAAGTGAATATTTTAAAGATTTCTATTAAGTTCCAAAACAACTTATTTTGGCATTTCAATCCAGTATAGTTTGGCAAATTATTATGGAACGTTTAACACTTCAATAATGCAAAGAAATTGTAAAAACTTTATTAGACTTTTTGAAACAAATTGTTTAATGAGTCCATTATTTCTCGAAATGGGCCTATCAATTGACCTCCAAAATCATGTGATCTAACTCCACTGGATTATTTTCTGTGTAGTTATGTGAAATCATTGGTTTATGCTAGTAAACCACAAACAACAGAATCATTAAAAATAAACATTGAAGGTATAATTCATGAAATGATTAAAAATTGGACTAAATGATTGCACCATGTGAAGCGAAATCGTGGTGGTCATATGGTAAAATTGTGTTTCATCATTAATGTCATGGAATATTCTTAAAAATAAAAAAATAAGTAACTAATCAATTAAATACTTTTTGTTTTATTTCCAATTAAAATTCTGAAGCGCTTATCGGAAAACTTTAAATAATGTCTGAAGGACAAATGTTTATAATTTTCAAAGATTTGTTATGATGTTGAAAAATTTATATGAATATTTTAAAGATTTCTATTAATGATCCAATTTTTTCTAACTATAAATATTTTATATAATTTTTGTAACAGTTTACGTTTACCATTCATTGAATTGTTTATATGTATATAAATACACCCACACACAAATATGCAATATATATAACATAGAAGTCTATATAAGTCCATTGTTAGTTGAATGCCTCATCAAATAGTATTAGAACCTATTTAATGTATTTCCAAAATTTTTTCTTTGCTTCCTGGCTGAGGCTAATTTCATCCAATCCTCACCCCCCACAATATTTTACAATATTATTTTTGTCTCTTTTTGTCCCTTGATTCTCACTTTATAATAATTTTTATCTATCAATTATCTTCCATTCTTGATATATGTTCTACTCATACCCATTTCATCGATTTTATTTGTTTTATTATATCAACTATTCTTATATTTTCTCGTATTCATTTCCGGTTTTTCCTATCGCGTTTAGAAATTCATAACATTATCTGTTCCATCCTTGTTAGGTTGTCAAAATTTTTTGCTTCATTTTTGCATTCAGTATCTAAGTATCTAACCAATAATTACAACCAAGTAGTACATATCAGTTATATATTTTTCGTCTCAAGCTCTATAGTACTTTAATCTTCATTATATTATTCATTCTTTCAAATTCTGCCCATATTACCTTAATATTCGTTGTGATCTCTGGCTAGATGTCATCATTATATCATAAAATTTATCCTAGGTATTTTATTTTAACAATTTGTTCCAAGTATAGGCTCTCCAACTGTATGTTTTTTCTCTAGTAATCTATTAAACATGATTTTGTTTTTTCCAAATTTATTTTTAATCCAATTCATCTACTTTTTCTAAAACCATTTCAAATATTATTCAGATCTTCTGAATTTTCACTTATAAGGAGTACATTATCATAAAATAGACAATATGACAAATATTCTTCATTTATTTTGAAATTTCTTCTCTCATTATCTGCTCTAGAATTATATGAAATAATTTGAGTGACAAATTGTCCCCTTGTTTCACCATTTTCTTTAGTCTTATTTTGCCTGGAAGATTTTTAATTATGATTTATACTTTTGTATTTTTATAAATTTCTTTTGATAGATAGATAGACATATTTTATAGATTTTTTAAATTTTATAGATTTTATACATTTTGTAGACTTTATAGATTTTATAAATTTTATAGACTTTCTAGAATTTGTGTACTTTGTGGATTTTATAGACTTTATGGACTTTATGAACTTGATAGACTTGATACTTTATAGACTTTATAAGATATACAGAGTGAAGTAATTGAGTACGTTCTATTTTCATTGAAATTAAAAAAAAATAATTAAATTGCAATATAATAATCACTTGAGATTAGACATCCCTGTTTTATATAATAAAACAAATATAACAAAAATATAAATATTAGTGCACTGAATCATTGTAATTCAACAAACAATGCAATAAATTTTCACTTAAATAAATTTATGAATTTCATGTGTAAATATTGCACAGTAACATATACAAATATTTTGTAATTAGATACTGATTATATTTAATAGAAATAACGTGTATGTTTCAAACGTCATAATGTAATGTTTATTATGCGATTTAAGAAAATAATAATTTTTATTTTTTCCTAACTCATTTTCAAAATTGGATAAAAAATTAGTTGTGAAGTTTTTATATTAATAAATTGATATTTTTAAGAAGAATAATTAAAGTTAGTTTATTAATAAATTACAAAACACAAGTTTTATTACGAATTTTGTAAAATAATTACGTGCATTGAAATATATTTGAAAATTAGAACAATTCTTGTCCTTGGTAGCAAATAGAAAAAATTAATAGAATTAAAATGAACAAAACAACGAACAAGCAATTGCAAATTTACATTGTTAGTGATGTAAATTTGCATGTACAGTGTTTATCACTGAAAGTAGTATGTGTATGTTTTGATACAGTGTTAGGCATTGAATATACAATGTATGTGTTGTACGGTGATGCGCAAGCGACGAAAGCGGTCGCTGACCTACTTCCGTACAACGGTCGTTGCATTGATGACCTATTTCGTATATAAACCACGTGCTTTCAAAGCAACCCATGACGTCAT
>CP092089.1:9577625-9582625 GCA_029203775.1 Neoneuromus ignobilis | reverse complement strand
TACATATATATTAATTTAATTAAATTTTTCAATTTAGTTTTTCTTACTTTTTTACCATACTTATCGAACGATCCTCGTATATATATATATATATATATATATATATATATATATATATACATATATATATATTTTTAACATTTTAATTTTTTTAATGATTTATATAAAAAGACATAAAATTGTCGAAAATGAAAATCAAACTATCTTATAATAAATATGTTCGTAGAAAGATACAGGAGCAATAACAAAGAAATGTGTATAAAAATATTAAAAATAAAAATTATTTTACTATTTCTGTTTTTTTTCTTTTACATAATATAGTATAATATATATAATATATATATATATTATAATATATATAATATATATATATATATATATATATAGGAAGAGAGGGGGCTGGAAGAAGAGGGAGATACATAGAGACAGAGAGATAAAGAGAGAGAGAGAAATAAAGAGAGATGTGTGTGTTTGTCTGTTTCTATATATGTTTTACAGAAGCTTTATCTTTACTTTTAATGAAATGATTACACAATATGAAATTTTATTTCATGAATGATATTTAGTATCATAGTTACTTATAGTTCATAATTTTTTTTCGAATCTATTATATGATAAATACCAAATATTTTATTATATATTGAAAATTTATATTTAACAAGAACGTTGTAAATTTATTAATCTTAATAATTAGGTACAAAATTTTAAATTGATTGCTTCTAAATTTTTCAATATAAAATATAAAAACTATTCATAATTTGATCCAAGAAAGTAAAATCTCTCTTAGTTATTTTTTATCTAACTAGTTTTCATTTCCCCCACTATATTTCTATATATAAATGGTCATCCAAATATGATACCTAGATTTGTGTACTATTAAAAATAAACATGTTTATAGAGTGGTGTATAGGCAAACATGTAATAGTTGTTTCTTTTTAATAAAACACAAATTTAGGCGTCACATTTGAATAATAATATGTTAGTAGTTCTATTTAATTAACATTTTGCTAATTTTGGCTTATTATATCTAATTTAATAATATAATTGTTTAAAGAAAATGTATTCATTATTAAATAAATTTGTATTTTCTTAAAAAGTAAAAATCGTTTCCTTATTTTCAATAATTGCATTATTTGAATTTTATTATACGACATATTTATTATTAAAAAATATATTTTTGAATATTGTAGAAATAAATTTCCTTTAGTTGTAGAATTCTCATTACGTGTGAGCAGCCCTACTATTGCATTTCTCTCAAGCATTGAGGTCTTTGACCGTCCGTACGAGCTTTATCTCTCGTAGTTATTTTTAGATGCTCTGTCGAATGTTCAGAATAGAAAATACTGGCGAGGGTTGCAACGGTAAGGAGAAATCGTTTCTTAATGGTTTAACTAGAATCATGAATATGCAATATCATTGTGCTACTTTACTGATTTCGCTTCAGTAAATAAATTATGGTGCAAAATTATTGAATCGTATTTATTTTAATAATACAAATAAACAAATTACAAAAACATTACATTATATTCATATAAATTGGTATTTTGTTTTAAAAATAATAATTGCTCTTAAAATATTTCTGCTTTACAAATTCAATATGAGAGTTAAAGATTTCTTAATAAATTTATAAAATCTGGGAATTATAGTCATTAATTATAAATAATTCGTTATTATATAGGGTCATCCAAATACGACGCCTAGATTTTTGTTTTGTTAAAAAGATACAAAAAAAAATATACACAGGTTTTTTTTAATAAAACATAAATCTGGGAGGCATATTTGGATAAATTTATTTAATTAAAAAATATGATACTTTTGAAAAAATTGCATTGATTTTAATAAACAGAACAATTATGAAATTATCAGTATTTAATAAAAACATGTTTCAATAAAATTCTTAAAATTAACATTTATTTTTAAATAAAACGTTACAAATGAAGTAGGATATCAAAAATACTATTTTTTTCACTTTAAATAATTGTTGAAGCATCATAAATGTATTTATTATAATTTTATTCAAACCGTTTTCGATATATTACGAGGAATAAAATTATATTGAACCAACTACGAAATAAATCACAAACTTTTTTACATATATCAATACAATTATATATATATATATATATATATATATATATATATACACACACATATAAAATCATCTCTTCGGAGCTGTAGTCATTTTAAAGCCTTGGTCTTTTCGACAATGCTAACCCAGTATGGCTTTCTTTGTCAAAGTTCAATGACAGTTATATTTTTATGAGATGAGTTTGTTAGCCCCATTTCTAACCCTCAGCTTGGAACAAACATGTATATATATATATATATATATATATATATATAAGACGTCAAATGAATACGAAAGAAAATAAAGAGTAGTGAGTAAATGTATGTCTTAACCTTTCAGTTTCTTTTGTGCCATCCTGTATATATATATATATATATATATATATATGTGTGTGTGTGTGTGTGTGTGTGTGTGTGTGTGTGTATGTGTATGTAATTTTGAATTTCATAATGAATTGAAATATAAAAACCTATAATAATATAATTTCAAAATATATCGACGTATAAATAAATAAGATACAGATAATTGAAGAAATATTTTAAAAAATATACTAAAGATCTAATACAATAATCCAAATAAAAATATACAAAATACACAGAAAATAAATTATATATTTCTTGTTTTATAGGAAAAATAATATGATTGTTTGAAAAAAAAATAATAAAATCTAATAAATAATTTGTTACATCTTAATATTTTTTTTACATTTAGGTTTGATTTACTTTAATTTTATATATAAAATAAAATCAATTGATTTCCAAATTTAAATAACGAATAAATCATTTAATGTTACTTTCTATTAGCCTAGATTTAAAATTCATCAATTTTATTTTCAAAGTTATACATACTGTAAGTATTAGATTGTGTAATATAAAATGTTGGATTATTATATCAGAAATAAAATAAAAATCTGACATTTCGTGTTACAGGACCTAATAGTATAAAAAAGTATAAACGAAATTCATTGAACACTAATAATTAAAGTTGATTTTTATGCGAGCATTTTGTATATATATATATATATATATATATATATATATATATATATATATATATAAACTTAAGGCTGATAAAACTTTAAATTGAATTCGTATCAGAAGTTCTACCTAACCTAAAAAAATCTTTATATATACATGTGTGTGTATGTATATATAAAAGAATGATAAAGATGTTTTTTTTAGGTTAGATAGCACTTTCGATAGGAATCCAATTTAAAATTCTACCGCGATCAAAAAACATCTTATATTATATATATATATATATGTTTAAATTAATAACTTTTACAATAGTAGATATAATATATTACAGAAATGATTTTTATTTGTATTATTAGTTGTAAAGAAAATAAATATGATATTAATAATCTTTTTTGCTTGTTTTAAAACTGTGGCGAATTCATTTTTACACAATTAAATTTGCCCTCAATACCACAATATATTATCAAGTGTTCAATAATCACTTATTGATCACTTTTTTGTTTATGATAATAATCGACTACTGTGCATTTCGATGACGATGCTATTATAGTCAGAGCTTTTTACTGTTAAAAAATTATATATTTAAAAAATTTTTTCAATGTTATAAATACTTTAGATAATATAAGAAAATGAACATGAATTTTCTTTTAACACTGTTATAAATAAATATCTAAGAACATTTTTTTAATAACAGAAAAACTCTGACGATGATGGTATTGCCATAGAAATGCGCATTAGCCGATTATTATTATAAACAAAAAAGTAAACAAAAAGTGATTATTAAACACTTTATAATATTTAAACACAAATGAATTTTTATCTCAAACACCATATCGGTTATGAGTGTTCAATAATCACTTATTGTTCACTTTCTGTTTACAACAATGTCGTCTGATGCGCATTTCCATGGCGATGTTATTATCGTCAGAGCCTTTTTGTTAAAATATTTACAAATTTATATTTTTACAAAAGGATTTGACGATGATTGCATCGCCATCAAAATGCGTATCAACAAAAATTGTTATAAACAGATAGTGAACAATAAGTGATTATTGAACACTTCATAACAATTGTGCTGTTGGAGTTAAAAATTCTTTTGTGTTAAAATAAATTTGTCATAGTTCCAAAATAAACTTTTTAACATATTGTGGTGTTGGGGGTAAAAATTTATTTGAATTAAATAATTAATCTTTATCTTAATTGACATTGTACTATTTGATTGTGAAAGTAATTAAAATTATTTTTGGAGCAATTAACACATTTTAACAATAATAGTATTAAAAATTAATTATTTATCAAAATTTTATTAAATATTAAAAACAAACATTTGAAAGTTTATATATTTTAAACAGTTCTTAGGTTTTTTTATTGACAATAAATCAAAAAAATGAAAACTATTTAACGTTCAATACAATATAATTTATACAAATTTTGTTTAAAACTTTTAAAAGGTACGCACACAATTTTGTATTATTTATTTTACTTATATTGTTGAAATTATTCATTATTTTAAAATTATATATAAAATCAAGTACTTTTCATTTGTACTATTCAAATATGTTAAAATGATATATTCTTCAATGAAATAAGTATTTTTCTACTGATAATTTGTATAACATATTCTTATCATTTATCTTTTGAATACCTTCATTATTGTAATTTATTTTTAAAAAAATCCACTTTAATACATAAACCAAAGAAGACTTTTCATTGAAAGTAGCTATTAAATTTTTTTAATATTAATTTGTGTAGTTTATTCAACACATAATTTATAACTGACATATAATATCAAGTATACAAACATCAATAAATCATTGAAAAAATATTTTTATTCTTTATATGTCATCTTTGTTGTGCATTTTCCTTTCCTATTTTTGAATGAGATAATGACGTCATAATACGTAAGTCCCGGGAAAATGTAGGGCAAATAAAGCAATAGGTATAGGTAAAAAGTA
>CP092089.1:9555125-9575125 GCA_029203775.1 Neoneuromus ignobilis | reverse complement strand
AGTGACTTTTCATTACAAAAATGGAAAAATTCTACGGGAAATTGGGAAAATAGTTAATAAAAACCACGTTACAATGCAATCTGTAATAAAAAGATTTAAAACGGCCAGAATGTTGACAATAAAGTCAGAAAGAGTCTCCGCAAGATTTTTAATGACCATCACGAGCGTTGGATTCTACGATAAATGAAAGAAAATTCAAAAATTAGCGCGCCCAAATTGACTTTAGAAGTTAAAAAGTATCTAAATAAAAAAGTAAGCCCTCAAACAATTCGCAATATACTAAATAAAAATGGGTTTAATGCTCCTATTTCCAGGAAGAAAAATTACATAAATCTAGCTAATCGCAACGAAAGGTTAAGCTTTGTTTGGGAACATATTAATAAGAGTTTTGATTATTGGAAAGATGTTTTATTTACGGACCAAAGCAAATATAATTTATTTGGATACAATGGGAGAAATAATGTATGGCAGAAACCAAATACAGAAATGTTTTTAAAACACTTACGTCCTACAGTCAAACATAAGAGCGGTCATGTTATGATATGGGGGTGTATGTCTACGAGAGGGGTTGGAAATTTAATTTTATAGATGGAATTATGAAGTAAAATGTTTATATTGATCTATTAAGAAAAAATTTGAAAGCCAGTGCTCAAAAACTTAGGATTTTACAAACATTTAATTTTTATCAGGACAACGACCCCAAGCACAAAGCTTATAAAACACGTAATTGGTTGTTATATAATTGCCCCAAAGTACTGGAAACATCACCATAATCACCTGATATAAGTGTGATTGAAAATCTATGGAATCACTTGAAAGTTTCCATTAGAACACTCGCTATTATTAATAACAATGATTTAAAGAATCGTTATTAGAAGAATGGGGTAAAATTGATCTAGCTTATTGCGAATAATTAGTTAAATCCATCCCGAATCGTTTAAAGGCTATAAAAATTAATAAAGGCTACTCTACTAAGTACTAAAATAATTCAATCGGTTGTAAATTTTAATTTAATAAATAATTAGTTCGTTGTATGAATTTCATTTTGATGTATTTTTTGTTCATTTTTCAGAAATTGTTACTTTTTCTGAAGTAAAAGTATTAATTTACGGTTGAAATTTTCAAATATAATAAAAATAACCTTAATAACAAATTAATCAAAAAAAATAAAGAAAATTGTTATAATATTAAAATATATGTCTAAAATTTTTGGAAATATAACTCTGTATGAGTTTCACTTTGACCCACTGTGTTAATATTATTAAGAAAATATTTTTGAACTGAAAAACATAGGTTATATAATATGAAATGTCGAATTTTTATATTATTTTCCATACAATAATCCGAAATTTCATAAAATATGACCTAATATAAATAGTTTAATATATTGGATATATATATATATATATATATATATATATATATATATATATATATATATATGTACATTATATGTATATATTTTCTAATATATATATATATATATATAATATATATATAGTCATACATATTTGACGCGTGGATTTGTGTTTTATTAAAAAGAAACAAAGAAAACTATACACATGCTTCCCTATAAACCACTCTATACACATTTTTTTTTAATGTAACACAAATCTAGGTGTCACATTTGAATGACTCTTTATATATATATATATATATATATATATATATATATATATATATATATATATATACATTATTATTATATATATATTACACTATTTATATATTCCAGTTCAAAAATATTTACACATTTTTTTATATATATATATATATATATATATATATATATATATATATATATAATATGTGTGTGTGTGTATGAATATAAAAATAGTGTAAATTGACATGAATTAAATTGTTACGCTGCAGAGTTATGATACATTTAATTGAAGAAAAGAAAACAACGGCCTTAAACTACAATATAGGTCACATAGTATGACGTCAATAATTTTCCCGTGACATAATTCCAAACATGTAACATTCTATCGTGTACACTTCTCCATTACTTTCTTAGTAGTTTCATTATAGTGAATTAGATACTTTCGAACTTATATCCTATAATATCTACACGTTGATCTTACAAATAATATTTTCATTAAATCCAAACTTTTCTTGACATACGTTAATAATTATTTATATATATATATATATATATATATATAAATGTATATATATATATATATATATATATATATATATATATATATATATATATATATATATATATATATATATATATATATATATATATATATATATATATATATATATATATATATATATATATATATATATATATATATATATATATTTGAATATTTATTTTTGTATTAAAATTACATTTTAAATCAAATACTTTTAAGTTTATTGTAATTATTTACAATTATACTTGAAGAAAATATATTTTAAATGAACTATTATACAGGTGTTTTAAGCGTGATAGAACTTTAATCGAATCCTTATCAAAAGTTCTATCTAATTTAAAAACACTTTTATGTATGTATATTTATTACTCTTATATGTATGTGTGTGTGTGTGAGTGTGTATATATATATATATATATATATATATTTATACACATATTTATATATAAGTATTTTTTTAGATTGGATAGAACTTTCGATAGGGATTCAATTTAAAGTTCTATCACACTTAAAAAAATTATATATATATATATATTATATATATATATATATATATATACACAAGGGTCGTTTGATAAGTATGGTAAACTTATTTATTGTTTAATTTAATTATTTTTTTTAATTTAGTTTTTTTTACTCTTTTACCATACTTATCAAACGACCCGTCTATATATATATATATATATATATATATATATATATATATATATATATATATAAAAGCTTTACTTCAAACTGGATTCTGTAATGACCTGCTTTTGAGGTGTATCATGTTACTTTTTAAATATATAATAATTTAATCCATATACTTAAACATCTTTAAAAAATATTGACAATATAAACAACTATAGTTCAATAACATAAGAATTTTGGTTATGTATATAAATATATGATCACATAGCAGTAACAACAGAATATAATTTTTATAATATTCAATTAAATAATATATTCCAACAATTCATAGTTCAATTAGAATATTACAGAATATATCAAAATCAAATTTCAATTAAAATCAAATAATTGATAATGTAGTCGATTTACAAATTAACATTTTGTAGAAATATTCTTATATCAATAAATAAACCAAAAGTGAACATTTCTAAAATAAAGATTATTTTTTATAAAGACAGATGGTTAAAAAAGTATAAAACAAACATTAAGTACTAAGTTGATATACAATTTCAATATTTATATTTAGACACTCGTTAGACTAATAAAAGTTTTTTCACTACTTTTTATATTTTTATTTTCACAAAAAAGAGATTATCTTGGTACATATTAGAATAAGTAAAATTGTACCATTTAATGAATTTGTATTATAATTTTTTAAATAAATATGCATAATATACTTACTGATTCTTACACAAATACTTAAAAAAAGATAATATATATTTACTTAACTGACAAATATATTAGGTCATTCAAATGGGATGCCTAGATTTGTGTTTTATTAAAAAGAAACAAAATATACTATACACATGTTTCCATAGACTCTACCCTATACATATGTTTCGTTTTAATAAAACACAAATTTAGGCGTCACATTTGAATGACCTATTATATTTGTCAGTTAAGTAAATATATATTACTTTTTTTAAGTATTTGTGTAAGTAACAGTGTGTATAAACCATTTTTTATACAGTAATATATGTATATGTATATATATATATATATATATATATATATATATATATATATATATATATATCATAGAATTTGATAAATAAAAGATAATGCACATTCACAACGAATTATAAATAGTTCATAATTAAGTTAGAGAATATGATTATTATTATGAATTTATAAAATACCGATAATTATAAATATATTTGAATATTAAAAAGTTAATTTGTTTAATGTGTTATATATTTTTAAGAAAATGGTAAAATAAATAAGTAGATATTTGAATTTTAACTCAAATTAATTACTAAATTTTTACATCATAAGATTTTATAAGTATTTATTTTCATTATTTACTTGTAAATAATTTTCTGTGTAATTAGTCAATATATTTATAATTTCAAATAATTAGTTGATTTTTGTTCTTCGAGTCATGTGTTCATTTACATCTTAGACATTTTATATTGATTTATTACAAATTTATCAAATAGTCTCTTTATGTTGCATTTGATTTAGATATAGAAATTACAGTGGTATTATATATATATATATATATATATATATATATATATATATATATATATATATATATATATATATATATATATATATATATATATATATATATATATATATATATATATGTATAATAGTGTTAAAAAAGAAATGTTGAATAATATGAATTGTGTGCATTAGTTTGTTATTGAGTTGAAAAAAATCGTTTCCAAATTCCACTTTTTGAGACATTTTAGATATTTTTCAGGAAATTAAAAAATATCTCTTATTCACTGTTTTATTTCTAAACATATTTTTTTTAATCCTCAAGAATGCTTTACAACCCCACACTATGACTTCAATAAATTTATAATTTATTCCAATTTTAATATTTTTGTTTCATATAATTAAATATTATTTTGTTTGTTTATAATTTCGACTCTAATCAATAAAAACGGAATTATTTTAACGTCAAAATGATTTTTCAAGAACATATTATATATGTTATTATATTTTTTTTGTTTCCATTTAAAAAAGTATCTCTTTGGATTCTGTTAACTTTTATTATTAGTAATACTTTTCTTATACTTTGATATTTTATTTAGCTTTGTTAAGAGTTCAATATACAGTGAAAGTGTACTACTTATTTTCTATGTTGCAATGTTAAATAAAATTAATTTATTTTTCCTTTTTCCATATTTATAATTTTCTCTTTCTCGTTCTTTTAGTATAATTGTTCGATCAGTTATGGGCTGATTTTATAATTTTAAATATTTAAGTGTTTAATAATATTCAAAATCATAAAATAGGTTTTTAACCTCTCATTTGTAACTTTATTTAGCACAAGATTATTTTTTTTAAAAAAAACTAGTTCATAACAAACTTTTTGATAGTAAAGTATTTTTTACACCTAATTTTTGAAATATGCAGATGCAATTAAAAAAGTAACAATTGATAAAAAATTAAAAATATTAGAGAATTATAAAAAAAGGCAAATGTGTATAGTACTGTAGAATTTTCAACAAGAAATTAATTGCAATTTAAATTTTTTGATTATCCCTAAGAAGTAAATATATTCTTTTTAACGAATATATACCATAAAATTTTAATTCGAAATATTTCAATTAATTAAAATTAGGAAGTGATTTATTTTATTTTATAATTAAATTGTGAATATCTGAAGTTATTATCAAATAAAATCGATTCTGAACTAAATATTACAATATTTTTAATTTTTATAAATATTTTTTAAGAAGCTTCTAGGCGGTGTGAACTCTTTTGTCCTCATATGTATATTAGTAAATGTTTTAAAAGAATAATAATTTATACACATTGCAATATTATATATATATATATAAATATATAATATGATATTTCAAGGACATGATAACATTTTATTTCAAAATAAGTTACGTAAATGTAATTAATTTAGTAATTAATGTAATAACGATATTTCTCTTGATACTTATTGATACACCTAAACATTAAATTTCTCGAATTTATATAATATTGATGTTAAGTAAAGCGAAAAATAATAATTCTTTTTGTAATTTTCAGATGTAACACAAAAATAATTTCAAAAATGCAATATTTTTTACAATATTTTTTTTAATTACAAGTTATGATCTGTTTTCATTTCTAATCAAGTATTTGATTTGATTTTATAATCATTTAGAAATTTTAATATAAGAAATTGATCAATTATTATATTTAATTTTTATATAAATATTAATATGGTTATCTTATGTAAAATAGAGAAGAAACAAAAAATAATAGAAAGATTAACACATTTATAATTTATTTATTAATATTATAATTGAATATTAGTTTTTTAACATTCTCGTCAGAGTTGGGCAAGTCAATTAAAAAATATGATTCATGATTATGACGAAATTATAATCAGTAAAAATTACCAATGACTAGAGCATATTTTTAATCATAAATCTTCTGTGACTAACAAATAATTTAAAATTAATAACATAATTGATAATTTAATCATGTTATTAATAATTTAATCATGTTTTTAATGACTAAATCAATTATTTGTATAAATTAATCAATTGAATTAGTCAATTACATTTTAGTTTGACTAATAAGTTTAACTAACAGATTTTGACTAATAATTTAGTCAAACTCTATTTAATCATTAATTATTTTTCAAAGGTAGTTTGAGTAATCATTTTAATTTTTGAACTTGTAACAAGTTTTCTTTGAGGAATTTCTTTAATAAAAAAATCTGCAAATAAGTAATAAATAAAAAATCAACAGTCTATAAAAAGTGTCTAAGATTGTTACAAATAATTATAATGCAGAATTAAGTGTAATATATTATTAAGTTATATTATTAATAAATAAATAATTCTTGTTATAAAAATCAAAATCAAAAATTGAGAATTTATTTGATATTGGATACGAGTAAAATTTATATTACAATATATTTGAATAATTAATTTTATGAATCACAATTAATTAGAAAATATTAACAATGATGTACAGTAGTATTTTTTTCAGTTCATTTGAAAAACTTAATTACATCAAAACAATTTATTTACGTCATTAACATTTCCTAGTATTATGATACTAACTACATGATTTATAGACTTGTTGTTAAGTCTATATTTTACTAGAATAATTCTATTTAATTAGTTTTCATTCAGAAGATAATTTTCGCTTTCATATATCAAGTAAATTTTTTATAATGAAGGGTATATGTATTGTAAATATGTCTGTCTGTTGTAAATTTCAGTTAAATAAAATAATAAAAAATGTTTACACAAATGAATGTGAACCTCAACACCACAGTAATTTAAACTGTTCAATAATCACTTATTGTTCACTTATTATTTATAATTATATAATCTATAATTATATCGGCTGATGCATTTCGATGGTGACGCCAACATCGTCAGAGCCTTTCTGAAAGACTCTGACGGTAATTTAATATTTAATTTTTTGCAGTCGTATTTGTCTTAGACATAGGTAGCGTACTGATTGAAGTTATTTTTGATTGAACATAGATTAATTATGAAAATTGTGTAAAATAAATAAATATTATTACATTTTTTTAACTCATTATATAGGGTTTTCCAAAAAGCGTTTTAGATATTTAAATAGAAATAAATAAAAGTATTTAATTAATTAGTTACTAATTTTTTCAAGCATATTCTATGGCAATAATGATGAAAAACAATTTCACTCATATGACCACCACAACTACGTTTAACATAACGCATTCGTTTAGTCCAATTTTTAATCATTCTTTCGCATAATTTTGGTTCAATTTCATGAATTACTCATTCAATGTTTATTTTTAATGCTTCTGTTATTTGTGGTTTATCAACAATGATTTTTTATATAACTCCAAAGAAAATAATCTAATGGAATTTGATCACATGATCTTAGTGGCCAATATATGGGCCTATTTCGTAAAATAATATACGAGGATTGTTTGATAAGTCCGTGTAAAAATAAAAACTGCTTCATTTTTTTGAATAAATCGTTTTTCTTTTTCAACATAGTCTCCTTTTAGGCTTATACACTTCATCCAACGCTGCTCTAGTTTGTTGATCCCTTCCGAATAATAGGATTTGTCCAAGTCTGTAAAATAGGCAATTCGTTCCTGCAATCACCTCCTCGTTCGAATAAAATATTTTTCCCGCGAGCCATTTCTTCATATTAGGGAACAAATAATAGTCCGATGGAGCCAAGTCTGGAGAATAGGAGGGATGTGAAACGATTTGGAACCCTATTTCCATTAGTTTTGCGGCCACAACTGCTGAGGTGTGAGCTGGTGCGTTGTCGTGATGAAAGAAGACTTTTTTGTGGGCTAATCGGGGACGTTTTTCTTGTAACTCGGTTTTCAAACGATCCAATAACAATGAATAATATGCACCTGTAATGGTTTTACCCTTTTACAAATAGTCGATAAAGATTATTCCTTGCGAATCCCAAAAGACAGTCGCCATAACCTTCCCGGCCGAAGGAATTGTCTTCGCCTTTTTCAGAGCAGATTCCCCCTTGATAACCCATTGTTTAGACTGCTCTTTGGTCTCAGGAGTGTAGTGATGTATCCATGTTTCATCTACAGTGCTTAAAGTCCTGCGGATTTCGCTGAAACAGCTGCAAACCGTTCTTGCAACACTTCACACGACCTCGTTTTTGGTCGATCGTGAGTAATCGCGGCACCCACCTGGCGGATAGCTTTTTCATGTCCAAATGTTGGTGCAAAATATTATGTACCTGTTCACACGAAATGCCTACAGCACTAGTAATCTCACGCACTTTCACTCTTCTATCATCCATCACCATATCATGGATTTTATCAATGATTTCTGAAGTGGTGACCTCAACAGGGTGTCCAGAACGTTCAGCGTCTCTTGTGCTCATATGGCCACTCCGAAAATTTTGAAACCACTTATAAACCGCACTAATCGAAGGTGCAGAGTCACCATAATGTTTATCAAGCTTCTGTTTAGTCTCCTGAGGCGTTTTGCCTTTAATGAAGTAGTGTTTAATCAACACGCGAAATTCTTTTTCGTCCATTATTTAACAATCACTTGATTTCCTTGATTCCAACGATTGTCAAACACAAAGGAATAGACTTATATGGCTGAAACTTGATGTGTGTTTTTCCAAGAGGTGCTACTAATTAAAAATAACCTCGATATGCACCAGTGGTGCCATCTTTCGGAATTTACACGGACTTATCAAACGACCTCGTACTCATTAAACTTTTTTTTAATAAGTCTAAGTTTTTTAAAATTTCTAAGCGTTGTTGAAGTGTTAAGCATTCCAAGATAATTTCTCGAACTATACTGAGTTGAAATGTCAAAATGAGCTTAAAAAATTCAAACATGGCTGCTACCTGTTGTCAAATTTCTGACATTCTTATTGGAAAACCTTATATATTCAAAACTAACATTTCATTTCACTTAAATTTAAAAATTATATCTTATAATTTTTTATCAGTATCTTTCAAGCATTACCCAATATGAAATCCTTGTTTCTGAGAACGTGTATTGTAATAATTTAACATTATCACCATACCGTTATCACTGTCTACATCAAACGAGTTTCCAGACAATTTAAAAAAAATCGTTATCACTACTTTAATTTCGTGATAAACATTTTCCTGTAATTTTGTTTTAATCATTTTAAGATATTATTGGTAAAATAATTTTTAATTTTAACGATTAAAAAGAACTAATTATCTATTTTATTCTTGAAACAAAAATTAAAAATACTTGTAAAATATCCATTGTATCCTCATAGTATGTTAAAAGAAAATAGTAAATGTTCAGAATGGTATATTTAAACATTGTTAGTCGACCATCGATAATCTGGTCCACTGCTAATTCGGATACAATTCTCTCTATTGTAATGCTTATCTATATGTGTTTGTCAAAGAATTTTGTTACTTTTAAGTAATGAGGTGTTATTTATCGTTTTTTAAACATGATTTGTATATTGGATTTGTATTCTCTTTTTTAAAAAAAATTGACATGTTTTTATTGGATTTTTTTTCAGTCAAAACTATTTGAAATTTTAATATTTTTGAAGTCTGAGATGGATTGAATATCTGTACGTACTTTTTTGTCTTTTTTATTTTGATTAGAGTAGTTGCGTTTGGTTTGATACATTTTTCTCTAAATACTAGTGTCATGTATAAATTTTATAATTGTATTTTTTAAAATATCATTTACGGCAGTGTAAGAGGCTGAACAAACTCGAGATTAACTGGGTTATTGCTTTAGTTTATTATACATGATTTATTTTTCAAAATTTTGGGTTTATGTCGAATAAACTGTATGTAGTAATCTAACCACCGGTTATTCGGAAATTTATTTGAATTTATCAATACCCATTCTTTAACATTTATCTATCAACACACCACAGCTCTGATTGATTCTGGATTTGTGATGTCATGGTTGTGAATACACAACGGTAAAATTGTTACGGATGTGAAATTACAACCGGAACGGTAAAATTGCTGTGTTGACTGAGGCCAGACATATGTCCACAAAAGGTTATAAATATTTGCAATTATTTTCACACAAATGAATTATTACCCCCAACATCACACAATATTAAAGAATGTTTAATAATTATTCATTATTCATGTTGTTTGTTTATAATAATAATAAGCTAATATGTATTTAAATGGTGATTCCATTGTCATCAGAGTTGTAAATTAAAATAGAGATGATAATTTATTTGAATGAAAGTGAATTCATTATAGTTTCAAAATAAATAGATTGTAAATATATTAAAAATACCTTAATTCAGAATTATTTTCCATCATCACCTGCTATAAATTATAAAGTATTATATAGGAGTATTTAATAAGCACTTCAGAAGTTTAAATGGAAATAAAACAAAAAGTATTTATTTATTTCATTAATTTTTATTATAAAACACATTCCATGGCATTAATAATGAAATAAAATTTCACTCATATGACCACCACAACTTCACTTCTTATAGTGCATTTGTTTAGTACAATTTTTAGTCACTCTTTCATATAATTGTGGTCCAATTTCACGAATTACACGTTAAGTGTTTATTTTTAATGCTTTTGTTGTTTATGATTTATCAGCATAAATCAATGATTTCACATAACCCCACAGAAAATAATATAATGTAGTTGATCACATGATCTTGGTAGCCAATTTATGGGCCCATTTCGTGAAATAATGAATTCGTTGAACTTTTATTTCAATAAGTCTATTAAATTTTTCGCAATTTCTAACCATTGTTAAAGTATTAAACGTTCTATGATAATTTTTCAAACTATACTGAGTTTAAATGTTAAAATGAGCTTGAAAAAAGTTCAATAATGTCTTCGATCAGCTGTCAAAATGTTTATATTCCTATTGGAAAACTCTATATTTAACTGAAAACATAAATATTTTTATATAAATTAAATTTTATTTCAACACATGAGATTATTTTAGTAAATTATAATCAATACTCTTAGTATTTGTGTTATTATCTAAGTAAATTTGATGTAATAACTATGGAAATTCTGTTATTTTCAAAAATATGTTCACATACGTAGAAAAAGTTACGCTCAATATAAATTGTATGTTTTGAATTTCAACATGACATTAAAGTGCCGATAAAATCCATTATATGTGACATCTCATACATATAAAATGTATGTAAACAAGGAGATAATATTTCAATATCCATATTTTTTTGTTTTTAACATACTTCCGTCATTTTTAAATCGACAATAATCGAGTTCATTTTAATGTTTTATTTTCAAGTTTCTGATATGAAAATGAAATAAACAATGTATAATATTTTTTAGAAAAAGTTATTAAAAATACTTAATGAGAGGTTCCGGTCTAGAACGGTAAAAAGGAGATTATGTTTAGATTTTTTTTATAAAAAAATAATCAAGATAGTAATATGGGGTTTTGGATTTTTTTATTTGTACTTTAAACAAAAAAAAGTAATATAATAATATAATATATGAATATATTAAAAGAGTTATTGGTGCACTTTGTATTAGTTTTTGAAAAATAAACGTCTAGCTTCTTAGCTATTAATTTAAAATCAAAAAACCAAAAATATTTCTAAAACACAAAAAAATCCGAGGCAGTAAATCTACTAAAATTAAAAAAAAATATTTTTTTTCTTTTTTCCGACATTTCAAAATCAAACATCTTTTCAGTGAATTTTTCAGTTATACACTCCTTAAAAATTAGTAAATTCGAATAAACTCAATATATTAGATGTTAATTGTTGAACCAAAAGTATAATCTTTAATTTAAAAAAAATAATTCAGATTAGTCAATTCATTTTTGAGATATTTGTTCCACCAGTTCGAAAAATTATGTTTCGAGAAAAACGAGTTTAAATTTTTTTATGATGTTAGTCGACGTGATAGCGTCAGATATAAAGCCCAAGCGACGGCTGTCACCTTTAAAAGCATATAATCTTGGTAATTTCAAAAATTCCTTTTAATTACACATTCTTAAAATATTAAAAAATGTAAAAAAACGATTTTTTGAAAGTTCTAGTCCGGAACCTTTCATTAAGTAGTTTTTATTCTTTTTTTTAATTAAAAACATTTTAATCTTTATTTACATATTTTAAAATTTGTTTGAAAAACTGTTTTTTTTTGTCAAGAAAAATTTCCACTAGTACCAATTCCAATAAGGATATAGAAAATGTAACAATACGTATATTGAAGTTTTCAGACTTTGAATATACGAAAACGGAAATAAGATTTGTATACGTTTCCCGCATATTTCATTTCTACTAAATGAAATGAAATGTAAACATCGAAAATAGCAACTATATGATCCAGTTGTATTTCCGTGTTTATAACTAATTTTTGTTCAGTTTCATTCAAAACCCAGTTTTATGCAGGTTATCATAAAATGTATACTTTTACTGACCTATTTATATTCTCTTACAAACTTTGAGTTCAACGAACATGAACATTCAATTCATAGTTTTTGTATTTATGAAAAACCTTTGTTATTGTTTTGTCATTACATATGATTTATGGTCAATTAATGAATGAAAAAATTACAATTCATAAGATTTATCATCAAATGAATAATAACTATAATCTACGGATTAGCAACCGATAATTTTACTTAAAATTAATTATAAAAATAAGCACAATCATAATAAATACGTAATCTACCTTTATATAGAGTTATCAAAATGTACGACTAGAATTGCGTTTTATTAAAAAGAAACATTTGTATAGGGAAACATGTGTATTTATGTTCGGTAGCTAATTAAATTTAAATAATGTTAAAAAAATTATTTGTTATTTTGTAACTGTGGCTGATTCACTTCATTTAAATGAATTTTAACCCCAAGACCATAATAATTTCAAGTGTTCAATAATCACTTATTGTTCACTTATTATTTACAATTATATAATCTATAATTATATCAGCAGATACAAGTGAACAATAAGTGATTATTGAACACTTTAAATTATTGTGGTGTTGGGGTTAAAATTCATTTGTGTGAAGTTAAAAAAAATGTTTTTATTACTAAAACTAGATTTTATTAACTGGTTGTTTTGGAACTGTGGCTGATTCACTTTACACAAATGAATTTTTACCTCCAACACCACAATAATTTAAAGTGTTCAATAATCACGTATTGTTCACTTGCATCAGCTGATATAATTATAGATTATATAATTATAAATAATAAGTGAACAATAAGTGATTATTGAACACTTGAAATTATTGTGGTATTGGAGGTAAAAATTCATTTGTGTAAAATATATATTTTATTAATTATAGTAAAATTCTAAATAAAATTATATTTCAACCATTTATGAATTATTTACTTCCATTCTGCAAAGATTTGTGAAAATTCAATAATGAATTATTGTACACTTTCATTGCTAATTCGCATTTTAAAACTTAAAGCAAAATAATATATTCAATGTTATTAATATACTATATGATCATTTGAATATTTATTGCCTATTATACATACACACACACACACACACACACACACATATATATATATATATATATATATATATATATATATATATAGCGTTATCCACATGTGAATTCTACATTTGGGTTTTATTAAAAAGAAACATATGTATATGGTGGTGTATAGTGAAATATGTATATAATTTTTTTGTTTCTTTTTAATAGAACACAAATCTAGGCACTACACTTAGATAATCCTATATTGTGTCACTTTTTTGAATAAAGAAGCTTTTGTTAAATATTTATTATAATGAATAAAATGGTAAATATTTTTATATTAAATATTTAAAATAAATATAAATACACAATTCACGTAGTTTTTATAACAAATTAATAGTTTTTTTATTAAAAAAAATTTTGTGGCTTGAATGAGACTGAAGTATAGTAAAGAATAGTAAATGATTAAGCAAATAAATGTATGGATGAACCCTTTAGTCTTTTTTAAGTCACCTGTAATTTTATAATTATATCATATCTCTAATTCTCTAATACATATATAGGTTAGCCTGAATGAAACTAAAAAGTAGTTCATACATTTACTTACTTACTATCATTTATTATTCTTTACTATCCTTCAGTTTCATTCATATATATATTATATATATATATATATATATATATATATATATATATATATATATATATATATATATATATATATATATATATATATGAATATATATATATATACAATATATATATATATATATATACAATATATATATATATATATATATATATATATATATATATATATATATATATATATATATATGCTTCTCCCAATGTACTGCTGAATGAAGGCCTATTTCAAAATTTTTCACTTTAACCGATCCAATGCCTTCTTTTATTCCATTATTCCATATTTTTATTCCATATTTTTGTTCCATCTCTCCATAGGTTTGTTTCTGGGCCTTCTTATATATTTAGGTTCCCAATTAATAACTTCCTTTGTTCATTAATGGTCTCCTCTTTTTTCTCTATCACCAGCCCATTTTTATTAAAAACTTTTCACTTCTGCCATCTTCTATAACATTTGTTTTCTTTCAAATTAATTCATTTCTCCTCTCATCTTTTCTCGTTAATACTAATATTCATTTGTCCATACTCCTTTGTGTTGTCTGGAGCCACTGAATTACTGTGATATTCAAGACCTATGTTTCATTGCCATAAGTGAGAATAGGTAGAACGTAGTAAATAAAAACTTTTTTTTTTAAATATAAAGAAATATATAATTTTATAATAAGCGATTTTTTCCAAATTAATAATATCAAATTTTTATTGTTTTCTTTACTTTATCTGTAAAAATATTTCTTGAGTGTTAATGAGTTATTTCAGATATACATACATTTCAACTTGTTCTATTTCTTTTTCTTTCAGTTCGATTCTTCTTGGGTTTGAATAATTATTACACGTTACTATTGTATTAATGAGGTTTATCATAAGACCTACCTTTTGATTTGCTTTATTAAACTTGTCTATTTCTTTCCCAGTTTATCTAGGCTTATAGAGAAAATGTTATCAGCAAATCTTAAGTGATTAAGCATCTCTTTATTTATTTTTCTTTCATCAGATTCTCAGTTTAATCTCTTAAATACTTCTTCTAATACAGATTTGAATAGTTTTTGTAATATCACATCTCTCCGTCTCACCTCTTTCATAATTTTAATTTTTTCTGTTTTTTTAAGTGTTTGTAGAAATATTTCCTAAAAGCTTAATGTATACTTCTTCAATTTCTCTCTCTCTCTCCATTTCTCTCTCTTTCTATATATATATATATATATATATATATATATATATATATATATATATGTTTATATATATATACATATTAAGTTATTTTTGTTTAAAACAACGTTTTTTCTAAATATTCTAATACACACTGAATTATATAGGGTCATCCAAATGTGACGTCTAGATTTAAGTTTTATTAAAAAGAAACATGTGTAATAGGGTGGTGTATAGTGAAACATGTGTATAGTTTCTCTTTAATAAAACACAAATCTAGGCGTCACATTTGGATAACCTGTATTTTACTGTAATTAAAAGGAAAATTATTTCTCTACTATCCTAACTTACTAATTTTCAATAATATTTGTTTTTATATTTTTGATATGGATTATTTATATGGATAAAATGAGGCATTTGGTAAAATTAATATTATATTTTTAACTTTTTATTCGAAACTAGAGGAACTATTACAATGAAATATTCAAAATAACTAATCAATAAAAATATGTTCTATAAACACATTGTAAATTTATTTAATTTAAAATATTTTAAAAAAATAGGTAGAAGTTTTACAATAATCTCATACACATATATGTAATTATTTTCTTTGAATTTAATCGATATATCTGTACTTTTTATTTACAACTACGCCTGTCGTTATTATGTCGTCATATACAGTCCTTCTGTTTTTGTCATTTCATATGTTAGGTTCAATCATTAAATAAATTACATAATATTATTAATGTGTGAATCATATGAAGTAAAATATAAAATCATTATTTGTGTTCCTTAAACTGTCAACTAATAAATCTCAACAAATTCATTTATTTTCAATTCATCATTTGAATCATTAATAATAGTTTTTGAATATTATTTTTTTTTTTAAAAAAAACAGGAAAATTTTATTCAATTTTATTTTCATAAACGGTTTGTATTCATACAAAAGTCTTCCAATTTCAATTTAATCATTTTTTTTAATTACTTGATTCTATTTAATACATTGAGTAACTTCTTTATAACAACTTATGGTAAATTACTTTTATGAAATTTCATTAATATTTTCAGTATAGATTTTTAGGTTAATTGTATAGTGATTTTTAATTTGAAATGTAGACATTTCGTTTATTATTAACTTTTTTTTATATATTATGTTTATTTCTAATTTTTTTCTTGAAAATTATTCATTAAAAATATTTACGAGTTTAAAAAGATACATAATTTAGTGGATATATATATATATATATATATATATATATATATATATATATAATGAATGAATATCACTTTATATATATATAATGAAAAATATCACAGAATGAATATCACTCTCTCAAAATTTTTCTATTTAAGCTATTTAATATTCTTCTATTTTATTTTTCAATGATAATAATTTTTATCAAGTTATCTTGAAAAAATTAGGGCATTTTTTTTAATTTATCAAATAATTTTTACTTATATGAAGAAAATATTTTCAAGTATTAAAAGAAAAATATTTTATTTTTTTCACTTATGAAGATTAAAGATTAAAATGATGTTCCATAGAAATACAACATAATTTAGAACTCTTATCATAAAGGATTGTTTTTAAGAATTGCTAAATTAGTATTGTTATAATTATTGTTGTATTAATTATTATAAAGTACTAATTATTGTTGTATTGTAATAATATAAATACTTTTTATTTTCAAAATATAAACACAATTACGTTTTTTTTAATTAAAATAAATACTTATCTTGAAATTATGATAAATTGTATAGTATCAAAATAAGTTTGTTAACACATATTTCAAGTATCAGATTATCTATTTAATTGTAACTAAATGAATGGTTTATCAAAGTACATATAACTAAGATAGGTATGACTTATTAATATAAAAGGAACATTTATAGACAAAGTGGACAGAATAATAAAAATGAAAGAATGTCAATTCGGAATAAAATCTTGTATTATGAAATAGAATATTCCTTTATGTCTAAATAAAAAGGCTTTCGATTAATAAGTTCTACCTGTTCTAATTTATGATTGTGAAACATAGGTCTTGAGTGAAAAAAATACTCTAGATAGGGAAAAGAGTATATTAGGAACAACATGTAGAGATCGAAAGAGAAAAATTAGATTACAAAGAAAATCGAAATTATAGGCATTGTAATAACAGTAAAAAATAAAATGGAAATAGGCTGGTTAAAAAATAAGGAGAGGGGAGTATTAATGAGCAACATAAATTATTAATTAAGGAGTAAGAATTATAGGGTAGTCCAAATGAAACTGAAAGAGAATAAAGAATAGTAAATGATTATAAAAAAAGTAAATGTATGTTTAAACCCTTTAATTTCATTTCGGTCAACTTATAGGAAAAAGCGTAAAGAAGGATTTATGGATAGATGGAATAATATATGAAAAAATTCTTCTATGTGGAATAGAAGAGAAAGGCATTGAATTAATATAAACAAAAAAATTTGGAGAGAAATTTTCATTCAATAGTGGATTGAAAAAGGTTATTGTAACTGATACATATATACATTCAGTGGGTCACAGTGAAACTCGTACAGAATTATGTTTCCATTAATTTTACACAAATATTTTAATATAATAACAATTTTCTTTATTTTTTTTCGCTTAATTTCTTTATTAAGGTTATTTTTATTATATTTGAAAATTTTAGTCGTAAATTTATACTTTTACTAGAGAAAAAGTAACAATTTCTGAAAAATGAACAAAAAATCATTAAAATGAAACATATACAACTAACAAATTATTTATTAAATTAAAATTTACAATGGATTGAATTATTTTAGTACTTCGTAGAGTAGGCTTTACTAATTTTTGTAGCCTTTAAACGATTCGGGATGGATTTAACAAATTTTTCAAAATAAGCTAGATCAATTTTCCCCATTCTTCTAATAATGATTTTTAAATCATTGTTATTAATAATAGTGTGTGTTCTAATGGCAACTTCTAAGTGATTCCATAGATTTTCAATCACACTTATATCAGGTAATTATGGTGGTGTTTTCAGTACTTTGGGGCAGTTATATAACAACCAACTACGTGTTTTATAAGCTTTGTGCTTGGGGTCGTTGTCCTGATAAAAATTAAATGTTTGTAAAATCTCAAGTTTTTGAGCACTGGATTACAAATTTTTTTCTTAATAGATCAATATAAACATTTTTATTTATAATTCCATCTATAAAATTAAATTTCCAACACCTCTCGTAGACATACACCCCCATACCATAATATGTCCACTCCCTTATTTCACTGTAGGACGAAAGAGTTTTACAGACATTTTTGTATTTGGTTTCTACCATACATTTTTTCTCCCATTGGATCCAAATAAATTATATTTGCTTTTGTTCGTAAATAAAACATCTTTCCAATAATTAAAACTCTTATTAACATGTTCCTGAACGAAGATTAACTTTTTGTTGCGATTAGCTAGATTTATGAAAATTTCTTCCTGGCGATAGGAGCATGAAACCTATTTTTATTTAGTATATTGCGAATTATTTGGGGGCTTATTTTTTAGATACTTTTCTACTTCTAAAGTCAATTTGAGCGAACTAATTTTCGGATCTTCTTTAATTTTTGTAGAATCCAACGTTCGTCATGGCCATTAAAAATCTTGCGGAGAATCTTTCTGACTTTATTGTCAACACTTGGGCAGTTTTTAAATCTTTTTATTACAGATTGCACTGTAGTGTGGCTTCTATTAACTGTTTTCCCAATTTTCCGTAGAGTTTTTCCATTTTTGTAATGACAAATCATTAGCTTTCGCTCGTCCGTCGATGATTGTCCCCTTTGTCTACTCAAAGTGAAAATCCAAATTATATTTTTTACAAAATGATTATAAACGACTTAACAATAGGTTTTTTTATAACCGAAGTGACCAAACACATATTTGAAGAGTATACTTTCTTAACACAGCAGTTTTCAAGCAAGAGTAATCCGTTGTATGAGTTTCATTTTGATGTATTTTTTGTTCATTTTTCAGAAATGATTACTTTTTCTGGAGTAGAAGTATTAATTTACGATTGAAATTTTCAAATACAATAAAAATAACCTTAATAAAGAAATTAAGCCAAAAAATAAGGAAAATTGTTATTATATTAAAATATATGTGTAAAATTATTGGGAACATAACTCTGTATGAGTTTCACTTTGACCCACTGTGTATATATATATATATATATATATGTACATGTATATATATATATATATATATATATATATATATATGTATATATATATATATATATATATATATATATATATATATATATATATATATATATATATATATATATATATATATATATATATATATATGTATATGTATGTACAAATAAAGTGGTTTAAATATATTTTTTCAGAATTAATAAACGAAAATATTAAAAAAATAGTCCTTTTTTAGAATATCGATTGATGACAGCATAGAAAAACATGTTATTCAAAAATATCTTTTGTAACACATGTGTAACTAGTTTTTCACCCTCTCGTATGTTGCGTAGAATGTTAAAT
>CP092089.1:9532625-9552625 GCA_029203775.1 Neoneuromus ignobilis | reverse complement strand
TGTTATATTGATTCTGCACGTAAAACCAACTAGTTTAAATTGTATGATTTCTGTTTTTCTTACGTGGTCTGCACAGAAAAATTTCAATTGCACCTGAAACTCAATCTTTATTATTGAATAACTTTGTATATAATAAAAACACATTCAGATGAGTAAAATTGTGTTTGTATATGTTTTTTACAAACTTAATTAAAAAATATTAACGTCATTCATATTTTTCATTCGAGTCAATCAAAATTGTTACGATAATTTATTTTATACAATTTTTAACTTTTAAATAATGAATGTCGATTTTTGTCAATTTACACAATTCAAATATAATTAACAACATTTTACTTCTATTCTATTCACTAACTTTGATTTGTTAAGTATTATACAACTTAACTTACTATACCAATAGATTGTTGAATATTTTTCAATTTCAAAAACTTTTTGCATAGTGCTGTAAATTTTTGTTATGTAAAAAAAATATGTCTGGTGTTTGCGAACATTTGCTTCGTTGGTCAGTCACCTCTTATATTACGTTTAAGTATAAAATATTTATTTGTCAAGTATAAAATAATGTTTCTTCTTTATGTATATTGAATATACCAGTTCAAGCAACTTCCAACAAAAAAATGTTTTACTTTAATATAATAGAATATTGACCTTAAAATTTATAAGTATATTATAGTTTTTCTTTCTACTTTTTTATGCAAAAAGAAATGACATGTTGACAAAACATTTATTCACTACGACGTGTATTCATGTTTTCACTAAAAGAAATATAAATATTATGTTTTCATTAAATTTTCATTTTAGATACTTGTATTTACGGACAGGTAGATATATACTGATAAAACCACCTACTCATGTACACTCGCATGCTTTTCTTCGAATTCAAACTAATATTAATATATATTGTACCAATATTTACAATAAATATATTAAAATGGATGATTTTTATCAATAGTTGTATGAAAACTACAAAAGTAAATGGGTTATTTTTTTAAATTATATGGAATTTTCATTTAGGTGCTTTATTAGTCATGTATTTTTTATATTCATAAGTAAATATTTGAATTTTTATTACGTTATTGAATATGTTTATGGATGAAAATTATATATCTGCACACATCCATATTCATATACACACACACAAACATTTATATATACACATGCTCGAAAATCTGCGTACATTTATCAATACGGATATATTTTTCAATAAAAAACTTATTAGTGTAAATTTGAAAACAAATATATTTTTTATTAATTTTATTAAACTATTAATTATTTATATATGACAGTTCAAAACATTTTAAATTTATAACAAATAAACTAAAAAACACACACACAAAAATTCATATAAATTGAGCACAAAAGTCTGCGTAAAAAAAATGACAATCAAAAATAATATAAAGTAAAATAAACTTTTCAAATGAATTAGTAACTGGTTGGATATCCTTTTTTTAAGAACCTCCTATAATCGTTTTTCTACGGAATGGTCCACTTTTTGTGGTTTCTTTAGCGCTAATCTTATTCCACTCTTTTTTTATAACTTTCTTCAACATTTCCTTTACAATTATGTCATGTTGGCGAATTTACATTCGAGAAAATGCCACATATGCTCTATAAAATTTAGGTCTAGAGATTGGAGAGGTGTATGCAACTGTTTTGGAACGTTATATAATATCTATAGCTTAACAACTTCTGCCTTGTGCTTTGGATCATTGTTAGCAAAAAATTATAATCGAGACCTAGACTTAATTTTTCAACACTTTGCTTTATATTTCGTTTTAAAATAAGTATGCATATTTATCCATTGTGGATTCTATAAACTCCATTTGTCTCATGCCCTTACTTATTATACATCCCTATACCATTACTCTACCGCCACCGAGTTTCACAATAGAAGCAAGATTTTTTTATTCAGTGATGTAGATACAATTTTGAGTCCTTTTATTCTAAAAATGCAATATTTGGTCTCGTCTGAGAAAATCATGTTTTCCCAAAACTGGATTAGTTTATTAATATGTTCATTTGCGTATGCAATCTGTTTTTGTCTATTGATACATGAAATAAATGATTTCTTACGTGCAACACTTTCATGATACCCACCATTTTTCTATTATTTTTCGCACAATATCAGCACAGATTTGTTCTTTAAATAGTACTTTAATATCATTTGCAATTTGGGGTGCAGTTATTTGGGGATTTTCTTTCACCGAAGCTACAATATTACACCTTTATCTGAATGTTAACTTCGAAGATCGGCCAGAAAGTGGTTTCGAAGTGGATTTAAAATTAATTACTACATTTTGAATGAAACAATGTTGTCTTCCATCACCCTTTCCTATTTCACAAAAACTTTTTCCTTTTTTTCCTAACTTTAAAATAATTTTACATTCACTAACAGAAATTTCCTTTTTTGAATTCCGTCTTATTTATTTTTTGTAAAAAACTTTACTTTTAGTTACTAAAATTGATATTTTAGTGTTTCAATTGCAACATACGAACTAGGACATAAAACTGTGATAATTTTAAAACAACAATAAATGCAAATATTGCAAAAAAATCGATGATTTAATGTTTAATAAAATGTGTACGCAGACATTTTCTGCTCAGTTTGTATGAACTCTTATTTATTTTTTAGTTTATTTGTTATAAATTTAAAATCTTTTGATTTGGCATATATAAATAATTAGTAGTTTATAGAATTATTAAAAAATATGTTTGTTTTCAAATTTACATTAATAAGTTTCTTTTATTGAAAAATATATCCGTATTGATAAGTGTACGCAGACATTTTCGAGCATGTATATATATATATATATATATATATATATATATATATATATATATGTTCATATTTTTATATTTAAAGAAGAATGGTTGTAAGCATTCAGCGGGATGTAAAAATTTCGTTTCTCGACTTTTCCGAAGTTTTCCAAAAATTACCTAAGGCAAATTTTATAAAATATTAAAATTAACAAAAAACGGAAAGAAGATAGATTATCAGTTAGAATTTTTGGACAGATTTTTGAACAAAATTAATTTTAATTGCATTAGCATTAGATTTGAATGTACATTAGACCAACAATCTATAATAAACATCATTGACGTAGAAGCATTAATATAGCTTTTCAAATCTTTTATTTGTTCATAACTCATTTATATTGTTAAATAAAAGTAAATTCTGGTGTCTATAAGTGAAGCGAATAGGGGGTGGAGCCTCTTGATATAGAAGAATAGATTGAAAAAATATAAATAAATAATTAAAAATATGTTTCTGAAGATTTAAAAACTCTGAAAATAGTAAGATTAGATTAAGAAAAATATCATGGATTACGAGTTAAAATATGAGATATTAGGCTTGAAGTCCGTATTCTTAAAAAGACTTCAAAAAGAAAAAAACTGAAAAAAGTCACGGCAGGAGACTTTAGAAAGAGAATACGGCAAACTTCTAACAATAAAAAACGTCACAAAAAAAAATCTCCATAAACAAATCATTTATAAATGAAGAGAAGAGGAGAATAAGAATTTGGTGGTGTTATTTCAGAAAAAATCTTGTATTATGAACTAGAATACTTTATAATATTGGAAAAAGCAAGTTTTGATTAATATATCTTGCATGGTCTTATTTAAGGTAATAAAACATGGATCTTAAATGATATTCAACAGTTCTAAATCGAGTAAAAATTCTTGGAAAGATGAGGTTAGGAATAACATATAGAGACAGAAAGAGAAACGAGTAGATATGAAATAAAACTGAAGTTATAGACGTTATAATAAAAATGAAACTGTAAAATAGAAATGGATTAGTCATAGAACGATGGAAAATAGAAGTTATTAATTTGGAATTAAAATATAACAAAGGTTTTTAAAAAAATATATAGAGAGAGAAAAGATAAAGACATAAGAAAATTCATTGATGCAGAATGGAAAAGGAAAGAATTAATTCACTGAAAGTTATAATTTTTAAAAAAGGCCTACATCCTGCAAGAGACAATATAAAATACAATATGCACACATGCATAAAATTATTATAAACGTTTTGTCAATTAAATTTCAAATATCTATATTAAAAACTTTATAAACATATTTTAGAATTTTATAAACATTTTCATCTAATTACTCATAATATTTTTTTTCTCTTTTCATAACTTTGAATATGAACTAGAAAGGTTTTAGTATACATAGTTTGAACTAATCACGTTTGATGAACAGAGATGCATCCTAATGACTTTTTCAATTCACACCGTAAATTCCTAATCGAAAATCTGACTCCTAAGAAAGTAACTCAAAATATTTATTTCGTTTATTTAAAATTTAAAATGAAACACTTTTCTAAAATCTTAAAATTATTTTTATTTATTTTATTTATATTTGTATTCCCAAATACACACTAGTATTCACATTAAAATACACACACACACACACACACACACACACACACACACACACACACACACACACACACACATATATATATATATATATATATATATATATATATATATATACATCCACACATACACACACACACATATATATATATATATATATATATATATATATATATATATATATATATATATATATATGTGTGTGTATATGTATAAAGTGTGTAGTTTAATACTATTTTATGAATTAAAGTCCAATCAATTATTATTTCATAAACATTATATTTTATTATAATTTTTCTACAATTTTGCCAATCCCTGCGAAATTCAGTTTATATCTAAAGGCTATAATTTTAATTTGAGAAAGAGTACAGTTCAATGAACTAAAATAAACAAAGGATTTCTGTAATCTGTTAATTATTTTTAGTATATCGATGTTCTGTAATTTATTTTTATTTTTATTTATAAGGACGTTTTAAGTTCCGTTACAAAATAAACTATTTTATAAATAAAATCGTTACAATTTAATTACACATTTAACAAAATCGATTTTGTTTATTTTGAAAAATAATTAGATTTTTTGTTTTCGGAAATATTTTTTGATTACAAAATGATGTTTGTCTTAAAATACAATAATTAATATAATTACAAAAAAAAACATGAAAAGTGATATAAATAATAATGATAGTTACATAATAACTGAAGTAAGTAAAATTACTATAATAATTTCTTGATATAATTAATATACAGGAATACCTCGCATAGTACTGCTCCGATTAGAACGGTTTCACTATAGTACGGTTTGAAATTTTCAAAAAAAATAAATTATGCGCATGCACACATTATACTCATCGCATGCGGAGTTCTAGTTTTATGGTCTTTTTTTCTTTTTATATTAGTTTTCGATTCGTAACTCTTGAGCAGGCGTCGGCAAACTTTTTGGGCTGCGGGTCAAAATCAGCGAAAAGGTGATTATTAAGAAAACGTTTCGGATCATTAGTATTTTCATTTTAAAACAATCTTTTGGTGAATAATAAAATAAATTTTATTGAGAAAATAATTAAAAGATGCTTTTAAAACATAAAAATTCAAAATTATAATTGTAATTACTATAAAAACAATTATAATTGTCAAGTTTTAGTTCATTAATTTATGAACTTTATTTATAAACGTTCTCTTCGTTTCAATGGCTCCCTTGATGCTGAATTTGAGATGTCAATTTAGTCAAGTCTGGTTTATAATTAGTCACCTTGAGACAAATACAAGCGTCTGAATTTTCGGTAGTTAAGCTGCTCCTGTTCTTACTTAAAATAAATTTCATGTGTGAAAATATTTGCTCACATTTATAAGTAGAACCAAACGTGGACGAAATGGCAAAACTATTTTTTCCAAAGATGAAAACTTTGTAGGAAGTGATTCCCAACACGTTGATATCATAAGAAGATGATTATCTTCAGTTTTTTCTAAATCTTTCCGCAACGTCTTGAATTTATCCGTCCACAACGTTGCACTTTTAAAATCAATGATTTTTAAACTTAAATTGTCAATTTTAAGATATTCAAAATACTGCAAATCTAAAATATTTTCATCTATTTTGTCGGGCTTTATTATAAATTTAAACATTTCGTCATGCTTCTTAACACTTTGTTTCTTAACTTCTTAAAACTTTGAAATCTGCTTTCAAATTCATTTCTAATGTTCAAAATTCAACTTTCGAGTATATTTAGATTGCTTTTAACGATTTTTTTCTCATATTGACTTTTTAACAAATGAAAGAAAATAAATATTTTAGTTTTTATGTCAGTTTCAGATAATTTTAATTTTGAAGAATTTGTTAGGTAATTTATTTTTATATATTATAGTTTATTTGCGGAACTCAAGATTTTTTGATAATTAAATTTTAATTCAAAATAAATTCAAATGGTATTTAAAATGAATATATAAACCCCTGATTTTGTTTTGTTGATACATACAAACATTTGAATATATTACCCTCGTTTTATTTACTGAAAAACTGGAAAAAAATATTTGGAACCAATTAATGTTTTTTGTATTTAGTTAATGTTTCGATTAGTCCGGCAAATCAGTGGAACAGATTATCCGTACTATGCGAGATATTCCTGTATATCAAGAAAATATTACTATATATATATATATATATATATATATATATATATATATATATATATATATATACAATAGTTAACCAATATGTGCGCACCCAACTTTACCTACGTTGTTGCGCACCCGGGTACCCGGGTACCCACCACTAGTTTTAATTAGTTTTTAAGCGCAGGTGTGAACGGATACGTGTGCAATCAATTTTGTTTATTGAATAAACATAAATAAAAAGTATTTAAGCCACGAGGCTTCTAGCACGGTTTATATACCACAAAGAGCAGTCGAAAATTTGACTATCGACGAGCAGCTTTATCCTTATCGCGGACATACTAAATTTACTCAATACATTCCGTCGAAGCCGGCTAAATACGGTATCAAGATTTGGTGGATTTGTGATGCAGAAAATGCTTACCCGTTATTTGGAATTCTTTACACTGGTAAAATTGGCAATATACGCGAGAAAAATCAAGGAGAAAGAGTAGTAAAAGAACTCGCAGCGCCGTTTCGAGGAAGCGGCCGTAATATTACTATGGATAATTATTTCACCTCTCTACCTCTTGCTAAACATTTATTATCGGAAGGTTTAACGATGACTGGCACTTTGAGAAAAAATAAACCTTACATTCCAAAAGAAATGGCAGCTGATAAATCTAGGCCAGAGTATTCATCTCTGTTTGCTTTTCATGAAAATAAAATCACAATTTGTTCTTACGTGCCAAAGAAAAATAAGGCTGTAATTATGCTTTCGAGTATGCATAATGATGACGCCGTAAATGACGATGAGAAAAAAAAACCTCATATGATTTGCGAATACAATAAATATAAAACTGGTGTCGATACAATGGATCAAATGGTGAGTCGATACACTACACACAGGCGAACTCAAAGGTGGCCTCTGGCCATGTTTTTCAATATGTTAGACGTTGCTGCTCTTGCAGCTTATGTAATCTATTATGAAAATAATAATATGATCCAAAAGAAAACTAATCAAAGACGTATATTTTTGAGGCAATTGAGTGAAGAGTTAACGAGGCCTTTGATAGAAGAGCGATTTTCAAATGACCAAGTGATGCGAAATCACTCTGCAAAGACCGCAATCGAAGCTGTGCTCGGGCCGCAGCGTGCACCTCTTGATCCTGCTGCGAAAGATGATGGGCCTCGAGTTAGCTCTGGTAGAAAAAAGTAACTGGCTCTTGTCATGTATGTAGCAGACTTGTCATTAAAAGACGCAGAAAAACCCGAAAGTCTTGTGTAAAATGCGAGCAACCTGTATGCGATGAACACTCTGTCACAAATGTAACATACAGCGAATGTAACAAGTAAACAGCGCCATTTTGTTCAATATAACTTCAAAAACAATGTAATTTGTTTATTCACAATCCTTCTTTATGCCATTGTATCATTTATTAACAATAAAAGAACATTCATCAACAATAAAACTTGGTTTTAGTGAATTGAATTATATCTCATGTAGTGGGTACCCGGGTACCCGGGTGCGCCACGCGAGCAACAACATTTCAAACCTATTTTTTTATAATAAAAAAATTTTTTTTTATACATCTAAATATTGAAATACATTTGTAAAGAGTTAAATCGCGAGGATCTGAAAGTCCAGATCGGAAAAAAATTTTTTGAAAAAAATATTAACAAAAATGTGACGAGGTGGGTACCCGGGTACCCGGGTGCGCACATAAGGGTTAAATAGATATTCATATTACCATAAAGTACATATTGATTTAATCACGACCACAGACAACCCTAATTACATTTCAGGGTTCTTACAGTAATTTAAAATAAATAATATGTAATTTTCTTTGCATGGGGTAAATAACTAATTACATTGTCGATATTCAACTTCGTACTATATGATATGTAAACAAGTCGTCAGTAATTGTCTAGACTATTTTCAACTTTAACCATAAACTTGCAATTTTATATTATCATAGGTCAGTATTATTTATTTAAAGCATTGTTTATGTATATGCATATTTGTAAAAATGTATTAAAAATATTAAACTGTTTTACTTAAATTTAAAAAAAAAATTATTACTTTTATTAAAAAAAAAAAAACAATATTCAAGTATAAATAAATGTGTTAATATTAATTTATAATAAATTAGTTTTATATAAATAATTGATTTAATTGTATTTTTTTATTTATATAAAAAATTTACTATAAAATAACCTTACCTATTATTTTTTATAATTGTTTGTTGTTTACAAAAAATAAATTTTTGTCTGTTTTATATAAAAATTTTTTTTATTAATAATTTATATACACCAACATATATGATCATAATTATTTTTTTGAAATTGTGCAAGTCTTTGCTCAGTATCAATGATACATTTACTCAGAAATACAAATAATTTGACTTGATTTCCCATTTTCCTATTATATATATATATATATATATATATATATATATATTTATATATATATATATATATATATATATATATATATTAGGTGTATCCATAAGTAATGTCGTTTTTACAAATTTTAAAATCATTGCTATCTACTTCTTAAATGAAATAAATAAAATTATTAAAAAAAAATAAAAATTTGTGCAGTATCAAAAAACGACATTACTTATAAGTACACCTATATATATATATATATATATATATATATATATATATATATATATATATATTAGTTTATACCGCATGAAATTTCCGAATTTGAATAATGGAATGAAAACACAATGTTATAAGAAAAAAAAACTTTAATCGAAATATGCACTATTCACATTAAGGGATTTTTCCAACGTGATACTAAACTATAGATCCCTTTTTTATAAAACTCCGTGTCTTTAGAACAAATAAAATATATAAATGCGTCAATTATGGGCTTTTAATTTATAAATGTTTTATTTTAAAAAAAGAGATTAAGATGTTTGATAGGATGAAAATCAGTTGATGACAAGTCGGATGAATATGGAGGATGTTATAAAAATTCATAAACGAGTTCTGTCAATTTTTGTATGGTGATTAAAGAGATATGCAGTCGGACGTTGTGGTCAAGCAATATTGGTCTATCTCTAGTGTAGATTGTTGGGATTTTAATTTTTCATGCATTACTCAATTTTTTTGACAGTAAGAAGCAGTAGTAATGGATTGTCTTTGTGGAAAAAAAATTGTATGATTCCTTTTGCAGACCACTGTACAGTCATCATAACTTTATATGGGTACAATGATGACTCTAAAAATGTTTTGTTACCTCATCGGAGTTTAACCACTGTCAAAACCATATCTTACTCCCATCCAATATCTATTTTTTATCACATATGATGATACGATCCCAAAATGGACCATCATTGTTCTGAATAATCAGTGATAAATTAACTTCCAAATACTGCTGTTTCTGACCTTCCGTTAATTCATACGGCACCCATTTGTCAATTTTTGTTTACCTTTTATATTACAGATAAATGATGGAAAATTATCATGGGTGAAGCTCTTAAGTGTACAAGTTCTCGTATTGTAGACCCAGGATTGTTTTTAATAATTTCTTTCAATCTGTCATTATTTATTACTGTTATGGGTCTTCTATGTGGATTATCTTCAAGTCTCATACTGACAATTTAAAATTTTTGAAACTATTTTCGAATCGTTCATTAATTAACAGTTCCTTCTTTAAATGTTAAATTGATGTTTCTCAATTTTTTCTTCAAAGATAACATATTTTTAAGGGTTAACAAAGAAACAACTTGTTGAAATACTAAGTGAATACTAATAGAACTGCAAGTGAAGTAGCCATTTTTATATTAAACAATGAGGATATAGGAATAAATTTGTAAAAAATCCTTTTGCACTTGTGCAAAATGCATAGTAAAAAATCTGATATTTCATGTAGTACAACCTAACATATATCATAATTATCTGTCTTTTTGTATTCGTTGCTGGGTGTAGGATACTTCCAAAAATTTTCCATTTCGACCGATTAGTGCCATCTTTCTCTAGATCAGCGTTTTCCAAACTGTGGTCCACGGCCTAGTACCGGTCTGCAGAAAAAAAATGCCGGTCACAAATTAGTACTTTAAATAATATGATATATGTTTTTTTACATAAAAGAGGGTCGCGTAAAAATTTTACAAAAAATATTGGTCCGCGGTCGAAAAAGTGTGGGAAACACTGTTCTAGAACATTCAGACGAATTTTCTTATGTTTCTATCCCATTTATCCATGGATCTGAGCTTTTTTATATATCTAGATTCCAAATAAATATTTTTTGATTTATTGGTAATCTCTTCTTGCTTTATAGTTTTTCTATTTTTATTTCAAACTTCTCACTTTTGTTATAACATTTGTAATGTTTGTATCTTTTCAATTCTTTTTAAATTTCTATATATTTGTAAACATTATTTAATGAAAACTGAACTTAATTTACTACTGATCTTATAAAAGTAGTAAAAGTAATAATCTACAGTTTTTCAACTTTTAAAAACTAAAGGGGATGAAAAAAAAGAAAAATGGATCTCACATAAATTTATAAGATAAGATGTTTGAACAATTGTATTTTACTGCTTTTCAAATAAGAAAAGTCAAGTTTTTTGTACAAAATTAGGTTGATAATAAAATGTGGATATATTTTAACATTTCCGAACTAAAAAAAAAATTGATAGATCCAGGTCATTTATTTGTATAAAACCCAAAAAAGATGTAATTGTGATCTGAAGACTTTTCTGTTTATCTGATAGGATCAAAAAGGTTATCTCTTGGGATTGCTGCTATAGTATGAATCTTATTTAATAAATGCAGTCATTATAACATTTATACAAATTGAAATATTAATTGGATAAAAATGAGAATTAGTAAACAGTAAATAATATAAGATTGTCATTCTGGTCCACGATTGATTACAATGACAGACTACATGTTGCCTAGACGACAGAGGATATATTATTACAGATAAAATGGAAAATCCTTCCCCACTATGCGTATTCACCGATAATTATCTGTTCAGATCGATGTAACATTGTTTAAAGAATACACCCTTCTGAAATTTCGAAGAAATACGAAAACGAATGTGAATAATTTTATTTGATAAAAATTCGAGTCTTCTTTGATGTGGAACCCACCTTTTACCAAAAATATGCAAAAACCATATAAAACGAAGAGACATATTTTTATTATTATTATATATCAAATTTATTAAAAATTAATAATGATTTTCATCAAAGAACATTTTTATTTGCAAAGTATATCTTTCATATATATATATATATATATATACATGTATGTATGTGTGTGTGTAGATCTCTTAATATTTTGTACTAAAATATTTATTAAATTAAATATTTTTTATAATATTTCATTTTATTACTGTCCAAAAATAAATAAACGATTGGAAAAACATCGTACTTAATATTAACGAAAAACTGAAATTCTTATCAAAAAAAAATTAAGAAAAAGCGTATAATTTAATTACTGATTTTAATGATGTTTAAACAAATTTTTGTTCTGTGTATTGAAAAATTGAATGAAAATATTATAATAAACGTTAATTATTACGGAAGTATTTTACTGTCACATCAAATCGAGAGAATGTTTGCAGGAAATAATGTAAAGTTTCTTTCCAACTCAAAGTTCATAATTTTAAGAATACAAAGAAACATTTTATCAAAAAGTTCCCTGACCTCATCCGTTTATTTAATTCGTATTTTTCCATCGCAATCAATCTATGTTATACACAGAAACTCTGTGCATGTAATATTTTTTTTATTCCATTCATTATATTTAATAAGAACGGCATGAATTCTTTAATCAAATCTTAGACTCACTATGAGTAAATATAAATTCATATAGAAATTATATATTTGAATAAACGTATAATTAACTTGCATATTTTTTAACAAGGCCCTGAATAAAAAAAGATAAATTGATTATTAAGTATTTAATTGCTAATTATGTACTTGTATTAGACTATTTTTATATATTCAAATCAAGGTATATATTTTAGGTAATTATAATAGTTGTTTTCATAAAAACAATATTGCATAGATAATAAAAAGCAATGATAAATTAACAAGGTGAAAAAGAAAAACAATATTTTTCGTACTTAGTGTAATTATCAGTTGACATTGATTGGAAATAAAAAAAACGGGAATATTGATGTGAAATAAAAATTAAATTTTAATTATTTATTTGTATATTATAATTAAACCCGATAAACAATAGGATTATTCAATCAAGAATTCAAGAATAACATGAATTTTAATGTTTATAGGTTATGTATGTATTTTATAATTTTATATGTTTATCTTTTTAAAAATAATGAATTTTTTTATTTTCTACATATTATCAAATACATTTCACTTATTCTTAATAATTAAGTACATAAATATTGTATATTGTTATTTATTAATATATAAATAAATATATATTTATATATATATATATATATATATATATATATATATATCTCTCTGCTTATTTTATATATATATATATATATATATATATATATATATATATATATATATATATATATATATATATATATATATATATATATATATATATATATAGAGAGAGAGAGAGAGAGAGAGAGAGAGAGTTACCTAAATTATACTGAAGGGGTTGAATAGAATTTACATATTTTACCCTTAGTTCTAATCTAAGAGTAAAATTATTCAACAAATTTATTTCAGTCACTTTTAATAATAAAGATTTTTGTTCAGTTCATTTTTTTAAATTATTTTTTTAAAATTTCATTAATATATATATATATATATATATATATATATATATATATATATATATATATATATATATATATATATATATATATATATATATATATATGTATGTATGTATGTAAGTGTGTGTGTAATTAATGTTTTGAAAATGCATTTATAATGATGACATATGCATAGGATATGCGAAGTAAATTAAATAGAATGAATTTTGTAGGCGTTACACGTGAATATATCGTTGTCCTCCTTCAGAAAAAATTTGACATTTTCAATAATCAAGTGAATGTTTGAAATACACACGTGTATGTCATAATATTACATGAACACGTGAATAAGCTATTTTATGTTAAATTTAATATTGTCAGTTTAGATTAATCGTAAATAATGAGGATCAGTTAATAAATAGGAAATATTTGGATTATAATGAGGAAACAATTAGGACAAAATATCTACTAGAATTTCAAGTCACGTTTGTTTCGAAGTTCGTATTTAGATCAAATTATTGTTTCGAAATAATACTTTAATGTTGTTTTGATTTTCATAGATAAATATATATATATATATATATATATATATATATATATATATATATACGAGGGCCGCTTGATAAGTATGGTAAAAAAGTAAGAAAAACTAAATGGAAAAATTTGATTAAATTAATAATTTAATTAAATTAAACAATAAATAAATTTACCATACTTATCAAACAACCTTCGTTTATATATATATATATATATATATATATATATATATATATATATACGAGTATATATAGTATTATTTTAATATAAAAATTCTTATTTTTATATTTTTAATTGTAATCATTTTCAGTTATTTATTATACATTCTAATTATTTTTTTCATTTGCAATTTTACGTACATATTTTTAAGCACAATACAAACATTAACAATTCTCAAAAATCGTGTTTGAAATTCAAACATTGTAGAATAATCAATGAAAATCGAATTACAAATATTTGGCATTCTCTTGATGCAAAATCCATATTTTTTTCCATTGAAATGATATGAAAGAAGCCAAAGATATTTCAATATGTTAAGCAATCTTTCTTTCAGTCTTACAGCGATTTTCAAACACTAATTTCTTCACTTTTTCAAATTTTTTCTTCAATATTTAATGTTGATGGACGTCCAAAACGCTGTTAGTCTTCAACGACTTTATAACCATTTTTGAATATCTTATACCACTCATATATCTGTGTTTTTGACATACAAGTATTATCATAGGCTTCTTTTAACATTACACAAATTAATTTTCACCACAAAACCACAATAATTTAAAGTGTTCAATAATCACTTATTGTTCACTTGTTATTTATAATTTATAATTATATCGGCTGATGCATTTCGATGGCGACGCCATCATCGTCAGAGCCTTTCTGTTAAAATCTAGACTAACTTTCTTATATATACCTATATTAATTTGTATTTTGTGTCTTTATTCAATCCATCTACAATACATTCATCCATCTTTATTCAATACATCTACTTCTTTTAACACTTCTAGCACTGCAGTACAAGAAATTTCATTCGAAATACAAAATTTTAGACAAATTCTTTATTTAACAATTTTATCCATTGTAAAAATCGGTTTTGGCATTTGCGATCGACTGGTATAAAAAACTAAATAATAGATCGCACTCAGTTAGTTAGTTAAGTTAGATTAGTTAGTATAAGTTAGACTAAGTTAAAAACTATAAATTTATATAAACCAGGTTTTTTTGTAAATTTTTCCTTGACTATCACAGACATTTTTCAAAAAACTCATACGATAATCATAAACCCATCTAGTAATTAGTAAATTTGTTTAAGTTAGCACACTACAAATTGTAAATCAAACAACCGTACCATTATACATGTAATCAATTACCGATAATAAAATCTTTTCTGATTCTGATCGCACTCAAAATTGACATAAAATTCAATTACAGCCTTGCAAACTTACTCACAAAAAAATAAGTTTGCTTTAGTGTGCGTCTTGTAAATAAACAATTTCTTGTACTTTTTGAACAAATTATACATAGTTTTCAATTTGTACTATTAATTTGATTTTTTTTTTTGGGGGAAATTCATTAAACATTAGTTTTGTCTTGCAGAAGTTGATCAAAAGATATATTTTTTTTATTTTATCCAATTTTTCTATTCTTTTTTTGAGCTCACCTGGATTTGTTGAGAAAATAATAATATTATCAGAAACTTTTAAGTGATAAAACATTTTTCTATTTATTTGTATTCCTTAAGATACCCAATTTCGTATCATAAATACTTCTTATCACACAGATATAAATAATTTTGATAATAACGCAACGCCTTATTCATAATTTTAATCTTTTTCGTTTCTCCGTATACTTGTATTGATGATAAAATATTTCTATATAATTTTTCTATAAATTCAATATATTCTTTTTCAATACTTCGATTTTTCAATGCATTTAATATTGCTGATATATTTATTAAGTCGAAAAATTTTTCATAATCTATACATCTAAGGTAGAGTGATAGATACTTATTGCATCGACTAATAACCTCTCTTACTATTGAACGTGATCCATTATGTTAATTTTTTATTGAAATCGTGCTTGTTCTCGTGACTGTGAGAAATCCCGTGACATTGTAGGCGACCCGTGAATCCGTGACGTTTTGAAATATAATAATTTGATGAACATTTTATATCTCATTAGAACTGGACTAATCAGTTGATAAAAAATATTATTTATTTATTTATATATATATATATATATATATATATATATATATATATATTTATATATGTATGTATATGTATATTAAATCTATTCGTATTTCTTTCTCAATTTTCAAGCAGCAATCCGAATAAAAGATGTAGGTGGATGACTGCTTGAAAGCGATAGTCACATGGCGGTACGTTAAAATGCTAGAGCTTCACGTGGTCTACGCAGACAACAAACGTTTTTCCGCCTTCGATATTTAAGATTATTATATTATTTTTTACAGTGAAACACGCAATACTATCTTTTATATAATTCTAAGAAAGACATTAGTTCTTACTACTGGATTCTAAGTTTCAATATGTTTTAGTGTCTTGAAAAAAAATATTTTTATTCAATTTCAAAAAGTTTCTACATTAATTTATTTAAAGTAATTATAAATATCTTTAATGAAGTAATTTTGCTATATTAAAACATTAAAATTATTTAATCAAAACTATATTAATTTATGACATAAAAATAATTCATATTATATATATATATATATCATATATATATATATATATATATATATATATATATATATATATATATATATATATATATATATATATATATATATACTATATAAGTTAAAATGTTTTGAATGTTTATAATTATCACTAAAAAAATCTATCAATTTTACAAAATGAATACAGACATTATCTAACATTTAAATTGCTATAAATAAACAATTAAGTAGATGATTTATTTTATCATTATTTTAGATAAGCATTATTGTTTAATTTCAATCAATGAATAAAAATGTTTTAAATATGTAGTTTTTATTTTTAACGAAAAATTATTTTATTTAAATAAAATATATCACAAAAATTTTCAGTTTTTACTAATATGCATTTTGATTTTATGATATTATCATCAGAACGCAGTTTTATCATTTTATGTTTTTATTTGTTCATTATGATATTTCTTTCTAAATGTGTTTATTTTTATTTAATTGTTATTTTTTCCCCAATATTTATTATTATTTCTTAATATTATTATATAATAAGTAATGTAAATTTACCGTTTATTAAATAAAATATTGATATAGTAATAATTGAGTTATTTAAAATTTAAATATTATATTAATTTTTCGATTGTATATAGAACTTGAAGTTGAAATAGTAGAAATTGTGAATTGGAAAATGTTTTTAAATTGTTTTTACTTTAATATTTCATATTTATCATAATGTATAATTAAAACTTTTAATTCTAAAAAGAATATTAAAATTATACAGAATTATTCTTATTTGGAATAAAAGTAAACACCTTGATAATTGAAAATAATCCTAAAAGTTTTAACACAAATGAATTTTCATCCCCAAAACCATAATAAATTATAAAATGTTTAATAATCACTTAGTTGCTTATAACAATAATGAGTTAATAAGAATTTCGATGGCGATGCCATCATCGACAGAACCTTATTATTGAACTTTTATAAATATTATATATATATACAGGGTGGCCAAAATACAACTAAAGAATGTAAACTGGGACTGAAAATTACATCCTTTAATTCTTTTTAGGCTACTTGTAATTGAATCTCTATAGAAAGTTCTATCTTACTTAGAAAACACCTTTATATATATATATATATGTGTGTGTGTGTGTATGTATGTGTTTGTATATATATATATATATATATATATATATATATATATAAAGGTATGATAAAAAATGTGTTTTTGGTTAGATAAAACTTTCGGTAGGGACTCATTTAAAATTCTATCACGCTTAAAAAACACCTCTCTCTCTTCTGCCGCTCTCTATATATAAAAAGAGAGAGAGATAAATAGATAGATAGATATATGAATTTACAAACATTACATTCTGAATAAAGTCTAGGCCTTTGTGGAAATGTTAGTCTCGTGACTGTTTTTTTTTACAAAATGATAATATCAACCCCATAACTAACCATTTTATATATATATATATATATATATATATATGTTCATTTTATTTTAATTATCATACAGTGAGTGACAAAAGTCATGGGACATAAGTATAGTTTAAAAAAAACATTAGAATAGGCTTAATTAATATTTTTTTTATTTTTTTAATACAACCAAACATTAATATTTTAGTAATAAGATAAAATAGTGATTTCTTAAATTTAATAACTGCAAAAACAAATAAAGGTACTAAATCGAACAAATATTAAAACTAATTAAAAAAAATATATAATTTTAATTTTGTTCTTAGTACTACGTTGTTCCATGACTTTTGTGAGATTTATCTGTTACTTTTAATAGTTTAAGTTCATTTATTACAGTAATTAAAGTTAAGAAATCAATTTTTTTCATTTATTTTTGAAACATTTATGTTTTTTTTTTTGCTGAAAAAAAACTTTTGAACATAATTTATTAATTAAACCCTTTTTTTGTTTTTCCCCAAATTACACGTGTCTTAAAACTATTGTAACTCACAGTATATTTATTATCAAATATTAAATTACATTAAACAAAAATATATTAAAACATTAATAATTAGTAACATCCAGTTAAATCAATTCTAAAGAATTCATCGTATAAACGATCTTTAAAACAATAAAAGGTGGTGTAATAACTGACGGTGATGGTCACATGGCATCACATTAAATATCCGAAGTTTCACGTGATGTTAAAGAAGACTATAAACGTTTTCGCTGTATTAATATAGTAGTCGATATTGCAATCTTTTTATTGAAAAGAAGTGTAAAACGTGAATGGTTTCATTTTAAAAGTTAACCACTAAATGTTTTATGTTTTAAATAATTAGTTGATTTTTTGTAAATAAATCATTTATATTTATTAAATCACAGGATTTAATACGAATATTCATTAATGAATTATTTATATTTTTTCCACTTATGTACATTTATGCAGAAATATCAATTTTTAAAATACATTTTTAAAAATTATTATGTCCAAGTATTATATTTATTGATAATTCTTCATGCACACACACACACACAAATATATATATATATTTATAGCTAGTTATGAAATAATTTATATTTTCAATCAAAAATTGTTTAATTTTCAAAATAATTTTAAATTTATTAAAAACAATATTAATAACATACAATATATTATATTAATTTATGTTTGGTAGCTAATTAAATTTAAATAATGTTAAAAATGTTGCTTTTATTACTAAAACTGGATTTTAAAGAATATAAAATAATTCTAAATAAATTTATATTCTAACCACTCATAAATTACTTACTCCAATTCTGCAAGGATTTGTGAAAATGTTCAATAATTAATTATTATACACTTTAATTGCTAATTCGCATTTTATTACTCTAAGCAGAACATTATGTTCAATGTTATTAACTTATGGGTATTTCAATAAGGGAGCTCAATTTTTAAAATTCAATAAAAAAAGTTGTATATAAGGTATGGCGGAAATATTTATTGTGGATTAAAGTACATTCAATGCCATTATCTTTTAAAAATAACATCTTTTAAATGACCTCCACAGCTTCGTTTGCAGGATTCGATCCGAGAGACTCAATTTTAGATGACTTTTCCAAATAAATCGGCTTGAATGACGTTGATCTCCAGGTCGTCAATTATTGCTGGTTTATTGACATAGGTTAGAGACTTAACATAGTCTCAAAGAAAAAAGTCTAAGGGTGTTAAGTCGTACGATCTTGGAGGCCAGTTGGCATCACCTCTTCTCGAAATAATGTGACCTGGAAACTTTTCCTTTAATAACACCTGTGTGTCATCCGCTGTATGGCACATAGCATCGTCTTTCTGGAACCAAACGTTGTCTATGTCCATTATCATCCAATTTGTGCTAAAAAAACTCTGTTACTATCTCTCGATATCTTTCTTCGTTAACAGTTACCGCCTCGTCTTTTTCATTTCCGAAGACGTATGACCCGATGACGCCGCTCGTCCAAAATCCACAGTAAACAATCAGTTTTTCTGGATGCAAAGGAAGCTCCTGGAACTGTTGTGGAATATCATCATTCCAGGTCAAACAATTTTGCTTGTTTATGAAGCCATTCAGCCAAAAATGCGCTTCGTCACTGAATGTGTTTTTTTCACACAGAACTT
>CP092089.1:9522625-9527625 GCA_029203775.1 Neoneuromus ignobilis | reverse complement strand
AATTAATTTATAAACGAATTGACGCATCTTCACGTTGACTGAAACGTGAACGAAAATCTATTTTGTTTTGAAATGACATTAATTCTTCATACAAGATATAAAATAAGATAAGCTATTTATATTTTTAAAAAAAAGTTTATTTTTATGTATTTTTTGACGAAATTCAAACACACACACACACACACACATATATATATATATATATATATATATATATATATATATATATATATTAATATATGACTTCAAAATAATTTTCAAAATTTCAAAAAATTGTATACAAGAAGAAATATGCATATTAACGACTATTGTTGCTACCATACACCTCCGTACTATTGTTTAAACAATCATGAAATTTAATTTCAGTTTTAGGCTGTATGCTTTTTTTATTAAAATTTGTTTTCTTTTTCGTATACGCTTTTTTTAAGATGAATCAAATAGATTCTATTTATATTTGCCACTAAATAAAATGTCACCAAAATATTTTCAGCTCTTGTTAAAAATGTTTTTTTGGGTTTGATAGAACTTTCGACAGGGATAGTTGTCAAATCAGTTGTCCGTTTGAGTGCTAAAAGTAACATTTGTATTCAGTATACTTTGTCGAATCATTATAAAACGTTTTATACTTGAGTAACGTTTAAAAATTGTGAAAATTTATTTCAAAAATTAATGTTCTGTTCTCTAAACTTATAGAGCACTTCGTGAATTTTATGGTGCAAATAACCGGTCATCGACCTCACAAACCGTTAAAAACTTCAAACACTATGATAAATAATAAATAAGTCAATTTAGGTCATTGGAAAGGTCACAAATGTATGAAAAAGAAACTTGTTGTAAAAAACAATAAATAACAGCAAACACTTCATGCTTGCGGACTAGATGACGAAATGAAAAGAAAGATTTAACCCCCAGTTGTAGATGAATTGAATAAAGATACAAAACACAAATTAGCATATATATATATATATATATATATATATATATATATATATATATGAAGTCAGAACTAGTCTAGCACCTGGACGGTGGGGGTCGTCTCCACGAGGACGACCTGGAGCTCTGCTGTTTAGTCACAAGCTACTGTCCCACTCGAAGACACAGAAAATGCTCCATCAAATGATAATTTCGATCCATGCTACAAACCAGGAATTTGCACTACGAGAGTCATACATTTCTTCAGAAAGTGGATACTCTAATACTATCGGCCCATGTGGGCCCCAGTAGCAACGTGTGAACTAGTCTAGATTTTAACAAAAAGGTTCTGACGATGATGACGTCGCCATCGAAATGCATTAACCGATATAATAATAAATAATAAGTGAACAATAAGTGATTATTGAATACTTTAAACCATTGTGGTGTTGGGGTTAAAATTCATTTGTGTTAAAGTGAATCAACCACAGTTCCAAAACAATAAATCAATAACAGTCCATAAATTATAAGAGTTTCAGTATGAGAATCTTCTTCATTCACCATATTGGCCAGACCTTTCACTAATGGTCTATTATTTTTTTTAGTATTTGGATAATTTTTTGGAACAGAAAAAAACAACAATTGAGTAGCCTTCAAAAACGCCTTCATGGAATTTATTAAGTAAAAATGTGTATTTTTACAAAATTGACATAAATGTATTTGTATTACATTAAAAAAAATGAATATAATTTACGAATTTTTTTACATCTTATAATTTGTCATAACTAATCTCATTTAAAAATGTTGTGTATTATATAGAGTTTATTAAGTAAAATACCATTCATTTCACACATAGTCATAATATTTTTCGCAGTATTTTATTCTAAACTGCTATTATATTTTCCTTTATAATTATATTTTTTCAAAAAATAAAGCAAGGAATTTTTATTTTTTCATATGCTTTAAACATGATTATAATATTTGAGCTAAAAAATCCTCAAAATGTTTTAGTTTAATAGTTGTAAACATTTTCTCAGGGAATACATAAACATGAAAATTATCAAAAAAAAAATCCTTTGTCTGTAAATAATTACTATGTGATTTAAAACTTTTATAAGTTTATTTTAATACATTATATACCAATTTTTTAGATATTTCCATTACTTAATGTTTATAATATAATATTAGGTTGGCAAATATCTCCCTTCCGCCTTCTGGTCTTTTGAATTTCGCGGCTATGTACAAAAAAAAAAGCGGAAGGGAGACACTTGCCAACCTAATATAAAACATGTAAATAAATAACAATGAATATATTTTTTATTTCTGTGCATTCAATAGAATTCAATTCCAAATTCATTGGAATTAAATTACTTTTTGTTACTTTTTTTTATTTTATGTAAATTATTTGAAATTATTCAAATAAATAACACTGTTCAAAAGAATTACCATTTTGGCCTGTGTATGTAACATTATAATTATAAATTAACATTTCACGTAATTCTTCGTCGTTTAAAAAATAATTCTTATTATATCTGGCTTCGTTTACAAAAACGTTGGCAAAATATTGGCTGACCACAACTGCTTCTAATGTATGTGGAATATTTTTGTTTGGCTGCCATTCAAAAATAGTTTTTTCTGGATGAAATTGGACGCCATAAAATGGATACTTCCTCGATTCGATCGATGAAACGAAGGTTAAATTGTTTGAGTCATGGTTCAATGAAAGTACATGCCAGTCATCAAAATTTATTCCATACTTGAATAGATTCTAAAACATTGTTTCTTTTGGATTAAACTCATCTTATAACTATTTATTTCAAAATTTTAATTAAATTAAATATGAAAGTTCAATGTTTGAAATATATTAAATTAATTTCATACAAATTAGAGTACGTTTTATTAGTAATTTTTAAAAGTAAATATTTTTTTTATAAAAACACTATTAAATTGAATTATAGTATAGTCATTTAAAAAAACGCTTTACTGAAATTTTAAAAATTTATTCTTACAAGTTAAAAATAATATTTAAAATATTATAAGAAATTTCATACATTATATGTTTCTAATATTTTTTAACTTCTCCATTAATTATATATTTAAAATATTACAATTTTTTATTAAATATATATTAATGTAAAAAACGACAAAATTATGTGTATGTATAAACATATATAAACATAAAATAGATAGTAAATTTTAAAAAAGAACTTACTTCCTCAGTAATACACCTTTTGTGAAAATTAATTGTAACTGGTTGATTTTTTAAATAAAGTAAAACATTTTTTGGAGCATGTTCAAACATTTTACTAACATGAAAATCTGTAACAGATATTTTAATGTTAATTAAAGAACAATAACATAAATTTCACGTTGATTAGTAAAATATTGACTGATCTAACAAATGAGAAAAATTAATTAGTAACCTAACATGATATTTAATGAGCATATTTAATAATTATTTAATGTTTAATTTTTTAAAGAGCACTTCGATAGCTATTTATAAATAACAGAGTATAAATTACTAGATTTTTTATCCGAATTTTAAAAATAATGTATAATTATCAAAATACACAAAAGATAAAAAAAAATAATTAATGACATTTTAACAAAGTTTTAACAATTACTTTTTTATAGTGTTAAGAAATAAATAGAAATTATTCGTGTAAAAAAATATTTGTATTGAGTAAAAATAGTTGAAATTTTAATTTTCAGTTTATAAGTTTATAATTTAATCAATGGTTTATAAATACTGGACATTATTAATGAAACAGAAAGAAATATCAATAATTTCTTACATGATTTAAAACGTAAATTTGTTGCTACACCATAGCAATCACAAGAAGTGGTTACAGATTTATTTTCCGCAGCTAATATCATTAACATTTCAAATCCCAAACATGTGCCCCAAAGTGGAAGGTGTTTTCTTTTGGCTAACTCGTAGATAATTTCAGCCGCTTCAGCATATCCACCTTTCGTCTTCAAAGAAACAGTTCCTCCAGGGAATAAAATTCTAAATATGTTTAAAATATATATTAAAATGTTAAATATAATATTATTCTCATACAGGATTATATAAAAGTGACGCCTAGATTTGTGTTTTATTAAAAAGAAAGAAAAGAAACTATACACAAGTTTCTTTTTAATAAAACACAAATCTAGGCATCACATTTGGATAACTCTGTATTTAATAAAACTAAGATATTCTTGTACTTTTGATGAATTTATGTTATTCAATTGTGGTTATTTACCTTTTTTTTAAAAATATTCAAAAATAATTCACACACACACACATATATATATTAGGTTGGCAAATATCTCCCTTCCGCCTTCTGGTCTTTTGAATTTCGCAGCTATGTACAAAAAAAAAAAAAAAAAAAAAAGCGGAAGGGAGATACTTGCCAACCTAATATATATATATATGTGTGTGTGTGTGTGTGTGTGAGTGAGTCAGTAGGTAAGTTGGATGTGTGTGTGTGTGAAACATGGGTTTTGTATGCCAGAGTAATTCAACGGTTTCAGACAATACAAAGACGCATAAAAAGATGTATGTTAGAAATAATAAGAAAAGAGAAAAAATTAATGAATAACTTAGAAAGAACAGCAAAGGTTATGGATGTTATAGCAAAAGTGAAAAGTTTAAAATGGAAATGGGTTAGTCATATAGTAAGAAGAAAATTTGTCTAGGGAAAAGAAATATTATTGATTGAGAAATTAGATATATAAAAAAAGTCAGAAAAAGACTTATGAATAAATGGTATAGAGATATAAGAAATTTGTCGAAAAATACTGTAAGAGAGAAATATTGGATGGGTCAAAGTAAAAAGTTTTGGTAGAGACCTTACATATCCATGGATAGAAAGCGGTTAATGGTGATAATACATACGTATACATATATATATATATATATATATATATATATATATATATATATATATATATATATATATATATATAGGGTTTTTTAATAAAATTGTTAAAACTTTGATAGCTGGTGGCAGCCATGTTTGATTTTTTTAAGCTCATTTTGACATTTCAACTAAGTATAGTTTGGCAAAGTATCATAAAACATTTAATACTTCAGCAACGCT
>CP092089.1:9402625-9520125 GCA_029203775.1 Neoneuromus ignobilis | reverse complement strand
ACCATACTTATCAAATGACCCTCGTATATATTCATTTTTGTCTGGACAATTTTTTTGTATTTGGAAATTAATAATACAGTAACCTAACTGTTATAAATTGTAATAATTATTACTTTCATATAAACACAAATATATTAACTGCAATTATAAAAAATTCAATTGAAATTACTTTAGTTTCATGAATTTTTTAAAGCAAGAGATACATTTCTATTCAAAAAAAATTTGTCACCTTATCTGTAATTCATTTTAAAAAAATATACATAAAGGAATTGTACTATTCTCAAGTAAATAATAGTTCATATATTTAAATTATTTACAAAAATTCAAAATGTTTTAAATATTGGTAAATTTAACAGAAATAAATTTTAACCCCAATACCACAATAGTTATAAAGCGATCAATAATCACTTATTGTTTACTTATTATTTATAAATATAAATTAACTGATGCATTTCGATGGCGACGCCATCATCGTTAGAGCCTTTCTGTTCAAATCTAATGTTGGGGTTAAAATTCATTTGTGTTAAAGTGAATCAGCCACAGTTCCACAACAACTAATATTAGTAATTTGTTGTTTTAGAACTGTGGCTGATTCACTTTACACAAATGAATTTTAACCGCAACATCACAATAATTTAAAGCGTTCAATAATCACTTATTGTTCACTTATTATTTATAATTATATAATCTATAATTATAACGGCTGATGAATTTCGATGGCGACGCCATCGAAATGTATCAGTCGATATAATTATAAATAATAAGTGATTATTGAACGCTTTAAATTATTGAGGTGTTGGGGTTAAAATTCATTTGTGTAAAATATTAGTAAATTGTTAATTTTTGATTATAAAATAATATTACCAAATTGGAACAACTTGAGCACCAGCAGATTCAACAAATTTGACATACGATGCGGCGATATATGATTTATATTTTTCTTTTATATTACTTTCAACATGATTTATTTCTTGAGACAATATTCCAATAATAGGGTTATTATTAACTGTTTCTGTATATTTCTCTATTACTATAATACACGAAGTGCAGGAAAAACACAAAATCACGAACGAAATTAAATATATGTTCATTTTGAATTTAAAATAAATTATTCAACTTTTATACGTATGGACTTTTTATAAATGTATATTAAAAAAATACAGTAAGATGTTTTTATAAAGATGTAGTTTAAAGTGTAGATAACTTGCGAATGAATTAAACTAAATTCGTAATGTTTGTATGATGCAATATATTGAAGTTAAACCAATCCGATCTTGTTAAATATGCACAATGATATCTTTTACAAAACCGACATGTTTTATATCAATATTTATGAATCATTTCTTATATGAAAAAAATATTATTTTATATAAACGACTTGTTTGGAATTTCAATAAAAATAAATATGTATTTAATGAATCTCACTAATAACTGAATTTGATGAAATATAAAGCTATGAAATAATTCTTATAGTTAACACTTTTATTCAAATTTTTATTAGTTCCAATTATTATAAACGTCCTAAATTTATTTATGTCATAAAATAAATGTAAAAAAATATTATCATTTTCATGGATTATTTTATTTAGTATACAAATATCATATAAACATTTTTTATAAAATCGTCAATTAATTATTATTTTTTTAGAACGCATATTTTCTTTATTTTTATGTTTCATTATTATAGCAAATGAAATGATCTAATACATAAACATATTGAACGTTCGGACTTGTGGGAATAATTGTAGTTAACATTATAGTAAAGTGATATTATTTCGATTTTAATTCGACGAAATTATTGATCCCTAGAATATTTTTATTTTCAGTTAAGTAAAATTGTAAAGAGATTCCTCTAGAAATCATAAATATTGTTTTATCGCTGTATGCTTTACGAAAGTTTCTACTAATATTAAGATATTGAAACAGATTGAGATGATTTTTTTGTCAATACTAAATACTTTGCTTTCTAACTTCATATTGTACAAGAATGTTGGTGATATCATTGGAAATTTCTAAAATAATATAAACAGCTAACACTAAAATTATAAAAAGTTAAAAAATGTACTCATCAGAGATGAATAGTGCTTTGAGATCAATCAAAGTTTTTACTGTGAATATTTTAGTTTCACTATTTTTATATTAGGTCTACTGGAAAGTTCTGTCCGATAATGTCATCTCAAGTTTCAAAGATGAGTCCTTCTACAGAAATGGAATTCACAAATTACTATCACGCTGGGAAGAGATTATTAATAACAAAGGATTATATTGTTCAGTAAATATTAATAAATATATTTAAAATATATTATTATTTTTAATTAAAAAATGGATAGAACTTTCCGGTATCAAATATTTAGATCCATGTTTTATTTATATTATGTTTATCAAATTGTTTATTTTCTCAACTATTATTATTAATTATTACCTTATTGTTTTCAGGTAGTGCAGATTATTTTTCAACATTTTACAATGTTAAATGAAACTATTTTTGCGAATAAGTACAATCTTTGGCTTGCAGCACCAAAACAGATTTTTATATTTAATTCGGAATGAAGATGATTACAGCACAACACATTCAGTCACAGGTTTAGTATCTGTTTTTTTTATATATATATATATATATATATATATATATTTATATATAAATTTATATATATATATATTTTATATATATATATATATATATATATATATATACCAGGGAGTTTCGCCTCCACTCGCTTTGCTCGTCGTTCCCTGAATTTGCTTTTATTTAACAATATAAATAAGTTATGAAAAACAAAACGTTTGGAAAACTGTGTCAATGCTTCTGTGTAGACGTTCATTTTTAATATATATATATATATATATATATATATATATATATATAAAAGCAATAATTTAATATTTATTTTGTACAAAAATTTGTCAAAAAAATCTACCTGTAAACTCTCTTTTTTTCATTTTTTGGAAATGTTAATATTTATTAAAATTTGTATTTTGATAATTCTCGGAAAATTACAAGAAAGTTTGGAAAATAAATTTTCACATCAACCTGGGAACGGTGGCGGTGCACCGTTCTTTTTTAAATAAAAAGATATATAACATCAAAATATGGTTGTTTATAATACTATTAATTGTATATATATATATATATTTATTCAATTTTTCTTAGTGATATGAACCGTTAAATTAGAAAGTGGAATAACTCCATTTATTCATATATTAAAATATTTAAAGGTTTGGATTTGAGTGAATTAAAAAATATTGGCAAACGTTATTAAATTTGGGTTATGTTTTTAAAACTATAAACTTGTTAAATTCTATTATGTAAAAAAAATTAAATTGTTAGGGAAAATAACCGATTTTTTAGCTACAAATGTAGTTATTCCACTTTCTTTTTTAACAAATTGAGCAGTTTTTTTTAGCAGAATAAGTCCATGTATTCATACATTGAAATTCAAGTTTGCGTTTGAATTAAACGAAAAATCGACTTTGAAATATTTTTAGTTATATGAAAATTTATAAATAAACAATAATTGTTTATTTATACATTTTAGTTATACTATAACTAAAAATAAATATATTTAATAAAAAAAGATGAAATCAAAAGGTTTAAAAAAATGCATTTTGAAATTATGATAATTTTTTTGAAAATTCCTTTTAATTTTTTTATAAATTTTTGGAAAAAATTTTGTAAAATTTATAAATAAACAATTATTGTTTATTATTATTTTTTTATATAATGTAACTAAAAATATTTCAATGTCGATTTTTCGTTTAATTCAAACTCAAACCTTTATCTAAATATATGAATAAATGGAGTTAATAAATAAGTTGCACTTTCGAATTTAACGTTTTTGCGATAAAATTATACAGAAAATTCCATTTGATTGATTTATTGGTTTATTGTACACCCTTGACTGTGTTATTATAAATATAAAAAGAGAACATCTATGTCTACCTAAAACTGTCATTTATTCATTTTTTCAAAAATTAAGTTATTTCACTTTTTAATTTAACGGCTCATATGTTTTTTCTGAATCGAAAGTTTTTAATCATAAGTTAGATTTCGGGAGATGCTCGTTGTTGTTTGAAGTAATCTGTGTAAAATACTCACCCTCCATCTTTGAAGCGTAGCCGAGTTGTCATTACTATCGTAAGGCGATGGGTTCACTTTATTCGACAGCGTGGAGGCACAAATAAGGCTGATGAACAGGTCATCGAATGAAGTTGTGTAGGTGGACGTTGTCATAGCGTCTACCAGATGAGTACCGACGACGAAATCAAAAAAGTACAAAGCAGACATTACAATGTGTAACGTCTATTCGTAGTCCGTTTTTAAAAAACTTATCATTATCCAAGGTCACAATTTGATTTAGTCTACGATATATTGTTTTATTTCTTAGAGATGGTTGTTGACCAAACTCGTGATGACGGTATTGTGACGTTGCGTTTTACGATCGGCTAATCAACTCGATTTAGCCTCGATTTAGTTGTGTACAAGGTGCGTTTTTCTATTATTGTTTGGTTTCTTATACAAACTTGTATATTAATAATTTATTTCATCGTTTACCCTCCTATGGGTGATCTCGCAGTTAACAGACACGGCTGTTTATAGACATGCATACAAGAATTCTAGTTTGTTTTTACCTAAAACGAAATATTAGATTCAGTTCAGGGCCTAGAGAGCAGGTTAGAACTTGTAAAAATCAACTTCATATCAAATCGATATTGATGGTTTTGTAACATGAGCCCCATTCAAAATAAATATATATATATATATAATATAGAGTTTTCCAATAAAAATGTTATAACTTTGACAGCTGGTGGCAGCCATGTTTGAAATTTTTTAAGCTTATTTTGACATTTCAACTCAGTATAGTTTGATAAATTATCATAGAACGTTTAACACTTCAACAAAGTTTAGAAATTGTAAAAACTGCAATAGACTTCTTTAAATAAAAGTTTAATGAGTCCATTATTTTACAAAATGGACCCATCAATTGGCCACTAAAATCATGTGATCTAATTCCATTAGATTATCTTCTTTGAGGTTATGTGAAATCATTGGTTTATGCTATTAAACCACAAACAACAGAAGCATTGAAAATAAACTTTGAACGTGTAATTCATGAAATTGGACCACAATTATGTGAAAGAGTGACTAAAAATTGGATTAAACAAATGCACTATGTCGAGCGAAGTTGTAGTGGTCATATGAGTGAAATTTTGTTGTACGATTAATGCCATAGAATATGCTTAAAAATTAAAATAAAAAAACTAATTAATTAAATATTTTTGTTTCATTTTCATCTAAACTTCTGAAGCGCTTATTAAAAAACTTTATATACGAGTATACAGACACATGACATATGATTCCTAAACACTTGATAACGGTTAAAATAATTTGATTATCGCTATGAATCATTCATCACAAGATATGTATTTTTGAAAAAACTTGACTACTAAGGATTTTTAAAAAAATATCAAGAAATTATCATATGTGTATGTATAAAAATTATATTTATATATTACATTTTTCCACAATCATGTTTTTTCAAAAAAATACATATATATATATATATATATATATATATAACAAATGATTCATAAGATCAAAAGATCAATCATTCAAATCACATTAATTGTTATCAAGTGTTTTGGAGTTATATATCTTATTTGTAATAAGAAAACAAAAACATTTTTAATATTTTAAAATAAAACATAATTATATATAGAATTAATTCTCACACAGATGAATTATTTTATCCTTCAATACTACAAGATATAAAGTGTTCAATAATATTTTTTTGTTGATTTTGTTATTTATAACAATAATACGCAGCTCGATGGAGATTACAAATATCTCTTTATATATTTATTTTTATTTCGAATTAATATAAAGTGACTCATAGTTGAAGTATCCATCCTGTAAAAAACATGGTGAATAATTTTAACTGTATGTAAGTAATATAAACGAATCTGAGAAAATATAAAAAATAGTCAGTCAAATGTTATATTTCCTTAAACATGTACTGTATTGTACAAAAGTAATGCAAAAACAATAATGTATAGCATTTAAAAATAAAACAATAAAAATATATTTTTAAAAAAATCATCACAGTGAATTCTTAATACAGTCTTTTAATAGCCACGTCATAACTTTGACAGCCGATTGTGGTTACATTTGAAATGACAGCTCTGTCATTATGTGACGATAGTATTCTGTCTTAGCTGCCATTTAATCATCGAAGATTTTTCGCTTCAACAACGCGTCGAAATTGTGAAAATTTATTACAAAAATTCATGCTCAGTTTACCAAATTTTGGTGAAAAAATAATCTTCAGTGATGAAGCGCATTTTTGGATGAATGACTTCGTAAACAAGCAAAATTGTCGGATCTGGAACGATGCTAATCTACAACAGTTCTAGAAGCTTCTTTTGCATCCAAAAAAACTGACTGTTTGGTGTGAATTTTGGTCGGACAGCGTCATCAGTCATACGTCTTCTGAAATGAAAAAGTAACTGTCAACGGCGAAAAATATCGAGAGATGATAACCGATTTTTTGGCATGAATTGAATGATATGGATATAGACAACATGTGGTTCCAGAAAGACGGTGCTACGTGCTACACAACGGGTGACACAATGGTGTCATTGAAGGAAAAGTTACCAAGTCACGTTATTTCGAGAAGAGGTGATTTCAACTGACCGCCAAGATTGTACGACTTAACGCCCTTAGACTATTTTTTTGTGGGGGGAGGGGGATACTTTAAGTCTAGATTATGTCAATAAATCAGCAATAATTTATGACATGGAGAACAACGTCATTCAAACCATTGCTGAAATCCAACTCTATTTATGTGGAAGAGTCATCCACATTGATGTCGAACCGAGAAACACAATTGTGTCTCTCGGTTCGACTCCTGTAAACGAAGCCGTGGAGGCCATTTGAACGATGTTTTTTTTAAATATAATGGCATTGAATATACTTTAATCCGCAATAAAGATTTCCGCCATATCTTACATACAACTCATTTTATTCAATTTTAAAGATTGAGCGCCCTTATTGAAAAACCCTGTATATATTTATCTGATATAACAAAATAAAAATTAATTACTTTGTTGGGTATCCTTATTATCAATTGCTGCTCCGAGTCTATTAGGCTTTGAGCTAGCTAGTTTTTCAGTATTATCATTATATATTTTACCCCATTCCTCTCTTAGCGCTTTTTTAAAATCTTATTTTGACAAAATATAATGGTTACGAATACGCTTATCTAGTTCATTCCACATATTTTCAATTACGTTAATATCAGGAGATTTCGATTGTGTTTTGATTACTTTGGAGCAATTATACAGCAAAAATTCTTTCACAACAGTAGGGGAATATTTTGGGTCGTCATCTTGATAAAAGTAAAACGAATCTTTTATACCCAATTTTTTACAATAAGTTTTAAATTTTGTTTTAATGTATTTAAGTAGACCTACTTATCCATGATACCATCTATAAAATACAAGTTACCGACACCTAAAGCACTCATACACCCCCACACTTGAAGAGAATACCTCTTCCGTGTTTATTGTTGAACACAAATTTTCTTTTTTAAGTTCTGTATTCGGTTTTCTCCACATTGCCTCTTTACCGTCAGAACCGAATATATTAAATTTGCTTTCGTCCGCGAAAAGAACGTTTTTCCAGAACTCGAAATCTTCATTAATATATTTTCTGGCAAAATTGATTTTAAGTTTTCTATTTTTTTCACTGACGTCAAGTTTTTTCTAGCTACTCTATCGTGATAATTATTTTTATGCAAAACTCTTCTTACAGTTTTTACACTAAATTTCTTTTTAAAATATTTTTTAACCTCAGCAACTAATTTAGGTATACTTAGCTTCGGATTTTCTGCAATTTTTGTTATTATCCAGTATCATGTGCAGTAAAAATTGTTTGGTCCTACATTTATTTGCAAATCTGTTTTCATTTTTATAACAATATATAATGTGTCGAACCGTACTTTGGTTTAAATTAACCGGTTTGGCAATTTCTCTTTGACTTTTTTACAATTTAGATGGTGTATTACAAGATTTTGTTCTGCTATAGTAGTATGTCATTTAGATGGAGCCATTTTGTAGTTAGTGTTACTCTATATATCATAAACTTTGAAATAGAAATTATGTATTTCCCAATGAATCATTTTGATTGTAATATGATTTACAAGGGCATATTTAAAAAATATTTTAATATATATATATATATATATATATATATATATGTATATATATATTCCCATATTCTTTTATAAAACAACTAAAGATTTAATACTTACATATCTATTACTTTACATACAAGTCAAAACATTGTATTATCTTTATTATTTTTTAATAAAATAGTTTATTTATCGTGGTGACTCACTTTGACTCTGAGACTGTATCTAAAATAATTATTATTAAAGGACATTAAAGCATCATAAATACTTTGATTTATAAATAGATGGTAATAAAATAATCTCTATAATAACATTCAATTTTTTGTTTACATATAAATTAAAATACATTTAAATAAATTTCAGTTCATTTACAAATTTTTAATTTCCTTATATCAATTAATAATAAAGATTTAAATATTATGTAATTATATTTTATAATAAAAAATTCCATATAGTTATTACTCATAATACGATATATATACATATACACATAAACATATAAAAAAATTATTTAAATAAATAACACTGTTGGTAAGAACTACCATTTTTTCCAGTATAAATTACTGGATAGTTATATATTAAATTTTCTTGTTCGACAGTTTTATTTGGAAATCTGTTGTAATTGTTTCTTGTTTCACTTATAAAAAAATTTGCAAAATATTGTGATGTTTTAATAGCGTCTTCCCAATGAGGTATATTCTTATTTTCAACCCATTCAAAAATATTTTTCTCCGGATGAAATTGCAAAGCAAAAAAAGGATAATGTTTTGATTCCATTGTTGAAATAAAAGTGAGTCCTTCAGTATCATCATTTAGAGATATCACTTTCCAATCATTTATTAAGTTATATTTAGTCATATTCTAAAAAATATATATAATAAAACGAAATAGATTCTATGTTTACATTAAACTAGAATATTCTAAAAACTTTTACTCACATATTCAGTTATACAATATCGATGAAAATTTATTGTAACTTTTTGTGTTTTTAATATATCAATAACGTCTTTTGATGCATTTTTAAACATTTTGCTTTTTTCATAACCTGCATAAAAATATATTAGTTATTACAAAAGTTGTTTTTAAATGAAATATTTTTTAAAATAAACTTCAACAATGAGAAAAATAAATATTAATTTCAATATTTAATATGAAAATAATTTTTAGAGATATTTTGTTAATAAAATATATCAAATTTATATAAAAAATATTATCAATATTAAATAAATTAATTTTATATTTTTTTTCTATTTTAAACGTTAAACAATTATTTAAATAATAATCTATAAGAGCTATATTAATTTTAATAATAATATTGATTGATTTAATCTTGATCTTAAAATCATATATTTAAACTCAAAACGTGTTCGTAAAGATTTCTAAGAAAAAAAATATAGAAGTGTATTTATTTTTAATTTATATGTAAAGAAATTATTTCGAATGAAATTTGTAGAATATTTTTTAAGAATTTTATATATAAATATATATATATATATATATATATATATATATATATATATATATATATATATATATATATATATATATATATACTTTTGTAATATTTACCAAATAGTTATAATAATAAAAATAAATCTTAAATAAAATGATACTTATGTTAACAGAGTTAGTCAACGCAAAAAAAAATAATTACCTTCTTTAAAGTCTAATGGAAGAGCTTGTTTTTGTGATTTACAATGAGCACGTATTTCTTGAGTGTTAGCTGCAGCATGTACAAGTAACTCCATACCTAAGCATATTCCTAAAATAGGCAGTGATTTTTGTTTCGCAAATTGATATAGAATTACTCCAGCATCTGCATATCCATCGGTAGTATTGAACCAAGTGGCTCCTCCAGGGAAAAGTATTCTAAATTTTATTAGATTTATATTTTTAGTACATTTTTATTATTTATATATTTATTTTCAAATAAAGAAACTAATTAGTTTTAGATATCTTTATTAAAAAAGAAAACTATAAAAGATATTTTAGCGCAAATTAATTTCACCCCCAACACCAAAATAGGTTATAAAGTGTTATATTTTTATCATAAATTTCATTTGTGTTAAAGTGAATTCGCTACAGTTCTAAAACAAATACTTATAAAAGGATTACTAAAAATATGTTTAATTTAAAGACGTGTGTATATCTGTAATATTTTTTATTATTTATTATTGCCAAAAATCATAAATGTTTTTTATCGCGATATCAATTTTTGAACCATGGCAAAAGATAACAGAAAATTCTAGAAAATATTTTAATTAAAAACATTTTCTGTTTTTTTCCAAATCATTATAAAAAATACTTTAAAACGATAATAGTTTTGACATACCCTTAATATTATAACTAGTTGTGATTTTTATTTTTTGAAGACTAAATAGATGCTTTTTAATTTTTTTAGGTTTTTGTAGTATAATCAAAAAAAAATACATTTCTTAGTTTTGATCATAAAAGTAGTAAATATATTCAATTATACTTGAAAAAAGACGAATTAAGTTTATTCATAGTTATTTTAAATAAAATGAACATAAGAACAACAATTACATTATCCTGAGCTAACTTTGAAATGAATCTCTCTCTCTCTCTCTCTCTCTCTCTCTATATATATATATATATATATATATATATATATATATAAAAGAGAGAGAGATTGATTTCAAAGTTATCTTAGAATAATGTATTTGTTGTTCTATTGACTGGTAAATAAGTAATTGCGTTTTTTTAAGTAAATGAAAGATGATTTTTTCATGGAATGAAATAATTTTATTCAATAGTGTATTGACTATTTTGTTTCACTATTTTTCCATATTTCAGGCATTTTTATAATTTTATACTCAAAAAACTTTTGATCTTTCTGGACGAAAAACTGATGCAAGTACAATTTGATAGCCTGATTTAAAGTGAAACTTTTACTATTTTAAGAGTTCTGCAAGGAACCGATTAAATGGTAATCTGGTAGTGTAAGATCAACTGAGTATGGTGGATGTGCCATCACATTCCAACCGAGCTTCAATAATTTTTGGCGAAAGTCTAAAGATGTATTATATGTGGTTTCACATTGTAATGGTGGAACACAACATCTTTACGTTTCACCAATTTTAGACGTTTCAGTTGCAATTCATCATTTAATATGGTTAACTGTCGAAAGTACACATTCGAATTGATTGTTTGGTTTCTTGAAAGCAGTTCAAAAAATACAACTTTTTGTAATTCCACCAAACTGATAACATCTTTTGATAAATATCTTCTTTTGATGTGCTTTGAGTTGATTTACCAGGCTGCAACCACAATCTTTTTCGTTCAACGTTGCTGTAAACAATCCATTTTTCATCGTCTGTTATCAATCGTTTCAAAAATGAATCATTTTCGTTAAATATTTATGCACTTGATGAGATATTTTTTTTAAGTTTATGTGGTACCCAAATATCGATTAGTTTATCTGCAAACTTTCGAGTCGTGCTACGACGATTTGTTTCAATTGTTGCTTTGATTTTGTCATGAACTTCAACTAGACAACCAGAACTATGTTCATCTTTAAATAAAAAATCACTAGAACAAAATTTAACAAACCAATTCTGACACTGCCGTTTTCTTAAGACATCGCCACCATACACAGCACATAACTTTTTATGAGCTTGCGTTGCGTTTGTTCCTTCATTGAAATAATAAAGCAAAATATGACGATAATGTTTGTTTTGATTTCCCATCTTCAACTTGATTCCAAATGAACAATTTTTAATCAAATTTCTTTTCAAATCAAGCTTGAACGATCATTGTCAAATTTCGTAACGAATTCGCAGTTTAAAATAAAGTTAGATACATTCATTCAATTACTTATTTGACAACCCAATATATTCATTCTATTTCTTAATGATCTAATGAATGAAATCAATTCAAGTCTTTGCTGATGAATACTTTATTCATAGAGAAATTATATTCTACATTCAAACAGATATTAACATAATTTCTTATTGAACTAAATATAAATGTATTTATTAATTAAATTTTCCGAAAAGTATTTTTTATAATGTTTACAAACATGATAAATTTTGTCTTTTTATTATACTTTGTAAGCAAGTATGAATAATAATCTTTTTATGTAAATACATTTAAATGATTAAATAATATTTATTATCGTAAGATGGGCATATTCCTAATATTGTAAATGCAATTAGAAATAATCTTAATTTTGTGATACGAATAATTAAGTAACACAAAATCGTAGTACAAGAAAAAGCATATGTCTTCAGTTAGAATATTAAATGAGAAATGTAAGAAGAGTGTATGCAAATTTAGCTATAAAATATGAAACAGAATGCGTACAAAGAAAATCTAATCGTTTCATATTCAATAGATTTTAATATTGGTTAGTTCAATTGAAATGAAAAAAAACAGTTTAGATGAGAAATATCAGAAAAAACTGAAACTTGTATATTTCAACTCTGTACAATATCGTAGGGAGATTTTTTTCAATAATAGCTTTTTATATTCTAAGAAAAGTAACAATGGATTTAAATTAAATTAGTTATTATATAATATAGTCGGAGAAGATTAACCTTTTATAGAGGTATTCGAATGTAATCATTTTTTTAAAAAATTTTCTTAATTTTGATTGAGATAAAAAAAGTAAAAGTAGTTTTTTTGCTTATTAACATTCTTCCAATTGAAAAGTTTATCTTAAACTGGTGTATTATTATTATTTTAATATTTCTTTTTATATTACTCATTCAAATATAAGGTATTTCAATAAGAATGTCAGAATTTTGACAGCTGGTGGCAGCCATGTTTGAATTTTTTTCTTAAACTCATTTTGACATTTTAACTTAGTACAGTTTGGAAAATTCTTATAGAACGTTTAACATTTCAGTAACGCTTAAAAGTTGTAAAAACTTCAATAAACTTATTGAAACAAAAGTTTAATGATTCAAATAATTTGCGAAATGGACCTATTAATTGGCCACCAAGATCATGTGATCTAACTCCATTGGATTATTTTCTATGCGGTTATGTGAAATTATTGGTTTAAGCTGATAAACCACAAACAGCAAAAACATTAAAAATAAGCATTGAACTAATTCATGAAATTGGACCACAATTATGTGAAAGAGTGACTAAAAATTGGACTAAACAAATTCACTGTCAACCCAAGTTGTGGTGGTCATATGAGTGAAATTGTGTTATATAATTAATGCCATAGAATATGCTTAAAAATTAAAATTAAATAATTAATTGAATAGTTTTTGTTTTATTTCTAGTTAAACTTATGAAGCGCTTATTGGAAAACTCTATATATTTTCTTAAATGGTAATAAGAAAAAATAATTTAATTACACATTAGAACAGTTCTTCTATTGAAAATAAATATTATCAATGGAAATTTATTTAATAAATGATATATCAAACAATGTGTATATATATATATATATATATATATATATATATATATATATATATATATTTGTGTGTGTGTGTGTGTTTGGATAAATTTTATTATTTTTATATAATTATTACAAGTGTATAAAAATTACCAAACCTAAAATTACTTGGATGAAATGTGAAGTAAACGTACTGACTGATAACTGATACACACTGATTTTAGTGTCAGTAACCTTTCTAAATGATATAATTGAATTAACTGTCTGGAAAATGCTCTAAAAATAAGTATTTCTATTGAAGTAGAGCTATTTTATTTTCACAAACAACCCTTGGTCAGTGTTCGCAATAATCGCATCTCACACTGCTGTCAATAATAATGTTTTTCTTGTTTCATATATTACGTATATATTTTGAAAAAATGACTATACAAAAATATTATTTTACTCCGAATATATGAAAGGAAAAATACGTACCCATTTATTCTATCAGTTATGGTATCATAATATTCATTTGGTTGTCCTATCCTGAAAATAAGTAAATATATGTATATATACATACATACACACATACATATGTAAATATGTAGGTATTTGTATGTGTATATAAAACTATGTTGTCTTTTCATCTAGATTATTCATTAAACATATTCTACGTTAATTTCAAAATAAACTGTTAGATAAAACTCAGTTCATATAATCTTTGTTTATTATAAAATTTTATGATCTTGAACAATAACCAAAAAATAAATTATAATGAATTTTAAATAAATAAAAAGGCAATGTAACATTTCATATATTTCTATTTAATGCTAACTTCGAACAACTAGGTATGAAAATCGGTGTAAAATCAAATTAATTATTAATAGCATTCAATATATATGAAATCAATTCAATATATATCATATGAAAAGAATAAATTGCGTGGATTAATATTTGTCTTATTATTTAGTGAAAAAAATAACAAAATTATTAAAAAATCCTCCTATTTTATTTAATCAATTGTTGTTCTGAATAATTTTAATGCATTGCTTATTCAGAATCTGAATAAATTTTTGAGTTATAAAAATTTGATAACTGAATGTATTTATAAAAAAATATGTACTCACCATATTGGTACAACACGAGCTCCTGCACTTTCTAAAAATTTTACATACGAAGCAGCAATGTAGCTTTTATATTCAGGGTATTCAGTAAGTGAGTAGGATTCTTGCGCTAAAATACCAACAATAGGTGTATTGTTTGGTTCACTTTCTAACAATTCACGTGCAAGTGAATTGTTAATTATAGACACAATAATTATTCCTACAGTAATAATTAGTAAAGTCATTATTAAGAAATATTTGTTTCGTATGAAACTCATTGATTTATATAGTTTGATAACTTATCAAATTTGCTGTAAAATCAAAATGATAACTAAAACAAAAATAGTCATCCTGTACACACACACAGATACATAATATATATATATATATATATATATATATATATATATATATATATATATATATAATGTATAATTTTTTTCAAATGCAAATAACACATTTATCTTGAAAGATAAAAATATACATAAATACAAAGAATACTAAACACAATGATACAAAACAAACAAATTTTATGATACAATTACACATACATTTATTTATCAAGAACACATTTGATTTTAACACGAATCTTGTTTTATTTAAAGATTAAATCATATTAAAGTTTAAACGAAGAAAATTTACAAATTTGAAATCTGAAATATATATATATATATATATATATATATATATATATATATATATCTAAAAAAATATTAATATAGTTAAAATTTTCGCATGTATACATATTATTATATATTTTGTTAATTAAAAAAAATATAGTTTAACAATTAAAAAAAAAATTGTTAGTTAAGCTTAATTTCTAAAAAAATGTGTTAGTTCATAATAAATTGATATTAGTAAGTAAAATATGTTGGAAATATAAGAATTAATAACGAATTAGCATCTTCTTATAATCATTTTGTTGTTTTAATAATATTAACAAAATTATTTTTATATTACTTGGGTTGTACTTTTTTTTTGTTCAATTACAATCATTTTTTCTAGTTTAACTTATTTAATCTTTCTATTGAGACTATTTCATAAATCATAAGAATATGAAGAGCCATAATATGAGGAATATTATACAATATAAATTTTGAACCGTAAATGTGATGTTTTGATATAACTGGATTGTAAAAAATTGAAAATATTTGCAAAATGTTTGTCCATTTTTTTACAAATAAAAATGCACACATATATTATGAAAAAAATATTTCATAAAAATCTTATATTTAGAACGATATAAAGTATTATTATTTACAAAATTTGTTATAATATTATGATATCAAATAATACTTGTACATAAGTACATAATTAATGCAAGAGAACCAATTTTGGAAACAAACATTTGAAAAAAATACGTGTATTTTTGTTACTGTTTGAATTGGTACAGTGGAAAAATTATTATTATACAAATGAATCACTTACTCATCCTTAATACCGTAAGATTTTATAAAATAAAGAAAATAAAGTAACAATAATCTTTTAAGAAAATAAAGTGACAGTAATCACTTATTGGTCACTTTATTTTCTTAAAAGTTTTCAAACTAATAAAATAAATAGTAAGTGATTATTTAAGAAATTAAATCTTGTGATTTTGAGTGACTTATTTGTCTTAACGTGTATATTTTAACTGAAAAATTTGAGTTGAAAGTAAAATTAATATTTTCAATTTTCATAACTCAATAAGACAATGGCGTAAACCTAACACTAAGATACACAAAAATTCATAAAAATAATAGTATGGGTTTGTATGATTCATATGTTATTGGAAAACTCTTATTTATTAATAAACTTATGGATAAAATTATATATATATATATATATATATATATATATATATATATATATATATATATAAGATTTATATTTGCAGAAAAACTGTAATTTTAATATTACACATCTAAGCCTATAATATTCTATAATCTTAACACCATAAATTCTTTCTCGTAGTTATTTGATTAAATTTTTATTGATCATTTTTGAGTAAATCTGATAAATAAAATCGATCACTTAATGAAGTTAAACTAAAAGAAGTGATTTTGGATAAGTGGGATAACATAGTGCTGAAAGAAACAAAAATGAATTTGATCAATATTTAATAATAAGAAAGAGGTGGTTAAAGAAATGATTGGTTTGTTAATGTTTTTTGAATATTTATTTATATAAACTTTTACCATTAAAAAATAACTTTTTTAAGTTAATGGCAAATTTTTGCTGACATATTATTGCTGAGAAAATTGGTGTCGTCAAATATAGAATATGTACATAAATATAAAATAAAAAAATGTTTGGTGAAGTATTTTTAGTTTACAAAATAAACAATATTTCTATTAAAAAAATTTAACTATATCAATACTTTTTTGGTCAATATTTACATACATACACACACACACACACACACACATATATATATATATATATATATATATATATATATATATATCATAAACAACAGCCTATTTCTATCCACTATTGAAAGTAGTTTCAGAAATTTTTCAATTTCAGAGGTTTAATGCCTTTATCTTCCATTTTACAACAACGAAATTTCTCATGTCTCTATTTCATATATTCAAGGACCTCTTCTTCGACCATTTGATATCTCTGAGCTGCTAATCAATAATTTGTTTACCATCGGTGGTTCTCTTCGTACTATATGGTCAGTAAATTTTCATTTTAAACTTTTCGCTCTTATTATAACGTTTTTAACTTTATTTTTTTCGAATTCATTCGTTTTTATTTCTGCAACCTCGTGTTATTCCTAACATGATTTTGCTTGTTGTCTGAAGTTCCTAAATTATTCTAGCACTTGAAATGTAATACTCATATTTCTTTACTATAAGTGAGAATAGGAGAGAAAGTTGAATTAAAAACTTATTTTTTTAAAACATACACGAATATATTGAACTTCAAAATATGACTTTCTTCCGAATCCATTTTAATTTTATTCTTCTATTCAATTCATCTATAAATGTCCTTTCTGAATTAATGAATTATCTCAAATGCACACAGTTTTTAATTTTTATTTGTATTACTTTTATTAATACCGTATTTCAACGTAAGACAATTTTTTGACTTGCTTTGTTTAACTTTTTTAATCTTTTTTCACGTTCATCTGCGATTGTTAAAAGATAATATCGTCGTTTACAAACCGTGATTAATTATCTCATTATTTAATTTTATTCAGTTATATTTTCAGTTTTGTGTCTGAAACATTCTTTTGATTCCACTGTAAATAACTGGTTATAATGTATCGCCCTATTTCATTCCTTTCATTATTTTAAACTTCCATATTTTTCACGTATTTGTAAGTAAAATGTAGAATTTATATAAATACTTCTTAAAAGTATAATATAGATTTTTTCCATTCCTTGCTTCTTCAATATTTTCAAAATAACTGACCAATTGTTTAATTAGTATATTTTTCATAGTCTATAAAACTTAGATAAAGTGATAGTATTTATCACATCAATTAACGACTTCTCTTACTATTTAAATGTAACCCATTGTGCTAAACCTTCTTTGAAACCCTTCTCGTTCTCATAACTATGAAAAATCCAAATAAAACAGTAACAAACTGTAGTTGTTTTGAAAAAAATTATATATTGTCGGACATAGATTAGTCCATTGATAGTTTTTCAAGTCTTCCTTGTCTCATTTTTTATGAAAAAGATTTACTTCCATTTCGTTTTATTAGATTGATAGTGTTTTTTCGCATATATTGAGTATTTTGCGCATTAAATTTCTACTGTAATTTCATTATGTCCAGTAGCTTTCACAAATTTCATAATCTTAATAGCATTTAAAAATTCTCTGTTAGTATTGGTGAAATATTTTATCTTATTTCTTCTATTTTGCATATTTTTCTCTATTTAAATTTTGATAATTTGGGGTAGAATTTTCCTAATCTTTTTATGAATATATGTACGTGCGTGCATGCGTACAAAAACATAAAATAATTTTATATTTTGTGTGCTTTTTAAATATAAACATTTAATAAATTTAATTTAAGGTAGCAGTAAAATATATATTTGTATGACATATTGCATATTAATTAGAGATTGGGAAATTATTTGTAATTTTTACATTAGTTTATTATAATAATTTACGTTATTATTATTACATTTAATATAAATTTTTGTTGACTTAACCAGTTGCGCTGGAATGACGTGCTATGTACGTCCACTGTTTTCTGTGCCAAATGTCGATATGACGTACACAGTACGTCGTGTGATTTTTGCTTATACATTACGATCCGCAGTATTTCGCGCTAGACTTCATCTGGAGTTTGGCGAATTTCGAAAAAAATTATTAATATTAATAAATTTGTTAATTAATTTAAGAGTTTTACTATAATGTTAATGTGTGAGTGTCTAAAACCTTATAAAAAAAATGATTTCAAATAAAAACTCGCTGAGAATACTTCGGACGGATTTGCCACACGCGCATGTGAATTAATTGCCAGCGCAACTGGAGTTATGACATTAACCTAAAATAGTTTAAACACTTTCGAATAAACTTTGTTTTAATTATAAGTTATTTATATTTTATATGAATAATGTATTGTTATTCCTTTGCAACACTTTATTAATTTAAAAGTTTTTACAAATATTAAAAAATCTATTATAGTAACATTATTAGTATATGTATACACACAAGTATTTTTTTCACTCAATGCGATACTTCTATATACGTAAAATATCTAAGGCATGTGACAGATTTAAAACGTGCAGTAACCATAAAACTAACACGTGGGTTATAATAAAATTAACGAATACTGATATCATCATAATATTCAGTGGTATTGAACTGTTTTACACAAATATTTGTAAAATTAAATAAAATGTCGGAAGATATGGAAGCAATGGATACAATAGACGAATATAATGAGTCTAGCTCTGATGAATCAAGTATAGATGAAAATGATGAAATGTCAGAAAATAAAAGTATAGATCAAACAGAATCCAAGACCGAAGTTTATTTACCCGGTAAAGAACTACAAGAAGGTGAAGAATTAGTGTGTGACCAGTCTGCGTATATTATGTTACATCAAGCTCAAACAGGATCACCGTGCTTAAGTTTTGACATTATCGCAGATGGTTTAGGTGATAATAGAGATGAATATCCTTTAACTGCATATTTAGTAGCTGGTTCACAAGCACCTAGAGCACATGTGAATAGTATAATAGTAATGAAAATGTCAAATTTACATAAAACTGGTGGAGATGAAGTCGATGAAGAAGATGATGATGATAGTGATGATGAAGATGCAAAAAGACCACATATGAAACATGTGACGTTAAATCATCACGGCTGTGTGAATAGAATAAGAGTAAGTTGAATGTAGGAGTAAAAAAGTTTCATTGAATAACGACTTATTTTTTTAGTCCACTGTACACAATTCAGCAGTTTTAGCTGCATCTTGGAGTGAATTTGGTAAAGTTAATATTTGGAACTTAACACCTGCACTACAGGCAACTGATAATCCAGCTTTATTAGCTCAATATAAAGACAATTCTAAAAAGCAACAAGGACCTTTGTTTACTTTCTCAGGCCATCAACAAGAAGGATTTGCACTTGATTGGTGTAATACAATGCCAGGTGTAAGATATCTTACTAGAATATTATATATATGATAGTTGCATACTTCGTTCTGTAGGATTTTATCATACTTAATAAATAAGTATTCATAGGTTCTTGCGACTGGAGATTGTCGACATGATATTCATATATGGAATCCTGGTGAAAGTGGTACATGGTTTGTAGATCAGCGACCACTAATTGGACATACTGCATCTGTAGAAGATATACAGTGGTCATCAAATGAACGCCATGTATTTGCATCTTGTTCTGTGGATAAAAGTATACGTATATGGGATACTCGAGCACAACCTCATAAAGCTTGTATGCTAACAACAGAAAATGCTCATGAAAGTGATATAAATGTTATAAATTGGAATAAAAATGAACCTTTTATTGCTAGTGGTACGATTGTTGTTATTTATTGAAGTTTATATAGTTATAAATACATATAGCGATAACTTGAAAAGTATACACATGAATAGTTTATTATACAAATCTTGTAAAAGTACTTATTAATTATTTGTAGTTGTACATTTCAATGTCTATAACATCATTACAGAGTTTTATTACAAAATGTAGTTATTAAACTAAAAATCTTGACTTGTTATTTAATGGATGTTTACTATTTTTTTTCATTTCTAATAAATTTGTGGTCGTTCATTAATATTTTTCCAAAATATAGAATATAAATTTAATTAACTAATGAAAAAAATACAAAATTGACTAATATTTTCTTTTAATTTTGAAATATGAATTTTCATTTTTTGATTCATGTTTTAAACATTTATAAATTCATTTTTATAATGCTGCATTTTGAAGATGATTGATTGCTCATGGAAATGTACATTAGCAAATAATATGATCTATGAATGTGAAAGTTAATTATCCATAGATCCTTATTAGAGGTGTTAAAATATAGTTTTTAATTTATTTATAATAAAGTGCCATAAATTATTTGAATTTTTGCGGTAATTAGGTGGTGATGATGGCTTTTTACATATTTGGGATTTAAGACATTTTCAATCAAAAAAACCTGTTGGCACATTTAAACATCACATAGCTCCAGTAACAACTGTAGAATGGCATCCAACAGATGCAACAGTTTTTGCATCAGGAGGTTCAGATAACCAAATAGCAATATGGGATCTCTCTGTAGAAAAGGATGAAGAAGAAGCTGATGGACATGAAGAAGTTGAGGTATCTACTTATTATATACATGAAATATATTGTTCTGAGAACATTGTAACTTACATCATCTATTTCTTACTTTGATTGTAACAAAGTTTAAATTTAAACTTATGTGTTCCTTGTAGGGAATACCACCTCAGTTGTTGTTTATTCATCAAGGACAAACTGATGTCAAAGAACTCCATTGGCATTCACAAATACCTGGTGTAATTATAAGTACAGCTCAAAGTGGTTTTAATATATTTAAAACAATTAGTGTATAAATTTTATTTAATAAAGTATTTTTTTAAAAACAAAGAAAATTGTCAATAAATAATATTTGTTAGATAAAGTAAATGTAAACATTTTCATGCATTATCCAGTAGTGCTAAATTTATTAAATGTCGCATTGTAGGCCTTCCATGTGGACAATTCTAAAAATTGAAGTTTTTGTAAATACCAATTACTATTATAAGTTATATACACATTTTATTTACCCAAGGTTGTTCAATTTCTCCCATGTGATCAACAATCTGCCGCATATTTTGTTTTGATAAAGCTGTACCAATCATAAAAGATTTTCTACAAGCTCGGTTTGCGAACATCATTCGAATACGTGTTGGCCTACACATTTGTAAAGGGGAATCCTATAAAAAAAATAAAATTCAAAATTATTTATAAAAGTATACCTTTGTTTTTAACACTAATCATATATGTCTACTAACTCACCTGAAGCATAAATAACATTTCATCAATATCATCTTTTCCAAAAATCCAATTCTTGCTTATTGGTATTGTTGTTAAATAGACTTTTTTCTTTTCTACACATGAAATAAAAAAAATATGAAAATGAGTATATATATATTACACATTTATATATTAAATAATTCACCTTCTTCCTCTATTTTAAATGTAAATCCATTTTTATTAAAAACTTCCATATTTTCTTCAAGAACTGATACATTACTAGGTGTTAAATCCAATAATTTAGGACTAAAACAAATTTATTATAAATTAAATGACTAGTTATAAAAAGATCAATTAATTATCAGTTGAATGATGCAAATAGCAAAAGAATTGATATATTTTAGTAACACATACATTACAAGTTTCTGGTTTTCCAATACTGTAGTTTTTTGTAATGTTTCAAAATTATATTTTTCATCAGATGCATGTTGATCAATAATAAATAAATCTTGATCCAGTTGTGTAACAATGAATCCAAGATTAAATTGTCCTATAATTTTCATTTGAGAAAATTTATCTTGAGATATTTCTCTTTTTAACTCGTTTTCTGCATTCTGATTTGACAGAGGATTGATTTCGGATTTAAATTTAACAACAATTTTTTCTTTTTTAGAATTTTCTTCTTTTTGTCGTTTTTCTAATAAAGATTGTTTTATGGATTCTAATGAAACATTTATACATATATAATCTCGATCTGGAACATTACGTTCATCATAAACACATGAATTTGGATCAATTTGAGATAAACTAGGTATTTCTGATTGATCATCAGTTTTGAGATCTACATTTGAAGGCTGTTTTTTTAATGGAGCAACTGTTCTCACTATGGAGTTATTTTTAATATTATCTTCTTTTTCTTTAGACCCTTGTTTATTCTTATCTTTATTTATATTATTTAATAGTTTCGGAGTAATTAACTCTTTGCTACTAGATTGTGTACAATCCTCTTTACATTTATTCTCATTGACTAAAGTCTCTTCGTTATCTTTGTTCTTTTCAACTGAAGATTCTTCTTTATATTTCTGATTCACATTGACTTTAGATCCTAACTCACAATCATCATCACTACTGTGTTCACTAAGATCTTGAGAAAAGTTTTCATCAATTTTTAATCTTTTTTCTAGGAATCGTTTCATAATTCCATTTTTTGCAAATGCATCATCAGATGTACGTTTTACAGATAAACTTTCAATAAATTGACTGTTACTTTGTTTTTTCAATTTATTTAATAAGTTGTTAACTTTATCCTCAGATTTTTCTACTTGAGTATTATTTTTTGAGAGTTTTGATTGCTGAATAACAGTATCTTTAATTTGTGTATTTTGTAAACTAAATGTAGATGGTACACTTTGAAATAAATTTATAAGAGTTGACTTTAATATAGATAAGAGTAAGTTTTCTTGGTTAAGAAACACTTTTCTTTTATCAGGAGTTACATTAACATCAACATTTAGTTGTTCAACTTTTATATTTAAAATTACAACTGGATATCGATGAACATTATACTGATGGTAAATTTCATTAACCAATTTCATTACTTTAGTTGGTTCACATGGTCGAGAATTAATAAAAAAAAATTGTCTATCTGTGGTGCTTCTTCCAGCACCATGATCACAAGTTGAAATGTAACCTTCAAGCACAAAAGGATTATGTATCCCTGATATATCTTTAATTCCATATTCTGTAAGAATGGTTTCAGTAGGATCTACTTGTTGTATTTTTAAAAGACTTTCTGATTGTTTTGCACCAAAAACACAATTAATGTTATCTTTTATTGTACTTGTGGATTGAGTAGAAACAATATTTGTGTGAGAGCCATTTTTTGTTTGATTTCGACATAAAATTCTATAATATAATGCAAATTATTTATAACAGATTTAACATGTATATATGTATCATAAAAATATTTACATATACATCTATATCTATCTATCAATATATGTGTGTATATATATATATATATATACATATTATATATATATATATATACATATATATACATATATATATATACATATATACATATATATATATATATATATATATATATATATATATATATATATATATATATATATATATATATATATATATATCTTACTTGATGTTTTCCAGAATCAAACAGTATGCATACAATATATTACACATTTTACTATATTCTCTTTTTAAATTGCGATGGAATTCTTTGTATCTTACAGGAAGAGTTGAAAATATTTTTTTCAATATTACAGTCGTGCCAATTTCTCTAGCACAAGAAGATCGTTTTGTAATATGCCCTTTATAGTCATATTCTAATTTTGTTCCATAATTACTTGATTTATGTCGAGTACAAATGGTAACATTAGAAACGGAACATAATGAACTTAAAGCTTCACCACGAAAACCGAAAGTTGATACGGATAACACATCAGTAAAAGAACGAATTTTGGATGTATGATATTTTAAAGCTACAAAACAGATAATAGTTATTCCATTTAGATAAATGAATGTAAGGAATATTTACATGTATGAGCATATATTATATATATGTGTATATAAATATATATATATATATATATATATATATATATATATATATATATATATAAATACACAAGAATTTCAGATCAGGAACTTGGACACTGAATGAAAAAATGAAATAAAAATTTGACAACTGAATAAAGGATGAAAATGATGTTAGGAATATCAAAACTGTAATCATAAAATATGTAAATGAATATGAAAACATACAAGCGTGCTGATAGAACAAAAGTGTAGATAGCAAGAAGAGAAAACAATAGGTGAACAAAGATTGTTATTGAATAGGGATTAAGAGATAAAAGAAGATTAAAAAAGAGACATTATTAAAAATAGGGGGATGAAATTATGAAGCATAATGAAGGTAACAGTTAGATAAAATTAGCTATGGACAAGAAAAATTGGAAAAGTCTTAGAGAAACATTTAAGACGAGGTAATTTTCAATAAAGCTTACACCTGACTGTGGACTGATACAAGTTTCGATGATTATATACATAAATTTATAAACATACTTAATCCTTCAAAATTATGCTCTTCAACACCTGATCCATTATCGATAACTTCAACTGACTCACTCCCATATTCTTTTAGATTAATTTCTATTATCGTGGCTCCAGCATCGACTGCATTTTCTATAAGTTCTTTTACTGCTGTTGCTAATGATAAAATTACCTAAGAAATAAAACTTTTTAAGAAAATTGCACTGAAGATTAAATTACAAAAAACATACTTGACCAGAACATATTCTATGCACAGCGTCTTTATTGATAGGCTTAATATTTTTTGACGGTTCAGAGGTTGGAATTACATTATCATTTAGTTCTTCCATTCTAATAAAAATTATTTATATAAATAAGGTTAGCTTGAAGACAATTTGTAAATAGCGCTAATAAAATAGATAAAAAATCTTGTACTGTATATAAAATACAAGATTGCAACGTTAAAACATAAATACATGTGTATATAGCTACTCAGTGGTAAACATAGAATTTTGAACATTTATATGTGATATATATATATACGCATAGTTCATGTTATAAAATTTAAAAAATAAATGGGAAACAATTTAATATTAATTTTACAATAATGAATATTAAAATTATTAAATACAGTTTTTTTATTTTTTAAATAATAAAAAAGTACAATTGGTGTTAAGTTTTAAAATTATTTATTTTCATGTATTTACATACAAATATTTATATTAGGGATGAACATTGAAAAGAATACGTCGTTATTAAAATATGAAATTATATCTGACGGTAGAAAATACTTCATAAATATATCCATAAAATATTATCCGTATTTTTTAATTGAAAGATATAGACGTTTTCAACATTGATAATTAAATATTTAAATACTACAATATATATATATATATATATATATATAAATAAATTATTAGGACCAAACTAATCTCTTGACTTTAAAATAAAAGAGGAATTAAATCATTTTACAGTCATTATAAAAAATTGATACATTTACTTTTTTGATTACGAGCACTTTCTAAAAAAACTACAAGTTGCGTTTGATGAATACGTATATTTAAAATAGAGAATGTGTTTTAAATTTACATTTAATTAATAAATTGTTTTTAAAGTATACTTTTAAATATAATTGTAATTTTAAATTAATTCGGCCTATTTTTTTAAAAAAAAATCAGAATATTGATTTACTGAATATATTTAAAGTAGAATTTTGACATAAAAAATAATTTTTAATACATTACTAATATTGGTATTATAATTAATAAAAGTTGTTAATGTTTTTCCATTTGTCTTCGTATTTTTTTCTATACATGTATATACATATACATATATATATATATATATATATATATATATATATATATATATATATATATATATATATATATATATATATATAAAGAGAACTGAATGGATCAGAAAGAAAATAAAATTTGCGGATATTATGGCAAAAGTGAGAAGTTTGTAATGGAAATGGGTCAGTTATATATAGTAAGAAGAAAGGATCACAGATGGATAAGGGTTGTTATTGATTAAAAACCTAGATATATAAAAAGGCTCAGGAGGAATTAATTTTTTTATATATTTTTTTCAATAGTGAACTAGAAATAATTATTTTTTTTTATAAGTTCGTTTTTTGAAGTGTCTTTATTTATCTGGTCTTTTTAGTTTCACTTATTCTTTAATTTTTAGCATTATTTTCAAATAAAGGAATTGATTCAAACATACATAACAATTTTTTAAAGCAAAAGAAAATACTTTTCCTCTACATTATTACGATTTGATGTGATAGATCAAAAATCATTTAAAACATCCAACAATATATATCTAATTTTATAAGAAATAACTCATTCTCAAAGTAATTAATTTAGCATGGGGCAATTTATAATTGATTAAAAATTTCGGTAATTAGCTCTATTTGAAGAATTTTAAAAAATATAGTTGCCTAATAATTTCTGTATATATATATATATATATATATATATATATATATATACGTATATACACCTGGATATGTTTTAAAAAAAATCGCACAAAAAAAGACTTAAATTACATTGAAAAATTAGCGATACGTTCCGTAATTTTCGAAAACCACATAAAACTAAAGATACAAAGTGAAATTACTATAAAATTTGTATAAAAAATCAGAAAATAAAGAATGCTTAAAAAAATTTCAAATATCTGCAGAAAATTGATACAAAACAAAGCTTTTTTTGGTTTATTTTTTAATCAACTATTTAATTTTATACAAAGCAATATGTACATATGTGTAATTTATTTTAGAATTTTTCATACATATTTTAATCATCATCGCAATAATAACTGCACTGTTTAGAATAAAAAAGAAATTAAAAAAGAAACTAAATAGTTGCACTGTTTTTAAGACATGTAGGCCAAGTCTTTTTCTTACAGGCCTTTAAAGTGTGTAGTTTTATTTGAGTATAGCAAAAACAACATGATTTATAAAGTCAAATATTGAAATTTTTTTCCAAGCGTCAGTTACTCTTAATGACTCATTTTTTAGTTTATCCAATATAAATTGAAAAGTGCGTTTAATATAATATTGTTAAAAGTTGCAATTATGCCTTGATCTAATAGCTGAATAATGCTTGTTGTATTGGGTGGAAAAAACATCATGTTTACACTTGGATGTTTTAAACATGGATGATCTGGTGAGTTGTCAACAAAAAATTTGACAGCTTCTTCATCTGCCGATGCAATCGCGCCAGTAATCTTCACGTTATGCAGTGCATTCCTTTTTAAAAACCCGGTTAACCACCCTTTGCTAGCCAAAAATGACTTATCAGTTTGAGAAGTAGAAGTAAATGGCTCTGATTCCGTCATTTGTTCATAAAACTGAAGAGCTTTTCGTTGAATTAAATAACCGCTTCTTAAAAAAAATAAATTCTTAAAAAAATCATACAAAAAGATACTAAGAAGAAATATGAATCGCATAACTTCAAAATCGCATTAAAATAATGCGCACAAAAACAGACCCAGCTGTATATATGTATATATATATATATCAAATACGATTTGAAAGTATTGGAATAAACAAAATCAGAGGTTTTCTTTTGATACACAATGTGTTTTATATTTTAATTTTTAATTAGATTTACTACTATTTATATAGAAGAATTGTGAAAACGTTGTAAGAATTGATTTTTTTTGGTAGATGAATGTGATTTTTTTTTATTTATCATAGGTAAAAAAATTAACTGATTATTTACAAAAATGGATTTTCTTATTTTCAATCTTTGTATTATTTTCATTTTCATTGTTCAGATATAAAAGGACGAATTAATTAAAACACTTTATTAGTATTGTGCGTTAATTAAATGTTTTTTTTCAAAAAAATAAAAAAAAAATGTAAGAATATCAGTTGAAATACGACTTTCCGTTTGTATTGTTTATGAAGAAGGAAAAACGTGGAAGGAAATTCCACTTATCATCTTTTTCGATAGCTGCAGAACGCTTTAATAGTCATAAATTTCTTGAATGAGAACAAGTTTAAAAATTCATCGAAATTTTTTTGAAGTAAAACAATCGGAATTCTATTTAAAAATCATAGAAGAGTTACTTAGCAAATGGCAACAAGTCATTGCAAACAATGGCGAATGTGTAATAAATTAAAGTACAATTATTTTTTTTTATTAAAAATTAAAGTTTATATATAGAAACAGAAATTATTTATGACTCAACCCAATATATAAATATATATCTATATCTATCTATCTATCTATCTATCTATCTATCTATATATATATATATATATATATATATATATATATATATATATATGTGTGTGTGTGTGTGTGTGTATGTGTGGCTGCTGTGTGTGTATGTCTCTCTCTGTGTGTATGTGTGTATGTATATATGTATGTATGTATGTATGTTTGCGATGTATTCGTCCTTAGATAGTGCAAATGATGAAAAATAATAAAAATTATTATCTTTAGTAAAAATGAAATAATTAAATAATATTAATAGCCAATCCTGCAATAAAATCAATAAACCTTGACACAGTTTAATATGTTACAAAATTTCTTATTATGTCATTTGTAAAAAAACAAACTCTTTGACCAGTTTATTTACATATGTATGGATTAATTCATTTATGTTTTTTATATACATTTATTTTGTTTATATTATATGAGTATGTAAGTACACATAAACCTGTAGAATATTTATTAATGAATAATCATTTTTAAAATTCATAAATGCTCCTATTTCTTTATTATTATATTTTGTTTATGTATATTATGTGATATTTAAGAAAAATAAATATATTTGTGAATGAAATAAATTCTCATTCAAAATAAAAAAGTATATTTAGTTCAAGTACATATTTGAATTAAATAACTAATTTAATTTAAAATTAATTTGCTCGAATTCATATGACGTGTCATGAAATCCACTCTATGACACAAATTGTTTATATGTATTTTCTTGTTAAATAAGAAATGATTCAGAAAAAAGTCCAAAATATTACTATGACAAGGTCGTATATTGACCGGATGCCCTTGCAAAAGGTTAGCATATTTCCTTTCTTTTTGTTTACCTATGAAAGATCTGTCTAATTACTTTTACTTAATTTCTTTTCGATTATTAAATAGATGATCTAAAATGAAGGTGAATATATTTTTCTCATTGAATTAGAAATATGCATTGTGTTTACTATCATGTATAAAAATCTATTGCAATCAAGAAACGTTAGAATGCACAATTAGTAGGAAGTTGTTTAAATATTTTCGCTAAAATATTTAATCACCTTGAGGAAATTACATCCAAGGTCAATGATTTAAGAAATGATATAACAGAAAATCAGTGAAATACGACTCAGTTGAAACTTATATTAAATTTCTTGGATGTTTGAGGTTATATGGGTAATTTTAGTTCGATGCTCCTACACAATGACATTGAGTCTGTTAAATATAGGGTCATGAGAAATCCTTCTATATAATTTTTTCTTAAATTATGTTACACAGAGTAGCAATGATCGGGAATCACCTTGCTGCCTACATATTTATTTTGCTAAAATCAGAGGGGATATATACAATATATATTTATATAAAAGAGCATTATTTTTGTTAAAACAATATCAAAATACAGTTTGGTGAAGACAGTAAATATACAAATATTTAATAAAAATGAATCACTTGTGTACATTGATTTTCACAATTTTGTTTGTGGGGTATGTTTTTGGTGGTACAGTAGTTAACCAGGACGTTAAGGGTAAGTTATAAATTATGTTTATTTCATATATATTACTTGTTTTAAAAATATAATATTTTTAAAAAATAATTCAATTACAAAGTAATAATTAATAATTTTTAAAAATCTTAGAAATTCATGTTATTATTAACATTAATTATTTTAAATAATGTTTTTATAATATATAGTAAATTTAATTCTTACATACGTTTTATTTAATTGAATAAAAAGAAATTATAATTACTTTCTATATATATATATATAGTCATCCAAATATGACGCCTAGAATTGTGTTTTATTAAAAAGAAACATGTGTATATTTCCGTTTTAATAAAACATAAATCTAGGGGTCAAATTTGGATGACCCATATATATGTTTAAAAAAAAAGTATAACAACTATTTTTATATGAATAAATTGAAATGTTTTTATGTTTATAGAATAGTATTTTTCTGAATTATAATTTTACAGTTCTGTATTTTTCTGGAAATAGAAATACATTGTCTCGTCATATACAATAATACAGAAGTGAATAAATTCAAAATTAGTTTAACTCTTTAAATAATTAACTTGTATAGAAATAAATTACCCAACTCATATTCCTAATTTTTTTAAGTATTTCAATAATTATTTATTGTTTACCTCTTTTACTTATCTTTATTTTAATTAAGTTGTTATTAAAACTTGTTCTTCATGGATTTTAGTATTTTTATAGAAATGTGTGTAAGAAAAAAATAGTATATAATTCATAATTGAATAGTTTACTAGAATAAATTATTTTTTTTGTGAAAGGTAAACTAACGATATTTCCAGATTTTGTTGTAATACTTTTCTTGAATGATATGTGCTTATTGAAAGTGAAAAAAATATTGAACTAAAAAAAATATAATTTTTTTAATGGTTGTTCGGATATATTTTTTATATTAAAATTAATATACATTTAGAATTGTTTTCAACATAAAAACTAAAAATTATGTTTTCAGATAAACTGTATTTTTAAATTATTAATTAGTAAAAATATAATAAATTTATTTATAACTTCTTTATTTAACATCAACAACTAAATTTACATATATGTTTATATTCATTTATAATCAATAAAAAAATTTTATTTCTCAACATTCGAAAAATAAAAACATTAAACGTGATATGGATTACTTTTTGTTAAAAGACATTTTGCATTTTGTATAAATAGAACGAGCGTCAGTGCAAGCTGACCCAATTGAAAGTGATTTCGGAAGGCCAGGAAGAGGCTTTCTCAAGAAACGACGATGTGATTGTGGCGGATACGGCGGATTTGGTCCTGGAGGTGGATATGGTGGATATGGAGGTTATGGCGGTGGCTATGGTGGACATCATGGTGGTTATGGGGGATATGGGGGATACGGAGGATATGGAGGATATGGAGGTAGACCTTATAGAGATTCAGCAGGAGGTGCTAATGAGTATGTATTGTTTTATTTTTATTAAAATACATTTGATTATAGTATATTTATATAATACATAAAAGAGAAATTTTGAATATTAGATTTATATTAAAGGAATATAATTTTTTATTTTTTAAAAAAATATTATATTATTGTTTTTTGAACATAAACTTTAATTGTCCAGTTTTTATTTTCATAATCAATTGTTCTGTTAAAAAAAGATCTTGATATTGATTGTATGATAATTGTAGAACAAAAAGAAACGATTCGTATCATTTAACGGTTATACAATTCAGAAAATTATCTTTTTACGATGTAATAAGAGTTTTTAATAAGACTTTTATTATTCAGTTAGAGAATATTCATTACTGGAAATAAAAATATAAAAATTAAATGAAGGTTTTATTTTTTAAATGAACAAGATGATTTGAATATTTGATTTGTGAAATACGTAGAAAAAAATGTTTATTGTTTTACTGTTATTTATCTATAATAATTTCTGAGCAATACACATTTATTTTATAATTTTAAATCAAAACAATTTGTTCAATATTTTATATATTCAGAATTTGATTTATTCATTGATTTTTAAATGTATAGTACATTAATATATTATCTATATTAATATTTTGATTTTTTTTAGGTATGAAGATTATTACACATAAAATGATCTCTTTGTAATTGTGATAATGAGAAAAACAAATTAATAGAAATATTTATTTGTTTAAAACGTCGATGAAAATGATTTTTTTTATTGTTATTTGCGGAAAATTATTTATTGGTTATTTATTTAATGTTTTCTAATTTAAGTATACATCACTGTTAAACTATAAATCATATATAAAATATTTGTTAATAATTATGATCAATTACAATTTTTATATATGTTTATAAAATTTTTTTTATTGAAATAAATACATAAAGAAAATTGAGAAATTTAATTATTTAATATTATTTTTTAATACATACATACATATATATATATATATATATATATATATATATATATATATATATATATATATATAAATTTGTATGTACATGTGTGTTAAATATAAATATTCATGTACAAAAGATAAGAAAAATGGTAAACAGAGTGAGGGAGAAGTGAAATTAAAAGTTAAAAAGTGAAATTAACATACTTTACAAATCAAAAAAACTTATTTTTTGATTTGTAAAATGCCTTTATGAAGGATAACATAAATTATGAAAATTTTGTTAGAAAGATTTAATTAAAAAATTTGTTAAGTGGAATTTTAAAAGAAATATATTATATAACACACATACACTTATATATATATATATATATATATATATATATATATATATATATATATGTGTGTGTGTGTGTATATATATATATATATATATATATATATATATATATATATATATACATATCCATACAATACATACGTAGAGAGAGAATACCACAAAGTTAAAAAGAATTTTCTGCAACAAGTTAATGGATATACTAATAAGCAAATTGTTTTCAGTCCGTCGGACATACATTAAAGTTTAAGCTGCGAATACTAAATATATTGCTTTAATTAAAAAATTCCTCTGCGAGTAATTTTTGTAGCGGCTGTGAGAGCTCTAACGGATAAAAATATTTAACAATAAACATGCCAGGCTGTGTTTGGTAAGAACGTGTATCACGGGTTAACTTAGCATTTGGGTAACATAAACTTATTCAAAAGACTAAAAAAAGTGTTCTTGTGCTGAACAATAAAAGAATGCGTTTCATATAATTCACTAAAATAATATTGTTGGAATTGTGATGAAATTGTTTACGCACAATCTTAGAATTTTGGTTCTTTGGTATTTTGATTATGCATTAAATATATTATAGATTATTAGTTTGTAAACTTAAGACACGAATTATCAAACTTTGTCTTATCAGTATCCGTTTTGTGCGGTTATTCCTCTTATGAATCAGTTAGGGTGGTTGACGGAATTTTATGATTTACTCAGATAGACGTAGACATTTATGTGCCAAAAATAAATTGAGCTTGAATAATATTAGTTAATAACGAGATTAGTATAATTATTTTCTTTATTAATTTATATATTTTTTTAAAAAAAGACGATATTTTATGAGATCAGCTATTATTGTAATATCAATAAATTCATAACTCGAATTTACTGAGTAAATTTGTATTTGCTTAAAATATTTTATAAAATTATTGTTATTAAATTATTGAAATATTTGTCTGTGTCAATTAAAAATTAAAGTGAAATAAGAATTTTAAGAAGAAAATATTGGGTCATCCAAATGTCACGCCTAGATTTGTGTTTAATTAAAAAAAATATACACATGTTTCTTTTTAATAAAATAGAAATCTAGACTTTACATTTAGATGACCCTATAAGTTTCTATAACACTTTAGAGTTGTTTCAAATGAAATAAATTGTATATAGAATTCAAAAAAGTATAAAAATGGTGTTACATGTTCAAATATTAAGATATTAGTCTTGCTTATAAATATTCGGATGTGAAAATAAAATTGTAATTTTTATATGTATATGAAAATAATATACTATTAAGTTAACGAAATATTTGCAGAAATTAGTGCAACTCAAATACAATTTCTTGATATAAACGCAATTAAAAATTTATAAGCTTCAATAAAGAAACTATTTAATGTAGAAGTACGAAAAATAGCTGATGAATAGAACGTAATGAATAGAACAGAATTATATAATAGAATATTAAAAGCATTCCAATCTCTAGATTATAGCATTCTATCTGCCAACTTTAATAAATTTAATTGACACTATTTGGAAATATTAAAATGCTGTATTAGAATAAAGGCAGTTTTAAAAGAGAAATTTTATAATCTGGTACACTGATAAAGGTGGTATTCTCACCAAAATGTGGAATAACAAATAAAGTGAATAATAAGTAATTATTGAAACCTTTTATAGAATCTGAAGTTTTGGAGTTAATGATTAATCTGTGTAAAAGCACTTTCTACAAGTGTACGTTTCAAAGGAAAGCAAACATGCATAATGTTAATGTATTTACATATAAAGTAAGATAGAATTTTCTATAAAAATATTTTAAAAGGTATAATATTTATCATCATATAAATTATATATATATATATATATATATATATAATTATTTATTGTTTTGAATATTTTTAAATTTTAAAACGAATAAATATATTATATGTTGTGTAGGAATTCAAAGTTTCTGTGTTTTTTTAATTATGTATTTGTGACATTTTTATGCCATTATATATATATATATATATATATATATATATTTATATGTATATATATATATTTATATGTATATATAAAGAGAGAGAAAGAGGGAGAGAGAGGAGTAACTATTGTATAGAAAAAATAAGACAATTTATGAGCTCATAAAGAATAATGTTTTTTCGGATCAGAAATAGAAAATTAAAATATTACAATAAAGACATTTTTGAAAAAAATATTATTTCATTATATAGTATTTAATTAAAATATGTAATAACATTTAGAAAATTCTCTAATAGTATAAATGTAACATTCTGTTATATTTATTTCATTCACCCCTTTATTGATTTATTGGAAAGTTGTAAGAGAAATGTTTCTTTACTTTTCTTAAAATATTATTTTGTTATGATTATATATTTTCTGATATTTGTGTATAGGTATTGTGGAATTATTGATATTAAATACATTTTGGATGTAAATATCTTTTTAAAAAATAATGAGATGTACTTTTTATCAATTTTCAATTCAATCTATCACTTTTATTTGACTAATTAAAAAAATATAGCGTTTTCATCAATGAAATTCTGAAGTTTATTTCGTATTCTTTTATGATTCTTTTGACAAAAAGCCATTTAGTCAATTTAAAATTATAAATGATTACAAAAGAAAATCTGTTATTAAAAACATTATAAAACATTTAATATTGAATACCAATAAGTTTTTAAAATGAATTTAATAGATTTAATAATTCATTTTTTAATTGATGAAAAAGTTCAGTATTCAATTCGTTTTATTAAATTTTCTTTATGTGATTTCAATAAGATTCACTTTTGTTGTATATGGTTATCTAAATGTGACGCTTTGATTTGTATTTTATTAAAAAGTATACACATGTTTCCCTGTACATCATCCTATATACATATTTATTTTTAATAAAACACAAATCTAGACATCACATTTGGATGACCCTATATATTAAAAAATCTTAACTGTGTAATATAATTAATAATAACAAAATATTTATTTTTAATCCTGGTTTACTAATGAATTCTTATATAAACACATAAAAATTAATAAAAATGTGAAATGTGGACTTATAATTGACTTTCCTGTTAAAAATGTCTATTCGTGATATTGTATATATATATATATATATATATATATATATATATATATATATATATATATATATATATATATATATATATATATATATATATATATATATATATATATATATATATATATATATATATATAGGGTGGCTCAAATGAGATTGAATTGCTTTTCACATACATTTTTATGCTTGATATTATTTATTATTTTTAGTTTCATTTGAGCCATATATATATATATATATATATATATATATATATATATATATATATATATATATATATTAGGTTGGCAAATATCTCCCTTCCGCCTTCTGGTCTTTTGAATTTCGCAGCTATGTACAAAAAAAAAAAAAGCGGAAGGGAGATACTTGCCAACCTAATATTATATATATATATATATACACACACGAGGTCGTTTAATAAGTATTGTAAATTTTAAAATTTAAAAAAATTTGAAAATTTATTATATTGCATGGTAATTTTTTTTTACCATAATTATCAAACGACCCTCATATATATATAGTATATATAGGAATGTTTTTTTAAGCGTGATAGAACTTTAAATTGAATCCCTATTAACAATTCTATCCAACTTAAAAAAAATATTTTTTTATATATATGTACACGAGTGTGTGTATGTGTGTGTGTGTATGTGTGTGTATGTGTGTGTGTGTATGTGTGTGTGTGTATGTGTGTGTGTATGTGTGTATGTGTGTGTGTATGTGTGTGTGTATGTGTGTGTGTAAGTGTGTGTGTATGTGTGTGTGTGTGTAAAGGTATGATAGAGTGATTTTTTTTAGTTTAGATAAAACTTTTGATAGGGATTCAATTTAAAATTCCATCACGTTTAAAAAAACATCCTCTCTCTCACACACCTCTATATTTATATACATGTATACTTATAGATGAATAATACATAATAATAATAAGTACACATATTTGTGTGTGATGTTCATAATAAATTTTAAACAAAATAATTTTAATCCAATAATTTCGTTCACTTTAATCAAAGTACCATCAGTTAATCTAAGTGCATAAACCACTCAGTCCGATCCTACTAATAGACCAGGAGGGTTGTTATTAATGGCAAGCTTACACGGTGGTAACCGTATACTCATATAAATTTGATGTAAATAGCTTTCAGTGTACCAGTAGATCTTTTCAGATATGTATGTATAGCTTACAGTGTAGTGTCGAGTACCGAAATCCAGATTCGACTGTAAAATGGTTCAGACCTGATAGCGAGATTTCGCAGTAACTAATTACTTAGGCTTTCGCTTTACTATTTGATAACCCAAATAAAATTTCAAAATTCAGATGTTGCATGTACTTCATCTCATCAGATTATATATTTAATTAAAACAAATCGCATCCAGTTACGAAACTTTTAATTTGTAGTGACATTAATTTTACATTAATATACAACACTGCGTCTATATCAATTAGTGAACAGTTTATAAAGTTTAAGCAAGCATATACGAAAAACTAGTTATATATATATATATATATATATATATATATATATAACTTTTTCAAGTATGAAAATGCATTGAAAATACAAGAGTGTAAAAATATTTTATTTATATCTATCTATTACAAATAATCATTACAATATAGATTGAAATTACATAATACACAAATTTAATATATTTCTCATAATGCAAGATTATATAACATTTTATCATCATGCATATACAAAATATATTCAAGTTTGGCGTTTGAAGTTTCTACATAAAAGGTAATCTTACATAGAACTAAAGGATTTAATTAAACCATTACTTACGTAAGTTGTCCCTTCAAATATTAAATTCTAAATTATTCGTAGATGATATTCTGTGAGAGCAGTGTCAAGAAACTACTTAAAAACTTATACGTAAATGAAATTTTCCTTGTTAGTTGATCTGTGTATATAAGTGTGCATGTATCTTTTTAAAATATATAATATGGAACTACATTAAAGGTAATATAATTTAGTTTCTTTTATAAAAAATATTTATTTTTTTCTTTATAAATAATACATATATATATATATATATATATATATATATATATATATATATATATATATATGTATAAAAGAGTTGTTTTTAATAATAAATTACAACCTATTTAAATAAAACTAATCAATCTTTTTAGATTTTATTTTAAATTATTCGTGAATATAAAAAAATACAAATATTATTTTTATATAATTATTTTGAATAGAGTAGTACATTGTTTACATTTGTAAAGTTTTCGTATTTTATTGAAATGAGTTTTTCAAAAATATTTACAAAATATAGGGTTATTAAAATATGACATCTAGATTTGTGTTTCATTAAAAAAACATGTGTATACTTTCTTTTATTTCTTTTTAATGAAACACAAATCTAGGCGTCACATTTGGATAACGTTATATATTTCAATAAGTATAGTATTATTATGAAATAATTATAATAACTCGTTATTATAATTGTGTAAAATTCTTTCTGATAATAATAAAAATAATTGTTATCTTCCAAAAATAATATATAATTTCAATAAGAGATTAAAATATGTAATTTATTTATTCTGTATAATAAATAAAACATAAATTGTTTTTAATGAAAATAACTCATCTATTTAAAGTGAATTATAAAAATTGTATTATGTACTATATGTTGTAATTGTTTATTATTTTTCTCTGTATTCTTTTTTAAAATGCTGAAGGCTTAAATTTCAGTATTATTCTGTTGGATTATAAGTATATTATATGTTTTTTATATTTGTCGATTTTTCAGACGTTATTATTGATATGTGATTATTTTGACAGTTGTTTGCACTGTGAAGATAATAGAATAACAGTACATTTTAATTTTAATTATTTTTTTAGCGTTCGTCTAGCAATACAATTGTTTGTTTATTAAAAAAATATTTATATATTGATAGGTTTTTTAATCACTATTATATATATATATATATATATATATATACAATTTTTTATTTTTTTAAATAACTATATAAAAACAAAATTCAATTACAAATAATAAATATTTACCTATATTCATTTATTGAATTTGGTTACCAGATAAAATGTTTAGAATTTTTCATAATTTATTATTTTTTTAAAAAAGAAGACACATTTTTAAATATAAAAAACTGCTTTTTTGTATTTTTAAAAATTATGCAATAAGTATGTATAGTATTATATATATTTTTAACGGTTTTTTTAAAGGATTATACTATATATTAATATATACTTTAATATTTGTGGCTTAAATGCGATTGAAGGGTTTAGTGATATATTTACTTGTTTACTATTCTTTATTAACTTTTAGTATTATTTGGGTCATTATATATATATATATATATATATATATATATATATATATATATATATAATATCTACACAAAACACACACAAATACACACTTATACAGACACACACACACATACCCACATATATAGAAGTTTCAGTGTATTATTATTTATATTTTTATGCGTTTTTTGAATCATTCGATTTTAAGATCTCTTGAACATTATGAAAAATTATTGTATAGATCGAATAATACAACATAATTATATATTTTAGTTACAATAATTATTTATTTAGGATGAAATAAATAATTATTTAAAATAAAATGAACTAGAATAAAAAAAGAATCTAGATTAAGTTAGATAAGACTTTTTTTAAGACTGATTTAAAAAAAATAATTAAATTATATGTAAGATTCTGTATATATAGATAAATATTTTTCATATATTAAATAAAATAAACTTTATAACTAATAACTTTTAGATGATTATAAAAATGTGAATTTTTAAATTCCAAATTATTGCATCAATTTTTATTCGGTCATTTGGGGGGTATATTTTTCTAATGAATATATTTTTAGAAATCAAGAATTATTTATTTTATTTCTTTTGAAATTAACTTGAAATTTTTATTTTAATTATTTCTTTTATAATTATATCATCATATATCATTGATAAATATTTGTTTGAAAATGAAGATTATGATTATTTATATTGAAATTTTTTTTATTATACACAAATTAATTAATTAATTAATTAATATATATAAATATATATAAATGTATATATATATATATATATATATTTCAAATTAACTTAATCTAATTTTATTCTCTCAATCATTTTATCAATAAATATATTTTTTTTGTTATAAGTTGTCCTAATAAAACAAATTTTAAAAAAATATTTTTATTTACTTAGTTAGGTTTTGCTCCTATTTAAAAACTTATAATACATTTATATGGTCTCGTGGTTCATTATAAAACTAAGTGTATCATATATATATATATATATATATATATATATATATATATATATATAAATGTATAAGTTTTCTTCACTGATTGTTGTAATATTCTTTAAACTTTTTAGAGTTTATTTAAATTCATGAAATGTTTTATATGCACTTTTATGAGTTTTATGTCCTTTTATATCTTTCGTATTTATTTTCCACTGAAAGAAAACAATGAAAACGTTGGAGTTTTCGTCATTAAATTTAATGTATTTAATTTTATGAGTAATTTTATTTGTATTATTAACTCTGATATACATGCTTAAATCATTCCTTGTTGTTTAAATGTATTGAATATCAGTATTAAAGGATTTAATGTAGAACCAGATTTAGTGTTCATTTAATTATAATAATTTCATTCTAATTTTATTTTTGTTTGTTCAGTTTTCTCTAATAGAGAAAGTATTTTATCATAATAAATACTATGAAATTTAATTATTCTGATAAAAAAATATTATATTAATTAATGGCATCCATTATGTATGTTTTATTTGAGTATTGTAATTATCCAAAATATTTTTGTTTATATATATATATATATACACACACATTCATTTTATGTGCTTATTCGATTAATCTACTTTATGTAACTTAATGTTTGAATATATGGTTTATCTAAATTTCATACTTGTTGGCAACTTTACTTTATTTATATAATAGACTAAAGTAACAAAATTAAGGTCATGTTTGCATGTACGATTTTAGTAAGATGAAAATTGGAACAGAAACAAGGTCGTTATATTTCAATATTTACTCACGTTTTATTTAATAACGTGATTTTTTAAAATAAACTTGACAATTATTTAAGTTAATATAGTAGAAGTTTTTGAGGGGAAAGTAATAATTGAAATATAGTTAAGTTGTAAATTTTATTTAAGAACTAATTGTTATGGTATTTCATGTAATACAAAAATACATATATCTCCTCCTCCCCCTTCTCTCTCTCTCTCTCTCCATATATATATATATATATATATATATATATAATGAATTTAAAATGTAAATTTGTACTAGAAATATTAATAATAATAATTTAATTTCGATTTCTTTTTTTATAAAATTAAAAAATGGATATAAGAGTAGTTTAGAATTCTTTATAAATCATATTAATGTGAAAAAGTATAAATTTGATTATTTAAATGCTGATTGCATATTAAAAATAATATAAACAAAAGTGATCACAAAAATTAAATATCATCTTTTAGATTCATATTTCGAATTGTAAAAAAAAAGTTCATTAAGAATTATTTATTAAAATTTATTACAATAGAATATTTTTAAAGCAATATACAGGTTCATCCAAATGCGATGCCTAGATTTGTGTTTTATTAAAAAGAAAAATGTGTATAGTTTCTTTTATTCCTTTTTAATAAAACACAAATTTATGAGTCACATTTGGATGACACTATATATATAAATATAATTGATGTGAAATGTAACAAAATATTTATTTATATTTAACATACTTTTTACTACAATATTTTATTTTATATTTTTACAAAGACACATTTTTGTTCCTTGAATTATGAATAGGGAGAATATTATTAATATTATATATTTTCTTATCATTTAAAATCCACTTGATTTCATCTAACATTCAATAAAAAATATTTTTTTATTATTATAAAGAATAATAAATGTTAATATAAATTATAATAATTATAATTGAGCATCATTAATTAAACAATTCAGAAAGATATATTATAAAATGATATCATAAAAATCAAATGTTGCTTATTTATAAGTATTTGAGAATGATTTTTTAAGTTTCAGTATATTTCTTAAATTTAAGTTAAAACTAAAAATGATATAGAAAATCGAAAAGACTTTCTTTAATATTTATTAAATAATTTCATTTTGTTTAAAAAATAAATTTAGAGTATATGATATTATATACATACATACATACATATATATATATATAACGGTTATCTAAATGTGACTCCTATATTTATGTTTTATTAAAAAGAAACATGTGTATAGTTCTTTTTAATAAAACACAAATCTAGGCGTAATATTTGGATGACCCTGTATATTTTTAAAAAAATATTATTTAATAATTTTATGTATTTTTTTAAATATTTAGTATATTACCTGATTAGAAATATCAGATTAATAGAAGAAATGAAAAATAAAACATGTGATTTTACAAAAAAATTATGACAAACTATGAAATTGATAGAATTTTGATTAGTTATTGCTTTAAAAGTTAAAATTAAATCTTTAATATTTTATTGGTGGACAAAGTTATAAAAAAGGATTTAATGTTATTAATCGTATAAAAAGTAATAAATGTTTTAAAAAAAACTTTAATATAATATAAATGCCGAGGCAAGCGTTCCCTTTAGTAATATCCGTACGAACCACAATCACAAAAAGTTCAAGTGCAAGAATTACTTCGTAATATTCATACGATCCTACAGAAAACTTTTATGCAAAATCAACATTTTTCAAATTAAGAACGATGCTTCATCAGACGTACGAAGTAAAGAGAAATAGAATCTGAAACCGACTGGATGGTTGTAACTCAAACGAACACAATGAAATGTAAACTCACACAGTCACACATATATACTATGTAATAAAGTCGATCATAATTTTATGTACCCCACGAATGGATACGGCAGGCAACCGATCATTTGTGGTGCGGCTCACGTTTATTTTTTTATCTCGCGGAAAAAACTATAATCCCATGCGGCCAGTTTTCAACAGCGACCGGAGATTTTATCGCAGGCAACTTTTCACCTGACGCGCGCGGCCATCGCCGCCCCGCCCATAGAACCGCGCGGTAATCTGGTGCTTTATATGCGGCAGCGACCTAGCGTCGAGCAAATACTAACAGCAACACGGCGAATCAGACGACGGTCGTCGCAATCAAAGTCGGCGCCTCAACACGCTTTCGTAACTTTGATTACAATGTCATTTCCATCAACCAATGTCTTAGCCAAGCGTCCGATTCTATGATAGTTTATTATATTCTTATGCTATTGATGAATGGTACATTTTTTGTACCATTTTGGTTTATGATCCTATTATTTGAATTAAAGATTCGGTAATAAATGGAAATTCTTTGAATAGTAAACATACATTGATTTGTATTGAAAGTGCGTATACATATGTTTTACAATAAGCGCTTCAGAAGTTTAGATGGAAATAAAACGAAAATTTAATTAATCAGTTATTTATTTTTTTAATCGTATTCAAAGGCATTAATGATGGAACATAATTTCACTTATATGACCACAACAACTTCACTTGACATACTGCATTCGTTTAGTCTAATTTTTAGTCATTCCTTCACATAATTGTGGTCCAATTTCATGAATTACACATTCAATGTTAATTTTTAATGCTTCTGTTGTTTGTGGTTTATCAGTATAAACCAATGATTTCACATAACCCTACAAAAAATAATCCAATGAAATTAGATCACATGATCTTGGTGGCTAATTGATGAGTTTCTTTCGTGAAATAATGAACTCATTAAAGTTTTGTTTCAATAAGTCTATTGTTTCCGCAGAAGAATGGTATGTAGCACCGTCTTGTTGAAACTACTCATAGTGCAAACATTTTTCAATCATTTTTGGAAAAACATTCATTAATTATGCTTCGGTAACGCAATATATTTACTGTCACGTGATCTCCATCTTCATTTTGACATTTTCGTTAACAGAAACAATATTGGCCTCACTTATTGTATTTATTAGTCTTATAGGCACTGCTGTATAGTTTTCAAATTTTTCAACCATTTATTAAATGGTACGTTCACTTGGTCGATTGTGTTAAGTTTCAAGAAGCTCACGATAGGTTTTACGAACCGGATATTAATTTCTATAATTAGATTTTACAAGCTAAGCATTGTTGAAGTATTAAATGTTCCATGGTAATTTGTTAAAATTCCGAAATTTTTATTGGGAAACCTTATATATAATATAGAAAATTTTTGTGAATTTACTAATAAACGATGTTATTTCTAAATTCTTCTAGTTCGAACAATTTATTGTTTTCCTATTTAAAAGTGTTTAAAGCAACCTGTAATTCTGTTCTCAGTCACTAAACGATCTATTTATTTATATCTCTGTATTTTTAGTGCTTAAATAATATTTTTTTTTTATACTGATTATCTCCTCTCTTTGTAATAGGTTCGATCCATATACACTTTAAATTTTTTTAACTTTTTGTTTCCTATATGATCTTTGAATTAATTATATTTAGTTGTTTTTTTAATATTTTTAGAATATAATTTACCACCATTTTTAAAATATTTTGAATTATCGAATTACTTTGAGGTTAAAGATTCTTCATATACTGTTACAAGTAATGATTGTTAGAATAAATTGTTATTCTTTTAAAAAAAACTGAATATATTTTGATTCAAGTATTGACAAATTTTGTCCATACACATAACTTGCCAAACTATACTGAGTTGTAATGTCAAAATTAGCTTAAAAAATGAAACATATCTGTCTCCAGCTCTCAAAGCTCTATATATTTATAAATATTTATGCTCTCGCTCTCTCTCTCTCTATATATATATATATAGATATATATATATATATATATATATATATATATATATATAGAGAGAGAGAGAGAGAGAGAGAGAGTGAGCGAGTGAGCGAGAGAAAGTTTTTCTTAAAAATGGCAGAAGTTTGAGATCTGGTGGCAGCTATGTTTCATTTTTAAAGCTAATTTTGACATTTCAACTCAGTATAGTTTGGCAAATTATCATAGCACGTTTTTAACACTCCAACAATGTTTAAAAATTGTAAAAACTTGTTATAAAAATAAATGTTCGGTTCGTAAAACATATCGTACGCTTTGTGAATTTTATGGTCAATACTAAATAAAAAAATTGCAAAATTTGGAATGAAAACAATCCACAAGTCATTGAACAAAGACCATTGCATCTACAAAAAGGAATTGTTTGGTAGTATCATCGGATCATTTTTTTAAAATGAATTTGGAATTCATGTTACAGTAAATGGAGTGCATTAGAGAACCATGATTAATGAATTTTTTTTTCCAAAAATGATTGAAAATGGTTTACACGATATATGGTTTTAACAGGTCGATGCTACGTGCTATTCTTTCAGGGAAACAATAGACTTATTGAAACAACAGTTTAATTATTTCACGAAATGGACCCATCAATTGGTCACCAAGATCGTATGATCTAACTCCATTAGGTTATTATCTGTAGGGTTATGTGAAATCATTGGTTTATGCTCATAAATCACAAACAATAGAAGCATAAAAAATAAACATTGAACGTGTAATTCATGAAATTGGACCACAATTATGTGAAAGAGTGACTAAAAATTGAACTAAACAAATGCTCTATGTCAAGCAAAGTCGTGGTGGTCATATGAGTGAAAATGTGTTCAATCATTAATACTATAGAATATGTTTAAAAATAAAATAAGTAAATAACTAATTAATTAAGAACTTTTTATTTTATTTCTATTTAAACTTTTGAAGCGCTTATTAGAAAACCTTATATAAGCAGATATACAGAGATGAAAACAAAGCATATTTTCTAAACGGTGTAATTATAAAGAAGAGAAAAAATATATATGTATATATATATACACATATTATTAGTGAAAAAATTCAATTATATTGAAGTAAATGAATTTCAAAAATGTTATTTAGTGTATATTTTAATAGTGTATAGATAAATTAATTTTTTAGCTAAATTAAATATTTCAATAAAGAAATTAAAAAACAGAAATATTTTTAGAATATTTAAAAATATTATATATACGATATAACTAGCATTTTTTGATCATTGTTATTGTAAAATTATACTTCATATATGTAATAATATTTCGAAACATTTTAAAGATCTGTTATTATTAAAATAAATATAAAATTGAAATATACACGGTGTGTTTTTAATATATTCTTCAAAACGCTTTTTATTATTAATGTATATATATATATATATATATGTATGTATGTATGTATATATAATATATAATTTATAAAAGAATTGAAGAGGAGAATAAAAATGATATAGTATCAATTTCCAAGAATATCTCATATTACAAAGTCAGATATTCCTTTATATTTAAAATGAAAATTTCTTGATCAATGCATCCTATTTGTTCTCACTAATGGCAATGAAACATGTGTCTTAAAGTTATACTCGTATATTTAGAGTAAAGAGTTTGAAATGGACAAAAACTAGTCATATAGTAAGAAGAAAATGCCACTGATAGACAAGAAAAATTGTCGATTGAAAATCTAAATATATGAAAAGGTCATGAAGAAATACATGGTTAGATGCAACAGAAATATGAAAAAAATGTCGGATTAGACTAAGAGAAAGGCACTGAATCAGTCAAAGTGGAAAATATTTGGAGAGGTCTTCATTTAGCAGTGGATAGTCAGAAACTAATTATATATATATATTAGATTGTGTAATATGAAATTTTGGATTTCGAATCAAAAATTTGGTTCATTGTATCTCAAACAAGAAGCAGTGCAATTAATCAAAGTATGTGTCTAAATCATCGACACAGTTTTGCCATCTTAACGGTAGTTTGTTTATGATAACAGCGAAGAATCCTGGAGAGAAAGTGACAATGAAATCAAGAAAGGTGTATTCTACAGCTTGTTGAGAATTGAATATTTTTCCTTGCAAGAAATGGTCCAATGCCTGGAAGAAGTGGAGTCAGTGGTGAGTACGGTATTTGTCAGAGAGTTTCCAAGTCTAGTTTCTATAGTTTTAGCAGCATTGTTTGAGCAACAAGTGATCGAGCATTGTCTTGCAAGAGGATTTGCCTGTCTCTATGGACTAGTCTTTGCTGCTTAATCGCAAACAGCCTCATCATTTTGTCCAATTAGTTGCAGTAGACATCCGATGTAATCGACTGACTAGGTTTCATGAAGTTATGGTGGATAATACTAGCCCTGGACCACCAAACAGACACCATTAGCTTTTTTTATGAAAATATTCGATTTAGGATTGTGTTTTGGCACTTCATATTTATCCAATCATTATGCTGACCGTTTGCGATCATTGGAAAAAAATCCATTTTTCATAACACGTAACAATACGATGTAGAAATGGTTTACTTTTATGTCGTGACAGCAAAAAAAGGCAAAGCTTACAACGATTTCTTTTTTGACACTTGTTTTATTCATAAGGAACTTATCTATCTAGCTTCTTTACCTTGCCAATTTGTTTTGAATAGTCGAATATTGTTGGAATAGTTAAGTTAAACCTTGCTGCTAATTTATTATTCAACTTGGTCTCAAGTTTCTCATGTTGCTCATTTTCAAAATTAAAATCGTCAGAACGAAACTTTTCGACCATCGACGTTTTGTGCATTCAACCAATTCCTCGACAAGTACTTTGTTGATATTTCGAACTGTTTGTGCTACATTGGTTCCACGATGGAACTCATATTCGAAAATGATACGAATTTTTGACTTATCTACGGTTCTATAAAAACTGCTTTGAGAAAAACAATTCGAAAGATAATCATAAAATAAAACATGTATTTGAAAGAGTGAGAATATACCTTCACAGTAAAAAAAAAACAAGAATTGTCAAAGTAAAATATTATAGATATCGACTGTCAAATTTATTACTTAAGGAAATCAAACTTTTCATATTCAATGACTTAATATATTGTATGTATTAACCACCTGCCTGAACCGGAGTCTGTTCATTGTCTCATTGTGAGATTTTTGCGAAAGTTGCTTTTTTACGAGATAGGATTGCCAATCTTATACCACCCTCCAATGTGGTGGAATTCTGTAACTAAATAAATAAATATATATATATATATATATATATATATATATATATATTTAAATGTATATCGCAATCATTATCAGTATCTTTTTATCCACTGCTGGATGAAGGTCTGTCCACAAATTTTCGAGTTTTTAACAATCCAATACGCTTTTCTTTCATTTTACACCAAAAAATGTTTTTATCCTATCGTAAATGAATTATATCTTAGGTTTTTAAACATTTGCGTTTTTAATCAATTTTTTTTTAATAACTGGTGGTTTTCTCTTCTTGCTATATGTCTGGTCTATTTTTATTTTACACATTTACTTTTGTAAAAAATGTCCGTAACTTTGGTTTTCGTTCCAATTTTTCATTTCTCTGTTTGTCTTTTTATTTTATTTATGAAATACATATATATTTTCACCCTAGTTTGTACTCTTTGAAGTATGTTCTTTAAATGTATATATATGTATATATATATATACATGTATATATATATATATATATATATATATATATATATATATATATATATATATATGTATGTATGTATATGTATGTTACAATGTTTTACCTAAAACAATTTAATACTAAACGTTTGTGATTAAGAATATTGCTGCTACGAACATTGTTGATTATTTTCACACAAATAAATTATCATTTTAACGCCGCAAGGTATTAGGAAGTATTCAATAATTACTTATTGTTCTCTTTGTTTGTTAATAACAACAGGCTGTTGCGGATTTTTTGTAATTCATTTGTATTTTTTTTAAAAAAATGAATTTTTATGTTATGCATGTTTATACATTTATTTGATATTTGAAAAATATTATTTTTATATCAAATTAACATCTAATACAGGAATTAGATATTTTAATTTTTTATTTTACTAATTAATCACTTTTTATTGAGAAATAATATTTTTACTTTATATGCACGATTTAATGATAATATGATTATTTCAATATGAATTTTGATTTATAATATAAACATTAAATAATTTAGCGTAAGTTAAAAATATTTGATTTCATTAATAAAAATTGATTAATTTGAAAAACAAAGAAAATATATTTCGTTAAATATATGATAATTTTTACAATCTTACTTCTTGCTTCCGTTTTCACTTATTTTCTTTATACACACACACATACACTATATATATATATATATATATATATGTATATATATATATATATATATATATATATATATATGTACGTATGTATGTGTGGTTATATGACTGTACATATATGATATTCTGTACTATAAATTTTATTGTAAGTTTAATAATTAAGTAGTCTATTATGAGTAAAAGTGATTATTCTAATTAATTTTTATATTTAAAAGAACAAAGAGTTTTTAATAACAAAAATAAATTATTGTATTTTCCAACTAGTGCTTCAAAAGTTTAAATGGAAATAAAAAAAGTACTTAATTAGTAAGTTATTTTTTTATTTTTAAACCTATTTTATGGTATTAATGATGGAACAGAATTTCACTTATATGACCACCAGGACAAATGCATTTGTTTAGTCCAATTTTTAGTCACTCTTTCAGATAATTGTGGTCCAATTTCATGAATCACACGTTCAATGTTAATTTTTAATACTTCTGTTGTTTGTGGTTTATCAGTATAAACCAATGATTTCACATAACTCCACAAAAAATAATCCAATGGAGTTTGATCACATGATATTGGTGGATAATCGATGAATGGGTCCATTTTGTGGAATATTAGACTCATTAAACTACTGTATCAATAGGTTTATTGAAGTTTTTCCAATTTATAAGCGTTGTTGAAGTATTAAACATTCCATAATAATTTGCCAAACTATACTGAGTTAAAATTTTAATATGAGCTTAAAAAAAATTAAACAAGGCTACTACCAGTTTTCAAAGTTTTGACTTTATTATTGGAAAACTATATATTATTGATCTGAAACTGTTCAATATTAATTTTTATTTATTAAATAGTGTCAATACTATTGTAAAAATTGAAATAGATAAAAATAGCTACGAATATATAATAGTTATTATTCAAATAACATCGATGAAACGAACTGTCTCAGAGAAATTTCTAAGAAATATTTATTACATTTTAAAGATACTTTTTTGATGAATTGATTTATATAGTTGAGTTCGTTAAAATAGTACGTACGAATGATTTGTTTATTTGGTTCACTGATTTAGTAATTTTATTGTTTTGTGCCATATCATATAATTGTTTTATTAAAAAACTTTTTTAAAAAGATATCATTAAAATAGATGCAATTTAAGTATTTAATTGTGAAGTTTTCATACTTTTTTATAATTTTTATTATTGTTAAAATTCAATAGATATTATAAATGTTTTCTGAATACATATTTACAACTATTTAATATTATAGTTTGTGATTTTATTGATTTAATTATTAAATATTATATTATTATTTTTTATAAATATTTATAAAAAATTAAAATAAAGAAGATTTATTCCAAAATAATTAAAAAAAATTTTATTCGATATGTTAAAAATATATTTTTTAAAAAGTAGTAATATTATGATTTTATAAAACATAAAATGTATATAAAAATTTGTTTATGAATGTAATTAATTGCATTTCTTAAACAAAATAATTTTATTATTAATATATAATTAAAATTTGTGAATTTTCTAATAATATCAAGAGAAATTTTATCTTCTTAGTTAATAATAATTATTTTTTTAGCATTTCTAGTTAAATTTTAAAAATTCTTAAAAACTATAAATATTGTTATATAATATATATATATATATATATATATATATGTGTGTGTGTGTGTGTGTGTGTGTGTGTGTGTGTATGTATGTGTAAATGGTCATCCAAATGTGACACCTAGAATTGTGTTTTATTAAAAAGAAATTATAAACGTTTCTTTTTTAAAAAAAAATTTAAAAAAAATTTAAGTGTTAATTGGATGACCCTATATATTAATAAAAAAAATATAGGTAATTTTTGTTATATAAATATGTTTATGATATTCGTACTAATTTATAAACTAAATCAATATTTTCTTAAGAAATAATAATTAAATTTAATTCTGACAACATTTATGAACATTTTTAAATTAATTTTTAATAATAAAATCAATTGACTTAATCTTTTATAGTTACTTCAAGGATTGATTTATATTTAGTTATAAAATATTAAATTCATGTAAAAATATTTTTTTTTATATATATTTATAGATTTCATATAACACACTGTGGCGCTAAAGTACATTTTTTGTTAAATAAATGATTTTTTATCGATTTTTATAAGTAAATCATTAACATTTCAAAAGTTAATTGGCATTTTTAATAATTATTTAATGTTATTTTCTTACATCTTCGTTATTCTTTGATGCTTGTTTGCATTTAAATGACTATGCTACGCGTTTAAATAGAAAATATCTAAATTTAGTTACTTGAGTAGTATGAAAATAATAAAATAATTATTAAAAAGTAAATATTATTATTAAGTAAATGAAATATAATTTAACATTTTTTTTTGTAAAGTGATTTTATCAATGAATCAAAATCCGTATGATATTTTTAATAACTGATTTGTATTTTTATAGAAAAATATTAGTTATTTAATGTAATCTTGACATGAATGAACTGTTTATTAAATAATATAATATTTCGATTTGTTATATATAATAAGAGCTAAAAATTTCTTCCTGATCGAAAATATTCTTCAATTGAATTTCTATTCATTTAATTGAAATTTCACAAATTCACATAAAAATTGAATGAAATGTGAACAAGATAAAGAACGCACCCTATCGACCGACTATGATTACATGTCTAATTTCAGGTCTCAATTTCCACCAAATATCGTTACAAGCAGATATTCGGAGGGTTAAACTTTTTACGTATTCGTTAATAGATTTTTCGACCGTATACAGTTGAAATAAACGATTCAAATCAAGGGATTCTATCTACTGGCTATTGCAGATATTTCCACGTGATCAGTTTTTATATTTGAAATAAAAATAATACTCAAGCAATGATATTCTTTGTATTTTTAAGTAACTACATGCTACATTAACATTCTTAACTAACCATCTGTTTTTGCTCGTTTCTTTTGAGAGAATTTAAGACTTTTTTATAATTATAACAGATTTGATAAAAATTGAAGAATTAATAATTATTTTATTTTTGAATCACAAATTTCTAATTAATATGACCTTGTAATATAAATATATTATTTCATTCATATATATATATATATATATATATATATATATATATATATATATATATATATATATATATAAAGGCTTATCCAAATGTGACGCTTAGATTTGTATTTTATTAAAAAGAAATTATACACATGTTTCTTTTTAATAAAACACAAATTTAGGTGTCACATTTGAGTAAAACTTATATATATATATATATATATGTAATGTAGTCCCTCACTTTCGAGGATTGATCATGAAGGTCGACAACCTCATCTTGTAAAAAAATAACTGTCGAAAAGTTAAGGGAGTAAAAGTCGAATAATAAATCTTCACCAATCCGCCTGGTCAGCGTGGTGAATATAACTAAATACCAGTGAATGGTAGCATTCATTGAGGCTTTCGTCCAGTAGTGGATTGATATGGGCTTTATGAAGTGATGATAGAATATATATATAGGGTTTTTGAATAAAAATGTCAAAATTTTGACAGCTATTGGCAGCCATGTTTGATTTTTTTAAGCTCATTTTGACATTTTAACTCGGTATCGTTCGGTAAATTATCTTGAAATTCACTAATTTCTCTATTTTTTTCAATTATATAGTCATCCAAATATTGACGTCTAGATTTGTGTTTTATTAAAAAGAAACATGTGTATAGGGTGGTATATAGAAAAGCATGTGTATAGTTTTTTTTTTTGTTTATTTTTAATAAAACACACATCTAGGCGTCACATTTGGATCATCTTCTATTATAAGGGTTTTCTAATTAGAATTTTAAAACTATGACAGCTGTTGGGAGCCATGTTTAATTTTTTAAGCTCATTTTAACACATTACGGTCCGGGCATGTGCAAACATATGTTTTGTTCTGCGCTTCTGTAATTCCTTTCACGCGTTAACGTGTGTTTCGTTGTATGAAATTTTGATGCTATATATATATATATATATATATATATATATATACAAGCTATATTTTCTTCTAATTTCATCAAAAGATGATGGTGTATATATACAAAATATTGGTAAAGTATAAAAATTATGAAAAATATTTTAGATATTTCAAATAAAGTAATCTCTATCCTTAGCAGTTCTGTTTTTTTGGAATAAAATCTAAATTGGTTCTCTTTTTTTTGTCTAACAACTAATAATATATCTAACAACTTCTTCTTTACGTAATTTATTATATTTTATCCCTTTTAGATTTTTTTAAGCTAAAAAGCGTTTTTAAAAAGTGTTTTTTTTATAATAAACTATGCTTATTATAAAGCATCTCTTTTTTGTAATTTATCATGTTGGTACACTCATCACAGATTGAAAACCACTGTTATATTTACATATATCTATGCAGCAAACCATTTTATAGGTAGATATGAAATTTCATTTCAAAATGTTCATTGGTTTAAGAATACACCGATTTTATGGAGTTATTTTTTCTCCATTTTTTTGCGAAATTCACCGGACTCCAGATGAAGTCTAGCGCGAAATATTGCGAACCGTAATGTATTAACATTTCAATTCAGTATAGTTTAACAAATTATCATGGAACGTTTAAACTTCGACAACGCTTAGAAATTGTAAAAACTTCAATAGACTTATTGAAACAGAATTTTAATAAGTCTATTATTTCACGAAATCCGTCAATTGGCCACCAAGATCATATGATCTAACTCCATTAGATTATTTTCTGTGGGGTTATGTGAAATCATTGGTTTAAGAGGATGAACTACAAACAACAGAAGCATTAAAAATAAACATTGAACGTGTAATTCATGAAATTGGACTACAGTTATGTGAAAGAGTGACTAAAAATTGGACTAAATGAATACACTAAGTCAAGCGAAGTCGTGGTGGTCATATGAGTGAAATTGTGTTCTGTCATTAATGCCATAGAATATGCTTAAAAATAAAAAAATAAAAAATTAATTATTTAAATACTTTTTGTTTTGCTTCCATTTAAATTCCTGAAACGCTTATTGGAAAATCCTATATATATGTAAAATCATTTGATAAGTTCTTACCATTTTGTTGTTTGGCAAAATTCGTTGTATATATTCAACGTACATATTGCATAAATTCGTTTTTGTCTCAGTTAATAATTTAACAGTGAAGGTGAAGCATGTATATTTTTTGTAATAGTATTTTTATGAAAGGTTTTTTAAAATTACAAATGAGTAATAATTAAATGCATTTCCGCTATATACATACCAATTTAAGAAAGGAAATAACACAATAGCTGCTATGAAAATTAGGTGTCAATTGTACGGTGAAGGTGTGTAGTCGAACTAAACTGTAAAAAGTGAATTGTTAGTCTTTGTGTCGGAAATGTTTACCTTGTAAATGATTTATAACTAGAATATTGTTTGATATTGATAACAATTTGAATAGAAATAAAAAAATAATTTATACATGAATCTAAGTTGTCAAAAGTAATCTTGTTACATTAAACTGAGTTTTTCTGCTAATCTTTGATATTGATAAAAATGGGTCTTCTTCCAAAATGTTGTGAAGAATATCATCATTGATCACCGAAGATCTTTTAGAGCAGGGGTATTCAACCTTTTTATACCTACTGCTCACTTTTGTTAGTAGTAAAATTTTCTTACCACCCACCGATTCCGCAGTAATTTAATTTAACACAACTGCAAAGTATTTGTAATTTTTGAGTGGAGGTTTAGTAAAAATATGTAGTTAAATTTATCTTTTTATTTATACTTTACGTATGTTTATAATACACAGAATAGTTTATTTGATGCTGCATTTTTGCATCTCCATCGATAAAGCACCTACTAGTGCAGAAGCTGCATAAATTGAATAAAAATAAAATTAAATATTATATAAAAACTATAAAGTCTATTGAAATTATCTTTAATTAATTATTAATGAGATCCTTGAGGCTGATACTGCAAAACTAAATATTTGATATCTGGTTTAATTTTCGTAAGGAACAAACGAAGATCTCCTCTTTCGGAAATATTTAGACGGTTTCCCTGTTTGATGATAATATGATTAACAGCACTAAAGCCTGATTCTACAAGATATTAGGTAGGGAAAGGTATCAATAAATTGAATATTATTTTCCATATATTTGGATATAACGTAGACATTTTGACAAAACCCCTACGACCCACCATGAAAGCTTGAATTGCCCACTAGTGGGCGGTAGGGACTAAGTTGACTATCGCTGTTCTAGAGTGTGGTTAGTTTTTAAGGATTCCATTCTTAATTCCTCGAACTATCTTCTGCATTTCATTTCAAATACTGAGTTTGCCCCAAAAACTTTCAAGAAATTTTATATTAGGTCTACCGGAAAGTTCTGTTCGTTTTTGAATTAAAAAAATAATACATTTTCAATATATTAGGTTGGCAAATATCTCCCTTCCGCCTTCTGGTCTTTTGAATTTCGCAGCTATGTACAAAAAAAAAAGCGGAAGGGAGATACTTGCCAACCTAATATTTATTAATATTTACTGAATAATATAATTTTTTCTTCGTTATCAATGAACTCTTCCTAGCGTGATGGTAATTTGTAAATTCCATTTCTGTAGAATAACTCATCTTTGAAATTTGAGATGACATTATAAGACCGAATTTTCTGGTAAACCTAATATAACTGCAGCATTTTTTTCTTGTTGATATTTATAAAGTAGTGTTAGAGATGAATCTGATCGGCAGACATTTTTCTTTTACTATTTTTTGATAAAATATTTGTTTTAGTGTATATTGAAGGGTACCAATGACAAAATATAACTGTAAAAATATTGAGTTATATATCTTTCAGAGGGTTAAACACTTTTCTACGTGCTTAAAATAATTGTGGGTTAAACGGATAAAACTTTTCTATAGACTAATATAAAATTTGTAGTATAGATAGTCCAAATGAGACTGAAGGATTTAGATACATATTTACTTACTTAATATCATTTAGTGTTTTTTATCATTATTCAGTCTCATTTGAGTCATCTATTATAGGAAATATTGTATGAAAATTTTCTGTTTATGGTAATATAATTTAACTTGTCTATTTGATATTTAATAGCTTGTCGTTTTTTAGGTAAATTTTATTTCAATAACTTTTAATATAATACAAATTCGTTATTTCCACATTTTCGTATAAATATTCAAAACAAATTTAACACGAAAATTGATAAAAATTCTTTAATATTATACAAAACGTGTTATTTTTCTTAATAAGTTAAAAATCATTTTAAAAGTTCTTAATATTACACGAATGTCATATCCAATTTGAGGAAAGTCTATATAGTGATTTGGTTATTGTGCTCTTGTCCCTTTCTATTCTCATACTAGGTAGAATGACATTGTCAAGGGAATTTGCTATAGCTGGTATCATTTCTACGATATTGCAGTGTCGCTTCAGAACAAGGTGGTAACACTGTTAGAGATACATGTGTTATTTCGAATTTATTGTGAATTCTGATTTCATTTTAGTAATGTGATAAAGATTTTGGTTTTAAACATATTGTTTACATTATTTTGTATACTTAAAATTTATATTTACATACATACATAAATAAGATTGTATCACAAAATAGTTAATTTAATAGGTAAAATTAGAAAAAAAATTAAATCTGAACAAGTTAACTTACATCCAATATGTTCTACTATTTTTTCAATTTATAATTAACTTTTTATTTATTTTACGCTCTATTGCACGTAATTAGATATTTTATATTGAGTTGTCAGAAAAATCATATCGGATTTTTACAGTAGATTTGGCTAATCTATTTTTATAGTAAAAACGTTATTCACATCCATATAAATGTTATGTCATTTGATAACTCATACTTCTGCCTTCATTCAGATAAAAAAAATTGATTGCTTTGGTTGAGTTTTATGGATTTTATAACAAGTTGAAGATGGAAGATCAAACTGTGCATTTTTGCTATATTTTACTGTTTTATTTCCATAAAGGGAAGAATGTATGGCAAGTTTGTGATAAGTTGCGTAAAATTTACTGTGACTATGCCCTACAAGAACGTCAGTGCTAACGATGGTTCGCAAAATTCAGTGCTGATGATTTTGATGTAACGACCGAATCAAATCCACGTTACACAACACGCGAGATTTCAGAAACATTAAATATTCATCATTTCATCATTCACGACCTTTTCAGGAAGCTGGGATACATAAGCAAGCTCAAAATTTGGATTCTTTATGAACTCAAAGAAGTCCATTTTACTGTTCATTAAAGCTAAAGAACGGGATCTGTTTTTGAAGTGTACGAAAAGTGGATTGTATACAATAACATCCAACGTAAACGGTTTTGGTTTAGACACGATGAGTGAGCTCAAACAAGATCGAAAGCAGGTATTAGATAGAAAATTATTAAAAAGAATAAAAATGGTTGGTGTTACTTTGAAAAACATTATTATACTATAAAGTCAAATTTATCACTATCTTTGATCAGACCTGTTATTGATTAATTTATTTTACTTATTCTTATTTAATTTAGTATAATAATACCAAGAAACATAAAAAATCATGTTAGGAATTATACATAGAGGTAAAAAGAGGAACGAGAGGATTGGAAAGGAAATCAAAGTTATAGAAGATATAAAAGGAATAAAGTTTCAAATGGAAATGGGTCAGTTATATTGTAAGAAATAAGACGACGATAATAAATTATTGATTAGGAACCCAAAATTAAAAATAATTGAGATCAGACTCCTAGAGAAATGAAGAAATCAAAGAATGGAATAGAGAGAGAAGTAATGGAATAGAAAAATGAAGAAATTCGATAATGTAAAATGGAAGAAAATGCATTGGAACGCTGGAAGTGGAAATTTTTGGAAGAAATCATCTATTAGTTAATATACACATACATATACAAACACATACAAATGAAAATACATATATATATATATATATATATATATATATATATATATATATATATATATATATATATATATATATATATATATATATATATATATATTGAGATTAAAGGATAATAAAAGATACTAAGCAAGTAAATGTATGTGTAAAACCTTCAGTTTCATTTGAGAAATACTCTTTTTCTTTCTCTCTCTCTCCCTCCATCTCTCTCACACACATACTCTCTTCATATATATATATATATATATATATACGAGGGTCATTTGATAAGTAAGGTAAATTTATTTATTGTTTAATTAATTGATTTAATTAAGTTTTCCAATTTAGTTTTTCTTACTTTTTTACCATACTTATCAAACGACCTTTCTGTATATATATATATATATATATATATGTGTGTGTGTGTGTGTGTGTGACATTTAATGCTAAGTATTAAAACAAAAATAAATTAGTGAAATAAAAATTGTCAATACAATATTATGTATTTTTATAAGTAATTACTAAATTAATAAATGGGTAACAAAATGTTTTTAATACAAGTTTTTAAATATCATATTTAAATTTCTGGGAAAGAGTTAACATATATTTAGAAATCTAATTATAGACTAATAAGAAAAATGTGAAGGTTGATAATAGAGACATAAAAATTAATAACAGAAATAAAATTTCGAGGTAACTATTACAGTGTTATTAATATTTAGAGGTTATTATTTTATTAATGAAAAAATATGAAATAAATAATAGGTATATAAAATGATAGGTATATATTTCTATAAAATATTTAAATTTAGGTGAATGATAAATGTTAAATTGAAAAGAAATCGCAATGATAAATATTTTTGAATTTTAATTTATTTAATCATAATTCGTTTTTAAACAAAGAACTAAATTATTAATAGGACTTGAAATATTAGTTTGTCAGTAAGAGTATTAAAATAAGTATTTTTAATTTTTTTTTAATATTCCCTTACCATTGTAAAAAGATAAAAAATACATATAATAATATATTAAATAAGTATTAATTTAGTATATAATTAATGATTTCTTTTTCTATTATCCATCGAAAAAGTATTAAAATAGATTTCATTACGTAAGTTAAAAATAATATTTTAAAATCGATATTAAAATAATATATGGTCATTCAAAGGTGTTGCCTAGGTTTGTGTTTTATTAAAAAGAAACATGTGTATAGGGTGGTGAATAGGGAAACATGTATATAGTATTTTTGGTTTCTTCTTAACAAAACTCAAATCTAGACGTCACATTTGGATGATTCTATACACACACACAAACATATACGAGGGTTGTTTGATAAGTGTGGTAAAAAAATAAGAAAAACTAAATTGAAAAATTTAATTAAATTAATTAATTAAATTAAACAATAAATAAATTCACCATACTTATCAAACGACCCTCGTATCTCTCTCGCTCTCTTTATATATATATATATATATATATATATATATATATAATATACATACATACATACATACATACATACATACATACATACATACATACATACATACATACATACATACATACATACATATATATATACATACACATATGCTCCATATTTAAAAATATCCATAGTACAATATAATAATTCAAATTGTTTTTGATATATAAAATTGCATTTAAAATATTTTAAAACTGAAATACATATTTCTGTTATTTATTGAATATTTCACATGGGAAAAATTGCGGATTTTATTCAAAGCTACTGTTTAATCCATCATTCGTGATAATGACAAAAGCTCATGTAAATTAATAGATGAATATTGATGGAAGTATCAATTTCATTCTTTTGAAAATTTATTATATATATTTTATTGATTCTATATTCGAATACACACATACACACACACACACACACACACACACACACACATATATATATATATATATATATATATATATATATATACGTTTATCTATATACATAAAATATATCTTTATATTTTCATATCTATAGTTGCGATAAAAAAGTTTTTCTTAAATAATTTTCGACGCGCGCTTTTCTTTTTTATGACTATATTTTTCACGTACAAGTTTTTAAAATGTAACAGACAGTGACTTATGGTTAAAGTTGGCATTTTGTTTCTCTAAATATAAGATTTTGTGCTATGTTGACAACGCTGTGTTCTAAAGCTGATTTATACATTTGTTTGTGGCAAAATTCGAAACACTATATAGGTACGTCATATAAAATGCTGTTATTAAAATTTATTATGTTTCGTAAATGATTTAATCGAATTGTATATTATACAACTGAACATATTTTTTTTTCTGTGTATATACTTGGAAACGTATACGTTTTAAAGAAAATGAAACAAATACTACGAAATAATATAAATAAGAAAATATATGGATGATAGTTGAAAACATTTTGATTTATTTGCGGTTAATTCATGTTTAATATAAAATTGGTGAAATATTTTTTTTAAGTTATCATTTTATTTTATGCGTTTTTTATTTTTAGGTGCTTTCGTGTGTATATATATATATATATATATATATATATATATATATATATATATATATATATAATGATCAACAACGATACTTTTTTATATAAGAATAAATACTACTTGTAAATTCTTTCAGTTTTTTTGATCTATTGTTTACTTTTCAATAAATTTCCAATTCATTCCCTAATATTATTATCGCACCTATTCATCAAAGTTTATTTTTCATTTATAAATACATACATATTAGGTTTACCGGAAAGTTCTGTCCGATAATGTCATCTCAAGTTTCAAAGCTGAGTCATTCTATAGAAATGGATTCATAAATTAGCATCATGATTAGAAGTTATTAGTAACAAAGGAAAATTTATATTGTTAAGTAAATATTAATAAATATATTGAAAATGTATTATTTTTTCAATTTAAAAATGGACAAAACTTTCCGGTAGACCTAATGTATATATATATATATATATATATATATATATATATATATATATATACATAGAAAGAGAGAGAGAGAGAAATATAGCCTCTTTTATACATTACTGGATAAATGTCTCCCGAAATTTTCTACTTAGGTCGATCTAATGTCTAGCTTTTTCAATTCATTTAAATAAATTTTCTTATATATTTGCCCTATCTATTCATAGGTCTTTTCTTGGGTCTTTCCTTGGATCTTTTTATATATCTGTATAGATTCCCAATCAATGATTTATTTTGTCTATCAGTTGTCTCCTCTTCATTTTTCATTCTCTCTTTCTCCGTATACAAACACACACACACACACACACACACACACACACATATATATATATATATATATATATATATATATATATATATATATGCATATATAATTATATTATGGTTAAATACATAACATACATACATATATAATGACAAAATAAATTAATCGTACCCTAAGAAAAAAATGTTTTTCTTTTAAATAACTATATTGAAAATATTCCTAATGAAATTTCTTTTCGTCTATAAACGTATATATACGAGGATCGTTTAATAAGTATGCTAAAAAAAAATTAGTTTTTCGTACTTTTTTATCATATTTATCAAACGACCCTCGTTTGATAAGTATGATATTTCCAATTTATTTATTTCAAAGAGAAATATTTTTTGCAAAGGGTACGAATAGTGTATTTTGTCATTGTATATATATATATATATATAAATATATATAGATAAATATATATATATATATATATATATATATATATATCTGGGTGTGTGCACCAATCAATGGAGGAGTGGCCTGTATGACCATTTGTTATGCGGAATGATGAATTAAATGATTTGTTATGTTTGATCGTCGCTTAAAGAGTCCTCCAAGTTAGGGGTTGGATATGTAGCAAATAACTTTCTCTTATAAGAAAATGTAATCATCGAGTTCTGATATTGTCAGATACTTAGGTTCTCTATATTAACTATAACGATTTAGTTATCTTATATATATATATATATATTCAGTATGGACTTGAAAAGAAAGGCATTGTATCGGTGGAAATAAAAAGCCCTTACAAAGAAGGTCTTCATCCATTTGTGTATAAGAGTCTGATGATTATGATGTAAATATTATGAATATACAGTGTCTATATATATACATACATACATACATACATACATACATACATATATATATATATATATATATATATATATATATATATATATATATATTTTGAAGTTATACGATTCATCTTTTTTTGTATCGTATTATTTTAATGCGATTTTGAAGATATGCGATTCATATTTCTTCTTAGTATCTTTTTATATGATTTTTTTAAGAATTCCTTTAAGCGGTTATTTAATTCAACGAAAAGCCCTCATTTTTATGAACAAATGGAGGAATTAGAGCCATTTATTTCCGCTTCTCAAACTGATAAGGAATTTTCGGTTAGTAAAGGATGGTTAACCGGGTTTTTGAAAAGAAATGCACTCATAACGTAAAGATTAGGGAAGCGATTGCATCGGCAGTTGAAGAATCTGCCAATTTTTTTTAAACAATATTATGTTAAATGCACTTTTAAATTTATATTGGATAAACTAGAAAATGAGTTAATAACAGTAAATGGCGCTTCTAAAAAAAATTCTATCTTTGACTGTATAAATCATGTTGCATTTGCTATTACTCAAATAAAACAACACTCTTTAAATACCTGTTGGAAAAAGGCTTGGCCTACATGTCTTGAAAACAGTGCAGCTATTCACTTCCTTTTTTATTTTCTTATTTTTATTTTAAACAGTGCAGATATTATTGCGGTGATAATTAAAATATATATGAAAATTTTTAAAATAAATTACACATATGTACAAATTTTTTGAATAGAATTAAATAGTTAATTAAAAAATAAAGTAAAAAGCTTTGTTTTGTATCAATTTTTTGCAGATATTTGAAATTTTTTTAAAGCATTCCTTATTTCCTGATTTTTTTATGCCAATTTTAGAGTAATTTCACTTTATAGTTTTGGTTTTATGCGGTTTTCGAAAATTATGAAACGTATCCCTAATTTTTCAATGTAAGTGAAGTCTTTTTTTGTGCGATTTTTTTTAATGCGGTTTTCTGCGGATCGTATCTACCGCATAAAAACAGACTCAGGTGTATATATATTATATATAAATATAGATATAGATATGTATATACACACACACACATGTATGTATGTACATATAACTTTTTCCTTTGTTTCACACTTGATAATGCCATTTTATCATATCCATATAATATGTGGTTACCTAATGCTGTTACGCTCATTTCAATAACAGAAAGAATCGATTTATGGAGTTACGTTTTCGTATTAATATAAAGTCATGACACCAATAAAATCCATACCGAATGGTTACGAAGCTCATTCAAGTAGGTAGAATACAGCAGAGTAATCTGTAATCGATACTTCAGCTCCGTGTTCATCAGTTGCGGAGTCTTTTATCGCTGATCTGATTGCTCTCGAACCAATCAATGTAATGGAATCCACGGGTCTCTCATATATGAGGCCTTACGCATTCCCTTCTGATTGACACACTTGAACTCGTACGTATAACATTACATACCAACCTATTTCAAGTTTGTTAGAAAGAATAGGAATGTTTTATCGTTGAAATATATATATTATATATAACATCGGTCGCAGTAAGTGCAAAATGTAAATTAAAATATTTTACACTTTGAATAATGAATGACGTTACTTATACATACATATGTATATATATATATATATATATATATATATATATATATATATATTTTATGTTGTGAAGTATCTCCCTTCCGCTTTTTTTTTTTTGTACATAGCTGCGAAATTCAAAAGACCAGAAGGCGGAAGGGAGATATTTGCCAACCTAATATATAAATGTGTTTTTTAAGCGTGATAGAACTTCGAATTGAATCCATATAGAAAGTTGTATCAAACCTAAAAAACATTTTTTTATTTATATAAATGTTTGTGTGTATGTATATATAAAGGTATGATAAATAATGTTTTTTTAAATTAAATAGAACTTTCGATAGCGATTCAATTTGAATTTCTATCACAAATAAAAAAACACCTATATATATATATATATATATATATACATGTGTGTGTGTGTATGTGTATAATAAAAAATTATTAAAGAAAAAAGTTTTTTATAATTTATGAAATAAATATTTTAGTTTTGTTATTTTAGAAAAGATCTAATAATAAATATACAAGTATAAACAAATGTAATATGAAAGAATGAATAAAATAAATACAATTTTTAGATATCATAATGCAGCACTTTGACTATGATTGCATGACTATATTAATGCACATTAGCGATTAAAGTGAATAATAAATAAATATTATAAAATATTATGGTGTTAGACGTTTTATTTATTTTTTACAAACAAAATTCTTACAGTACTAAAACGAGTATTAGTAAAGAGGGTTTTTTGAGGTTAGATAGAACTTTCGATAGAGATAGCTATAAAGTTAGTTATCAGTTTGCACGCTATAAGCGATATTTGGATTTAGTATATTTTACCAAATTATTGTAGAACGTTTTACATTTGAGTAATGTTTTTAAATTGTGGAAATTTATTACAAAAATCAGTGTTCTGTTCGTCAAACTTATAAAGCACAAAATTTTGTTCAGTTAGGAGGATCATTTTTGGCTTAACAGGATGTTAGTAGCAAAGTTGTTGCATTTGGGGTGAGTCCAATCCAGAAATGATTCAAGAGAGCCTGTTACATCTAGAAAAATGCACTCTTTGGTGCGGATTGCACGCTGGTGGTATCATCGGACCTTATTTCATTCGAAATGAAACCGGAGAGCGCGTTAATGTCTATAATGAACATTACAAAACGATGATCAATGATTAATTGTTTCCAAATTTGCATGACATCGATCTGGAAGAGATATGGTTTCAGCAGGATGGTGCCACATGCTATATTTCGACCGAAACAAATTATTAAAACAAAAATTTGGCGATAACGTTATTTTCAGAAATGAACCTGTGAATTGTTTTCCTCGATCGTGTGATTTGACGCGTCTGGATTATTTTATTTAGAGATATGTGAAGTCTCTGATTTATGCTGATAAACCAGCAACGATTGAGGCATTAGAAGCCAACATAACTTGCGTTATTGCGGACATAAAGCCTCCAATTGCTTGAAAAAGTGACACGAAATTGGATTATGAGAATGCGGTATGTCAAAATTAGCCGCGATGTACATATGGCCGAAATCATTTTTAAATAATAATGCCATAAAATAGTCTTTTGAATAATATCAAATAAATGGTCCTCCGGTTAATTAGTATGTATTTTTTAATAATTTAAATATCTATCACGCTTAAGAAAACCCCTTTAAATAAATCATATTTATTTATTTCATATATAAGAATGAACAAAATGTTGAATTCGTACTAAAAAAATGAAATTAAAAATAAACTAAATTAAATTACGCTAGCTCAATTGGTTCAAAAACGTTAATATTAATATTCTTTCAAATATGACATTGAATTATAACTTAATATTTTCAAAAAATGTTCTTAAAAAAATAGCATTTTTTTATGTAAAAAATCTGATCATCTATAATTTTTTTAAATATTTTTTTAAATATAATTGTTTTTTATTTAAACTCGACTAAAATTTTATAAAAGGTGAATTATATTAAAACATAAATCAATGTATTATTTACTTTTAATTAGTGTCCGTTACGTTACTTCAGAGTCGTTATAGTATTTTATTACAACTGATTTAAATATTTGCATCATTATTAACAGTAATTAATGACATAACTACACAAACCGATTGTGGTGCTCAATTATGAATTTAGCAATTTTAAGTAATCATTAAATGTTAAATTTATTCGAAAGAGTTACAATTCGAATGAATTTATTTTCAAATGAAAGGTAATATATTTTATAAGGTAGTATTTAAATATATAATAGTTGATCAGTAAATTATTTATTATTGATTTGGCACTGTGCCTAATTTACATTTATATAAATAAAGTATTTACATGAATACCACAAAATATAATAAACTTGTTTAATGGTTATTCATTAGTCACTTCTGTATTTTTAGCTATGCTATTAAATTAGATTTTTATAATAAAAAAAGAGCAATAAGTAATTACTGGATATTTTTCTAAATTCTTGTACTATACGAATATGCAATTCTCGTTAGTAATATTTGGTTTCAGTAACATCAATAATTAACAGGAAAATATTTAAAATTATTGTTAATATTGTTGTAATTTCAAATAAGTTTCTATATTTTTGATTTACATTTTACATATAAAAAGATATTTATTTCAGTTTTAATACATAATTAATTTTATAATAAAACTAAATAAAAGATTATTGATGAATAATTTTAATTCTTAGACGTATTTATTTTTTAATTGATTACTTAATCTATTTATTTAATAATAATTATATTTTATTAATAATTCACTCTTATTAAACAAGCTTTAATTATTTTTTCCTTACTGTATTAACCATATAGAATAGATGTATAATTGCTTAAATCATCCATGAATTATAGATCATTTATGGTTAATGGCAATCTACTGACAAGATATATGGGCCATATGTGACCGAAGTGTATTACTTACCTCAACGGTATTGACGATGAATAGTCGACATATAATTTGCACGTTAGTTGATTTAAATTATTTCTTAAATATATAAATTATGGTAATTTAAAATATGGATTTGTAATTAAAAGGAACAATAAGTGTTTGTTGAAGAATTTTATGAAATATTATCATTTTAAAGGATGATGTATTTATGCGAAATTAGTGTGAAGAACTGAGATGAAGAAATAGTTAATTAATTATATAAATATGTTTTTTTAAGTGTGATAGAACTTGAAATTGATTACCTATCGAAAGTTCTATCCAACTTAAAAAATACTCTTTATCATACCTTTATATATATATATATATATTTATATAAGTATATATATTTATATATTTTTATATAAGTATATATATATATGTATATATTTATATAAGTATATATATATTATGTTGTCAAGTATCTCCCTTCCGCTTTTTTTTTTTTGTACATAGACACGAAATTCAAAGGACAAAAAGGCGGAAGGGAGATATTTGACAACCTAATATATATATATATGTATAAATTTATATAAGTATATATATATATATATATATGCGATTTTTTTAGGTTACATAAAACTTTAGAGATTTAATTTAAAGTTCTATCACTCTTAAAAAACACTATGTATTATAGAAATTGTATGTAATTTTTATAGAAGTAAAATTATTTTTAATTTTGAAAAAAATTGAAATTTATTTCATGCCATTGGGATAAGTAATTTATTGTAAAATTAAATTATCCTCATTACTAAAATTAATAGTGATATGTTTGAATATGTATATATATATATATATATATATATATATATATATATATATATATATATATATATATGAATTTAATACACAATTACAATAGTGAGATAATTTACATAATTCTTAATTGCATAAATTATTGCCTATAAACAAATATTGAATTATTGAAATTAATCGTGGTAATTTTTTTTTCATTAAGGTTGTATCTTTATTATTCATATTATTTAATAAAAAATATACTAGAACTATATGTATATTTATTTAAATTATATTTATGTTTTCGTAAGTAAATAAGTATCACCTCGAGAATTATATTACAGTTTTAGATAGTAAAAATTTAAATTAGTTTTGTGTAAATTATAATTTAATTCGGATATCACAATTTACATATTTATATATATATATATATATATGTGTGTGTGTGTGTGTGTGTGTGTGTGTGTGTGTGTGTGTGTGTGTGTGTACGTTATTAAATACATAGGGGTTTTCAATAAACGCTTTAGAAGTTTAGATGAAAATAAAATAAAATATGTTGAATTAATTAGTTATTTTTTTATTTTTAGGAATATTCTCTGACATTAATGATGGAATAAAATTTTAGTTATATGAACACCATAACTTATCTTGACATAGTAGATTCGTTTATCCCAATTTTTAGTCACTTTTCACATAATTATGGTTAAATTTTATAATTTACACGTTTAATGAATATTTTTAATGCTTCTGTTGTTTGTGATGTATTAGTATAAACCAATGATTTCACATAATTCCATAGAAAATAATCCAAAAATCACAAACTAAATAACACAGAAAATAATCCATAAATCACATGATCTTGATGGCTAATTGATGGGTCCATTTCGTGAAATAATGGACTCATTAAAGTTTTGTTTTAATAAGTTTATTAAAATTTTTACAATTTCTAGGCGATGTTGAAGTATTAAACGTTTCATGATAATTTGCCAAACTATACTGAGTTGAATTGTCAAAATGAGCCTAAAAAAAATTAAACATGGCTGCCACTAGCTGTAATAGTTTTGACATTGTAATTAGAAACCCCTTATAGTAGAGAGTCATCCATGTGATCCTAGATTTGTGATTTGTTAAAAAGAAACTATACACATTTTTCTTTTTGATAAAACACAAATTTAGGCGTCATATTTGAATCACCTATATAATTAAAGAAAATACAGAAATTAGTGAATTTGCTTGTTATAATAACAAAGTAATTTTTTCCCTAATAAAATGTGTTTATTAAAATGTTTGTTAGAAATGGCATAAAATTTTTGTTATATTTTAATTTTTGATAAATAATATATAGGGTCATCCAAATATGACGCTTAGATATCTGGGCGTCACATTTGGATGGTTATATACTTTTATATAAATTTATGTTCTTTTGTTAGATTTTTTATTATTTAATATGTGAAGTACAAAACAAGCTTTTATCTTGTATTTTTCATCTTCAAGATATATGATAATATACTAAATGTTTTTTAAATTAGGTAAATTTATTACAAGAGTCGTATAAAATGTTTTAACAAGTATTATTTTTTAAAAAAAAATAGTTATAAAATAGTGTTTCACAGACAAAATAATCACTGTAGCTACTCAATATGTTTTCAATAAATATTTACAATCAGTGTAGAATTTATAAACTACGGCAGGAGCATCTGAAATTTTGTCTTGAGAACAATTATGTGTAAAGACTGTAATAACGGGTTGACAGTGGAAGACAATTGTTTCTGTTAAGTACCAAAATTAGTTTAATTGCGTTTGAAACAATGTTCTCTCGAGACCGGAATACTACTTGCAGCCAAATATACACGAATCCCGTAACAGTGAAGCTTATCAACTATTAAACACTCTTTATTGTGTTGTTTCAGACAGGTTAACGACTGGCATTGCAATGTGTTTGCTTTTAAATGTCTGATTTAAATATTTATTTTAATGTCGCCCCTTTGTATCGACTGTCTAATAGCGATGCCATAAAGAAAGAAACGATACTATTAAATTTATTATCTTTAGTTGTTTTCAAATAAAGGTTTCATAAAATTCGAATAATGCAAACGTTATCTACCGTCCGAAATGTCGATGTTAAACTATTAACTGAAAAGTTATTTATCATTTCAAACGAAGATAAATTGCTTTATTCATATTTGATGTATGTATTCTAAAAATGTACTTCATCTCTGGTCGATATATTATATATTATCAATCATTATTAATCTCGATTCATCATTAAAAAAATAATTATTTTTAACAACGTTGACCTCAATGATGATGCTATAAGAAATAAATTTTCATGCTCTTAAATACATTATATATATATATATATATATATATATATATATATATATATATATATATATATATATATATGCTATATTGAAATATTGTCTTTCTCCATGCTTATATTTTTTATTCCGTTATCCCTTGCGATGATAATATCCTTTCCACATAGAACTTACGACAATCCTATATCCTATAAAATCTTCACATAGTCGATGTTCTCTCATCTCGCAAGAGTATATAGCGGAAGAGATTTAACTCAGTGCTTTTATTCTGTACTGAATTGATACATATTTAATATTATTTTTGTTTCATTTGAATGCATTTGTTGTAACGTATTGAAAATAGAATGATTTTTCTTTTTAATAATACATTTTTATGAACTTTTATTTCATATCATTTGAGTTAAAAATAAAACTATTATTAAAAATTATTTTCTTTATTCCGTTATAAAATGATTTGCATTGAAATATTTTTAATTTTATATTAATTAATTTATGGTTTAGGTATTTATGTTTATGGTATTTTTAAAATACCGATATTTATTACAGTGCATTAAATTAATTAATAATTATTTTAATTACAAAGTTAATAGTGATTCAATTTAATTCTAAATATATAAATTGTATAGTCACCTACACACACACACACACACACACACACACACACACACACACATATATATATATATATATATATATATATATATATATATATATACTTATGCTCAAGATAATAAGAACAAATTAAACGTTTTTTTAACTATTTTTTTTTCACTTTAATTAGCAACAATAATGTGATATCTAGTGCTTGATTTTGTTTTTAGGGTTGTAATAATTTTGCACGGTGAAACAGTAAAAGAATTGTTATAATAAAATCAAAAACAGGGAAATACCCGAAATAGTTAACAAGTTGTGAAATCATAATAATAATAACAAACATTTGATTCCTTGTTTTATTTAATAATTAACCCTTTGCACTCGAAGATTTTTTTCACTCATATTCTCAGTAACTCGAAGCAATAACTTAAATTTGCACTTCACTAAAAGAATAAGTGAAGTTATTACGATTTGTTTTTGTCCTTATATTATAATTTGAAAATTATTTGCGTTAAGTCCGTAGAGGAGCCCTCGAGTTTGAAGATAAATTTTAAATGGCTCCACTCCGTAACCCTCGAGTGTAAAGAATTAAAAATTAGTAAAGGTGTAATAACAAAAAAGTGAGTTTTGTAAGATAAACTATAATTTAGAGAAATTAAAACAAAAATAATAATTTTTTTAAAAAAAATTAGTAGGGGAAGGAATTTTTCTGACAGCATGGGAAATTTAATAATAGTACTAAAAAATCAAGAAAAGATATGAAATTACTGATTTGCTGGGAATTTCGTTATATATGACTCACAATGCACTAAATTTCAAAGTTAAACTAGAAACTTGCGGCCGTAAGCGCAAAACTGATAAAATTACTGATCGTCGCATGGTATCAATTTCCAAAAAATACCCTTTCAAGCCTGCGAAAGACATTAAATTTGAGATGAACATTTTAATAAGTATTCCAACAATTTGCAGAAGACTTGTAAAAGTATCGCTATTGAGTAAAAAATATATTAAAGACTGATTAGATTTTTCTAAAATCCATATAACGAATACAAATTCCAAAAAGTGGTAGAGATATGCGCTTTGGAGTAACGAGTGCAAGATAAATTTGTTTGGGTCAAATAGAAAAACTTTTGTACAACGACCAATAGGTCAAAAACTTTCACCACGTTTACACAAAAAAATTAAAAAGCACGATGGTGGAAGTTTGATGGTTTGGGGATGCGTCTCTTGGTACGAAGAAGGACTTCATATTATCGAAAACAAAATGGATGTCAATAAATATGTAAGCATACTGAAAAAAAATATTTCTATATACTAGGGGCAACCAAGACGTCGACCGAAAGGCCTCTGGAAGTCGCCCACGAAGCTGACATGAACATTGACAAATTATAGTGATAAATTTATATTTCAATTCATTCTTTGGTTCAACATATTTGTGCGAATCAGCATTTTCCTGCATGAATGCGATAGAAACTAAACATAGGTCACCATTATCAGATCTACATTTAGAATCGTATTTAAGAATTAGTTTAAGTTCATACGAGCCAAATTTGGACAAACTTGCCGAAACTATGCAATGCCAAATGTCATCAAAATAAAAAAATCTTTTTTTGCTTTATATTTTTTTTGTAAAATTTGCATCTAATTTATTTTAATACAATTCTAAAACAATAATTTCATTGTTTTTCTCTATATTTTCTTAACTTTTTTTAAAATTCAGGATCAGTTCTAGAAAATAATTGTTTATAGGTAATTTAATAGTAGTCATAGTAAAATGTATTCTTTAGTTCGTGTTTTATAAAAAAAGTCATCAGTTCGTAAGTATCTTCCAAAAACGTCACCAATATTTGTGACTAACTAAAAAGTCCTTATTAAAAAAAAACACCAATTCGTAAATACATTCTAAAAAAACGTAGTCGCTCTCAAGTACACTTTCAACCAAAAAGTTATCCCCAACGTCTAAAAGATTGGCGGCCGCTGCTGCTATATACTAAAGAAAATATGCCTTTAAAATTCATCTGTCAGCAAGATAATGACCCGAAGTACACTTCGAAAAAAGCTTTGGATTGATTTCAGGCCAATAATATCGAATTTATGAAGAGACCCATACAATCTTCCGATCGAAAATTTATGGTTTGAGCTTAAAGAGAAGCATTTAAGGCAAAAGACCGAAAAATAGGATCAAAATGCGGCAGTATGCCCAGGAAGCATTGTACAACATTTCGACAAAAGATGTCAACAAATAATAAAAAATAAAGGCTGTACAATAAAATAATAATAATATCATATTATGTAATGAATGTTGAAAAGCATTTTTAATTAAATAATGTAGTTAAAAGTAACTTTTTATTTTTGTTCTTATTTTTTTGATTCTATATTTTTTAAAATTTTTTGTTGTGACTAATTTTTAATTTTATTTTAAACTGAAATAAACATTTTTATTTAATGCAATTTTTTTTGTTAATAAAAAATATAATAATTATAAATTAAATTAATTGTTGGACAATTTTTATAAAAAAAATTTAAACTTTTTTTTCTTATAAATGTCTTGTTTTTATTATTTTGAGCATAAGTGTATATATATATATATATATATATATATATATATATATATATAATTTAATGATCTATTTTAATAAATTATTTGTGTATGTAAAAATTAGTGAAATTTTAATTTATATTTGATAGTTTTCAAATTATTGTACAACGAATTTTCATGATGCAGGTTTAACTTTTGTAATGAAAATAAGTTTCCACAATATATTATTTCTGAACTAAATTCTATTCACTTTGTATTCTATACATCCTAATAAATTATAACGTGTATTCTATTCATAAAAATTCTTGAATAAAATTCACTCTGCTGAAACAATAAATAATGGCAAAGTGATTGACTTATAATGGTGTTGGAACTAAACATGCATTTGAAACTCGTTTATTGTATACAACGAAATTAAATTCCTGCGGAAGACCGACAGCAGAGTGTCTCGGATAGGGAGGCACAGTGCCATCCATTATATGTCGTGGCTTGGAGACTTTTCGGCTAAATTGGTGAAATACGACCCCAAAGAGTAACATAATGGTGCGGGAAATCAATGCGGGGAGTTCAGAGACAATATATCCGATTAGGCGATAAATAAACTTGATGTGTGTGATGCTCGATAAACATTTTATATATTGAACTTTTAAACTGAATCCTTTGAAACAATTACAATAAATAAATCCGGAGAGAACGTGAATAAATGATAAGATTATTTCTAGTTTTGAAATGTGTGTTTGTTTTACAAAAAAAGTAAATATCAGCGAGCATCGAAAGCATTGAAATCGATTTATAGGATGGATACAAATAAATATATTATGTAAGAAAAATATTTAACATTTGTTAATGATTTTTTAAAAGAGCATTATACAGAGACATATTAATGATTGATTCGACAAATAGTGATCCTTTTATTATATTAAGTTATAAATCATTTATAGGCAGTAAATAATAAATATGTTAATGAATCATTAGTTTGATAGATTTTTTTGCACATATTTATTAACAAAATAATTTCATCGGATTTAAAATGAAATAATTCCAATGTGTTTTCACATAAATGAATCACTTAACTTAATAAGTTTTTTGCAAAAAAAATCAACAATACACAATCACTTATTATTTAATTAATAATTGATGCATATTTCAATGCCTGGTCTTTATCAGAGCAGCATCAATAAATGAAACAGTTTCGTGATAAGAAAAAGTAAATAATCATATTAAAATAAGGAGATACAAGTATAAAATATAACTTGTAGTCAAGAAAATAGAAATATACAAAACCAAATGTTCATTTAATCAAAACAGAACTTTCAAATGTGACTTAAAGTTTGAATAATGGAATAGTTGTTAGAAATAATAAAATCATAACAGAATAAAATTTAATAATAAGAGAAAATTAGATTTTTTTATTGATATTTCCAAACGATGTCTAGGAAAAAAATCAAATGAATGAAATGAAATCATAGTAAATCATATCTGCAAAAAGAAGATAAACAAATTTTAAGAACTTTCAATCAACTAATCTACTTCTGACGATATATAAAATATTTGGAAAAATTATTTCAAGACAAAAAGTTAGCTAGAATTTTCACAGTCGCAAGAACGAAAAGGATTTTGCAGTGAATTTAGTACAGTGGATTACACTCAAGTAGTAAAGTAATTTATCAATTGTTAGAATGAATAACAAATATCACTTACTAATTCAGATAGATATGGAAAGATCTATGATAGAAATAAATGTAGATACAGAAAAAGAAACCAGTAGATCAGGAAGATAATAAAGTTACGTCAAAGATGAAAAGTTTAAAATGGAAAAAGGCAGATTATATAATAAAAATACCACCGATTAAAAAAAAGAAATCCAGTGAATACAAAGATGTAACAATAGCCATGAAGAAATCCACGAATAGATTGGGACAAAGACAAAAAAATCATTATAGTAAAATGGAAGAAAAAAATTTTTTTTCCTAAACTTGTATGGAAGATGTACAATCTATATATTTTTTCATAAAAATGTAATATGTGTCCATAATTATGCTGTTCTATCTAAGTCATATATTTTTCGTTTCGAGGTATTTGAAGGTTTGTGTTTGAATAAATTAAAAAATATTTTTATACTATATAACAAAAAATTTCAGAAATTATTTAGTCTTGGTAAATGAAACTTTATTATGGCTGTAAAATTTTGTGTGAATCTTGTAAGAAAACGTGCTTTTTTAAGCTTGAATTGACTTAGACCATTTTCAAAATTAACTGAATGACCTACAAATGACTTAAAAAAATAAAAAAAACTATGAATTTTATTAGAAACAAAAATTTTAATCAAATAATTCATTCACATTTTTTAATTATGTTTTTAAGTAATTCATTTTGATCATTTCTGCTTTTTATCATTCTTTGAAAATAGTATTTTGAGTTTTGAGACATTTAAAATGTTCTGGTAAACTAGCAGGATGTAGGGTAGTAAATACATAATATCTTTGTTTTTCTTCTGTTATTGGTCTATTGGTGTTATAGTTTATATAATAAGCTTTTTCAATTCCTTGATTGTTTAATGTATTTAAAATCGTTGACATATTGATTAAGTCGAAGGATTTTTCATAATCTATAAATTTTAGACAGGGTGGTATTTAATGTTTATTCATTTAACTGATGTCTTTCTTTACTACTTGAATATAATCCACTTCAAAATCCTGTTTGCTTTCGTAGCACTGAAAAATCTATTTAAATTTGAAGTTATCTTGAAATAATTTTGTTGAATATTTTATAAAACGTCAAAAGTCGACTAATCGGTTTATAGTTATGTGTTCTTGTCCTGATATATATATATATATATATATATATATATATATATATATATATATATATATATATATATTATGATTACGAACTAATTGATTTTATATTTAATTTCTTCCATATGATACAAGAAATACAAGTTCTTTAATTGAAATTTAGTATGAAGTGTATAATAATGAAAACCATAAATATTTAATTATCTGTTGAAAATAAGTTTGACTAATGTTTGCTTAATTTATGATTAAAACACTGGATACCAATTAAACTTGATGTCTTAGTTTCTCGAAATACATTTATATCTTTGCAAACTAATAGAATGTGTTTGATTGACGTTAGACAATATCAGTTCACGTACTGGGATAGCCATTTAGACTAGACATCTCCCTATACGTGGTTATAATAACACGTTTCACTACTCAGCGATTTAGTATCGATTGTATGTAAATTGTATCTATTCTCGATTAAATCTAATAATGAAATTTTACTCGCACATATACACATGGTAATATAACATTACGCACACACACAGATACATATATATATATATATATATATATATATATATATATATATTTGTTATATATATATATATATATATATATATATATATATATCAAAAATTTATTGTAAAAGACCTACATTAAATTTTCGATATTTCCTTGTTATATATTTTTTCTATGTGTTTTATTAATTCATTAGAATTGTTTGAAAATAAATTAACTGTTATGAGAACCCTTATTTCTTAATTAAAATAATATAAGAACACTAAATTTTTAAAAAATAGTATATGCAGTAATCCATGATTATTTTTTTGGTTGTTTTTCATAAGTTGATTAATTTAGTGATAAAGAAAATTTCATTTAACTAAAAATAATGTGTTTGGAATTATTATCTTAATAATTTATGTTTGTTTTTATCATTAATTATAAGTATGGGTTTTAGATTATTTATGATATTTAATTCTTCATTTAATTACTAACATTTTATAAATTATATATTATCATGTAAGTATTAAACAAACAGATTCACTTTTGAGATTATTATATAATAAACTTATTTGAAGTGGTTTATTCTGAATTATGATTTGCTAAAACATTCCAGTTTTTATAAAAAGTAGATTTGTGATATTCGTGGAAAAGAATAATTTTTCTAGAAATATTAAAAAAATTAATGTATCAATGATATAGAATTAAGAATAATTGTTATTAATGTATTAATGTTATCTATAAGACTAATACACATACATTCACACACACACATTTATATATATATATATATATATATATATATATATATATATATATATGTATATATATATATATATATACAAAAAAATATATTTTATAATGTGCTTGTTAGATTGATATTTTGTATTAAATGGATATTTCAGGATAGATAGAATTATAGAAACGAGACATTTAGACATCAGAATTTAGAAAGTACATGGAAATTATTAATTTATTTTGCATTTAAAAGTCGTTGTTCGACAGAAAAGGATTATTAATCAAAGATTAACTTTCGTTTTATTAAATAAAAACTTTAAATCATTGTCTTACTACGTGAAAGATTTTTAACTTAAATCAAAAACGGTTAACAGTTAAGTAAAGATATTAGGTCATGTTATATATTATGTCGAATTATTATATCTGAAATAATATAAAAATCTGACATTTCATATTACACGATCTAATAGTTTAAATTATTTTAGAACATCCTTTGGATTTGTAGTTTTAATTAGGTGTTATTATTATTATTAATATCATTAAACGGTAGTGGATATTTTTTTGTCATTATATATTTTTCAAGTTCTGGTTGAAATAAGAATTGTGAAAGAATAGAATTAATGATTGATTGTTGCCTTTTTTTCAAATTCGTAGTCAATTGTATATTGTTATTCTTTAATGTAGTGTTTTTGATATTTTATTGTGTAAAAGGAAAATATCATCAAAATTGTTATTAATTTTATCTAAAGTACTATGGAAGTATTATATTTCTTAGAATGTTTTTATTTATTATTCAAAGATACTGCGTTAAATAATTATATTAAAAATGAAATTATTAAAAAATAGATAATATTCTCTATTACCAGTAGATAAAGGAGTTAAACAAGAGATACAATATTATGTAAATAATAAACATTTCTAGTAAGAACATTGAAAATAATAATAATTATTATTATTATTATATATATATATATATATATATATATATATATATATATATATATATATGACATAAAGATGTATGTTTAAGTATAAATGTGTGATAAGGTGCTTCAAATTTAAAGATTTGAGATAAAAATGTGTATTAAAGCAAGGTATAACGTGTACAATTTCATTTTGTGATCTAATTTTTTGTATTAATCACATATTGATTTGTTCTTCAAATTTTTATTCGTGAGATAGAAAAGGTATTATTTTTTAATGTATAATGTTATGTTAATATATATATATATATATATATATATATGTATGTATGTATGTATGTTTTGTGTATATTTATGTGTATGTAAGTGATAAAAGTGAACACTGTTATATGCGAAATATAAAATTGTTTCTTCGAGTAATATTTTGAAATAAAAAAATATTTTTTATCAATATTATATTTATTTAGTATTATTATCAAATAACATATTATAATGTTTTGTAAATGAGGAAATGTAGATTTTGTATTTTGCACCTATTTTATTATAATTCTTAAAATATGTCAATAAATTACATACAATGAATTATTAAAAAGAATGAAAAAGGTTAAACAATATTTTTTTATATGTTTAAAATAATTCTCTAATAAGTTATTTTTAGTGAAAGACAAAATTATCAGAAATAAAAAATGTATGTATTATTATTATTATTAAATGAAATTTTATATAATTTTTTTTAAATATATAAATAAATTCTGATACTAAAACTCATATAATTTTCTTTAAGTTTATTAGATACATTAAAGATGTTCTGCCATTGTTTAAAATTTTTTTAAAAATATTTTCAATACAATATTCTTTATTTATTGTTTGTGAAATAACAATTTTATCTTAGTTTTAATATAAAGCTACTTTAGTATTATTTTTTTTACAAAATTATAGTCAATTGGATTTATCTTTTATTTAGATAACAATTCTTAACCGAATGAATAATTGTAAATATTAACACATGTAAATATAGGTAATATAATTCTTGAATAATGAATTTAATAAGCGTTGTTTTATAGTTAACCTTAATGACTATTTTTTCATTCAGTCTGTTTCAATGGTTACTAAAGTCAATATGTCCAAAAAAGAAACAACTTTCGTGTGTGCGTGTATATATATATATATATATATATATATATATATATACAATTTGAAATATACGTATATGTGTGTAGATATATATATATATTATAATATATTGTAGTTAGAACTAGTCGTTGAAATTTAAAATGGCTTATTTAATATTATTAATAATTTATATCAAATTCAGAATTATTAGTATAAATTTAAATGAATGTCAAGATTTAACACTTGATTTTATTTAATTGCTTGTTAGTTATTTAAAAAATGTCTTGTTATACATATTTAATGTTATTACGTACTATTATTAGTGGCTCTAAATAATGTCCTTATATTAGCATAAATATTATCACTCATCCGTTATAATATTGATTAAGTATCTAAAAATTACTTATTGTTTACTTTATTCGCTCATATGCATTTTGTTTATATATAAAATCTAAGCTATGTAGTTTCAAAATATTTTTGTATATAAATTGTACATAAAACGAAGATCCTTAAACCAATATTCATTTTTACTTTTTCTTTGCTACAATTTTTCCTGTAATAAATTTCTTGCAGTGATAAATTTGAGTTCAGAAAAATTTTAAATCGCTATTGCTCAGAAAGTAATTGTTAAATGTTAATAATATTTTATTAACGTTTAATATATGATAATGATAATAATATATGATATATGATTTGCTTAAAAAAATATTTTTTTAATCGTTGATAATAATAGTATCGATTATATTAACGTCCGATTTTTTTTACAAACTGTGTATGTAAAAAAAGAGAAAGTAAATATTTAGACATGCATTGAGTAAAAGTGAATTAAAAGAAGTTACTATCATGAATATCTTGACACTAAAAAAAATTTGTTTGAAATTTTTTATATATCATATTAATCACTGCAAAGAAGAAATCACAAGAACTCTAAATGAAAATGAGTCTGGGTTAAAGGGATTTAGTTGTAATTAGAATAGAAGTAAAACAAAATTTGAAAAACTAAGAATTCTAACTTCTAAAGTTATTTTGAAAAAGAGCCATTTAGATTTCATATGCAGCTTCCTGATGATGATATTAAAACTATTGAAATGCACGTCAGAGAATAAAGCTAAATATAAGTGATTATTAAACACTTTTATAAAAACTTGTGGTGTTGAGTGAGTGATTCTTTTGTATACAAAATAAATTATGTACAAAATTAATATTTTAAATATTTAATTTTTGTAAGATGTTATGATTGTCATTTATGTTGAATTTTATCATGATCTGTTCTGATATATATCCAATCTTGCCATTAAGTTACTTATAGATAATTCATAAATAATGGATTATCTATAAAGCTACGTACTAATATAACCGATGATATTAGATATGGAAAATATAGTAAAATTGTCAAAAAAATAATTATTTGTACGATTTTGATGTCAAGGTTGCATTAATATTAGTATTAAATTTTTGTTTGTTTGTTACAAATAGTTTTATATGTTAGGAAATGTAGAAGGTACTTATATATTATTTAAAATTAGAGGTAATTTATAGTTATTTTCAATTTATGATTGTTTGGGTTATAATTGTATTTCTTTTTCAGATCAGTAAGAATGTTTTCCAATCTTTTACTTCTTCTATCGGTAGTTTTATTTACAAGCGGCATAGGTGCAAGTAATCCTTGTGAATATCAATATGTGTCTGAAGATACTAATGGAATCACTTGTGTGAATAATACAATTAATGACTTCAACGAATTGTTAGATTCATTAGATTATTCATTTCCTTTGAAATATATACATTTTTACAACTGTTCGTTTGGAATATTAGATAATTCTACTTTTTCTCATGAATTTATTGCAAATAAATCTACTAAAGAAATATTTATAACCAATAGCACGATAGATACTGTGCATAATAATTCATTTATAAATTTTAAGAATTTAACTTCGTTAACCATGCAATATAGTCAAATGACACGAATAGAAAATAGAGCATTCGATGGGCCAACTTCATTAATAATTTTAAATTTGCAATTTAATTGGCTTAGAAGTATAAATGAGGTATACATCAAGAATGGAGATAGTTTAGAAGTACTCAATTTAGCAGGAAATAATTTTACAACTATAAACGATTATAATTTATTTGGTTTCTCTTCTTTAAAATTGTTGAATTTATCTACGAATCCTATTAGTGAACTTAATGATAATGCATTTGGCAAGATAAATATAACTTCATTAGATTTATCACACTGTCAACTGATATTATTACAGAAAAGGTTATTAAGAGGCTTAAATTGTTTAGAAACGCTAGATATTTCATATAATAAAATTGGCGAGATTGAGTTAGGTGCGTTTCAAGGAGTTGAGAAAATTAAATTTTTATATTTAAAACACAATAGAATCAGAAGAATAACATATGGAACATTTTCTGTACTAAATAGTACGTATAAAATAGATTTGTCAGAAAATTGGATTTACGAATTGAATGTTGATGCTTTATTCCCATTAAGAAAAGTAAACGATTTTTATTTACATGGAAATCGTCTTAAAGAGATGGATATATCAAAAGTATTAAACTATTTACAATATCTTAGAGAAATTACTTTAGGTGACAATCTCTGGGAATGTGATGAATTGACGCGGATTTGTTACGAATTGCAAAGGAAAGGAATAAAGTATTTATCTTATAATGTTCCTCAATATGAAGTAACCAATGTATATGGTATTAAATGCAACAATGAAATTAGGGCGCATTAGATTAATATAATTTGATTCTTGTTCAAAGTAAATGTATTTTATACATTATCATGAAATAAATAATGTTTAAAACATGTTTTGTTATTCTTTCTGACATTTTATTCATCAAATTTCTATATTCAAGTATAGAATTTACATTTTCATATCATTACTTTTTTAAATTATTTATTTTTATATAAAAATTAATGTTAGAATAAAACTATATACAGTGTTGAACAAAAGTTTATGTATTTTTCATAATTTTTAAATGTAATATAAAAAATATTTATGTATGTATATGTTTGTGTATATATATATATATATATATATATATATATATATATATATATATATATATATATATATATATATATATATATATAAATATATTGTCTTAAGTTAGGCAATTGTGTAGGATAATAACTTTTATAAAAATATTTATATCAAAATTGTATGCAAAAAAAAAACTGACAAAGGAAATAAGATTTACTTCTATTCTAATAAATTTGTTTCTTTAAATTTTATTCCAAAATATACTATATTTGATTTTTTTCTTAATTTAGTTTGCGACTAAAGTTAAGCAATTTTAATTGTTTGTCTTTTATGAATATGTATTAATATTTTATTGCATTATAATTATTTTTAATAATGGCTGCACATTGTCTAGGAATTGAATTAAATAATTTTTTGATAACGTATGAAAATATTTTTGTTGTTATATTGTAGAAAGCTTGTAGATAAAGTTAGTTCTTATTTGAATATTTTTTGTCCTTGAATTTTGCAATTAACAATCTACTAGAAGTTCTTTATTGATTTGACGATTGTGTTAGTCATGAAAGTACTTCAATATTGTGCTGTTAGAAGTATGCTGTTTTAATTGTTATCGAATGTTTGAGATTATTTTCATGTTGGAACACTCATTGAATTTGCATTTATTTACTTATGGAAGAAAATATTACATTTTCCTGTATATCCTTATATATAAAACAATTCATTATCTCCGTTATTTCATGCAGGGAATCAGACTTATTGTCAGAAAAGCAATCTCATACTAGCATATTTTCACCTCCATATTTTACGATTGTTCGATAATAAAGTAGGTCCAATCTTTTTTCAATAGAGACATTCTATCAAAATCCTCTAAATTAAATATAGACCCATTATTAAATAACATTTGACCCATCACGAAATTCGATAGTTAAACCTCAGAATAGAATATAGAGTACTGAATGACATTTCTGTGATCATTTGTCCGGACGCTTCATCTAAACGGGATTTATTTAAATTTACAAATTGAACAAATAGTGACTGATTGACTTTTGTAGTTCTTCTTATTATACTATTTTCGAAAAAAAATTTCGTGCTGCTGTTTTAACAGAATAAAACAACTTTTTGTTCACATTTGCAGATAAAAGATAGTAAGCTTTAATTTTATTATTTAGAAATATTTTTTTAATAAGTAAAATTTTATAGTAAAGGTAAATTCACGTATATATAGATATATATATATATATATATATATATATATATATATATATATATATATATATGAAGGTAAAATTTTTGTTTGTCAAAAAAAACAAGTTATGCAATATATATGCAATGATTTATCAAAGTAAATAATGATAATAATTTAAGAATAAAGTAAATTATTTTGTTTATGAATTTTCTCCTATAAAAAAAATGTGTGAATAATAGATTAAACTAATAATTAATGCACATTATTTATGAGTTTAATTTAATTGTTGATACATAATTTCAAGTGCTTTTATTCAATATCAAGTTCAATATTTTATTTGATAACTGTATGTTAAATATTCAATTTGATAAAAAAATTAAATAATCTGTTGTTGTCGTAGAAAAATATTTTTATGTTAGATTGTACTTAATTAGATGATATCAGTTTACTATTATGTTGTAGTCGATAAGTTGTTGCTATTTGCTTTAGTTTTTTCTACGTTTTTATGTTTAGTTTACCTATTTCATACTTTATCCTTTGGAATTCGCGGGTCACTTAGAATGCCTAAAGGACTGTGGTGTACCGCTGATATTTAACAGTCGAAACCGTTTGTGTGTGCAAGCATGTATATATTACACTTATTCATTTGCATAGAAGTATTTCTTTACGTTAATGAATTAATCATGTAATTAAATGAAAAATTAATTATTTTTAATATTTGTTACGACGGTTTCATTTATACTGTATTTAGATCATATAAAATAGATGATAAAATTTTGAGTTATCAACTTATTTAAAATAATTTCCTTCCTCACTTCATTTCCCCCTTCTCTCTCTTCCTGTATAAATAAACACTGACGTGCAAAAGTATTTGTCATATGGGTAACATAAGCAATTTATTGATATAATTCAATAAAGTCGTTAAATTAAAAAATATATATTTAATTGATATAAAATATAATATTCATTAGAAAAAAATACAAAAAACAGCAATTGATTCTATTATATAGTATAAATTGCTAAAATAAAGACAGTAGGTTACATTTAGGTTGAATAAAAGTATTCGTCACTTATTGATAATGACATACAATATCAAAGTTTTTGTTAAATAAATGTGGCAGCACTGCAGTATAACCAAATATTTATATTTTCCAAGGGTTTTTAATTCAGTTTACGATGACAGTTTTCATAATTTAGTGAGTTTTACGAATATATTTCAAAAATAGGACATAAACAAAAATAATCTTTTATATCCGAGAGAAAAATAATTATAAATTTACACCAAAAAATAAATCATATAAGGACATTTCGGAAATAGTACCTAATAGTCGTACTGCTGTCTGTGATATAATAAAACACTTTAATGATACAAGAAGCTTAGAAAATTGCCAAAGAACTTGTCGAATATCCAAATTGCAGTGCATGAATAACGTAATATTATTAAGAAAGAGCCTGAGACAAGCTCGTCCTGTGTCACAGGACAGTTAGAAAAATATATTGGAAAAAAGCTACATCCCTATATAGTACGAAAAATTCTTAAAAAGGCTGGTTACAACGCCCACGTCTGCAAAAAAAATCAGCTATAAGTAAAGTGAAACAAACCAAAAGGTTTCAATTTGCAGATGATTATAAAAATAAATGTAATGAGGAGTTTTAGACCAAGGTTAAAAGTAAATTCTGTATTTATCGTTTTGACGCCCAAATTTTGGTATGGAGAAAGAAAAATACAGAACTGCAAGAGAATCATATACACAAAATTGTTGAACATGGTGGTGGTGAGGTTGTATGGCCGCTTCTGGAGTTGGCAACCTAGTTTTTATCGACAAAACCATTAATAAGTTCTAATATTTGAATATTTTAAAACAAAATTTTAAAGAAAATGCTAGAAAATTGTGTTTGAATAATGAATATTACTTCCAACATGACAACAACCCAAAGTATAATGCTCGAATAATGCTTTGGGTTCTCTACAATACTCCCCATACACTGAAAAAAACACTAAAATCTCCTATTCTAAATCCCATAGAACATTTTTTGTATTTATTAGAGAGAAAAATTCAACAGCACCATATTACCTCCAAGAAACAACTTACATCCTTACTCAAAAGTAGTGGGCAAATATAACATCAGAAGCAACAAAAAAATTAATTTATTCAATGCCAAATCGTTTAAATAAAGTAGTAAAAAGAAAAGGGAATCAAACGAGATATTAAACTTTATTTTTTAAAAAATTGTTGATATTTCTTCTGTATAATATTCAAAATGGCGAATGCTTTTGTTAAGTTAAAATGTAACCTACTGTTTTATTTGAACAAATTCTACTATATAATAGAACTAATTATTATTTTTTTGTATTTTTTTCTGATGAATATTATATTTATTACCAAATAAATATATTTTTTTAAAATTTAACGACTATTTAATTATATCAATAAATTGCCTGTTACCCATATGGGCGAATACTTTTGTAACTCATTGTATATTTATATATATATATATATATATATATATATATATACATGTGTGTGATATATATATATATATATATATATATATATATATATATATATATATAAAGGTATGATAAACAATGTTCTTTTAGGTTAGATAGAACTTTCGATAGGGATTGAATTTAAAGTTCTATCACACTTAAAAAAAATCCTATCTATATTATTAAAAAAGTAAATTAAAAATACAATATGTTTTTATATTTTTAACAATTATTATTGAAAAATTATTAATCAAAATTCATAAAACTGATATACATATACAGACAATCACAAACACATACATTGGTATTAAAATTTAATAATATTATTGAGTTATAAAGAATAGTCTTAGTTTTTCTTCTTGAACAAACTATTTAATGACACGATAAATGTATTCTACTTTATGTAAATTTGTATCAAACAGGAATTGGTTTAAACGTAGTAGAACAGTTTATCATGTGAGGCGGTAGTTCGTTATCATATCATTGTAAGCTAATAAAAATATCTTTTAATTTGTGTATATGAATTTTTGTATGTATATATATATATATATATATATATATATATATACACATACATACATACACTCTCATCTAAATGTGATACCTAGATTTGTGTTTTTTTAAAAAAATAAACTATACACATGTTTCCCTATACTCTTTTTTTTTAATAAAACCAATCTAGGCGTAACATTTGGATGACAATATATATATATATATATACACTAGTTAAGTATAATTGATTTTTATTTTAATATTATTGAAAGATTCATTTAATATTAAGTGGTGTTCAATCAAATGTCAGATTTTTATATTATTTACGATATTTAATAATCCGACATTTAATATTCTACGACTTAATAGTTACAATTTTCTTTTAAGAAAGTATTCAGTTATGGATTTTTTAAAATCTTTGATGATTAACACAATTATAATATAATATGTTATGTATATATTTTAACATTTTAATATTTTAATATTGGTTTAAAGTAATAAAATAGTTCCAGTTTGTGCTGTGTATTTCATTAGTCGTTTCGTTTGAAGGCAATGAGATTTTTTTTATATTTGTATACATATATATAAACAATTATATATATAATTATATATATGTATATATATATATATATATATATATATATATATATAGATAGATAGATAGATAGATAGATAGATAGATAGATAGATAGATAGATAGATAGATAGATAGATAGATAGATAGATAGATAGATACAGGATAATCCTAATGTGATATTTAGATTTGTGTTTTATTAAAAAGAAACTATACACATCTTTCCCTACATACAAGTTTCTTTTTAATAAAACACAAATCTAGGCATCGGATTTGAATGATTATATATATGATACTCCAGAGTCTTTATTTAAAACGTTTGATAATTTAACTAAATTGTAATATATTACGTAAATTTTATGAAATGTAAATATCTGTCTGAACATAGCAGATAGTTTCGATACTGCGTAGTTCACTGGTCGTGTCGTTGGAAGGTAAAAGGAGTACTTTTTAATTTGTACATAAATACATACATATATATTTATAAGTGTGTGTGCATTCATTATTTATTTTTTTGTAATATTTTTTTTATTTTTTTTTCAGAACCATTACACCTTACTCGAGAGAAAATAGTGTTTGTTTGTTCAACTAAAGTAATTAAATAGTTTTGTAAACTGAACAATAAAAATATATTTTTTGTTTTTTTATATTTCATGTGAGATGTGCGTGTTATATTGTTATTATTACTACAATCGTTTCAAATTTTAAAAAAAAATTATAGTATTATATAGTGTAGTATTTTTAGAATGTTTTCTGGTTTATTAATTTTCCATGTTATTCAGTGATAGTGTGTTTCTTGCAACAATTATCAAGAATGATCAGCAGCATTGACAGTGGTTCGTATATATATACTTTATTAATAACTTGTCTTTCTATTTTATTCAGATTTTTCAATTACATGTAAACGCATTTTTAATCAATCTAAATTTATTGAATTTGTTAAAATAGAATTTTGTACTTGTAATTATTTATACGAGTATAGCGTTAGTCACCTTAAACGAATAAAATTAAAGTGAAAATTGATAACATAGTTATAAATTAGAAGGGTTATGTAATTATTAATATTAATTTTTTTTTTAGTTTTCTTATATATACTTAATTTTATATTCATAATTTTTTCTTCTTTTTCAATTTTTTTCTTTTAAATATATATATATATATATATTTCTATAAATTTTTTTTTATTTTTTTATAACATGTTATATATATATATATATATATATATATATATATATATATACTAATGAAAAAATAATTAATATATATTTTAATTTTATTGATAGATTCAAATAATAGTTAACAATTTTTTTACATAAAAGTATTACTCTTGTGTCTTTATTTAAAACGTTTGATGATTTAACTAAATTGTAATATATTATGTAAATTTTGTAAAATGTAAATATTTGTCTAAACGTAGCAGATAGTTTCAGTATGTACTGCGTAGTTCGCTTGCTGTTTCGTTGGAATATAAAAGTAGTACTTTTTAATTTGTACATAAATATATACATACATATATATGATGTTAATATTTTGTATTTTTTTATATTTTATGTGAGATGCGCTCGTTATATTTTTACTTTTACTACAATTGCTTAAAAGTGTTAACATTTTGTATAGTATTATACATATAGTATAGATTTTTAGAATGTTTTCACAACTTTATTTATTTTACAAATCATTCAGTGATTCGTTTTTAATCAGTCTAAATTTATTTAATTTGTTACAATTGTATTTTGTATCAATTTATATAGTATTAGTCACCTTTTAACATAGTATAATTAGAAATATTATGTAATTATTAATTTTAATTTTGTTAAGTTTTCTAAAATATGCTTAATTTTTAATTCACGATTTTTTTTACTTTTTAAACTTTTTTCTTTTAACGTATATTTTTATCTATTAATTTTCTTTTAGTTTTTACGGGATTTATTTTATATATATATTAGGTTGGCAAGTATCTCCCTTCCGCTTTTTTTTTTTTTTTGTACATTGCGAAACGGGCCAACCTAATATATATATATATATATATATATATATATATATATATATATATATATATATATATATACCTCGTATAACACTATCATTAAATTTCAAAAATTAAACAAACATACTATCGTCTTTTTATAATTAAGAGAAATATGTTTATTAAAACAATAATGAATACAAATTATTATATATTATTTATTTACATGAAGTTTTCTTCTTCTTCATTGATAAATATCATTAAATGAGGGTGTTTTCCTTCTAGAAAAATATCCTCATCTTATAAGCTTTCTTCTACAGAATCTTGATTTCTGTGCTCCATTCTTTGCAGAAATCTATTAGTTTCGTTTGTTGGCTTTTAGTTGAGAGATCTTTATAAATTTCGTTGTATGAAGCTAAGCGTTTGTGAAGTTCTCTTTGAAATTTTATATTTCATTCAATAGAAGAATCTATATTTTAAAAAATTATCTCCAATTATTTAGATAAGTTATGACTTTTCTTTATGTATTTTAGGGTAAAATTTTGAATTTCTGCTTTTATATCTGTGCTAGCATTATCTGAATTAATTTACTTTATCTCAGATGCGATTTCCACCAAGTTTTCTTCATCTACCTTTTCTTCCACTAGTAATTTTTGAATATCTTGAAGTAATAATAATAGTAATAATAATATCAACAAAATCTTCCCTTCTTAGAAACTTAGCAAGTTCTACTATTCCAATTCTCAATCCGTGTTGTTGGTATGCTGAGTTATGTTCGCTGAGGGGAGGATCTGTTTATATATATATATATATATATATATATATATATATATATATATATATATATATTGTTAAAAATACTATTTTATTATTAGTGATTCTTGGAAAGAAAATAATATGAAATAAGAATAATTTGTAGTTTATAAATTAAGAAAAATATTTTTTGTGTTATGGAAATATCAGTTTTCCTATATATTCATTCTTTTGAAATTTTATTATTTATACTGTAATTATACTGCTATATAAAAAAAGCGATGACTAATTAACATATGTATACAGTTTATACTATGAAATTATGTTTAATTAATTTGATTTTATTTTTTTTAAATAAAATTAATTGAAATTAAAAACGATTTTCTTTTAAAGTGTCTTTCTGTAATGGTACTGTTGAATCAAAAATTAATAGCATTAAATTGATTTCCGTAAAAAGGTATTTGTTTAAAAGAAAGTAATTAACCGAATTACAGTAGATTTTTTATTATTTTATTTTTTGGAAAATAACATATTTTAATAGTTATTGTTTGCTTTTCAATTTCAATGACATTATGAAATTATGATATTTAAATGACATTATGAAATCATGAATTTTCCCAAAAATATATTTTTGGTACATACTATTTTGAAAAACAAATTTGTATGATTTTGTTTAGAAATTTAGAACTTTTAATTTATACGAGGTCGTTTGGTAAGTATGGTAAATTTATTTATTGTTTAATTTAATTAATTAAATTATTTTTTTTAATTTAGTTTTTCTTACTTTATTACCATACTTATCAAATGACCTCGAATATATAAAAAATATATTAATCTATATTATATATATATATATATATATATATATATATATATATATGTGTGTGTGTGTGTGTGTTGTGTGTGTGTGTGTGTGTGTGTGTGTGTGTGTGTGTGTGTTTAGGTGTGTGTATGTATGCTTACATATGTATATATTCATATTATAAGTTAGTCAATTCAAAATGTTAGGAAATGAAATTTTGTAGAGAAGTTAGTTTAATTCTAAGGTTACATTTTCACACAATTTTCAACTCTAGGACAGGCTGTCAAATGCAATACTAGATTAGTTACTGGTATGTAAATTTATTCTATGGTTTTATACATGTAATTTGTCTTATAGATAGTATATATAAAATAATGGTTCTGTATAAATCACATATTCAGATCATATATGATACTTGTTTTATTATTTTGTAGTAATAATCATATTTAAATCATGTTATTTCTTTTATGAATCAATTTACAAAAGCTATACTATATATTTTATTACATATTTGATTAATGTTTAAATTATGTTTAAATTTTAAATATAAATAAAATTTTTCAGCTGCATAGAAAAATATTAAAAGAAAAGTTATATATATATATATATATATATATATATATATATAGTGTCTCAAATTGGCAGTTAAGCATGTGGCTGCTTACCTTATTTTGTAAAAAATAACTGACGTAATTACGATAAGAAAAGTTCTGATGAACTTGTATGGTCAAAGTTCTGGGTTCTACAAAGGCTGTTACGTCTTTCTTACACACACACACACATACTTATATATATATATAAATTGTTTGTTTAAAAACTCAAACGTCTACAATATAAAGCTGTAAGTGTAAAGAATTGTATACAAATATTCCAAAAAAAACTGCAGTAAAATAAGTATCGGATATTCAAGTATACCAAAATCCATACGAGTTCAATTCAATAAACAATTACTGTCAGAGTGTAATTGCTCACTCAAGTTATTTCAATTCTTCTGCAGAAATTGCTATACGAGAAAAACAATTGTATTTATTGGTAGTCGTAAATTTTAGTTATAGTTGCTACCAAGCCAGATTTAACTTAGTTTAATTTTCTAGATAAAAATACATTTATCTTCAATCTGCTCTTACCGAATCATTTTTTGTACAAGTTCATATATTTACTACATTTTTAATAAGAAATAAAATGTTTTTTTATTTGAATTAAGATTCCTTTTTTTCGTTTTATCTAACTAAATTTTTTGTATCAATCCAAATTTTAAACTTATATATTATTTTATATCTTTATTTTGACTTTAATTTTATGTACATATTTGTTTATTTAAAACTAATTTATAATTTAATATTAAATATAAATTTATGTTTATAATCTTTATTTTTGATGTATAACTAAAAGTTTTATTTCAAATATAAAATTTGTCAATTTTTTTTCTTATTAATGCATTTTGTCCGTTAAAATAATAATAATGCATTTTAACAGTTCTCTACAAATGTTTGAACATATATTGCCTGCAGGTAATTCGATAATTTTTTTTGATGTTAACACGTGTCATTTGTACATTATCTTGTCAACAGTTTAATTATAAACCAGTTTTGGTAGTGAAGTGCAGTTAATGTTTTTATTTACTTCGTTGGGTGATATTTTGCTGCATTGACAAATGTATTTTAAGAATAATTTGTTTAAATTGTTGTGTAAATGAATAATTTTAATATATGTGACTTCTGATTATTTTGGTGTACGTTAAGTAAATAGGTTTAAAAAACCGTATAGTTATTTGTACACGAAAATATTTCCCACATTATTATATAATAAAATTCATGCTCATTTTCAAGTAAATTACATTTTATGTAATGTAGAAAAATGTTTGCATCAAAATAAATTTTCATATAAAATTTATTTTTTTGTTAAGTGTAATTTATTTTTTTATTAAGTGTTCCTGGTTATATAAAATCGTGGAGGTCAAACATTTTTTGTAAATAAGTAAAAAAAAGTATGTAATAATCATTATTGATTTTTTTAAATATTTTTTAGAATCTATGTAGATTTTATTCATTATACTTGTATTTATTTTTATTTACTCAATGTTGTCAAATATAGATTTTTCTGTAACATGAATAAACTTATATATTGTTTACATAAATGATTTGTAACACCAACACCACAATAGTTTAAAGTGTTAAATAATCACTTATTGTTCAGTTATTATTTAAAATTATATAGTCTATAATTATATCGGCTGATACATTTCGATGGCGACGCCATTATCGTCAGAGCCATTCTGTTAAAATCTCTATTGTGGTGTTGGGGTTGAAATTCATTTTTATAAATTAGCCACAGTTACAAAACAACAAATACCTTATGCATTGTTCTACAATCAAGATAAAAAAAATAACGAAAAGTAGATAATTGCAATAATTATAATATAAAAAGGTAATCTTTTTTTATTTATGTTGAAAGTTTAGTTTTTATGCAAGATTTTAAACCAGATATTATTTTTACATTTATTTAAAACTCTATTATTATTAGAAAAGATGTTTTTAAAGCTTGATAGAACTTTAAATTGAATCCCTATCGAAAGTTCTATCTAACCTAAAAAACATCCCCCTATATATGTATATACTTGTGTATGTGTATATAAAGGTATGATAAAGGTGATTTTTAGGTTGAATCGAATTTTTAATAGGGAATCAATTTAAAGTTCGATCACGTTTAAAAAAAATAGTTACATAATAATTATTTTCTAATATATTTGTTTTAATAAAATATTATTAGAAATTCAATAAACATCTTTTAAAAAAACTGTATTGCCCATAATGGTAGTTATATAATTCAATCATTTATATGTTGTATAAGAGAAAGATTAAATATTCTATTTTGGTTTCGAAATATCAACACATTTCATAGAAATATTAAAATAATTTTAAAATTTACATGGATAAACTAAGCAAACCTTAAAAGGTATTATTCGAAAGCGGTTGGGATTCGATTTTATGACCTTCTGAATATTAAACGACGTCTTACTGACTGTGTCTTGTAGATATCATAAAAAAGGATATTTGAAGATATAGAAAATTTTATATTCACTGTTATTATCTCAGTATCATGTTTCTGAGTTCTGTTTTTCATGTTTTATAAAACAATAAGAAATATTTTTTCAAATATAAATATATATATATATATATATATATATATATATATATATAATAAAATAATATCTATTAGTAAAATTTTATTACTATTCGAAAAGTTATTTTATTAAAAATTCCTTTTGTCGTTTTCGCGACGAAAATTTATTATTTGAAGAAGATTAATTTTATAGTCATTAAAAAAAATGTTTAATAGAATTTACGTCATTTCTTTTATTAATTAAAATTAGTTGTATTTTAATGGTTTATGAAAATATATGATGTATTTAAAATTTATTCAATTTAATATATCGAAAAAAGTATATATTAAAAGTATATAGAAATATCAACAATTTTAATTTTTTCATCTTTATTTTTTAAAAATTGGCGCTCGGCCTCCGTGTTAGAATGAAAATATTATTTCCGAACTTTCTTGAAGTTTTCCGAGAATTATCGAAGTATAAATTTTACGAATTATTAAAATAAACAAAAAATGGACAAAAATATTTTTAGGTAGGTTTTCGGGCAGATTTTCGGACAAAATAAATTTTAATTGTATTGTTATTATATATCATATATATTAGGGGTACATATAAGTAATGTCGTTTATTGATACTGTATAAAATTTTATTTTATTTAAGAGTTAATATAGTTTGAAAAAAAATTTGAAAAAAATGACATTACTTATAGATACCCTAATATATATATATATATATATATATATATATATATAAAGAGTATTTTTTAGGTTAGATAGAACTTTCGATATAGATTCAATTTAAATTTCTGTCTTGCTTAAAAAAATCACCTCAATAATAAACATAATGTACATAGAAGCATTAATATAGTTTTTAAAAGTTTTATTTTTCATAATTTTTACATTGTTGAATAGAAACAAATTCAAGTGTAGACGAACGAAACGAGTAATGGATGGAGCAGTTTGTTTATTAAAAATTATTTTTCTTTTTTTAGGAAAAAAGTTAATATCAGAATTTATAATGATATTTAGTGTAATTATGTACAACCGTACACAGAAAATTTTAAAATTATAAATGATTTTAGTTAAAAAATAAATATTTATTTTATCTGATTATACGAGGGTCGTTTGATAAGTATGGTAAAAAGTAAGAAAAACTAAATTGAAAAATTTAATTAAATTAAATTAATTAATTAATTAAATTAAACAATAAATAAATTTACCATACTTTTCACACGACCCTCGTATTTTAATGAATAATAAATATTTTTTTTTATAAAATATTTATAATTCGTATAGAGTATCAGATTTAAAAATAAACCATTTTCAAATATTTTAATAATAAGTAATTAAATACTTATCGATTTCACTGGATAATTATTTTTGTTAATGAGAACACCGGAATATAATTTCAAATAAGTAACTTTTTATATTAGGAGCTTATTATACATTTCATTAGTGAATTCGTTATCTAAAGCCTTTTTAAAAACAACTTTGATTCAATTAACTCTCGAATATTAAATACTGTATTGAATGTGTTATTAGTTTAAAATTAAAATGAATTTGATGTACGAACGTAGGGTATTCTCTCATTTTATATTTCATATTAATAGTCAAATAGGTCTGTGTTTAATATGAAATTCAAAATGCAAAATTAAGTAAACTAATGGTCTATGTAAATGTATTCATGTTATGACTGAAACAAATAATAGTGTACTATGAATAATTTATAATTTAACATTCAAAACGATAGTGAAATTTGAATAGAGTTCGAAAAGAATTCAATTGCGTTTCAATTACAAATGAACTTATTATGAGCAAGAAGAAACGTACAACAAAAGACATTAACGGTTGTTTGACCCACAATATATATAAGTACATATATAAAATGAAATGCACATCTATAATAGAAGTTGTTGTTTGAAAACAGTCGTCGAAGCTTGTCAATAATTATGCACTTTGTAAATAAAATTGTAGTCTTGTTCGTTGCTGTCAGTTTGTTATTAACGTGTGCAGTCACTAGTTTAGGTACTTATCTGTCGAGTAAATCAAAATTAAATTTGTCATGATTGATAATTTGTTTTAGATAATGACTTATCTATATATTATAATGTGAATTCGTGTAATTCGGTTGATACAACTGGTATTGGTCGTACACCGCAGGTCTTTTATAGGATTGGACGTCGAATTCCATGTAGCTGCATCGATTATACGTGTGGATGTTGTGCAGGAATCAATATAACTCAATTCAACTTCGATCAAGTTGGTATGAGTAACATAAATACAAAATTTTAATTTAAAATGTGTATATTTGCCAACTGGTTTTATTTGATAATGTGCATGAATTTTCAGGGTGTTTGAATTTAACTTACGATCCACTTGAATTCGCAATAACAATGAATATGTTATTCAATGATAATTCGGTTTTTATGAATACCATTTCCGGTGAGTTTATTGTTACGTACACAAATAATTATTTTAAATGGAAAACAAATGTTTTTCGTTTAGATAAGTTTTATTCGTAAAACTATAATAGACATGTACACAAGTATGAAACTTGTAATTCTTTTAGTATAAAATAAATTTAGGATGGTACGTTTTTTATTACTTCAACGCAATATAAGATAAAAAAGTAGTAAACTACAGGACTGAAATTTTATTTTAGGTTTGTACGAGTGCTCTTGTTCATTGTTATACACATGTATTTATATATATATATATATATATATATATATATATATATATATATATATATATATATATATAAATGTGTGTGTGTGTGTGTGTGTGTGTATAAATTAAATATGATTTTTAAAAGTGACATTAACACATTAATGCCTTAAATGTCGACAAATAAAATTTAGCTCATAATATAAATATATAAAAATTATGAACAATAGGAAAATACTTTTTATTATAATTTCATTATATTTTTAAATAAAATACTAATTAGTCGAAAAAATCATATAAAAAGGATTTTTTTGTATACTTTTAAAGTCTTTATTTCTGTAAATATAAAATTTTGGTATTTGTATAATATTCAGTCAAAATAGATCCCATTTATTAGAATTTATTAACAGATTTTTTTAAAAATTATAAGGTGTTTTTTAAGCGTGATAGAACTTTAAATTGAATCTTTTTTGGAAATTCTACCTAACCTAAAAGAATATTCGTAATCATAACTTTATATATACATACACTCACACTTACATATATATATATATATATATATATATAAAGTGTTCTTTTAGGTTATATAAAACTTTTTATAGGGATTCAATTTAAAGTTCTATCGCACTTAAAAAAAATCTGTATTAATCTGTAATATATAATTAGAGAATAATGACGATCATCTTTATTATTAATATATTGTTTTATCTTGGTTTAATATTTTTTATTTGTATAAAAACCTACTTAGATTATTTTAATATTGATTTCAAAAAGTATTATTAGGTAGAAATGAATTTTTGATTTTCCAGTATATTTAACTTTTTACTAATATTTTATTTCATTAAATAGATAATGACTGAGTTGATTTTGTTATTATTTTTTCCAATATATTTGGGTATCATAAATATATTATTTAATATATTAGATTTTAAATTTAATATATTAAAAATAATATTTTAATAATATATTAAAAATTAATTTTAGATTTTAAAAATAAGACAGTTTTTTGTAATAAAATATAATATTTATGCTACAAATTTGGTTTAATTCAAATTTCTTCCTAAATTTTTAGATTAAATTTAAATATAGGTACATATTAATGTATTTTACAAATATAATAAAATAAAATGTATTAATAATAATTAATAAGAAGTATATAAAAATATATAAACTGTAAAATTTATAAATTAATTAAGTAATAGCATTTTCTAAATAATTACACTTAAACAATAAATAAACGATATTTTACTTGTAGATTAACAAAAATAATGAAATAAAATTTGCGTTCATGTTAAAACTTAGTTGTAAATTATAAATAACTATTTAATAATTTATTTTTTTATTGTCTTTAAGAGTTCAAAATCTTTAGTTCCATTTATTCTCATATTTTTATATTTATTTAGTGTATTTAAGTTTTATTTACATTTATATTTATAAAAATGAATCTAACATTTAGTCTAAAACCATATACTTTTATGTAACATACACACACACATTATATTAGGTTGGCAAGTATCTCCCTTCCGCTTTTTTTTTTTTTTTTTTTGTACATAGCTGCGAAATTCAAAAGACCAGAAGGCGGAAGGGAGATATTTGCCAACCTAATATATATATATATATATATATATACATATATATATACATACATACATAGTCGTATATACACATATATACATATTTTATTTTAGTGTCTAATATATTGCAGAAAAGTTGTTTAAATTATCTTTTATAAATATAGGGTCATCTAAATGTGACGCTTAGATATGTGTTTTATTGAAAAGAAACATGTGTATAATTTCTTTTATTTCTTTTTAATAAAACAAAAATGTATGGTCACGTCACATTTGGATGACCCTGTAGTTTTACTATAATAAAAATATAAATTTTAATACTAATCTATGGGTATTAGATATTTTTTTTAGTATTTCCAAAATATTTAGTATTTAAACTATATAGAATTTTTTTGTGTGTTTGATATATTTGAAATAGATAAATTACTTAAATTTTCCTATATACTTTTGTTCATTAAAAGTAATAAATGGTTTTAATAAAATATTTTAATAAATTCTAAAATAATTTATATATATGTATGTGTGTTTATATATATATATATATATATATATATATATATATATATATATATACACTGAATGTAGGCGAAAGTGCTGAAAGTAAATGTATTTTAGCGAAGAATCCGCCACCGGTTTGCATTCCTGTGCCAATTCCTTACATACCAGACGTTGATTTCTGCGTGAGAATTTTCAACATATTCACGCCTGGCAGGAATCTCCACATGTGTGTCGATTTCGAGACACGAATTGTCCGAGCAACTGTCTTAATATTGCATTTTGATTGTATTCGAATGGGACAAGATGGTGTAGCTCTTGTTAAACCTGACGATAATGGCGGCCTTAGTGATTTAGATACACCAATTGAAATGACCGAAGAACAAGAATCAGCGGAAATTTACGATAACGTCACTGATGTCAAAAACACTTATATTAAAACGAAAATTAATGATGAAGATTCAAATCGTTCTTAAATGTTTCAAAACAAGTTTGCCTTAGTTAATTATACAATGTTAATTATTTATATAAACGTAATTTATTTTGTATATATATATATATATATATATATATATATATATATATATATATGTATACATACATATTCAATTTGTTTTAAATTTGAACTAATTAACGAATTTTGAGTTTGTGGTAGTATAAGTGTAATATTAACTTAATAACGAAACTACTTAAAATTATATTTAATAATTTGTGTAATTATTAATTTTTATATATTATTCAGATATTGTTTATAACGAATATATAATTAATTTTATAAATACAAGATGTTTTTGATATTAATATATTTCCATGAAATGTATTAGAAAGTAATGGCCTCTTTAGCTCATCAATTTTTTAATTTATGTTAATATAATTTAGTCAATTACTTATTTTCATATATTATATATAAATAAATTATATATATATATATATATATATATATATATATATATATATATATATACACGTACATACATAGATAGATAAATACATTGTGTGTGTGCATGTGATATTAATTCTCAATATAATTTTGTGAAGACTACTGAAAAATGGATTCTTTGTTTTAATTCTCTTATTTTTTTATTTTCTTTTCCTAAGGGTTTTCATTTTCATTGTAAACTAGTAGTTGTCCCCCCTATATTTGATTCACTTGTTGATCTATGAATTTGCTTCTATTAAACAATGTAAATAAATTATGAAAAATTAAACGTTTAAAAAGTTATGTTAATGTTTCTGGGTGACGATGATTATTATATATATATATATATATATATATATATATATATATATATATATATAATAGCAACACAATTAAAATTTATTTTGTTTGAAAATCTGTCCCAAAAATATTTTTTGAAAATTCATCTTTTCATATTTATTGCTGTTTTAATGTTTTTTAAAATTGAACTTCGGTAATTGTTGAAAAACTTCTAGAAAGAATGGAAACTACATTTTCATATCAACCTAGAGGACAAACATCATTCTTTTTCAAATAGAAAGATATGTCAATATAGTTTAATCAATTGCTTACTTTCATATATTTATCTACTTTCTCTACCTCCACGATAATCACCACTCTCTCTTCTTTCTTTTACTCTCAGTCCCCTCAGCCCGCATCCCTCTTTCTCTACCCTTTTTTTCTACCCCCTGTCTATACTCTTTCTCTACCCCCTGTCTATACTCTTTCTCTATCCACTTTCTATACTCTTTTTTATACTCTTATTTCTTTATACTCTCTCTACTCTCTTTCTCTACCCTCTTTACTCCCTTTCTCTATACTCTCTCTACTTCCTTTCTCTATACTCTCTTCATTCATTTCTCTACACTCTCTCTACACCCTCTCTACACCCTCTCTACACTCTATCTACACTCTATCTACACTCTATCTACTCTTTCCCCCCCCCCCTCCCCTCCACCTCTCTCTCTGAGCATGTGTGTGTGTGTGTGTGAATGTGTGTACTTCTAATTTTAATACTCAGTTTTATTTTGTAGACTTTATGTGAAGTGGATGCTTTGTTTTTATTCTCTTTATTTATATATATATATATATATATATATATATATACTCGTATATATTCTTTCTAATTTTCTTTATGGAAATACGAAATTTCTTATAGCATTTTTTTAAAAAAAAACAATTATCTATAGATATATTAAGGGACAAGTTATGTTTTTCATTGAAGGTATGTCTAATATTTTTAATTATATTTAAAATATTTTTAGAGGTCACTTCAGATGACAAAATACATATTTGCATATTTAAATTTTTTTTTTTTTTTATAAAATAATTATACATCTATAAACGATAGTAGGTCATTCATAGAATTAAGGCTGGGAAATAGTCATGTCTCATCCAGTTGGACATACAACAAGGAAGTATTACGTGAAAATTGTATAAACGTTAATCGGATTAAAATGTAAATGAGTAAATATATATGTATATATATATATATATATATATATATATATATATATATATATATATATATATATATATATATATATATATATATATGAAAATATAAAGCTGTTATTTTAAGGGGTGAATTAATTATAGTACTTGATGCGATATAGAACTTACAACTACATTGAGATAATAAGTTTTAAAAATCTTACTATACCAACTGGTAACCCCTAATTGATTTTTGTTAATTAAAAAATAATACTGACGTTAATTATTTGATATTTAATATCAATTTTGAAAATGTCTGCATAATTTGTGTTTATTTATTTATTAAATGAATTTAAATGATTATATGTTGTTGTAAACGAATTTAATAAATTTTTTCGTACATTCTCGAAATTTTTGAATCGTTTATATCGATTGGATTGAGCTGTTCATACAATATTAAATAATATTAATTTATATAAAATCATTTTGTTTGGAATATTATAGTTAATGTACAATTTATTTTTATATAAACCATTGCTGTTTTCAAGACTGCTATTTGATTATTGATTATATATTTTTCTATAATTGATTTTGGTATTTGCGTTTTTACACATACTTCAATATTAGAGAACTGTATTGAAAGTTGTAAAAAAGTACGTCAGTAATGAATCATAATAATTATATATATATATATATATATATATATATATATATTTGTTTTGGATGTCTATTATTCAAATCATATACAATTTCATAGCGAAAGCAATTATATTTTAATAAGATATTTTGATAATCTGAATTCGTTCATGAATATATTTTAAAAATTATAATTTTTAATATTTTTTTATTAATCCATTTTCTCGTTACAATAATAAGTAATTATTAGATATTTATTAAATTATTATTATAAAATATAAGCGTTTTTTCAAATTTTAATACAAAAAATATTTCACAGAATTTAAATTCTGTTTGAAATTTACTTATATTACGATTCTATTTTCATTACATTGTTTTACACAAATTTACTGAATTTAATTATAAACTAAATATTGACATAAGCGATATATGCCTGGAGTCCATTTAAAAATGCTATTTGAAGAAGTATTTGTGTTTGTTTGGATTTAATTTACCTTAGACGTACGCGATATCGATCGAAAGAGATGAAAAGATGCGTTGTAAGCGATGAAGCGTGAAGAAAAGATATATTTATTTCAGTTTGAATTACGCACGGCCTGTTTTATGGAGCTTAGATTAAATAAGGTCATTAAGCTTCAATTGCTGGAGGTAATGTCGACTACAAAAATATTTAAATTTCTTTACAATGTACACAATTTTGTTCACATTTCTCTTAATTGCGTGTTCATGGTAAATAGTATTTAATTATGGGTGGTGCTTTCGGATGAATAACAGCTAAGAGTACATGGGCAACGTTACTAACTGAGGATTAAATCAACAAAACAAAGAAAATTTACAAAATAAATTATATTTTCATTTATAGTGTTATATCTTGTTATTTAAAAACGTTTTATATTTATAAATATATTTATATATACAGTGAGTGTAATGAGTATTGGTTCTTTCTGTGAATTTCCGTAAAATTGCTTATATTATATTTCAATTAAACTTATAATTCTCTAATTTTATTTTTTATTAATAGATCGTTTAATATTACAACTCATATTAATATAAAATATTTCTTAATATTTTTAATTTTGTATGAATTTTAATAAAAAATTTGGCATAATGTTCACAATCAGCTCGCAAAAAATATTTCACCAACTTTAATTACATAGAATATAAGGTTTATAAATAGACATTCCTAATTATTTTGACGTTTCATTATACTGAAGAACATAAGCACTAAAATTGCTGTTAATATTAAAATTAGGTAGGAGTTAAAAAATATTCTTAAACTGTGTTATAATGTCATGTAAAGGAAAGAAGTTTAAAGAAAGTGAAAAAAAAATTGTTCTTGAGTAAAAAGACGGGAAATTCTTAAAACACATATCAAAAATAATTAATAGGCCATATTCTACCATAAAATCTTTTATTGCCAGGTATAAAAGATTCATTGGAAAATGGGAAACAATCTGGACGACCGCCTCTGACCTGTTAGGGCGATTGACATGTTATTATAAGAATTAGTCAGAAAAATCTTAGAAAAAGTGCTCCTAATATCACTAAGGAATTCATTGCAAACAATAATATACAAATTTCCTCATCGACGGTTAGGAATATTCTAAAACGTACTGGTAGACATGACTGTATGGCTCCAAAAAAATTTATGTTAATAATGCAAATAGAAAAAATGCCTAAAATTCGTAATAACTTACAAAATGCTTCTCGTGATTTTCGGAAAAAGGTTATATTTGCGGATGAAAGCGAAAGTAACATATTTGGTTAGGATGGAAAATGGACAGTGTGATGAAAGAAAAATATAGAAAAATCTCAAATCGACAGTAAAGCAATGAGGTAGATTTGTATGTGTTTTGGGGGTGCATAGTGAGTTCAGCTGTACGAAGCATGCGAATTATAAATGGAATTATGGACTACAAGATATACATTTATATTTCTAAAGAGGAACTATACTCCAGTGTTAATAATATAGGGCTGAGATCCGATAGAACCAATTTGATTTATTATCAGAATAACGACCAAAATATACGGCTCTAAATACCAGACTGTAACTTTTATACAATACCAAAAAATGTTTATAAACACATCCACCATCCCCAGATATAAACAATTTATTACATTTATGGGATATTTTAGATAAAAAAAATAAGAACAAGAACAATTTCAGATAGAAATGATTTCGTTTATGCCTTAAAGGAAGAGTGGCAAAATATTTTCCCCTCAATTACAAAAAATCTTGTTAACTCACTGCAAAGAAGACTCGAGGCTGTCTTTTTATCCAGGATAATCTCACAAAATACTAGTGTTTTTTACGAATGAAAAAAATAATTTTAATAAAACAACCTTAAAGGGACAAATACTTTTTATGCACTGATTTTGTACATTGGAAATTTTTTTATTATAATTCAAACCAAATTAAAAATAGAAAATTGTGTATTTTATTGAAATTTAAGCAATTTTACAAAAAATCATAAGGGGGGCGAATACTTATTATACTCACTATATATATATATATATATATATATATATATATATATATATATATATAATGAAACTAAACCATTAATTATAAATAGACATATCAAGTTATTTATAAATATGGATGTAAATGGTTGAAATAAATATTTTCAGATTAATAATTTAATAAAATAATTATTTATAAATGTAAATTTTTGATTAAATTTATACAAATGTATAAAAAATAACTTATGAAAGCAATGATTAAATGAAATTGTTGTTATTGTCAGGCTTTAATATACTGTTTAGTAGTATTTATTAACAATAGTTCATAATTTTATTCCCTTTTTATTAATTCACAATCATAATTATTCTCTGTTCCCTACATGGAATAATTGCAATAAATAAATATATACGAGGGTCGATTGATAAGTATGGTAAATTTTAAAATTTATGAAAAATTTAAAAATTAATTAAATTTTTAAATTTCATGGTAATTTTTTACCATACTTATCAAACGGCCCTCGTTTATATATATATATATATATATATATATATATATATATATATATATATATATATATATAGAGAGAGAGAGAGAGTTTTCCAGTAAGCGCTTCAGAAGTTTAAATAGAAATAAAACAAAGTATTAAATTATTTATTTATTTATTTTTATTCTTAAGCATATTCTATGACATTAATGATGGAACACAATTTTACTCATATAACAACCATGACTTCGTTTGATATAGTGCATTTTTTTAGTCTAATTTTCCACATAATTGTGGTCCAATTTAATGAATTACACCTTTATTATTTATTTTTAATACTTCTGTTGTTTGTGATTTATCAGTATAGACTAATATTTCACATAACCCCACAGAAAATATTCGAATGAAGTTAGATCACATGATCTTGATGACCAATTGATGCGTTCATTTCATGAAATATTGAACTTTATAAACTTTTGTTTCAATTATTGTATTAAAATGTTTACAATGTATAAGCAATGTTGGAGTGTTAAATGTTTTATGAAAAAAAAACAATAAACTATATTGAGTTGAAATGTCAAAATGAGTTTAAAAATCAAACAAAGCTTCCATCATTTGTCAGAATTTTGACATTCTTATTTGAAACCCCTTTATAATATTGTCTATATTATTATTTTTATTTTGTGTGTTACTAAGGTATTTTTTTACATTTATAAAAATAACATGATTTTAAAATTGTCTTATATTTTGAAAATAAGAAAAAATTGCTAATAAAATATATTAATTAGGAAATTTGATTAAAAAAAATTCAAACATTATTTTTATATATAATTAGTTTTCTAGTTTTGAAATGATAACAATTAATATTTAAAAATATATTATTTATGAAAATAATAAATTAATATTTACACTATGTATATACATGTTCATTTCGTAAGTATGTAAGAAACACAATGCACAAGAAATAAATAATACTTATAGGACTCAAAACAAACAAAAGCTTTATATTCTATGGCTTATATTATCAGTCGTCAGATGTAATGGAAGATGTATAGGTATTTTAAGATGTTATATTTCTCGAGGAACTCATCAAATTACCAATTAAGATCAAAAACTTACAAACATCAAACAGTAAATTGAGCTTATATTGTGATAAAAAGATACACATTTCTGAAATATACTTGAAAGAATAGCTGCGGGAGTATTTGCTTTTCTCGCCTGTTAAATACTACGAAAACAGAATAAAAAAATATTATTCTTCATTCAATTTTATTATAGAATAGCTCTATTACTTCGCAATAATTAAAAATGTGTTAGTGTTTCGATTCAAGTGGTATATTTTTATAAAAATAATTATTTCATTTAATTAAGAATACTAATGACTGAAAATTAAGATTACTTTTGCATATAACGATATATTTTCTAGTCAAATTGGTATTTTCACTAGAATAATTATTCAGTTTAAAAAATTTATAAAAGTAATAACACTATTCTCGATATATTTTTATTTTTATAATAAAAATCTATATAAATATGAAAGCAATTATATTATATTTTTTGAAAAATTAAAAAAAACTATATTTAACATGTATTTAACTGAATTATGTTTATATTAAAAAAGTTTCACTATAATACATTATATTCAGTAGACCTTATTACTTTTTATATTTTTATTCATATAGTTGTTAAATATAAACGTATTGGTCCTTGTAAATAATATATGTGTAACATGAATTACCAAATAGTTTATTATATATATATATATATATATATATATATATATATAAATATATACACACACACACACACACACCCGTCCCTCAATTTACGCGGAGTATCCGTTCTACGTGGATTTGTTTTTGAATGAAAATCGCGTAAATTGAGTCTGTCAGTATAATAGAAAATATATTGGAAATAACAGCTAGTAAAGTTGTAGAAACACATATTTATTTCACGTAGATATAATAAAAAAAATAATGGTCTTTTTAGAAATAAAAAATAGATAAATTTAATTCGGTGTCACTATCTCTACTGTAATTCAAAACAATCAACCTTTTTATATATTTATATCCTACTTTTATACGTTCCAGTAAGATTTGCATCACTCTGATATATAATAAATTCCATGAAAAATTATATAAAATGAAATCTATCTGACCTCGTATAAAAAGTGCCGCGTAAATTAATACCGCATAAAAAAAGTCCTGCGTAAATAGAGGTATATGCCCCGTAAAAAGTCCCGCGTAAATTGAGAGACGGGTATATATATATATATATTAATCATCAGCTTCTATCACTTCAATTCTGTATGAAAGTCTTTCACAGAATTTTCTACTTAAAACGATTTATAACATTCTCTTCCAGTCCATGACAAATTTTCTTATTTTTGTCCAGTCTTTTCATGAGTCTTTTTCTAGAACTTCTTATATATCTAGATTCTCAATTAATAATTCCCCTGTTCTATTTATGGTTCTCTTCATATATATATATATATATATATATATATATATATATATATATATATATATATTTATATATATCGTAATATCATTATTTCAATGAAATATGTTTATTAAATAAAAGGTTAATAAAACTGATTAAAACTGTTGTTTGTATAACACGTAATAAATAGGGTTTCACATTTGATATCACGGTTATTTAGTCATCCATTAGGTGATAATTAATTAATAGGATTCTAGTTATAGTTGTTTATAATTGCAAAACCGATGGTAATTTTTTTCCAGTTCATATTTATTACTATGTATGTATGCGTGTATTGTGTGTGTACATATATATACGTACATACATATATATATATATATATATATATATATATATATGTATATGTGTATATATATATATATATATATATATATATGTATACTTAAAAAGATAAAAGATTTTAAGTAAGACTGAAAAAAAGATACTTTTTAATAAGTTGGAAATTAATATATGTAGTTGAAAATTCTTAAAAACTAACTTGTTTTTTAAAAGTTAAGTTATATTAATATAAAAGCACTTGAAAAAATTAATATCAGAGTTATTATATATATATATATATATATATATATATATGTAGTAGCATTCATTGAGGATTTCGTCCAGTAGTAAATTGATATGGGATTAATGATGTGATTATTATATATATATAATGTTTAATCTTAGTTTACTTTTATTAAAATATAAATTTTTAAAAAATATTTTACTTTTTACAATGAATTACTCTTTAGCTAATGATTATTTTGTTTAATATAAAAAAAATATTTTGATTACACTTTTGTACTGCGTATTATATTCGGATTTGTTAAAAGTAGTCCTTCACATAATATATACAATATATATATATATATATATATATATATATATATATATATATATATATATATATATATATAATAAAAAGAATAATAATTTTATGGTAAAATGAAAAAATAAAATATTTAATAAATTTGACTATAGCATAATTAAAAATATTTAAAACTAAAATTTGTTTATAAGTATTTGGTTATAATATACAAGCTCTTAAGGAAATTTATATCAGGGTTAATAAAATAATGTATATATATATATATATATATATATATATATATATATATATATATATATATATATATATATATATATATATATATATATATATATATATATATATATATATATATATATATATATATATATATATATATATATATATATATCTAATGTTTAATCTTAGTTTATTTTTATTAAATACAAATTTTAAAAGAATATTTTATTTCAATGAATTACTTTCCAGTCAATGTTTATTTTGTTTAATATAAAATTTTTATTTTTATTGCACTTTTGTACTACATATTATACTAAGATTTGTTAAGAGTAGCCGTATATGTATATATATATATATATATATATATATATATATATATATATATATATATATATTTAAATATACCCACAAACATACACACATATAAACTAAAAAGAATAATTATTTAAGTTGGAATGAAAAAATGAATAATTTTAAAAAGTTCGAATTTATTATAGTTGAAAATACTTAAAAACTAAACTTAGTTTTTAAAAGTTAGGTTATATTAATATGAAAGCACTTAAGGAAATTAATATCAGAGTTGTTATTTTATATATATATATATATATATATATATATATATATATATATATATATAATATTTTTAATCTTAGTTTACTTTTATTAAAGTATAAGTTATAATAAAATATTTTATTTCAATGTTTTATTGTCCAGTCAATGTTTATTTTGTTTAATATGAAAATTATATTTTGATTACATTTTTGTACTACTTATTAAACTCGGATTAGTTAAGAGTAGGTGTTTATATATATATATATATATATATATATATATATATATATATATATATATATATACATATATATATATATATATATATATATATATATATATATATATATATATATATATATATATATATATACATATATATATATATATATATATATATATATATACATTCTTACATACATATCCTGAAATCGTTGATCATGTTCCGTAGTGATTTTTCGTTTTTGATCAACTCCTGTGTTCGTTTATTTCGCTTTACTTCCAGATATCATTTCCATTTTGTAAAAATAGTTCTTTGATACAAAGTAACCTTTTATACGAGTTCACTTTGCATAATTCTCTCTTTAAACTCGGTGATTATTCTGCAACTTTATCACCATTCATATATTTATTTTATAATAAATGAAATAAAAGACTAACCAAAAATAGCATCTCACAAAAAATATATCCAATTTTCTCATCTGGTTAAATAAAATGAAATGATAAAACTCGTTATTAAAACGATAAATGGTAACAAATTTATTCATACTACCTTTTCTAGTAAAATCATTATATGTGGCCATCCAAATGTGACGCCTAGATTTGTGTTTTATTGAAAAGAAACAAAAAAAACTATACACATGTTTCTTTTTAATAAAACACAAATCTAGTAGTCACATTTGGATGACCCTATATAACCTTTATCATTTTTTGTACAAATAAACAATCAAGTGTTCAAACATTTGGTATCATCACGTCAGTCAATTTTCGACAAAAGTATTTTCAAAATGTGAATGGGGAATTGAAAAAATTATTTCGTTTGCAATAATGAATTCATTCGATGTTTTTATGCCCTACTTTTGAAAACAAAATATAATTTATTTATTATAAACAAATTTATTTCTTTTTATTTTGAATGTATTTAGCTGAGATAATGAATTTGTTGAGTATATTTTTGTGTCGTACATGATATTTCTATTCGATATGATAATGTTATATATATATATATATATATATATATGAACTCCAGATAAATAATGAGACGGTTTAGAGAAAGGGTATAATAAAAAAGTAATTGGTTACGCTGTTGTAATTTCGAAATGTTTCATCTCTTATTCATATAATATGATACTTGGTCACTATATGTATACGATTGTATTCGGAATTATGACACTTGAGTGTGAAATCAACAAAGAGAAGGCACTGAACCGCGCAACATTTGTGTATTCCGACGGGGAGCCAAGTGTGCAAATAAATTATGAATCCGTCTCCGCTGCGCACAGTGCTGCCGCCTCGCGGAAACACCGCCAAGCGTCGCGCTGCGCGACCAAACATAATTCAATTTGGCTGCCATGCTCCGCGAATGAATAAGTGCTTTTCTTTTAAGCAATAATACGGAACACGTATTCTCTTCTTTTTTTGGCAAGTCGAATGAAAAATGCATGCAAGAAAATGTCATCATAAATTATTCATTGTCACAGTATGTCGGCTGACAGACCAGTTAGGAACAGCATCTTATTGCCATATGAGATGTTATAGTACTGCTGTTATTTTGATTGTATTCAGTGGATCGTTCAAACTTGTATAAATAATATGGAATTGAAAATAATAAACTCTGTTTCTCCAATATACATATATATATATATATTTATATATATATATAATACTGTATATATAGTATTTACATTATGTAAAGAAAAAATATCATCTCATATGAAAATAAAATAATGTAATGTTAAAAAGTAATTTACGATGAAAATTCACAATAACCATCTACTATTCGTAATTTCATTATATTTACAGTTTTAACATCTTTTTTTGAAAACAATTTGTTTAATATGGAATATACTTTGAAAATACATCATTAAATTAAATTTAAATACAAAATTGTTATGTTTTTATTCGATATACAAAGATGGACTAAGTAATTAAAACATTAAGGACAAACTATTTTATATCGTTGACAATCTGTTTTATTTGTATATATAAAGTGTTTTTTAAGCGTGATAGAACTTTAAATTGGATCTATATCAAAAATTCTATTTAACCTTAAAAAATCATTTTTATATATACGAGAGTTTTTTGATAAGTATGGTAAGTAAGTAAGAAAAACTAAATTGAAAAATTTAATTAATTGATAAAATAGAAAAATAAATAAATTTACCATACGTATCAAACGACTCTCGTACATGTTTGTATGTATGTATACAAGTATGATAATTTTTTTTTAGGTTAAGTAGAACTTTCGATAGGGATACAATTTAAAGTTCTAGTATGCTTAAAAACATCCTGTATTACATGTTTAAGCTTCTAATGGAATATTTTTGTAAAAACAGTATCTTTAGAGTGGCTATTTGGTTCGGATTTCATATTTTTTTGTACTAGTTTCATGATTTTTATAATAATCTGTTTTAATGTACGTTGATTTTTATTATTTTGTTTTGATCATCGGTCGCTATTGCTTTTAACAGATAGTTTTTTTTTTTTTTTGTAATTTGTGTATAGTTTCATAATTTTAAAAACTGGTGCATTGAACTCGTCTAATAATGTGACAGTTTTGGTGATTAATGTTCTAGTTAAATGCGTATTTATAATTTGCTTTTCAAAGTCAATTAGTATATATATATATATATATATATGAGAGTCCATCAAATATAATTTGAACTTTTTATTAAGTTAACATTTTTCAAATATCACAAAGCTCTACTCCCTATTATCATTGCTCGTCGATCCTCAAATTGCTTTTGTTTAACAATGTAAATAAGTTTGAAAAATCACATGTAGACGATGTTTATTATAGATTAATATTCTGATATGAATTCAGATCGAATGCCTCTACAATTAAAATATATTTTGTCTGAAAAATTTCCCGAAAAGTCTACTTAAAAATCTATTTTTTCTATTGTTTGTCAATTTTAGTATTTAATTAAATTGATAATTTGGTAAATCTCACAAACATTTGAGAGAGTTCGGAAACAAAATTTTTACATCACTCTGTAAATTTTCACATCACTGTGGAGGGGAATTGCCATTCTTTTTTAACACTAGATATATCAACTGGTTAAAATGACCGGTTTCAAAATTGCTCTAAGGAAATTAAAAAATAAAGTAAGGGGGCTACTACGACTACCATTTATCACATCATGTAATTCCAATATTTAAGTAAATAATGTAATTACTTATTATTAGAAGCTCTTTTTTATTGCTGCTTGTACTAATTGATTCAAAATTACTATTTTTTTCGGCTAGAAATCAATTGGTAAAAATAACTTGTTGTTAGAGATAGGTTTATATCAATTCTTGATATATCTAGTGTTGTATAGAATATTGAACTCAAGTTATTTTTTATTTATACAGTTTCCATTAACATTTAATCCTTTTGTCACTGGACTGGAGTTTTTTGATTTTTGTATTCTAGAAAATATTCCAAAGACAGTTGCACAAAAAATGTTCAACAAAAAATGTTCCATCTCTACATCATTTTCATATGTTTATTTTCTCAATATCTCTTTGAGTTGTCTAAACAAATAATAATCACATGATGATAAGTTCGAGTTGTAATGGGGATGCCAAACAGTAGTTCAGTATATTTGGTTATGGAAGCCTCCAGAAGCTTAAGAAAGATATAGAATTTTTTTAGATTTTTTTCATGGAAGAAAAATAATGTGTGTGTGTGGTGGGATCGTAATTAATTTGGAACTTTTAAACCAGTATGAAACAATAAATATAAAAATGTACGTTCAACAACTCCAACGTTTTCACTAAAGTTTGATCGAAAAACGTCCTGCGTTCGTCGATAAGAAAAACGTTGTTCTTTTTCATAACAAAGCCAGATCCATACAGCAAGAGCAGCGTAGAAAAAAGTTTAGAGCTTGGGTGATCATTTTTCCCCTACCTACTATACTCACCTGACCTAGCACCATCTATTTATCATCTTTTTTGATCGATGCAAAACTCTTTAATAGGCACAAATTTCTAGAATGAGAATCAGGTTAGAAAATTCGTCGAAATTTTTTCAAGTCTAAACTATCGGAATTCTATTCAAAAATTATAAAAGAGCTACCTAGCAAATGGCAACAAGTTATTGCAAAACAATGGAGTTTATATTAGGTTGGCAAATATCTCCCTTCCGCCTTCTGGTCTTTTGAATTTCGCAGTTATGTACAAAAAAAAAGCGGAAGGGAGATACTTGCCAACCTAATATAATTGATTAAAGTACAATTGCTGCTTTTTTATTAATAAAAATTAAAGTTGATGTGCAGGAAGGGAAATTATGTATGACTCAACATAATATATATATATATATAATATACAATATTTAAATTAATTTTCAAAAATAACATTTTAATATAGATATGATGTTATCGAAAAAGAACAATTTAACTTTGTGTATTAACATAGCTGATATTTAGTTAAGTAAAGTTTTGATTTTATAGCCCGAAGCTCTGTATCCACTAGTCGTATTATATTTAGTTCTAAGAATACCATAATATTGAGGGATGTAAATTTGTGTCGTGGTTTGTAATTTTTCAAAACATGGTTAGAAGCCGTAATATGAGCTATTTATACTTTGATGTCAGTGATTAAAAGTCAAAGTTCATAATTAAAGAATAATTAGTTTTATTAATAATATTTTATTTATATAAATATTTGTTTTATTCTAAAATGATATTTTTCATATTTTTATGATTTGTACTGTAAGTTTAATTTTTTTTTGTTCTATAATGAATCAATATAATTTAATTAAAAAATATATAATTTTTATAGTATGTAATATTGAAATTGAAAGAAGAATTTAAAAATTTGTGTCATCATTATTTAAAATAGAGTTCTAGTAAAAAATGTGTGAATATAATTAATACACGTCACGTCTGTTTGTCTGATATTTACGATTCGTGTCTTTGAAATGAAACGATATTTAAAATTTCGTAAAGTATTTTTAGCATAAGAATATAATTTTGAATTTATAAACGGCTCTCGGAAGTAAATAAAAAAATATTTTTGTCGATTGTTTAACTATGCGCGGATTGTACATTGAGATTTATGTTGAATTATACTGGAATTTTATTTAATGCCAGAGCGGCAGAGTTTAATACCATGAAATGTATGGTCGAAGTGAAGAAGAAAAATACGTAGGGATGGAAGCGAGACTTCGATGTCTTGAAGAAGAGTAGGGTGCTGAATCTGCTGCTGTTGCTACTACCACTGTGGCGGCAACTCCCTCCGCAGAGCCACATAATAAAATGGTTTGGCAAACATAACTCAATGATGCCACAATTTAATTTTACATCGTGTTGTCGAGGATTTTTTAAATTGATTTATTATGATGTAAGTTGTAATTCAATTTATTAATTCGCGTACATTTTGAGATGCTTGTGTATATTTAAATAAAGTTTATGTTCCGTAATGACTTGCTTATATATTAAATTTATATACACACTTTAAGCATTTGTATTATTGTATAAAACAAATTGCGGATCAAAAAATTCGAAAATTAAAATATACGTAAATTAAACTTGCATTCTTTAAATGAATTGTAATAATTTATTGAGTTTGATTAGTGACTCGAATTTTGCTACCTTATGAAAAAAGAGTACTTGAAATTGTTTTCCATTGTAAAATTATATTAGTAATATGTTTTTAAATTTCATTTAAATAAATGTACATTTTATATTAAACTTGAAATTTGTTGTTTTATAATTTTAATATTTTTTGTTGTTAATAGTTTTGTTAAAGCATTTTTTTAAATTTAAACTATGTTTAATAGCACATCATATTAAGTTAAATAATTTTATATTATTTAATTAAATTGAAATTATAACTTTTCTTTTTTATTTATGATTAGAAATATTTTTTTAGATTTTTGTAGTTGGTATATATATATATATATATATATATATATAATTACTGATATAGGAAAAATGTTGTGATAATATCAGTACGATGGAAGAAAGAATTTTTAAAATTACTTTCATACATTATAAAATAATTTCTTTTTTGTATAATGAATTTTATTTTATTTATAGAGATATATTATTCATGTCAGAACTTAATGAAAAGTATATAAAAAAATTGTACCATTTTCTCGAAGAGTAATTAAATATTATCAGTACTATTAAACAAAAAATATTTTTTTAAAAACTGGGGTCAATAAATAAACTACCGTAATTAATTCTACATATATATATATATATATATATATATATATATATATATATATATATATATATATATATATATATATATATATATATATATATATCTGAGGGTTGTTTGATAAGTATGGTAAAAAAATAAGAAAAACTGAATTGAAATATTTAATTAAATAATTAATTAATTAAATTAAACATTAAATAAATTTACCAATAACATTGATTGAGGTACCAGAAATAAAAAAATTTAGATAGATGGAAAAAACATAAGAAATTCTTCGAAATACAGTTAATAAGAAAAGTATTAAATCAGTTAAAAGGGAAAGTTTGGAGAAAGGCCTTCATTCAACAATGGTATGAAAAGACTGATTTTAGATTTATATAGATTGTTTTTTTAAGTGTAATAAAACTTTAAATTGAATTCCTATCGAAAGTTCTATCTAATCTGAAAAAACACCATTTATCATACCTTATATATACATACATACACACACACATATGTATATTTATTTATTTATAAAATGTTTTTTTTAGGTTAGAGTAGAACTTTCGATAGGGATTCGATTTAAAGTTCTATCACATTTAAAAAATCTCTCTCTCTCTCTCTCTCTCTCTCTCTCTCTCTCTCTCTCTATATATATATATATATATATATATATATTTAAAATCATCTTTTTTATACCATTATTGAATGAAGGCCTTTGTCTAAACTTTCCATTTTAACCGATTCAATACTTTTCTTATCAACTGTATTTCGACGAATTTTCTTATGTCTTTTCCATTTATCTAACCTTTTTTTATTTCTGGAACCTCAATCAATATTAATTGTACATCGGTGGTATTTTTTTCTTGTTTTATAACAGCAAATTTCTATTTAAAATATTCCTTTTTTTATGATCCTTTTTTTATGTTTTTACTGTATATATATATATATATATATATATATATATATATATATATATAATTGTTAATAACAATTGTTTCTATTTATTACAAAAGTCATCAATTTACTCTGAGTAAAATTATCGGTGACTTTGACATAAAATGTTTTCGACTAATCTCTGATTTTGTTTTCATTGCATTTTTTCCATTAAGCAATATTGACCATGGTTTAAAAATATAACTGACAAGTGCAAGGTTAGTTGGTTGTGATTGTATATGCTAAAACCAATCACCCAAAGTGCCATTATTACTCAAGCTCCAGATTTTATTTCTGTGTTATTCTTGCTCTACTAGGTATAACGATGTTACGGAGAAGAATAACATTTTCTGATTAATAGTGTTAAGCGTTTATGAGGGAAACATGAAGATTCTGGACATATATATCTGTAGTAATCGTTTTATTACGATTTAAAAGCATGAATTGAATAGTATAGTATCATCCAAATGTGACGCCTGGATTTGTATTTAATTAAAAAGAAACTATACACATGTTTCCATATACATCACTATATACACATGTTTCTTTTTAATAAAAAATCTAGGTATTACATTTGGATCACCTATATTACGATAGTCTTATGATCTGTCTAACATTATTTTTTATAATAAAGCCTGAATATTTGAAGATTTGCTCTTGTCAATCCATTAATTTTTCTTGTATCACTATCATATACAATTTTACACCATGGGTAATAATTTTAGTAAGAAACTGGTTGTTTACCTATCATGAAAGAAAGCTTGTCACTATTAATTAACGATCAGTCTTGTTTTTTTTTTTACTGAGAATGTACGAGAACCCAAATACCTAGCTAATGTATTTTTCATATTCTCTAAATAACTGCGTATGTCCAGTTGTGATGTCCTTATTTTTTCCATTAATTCTTAAGTACTTTAGCGTGTATTAAATTTCACCACTGTTCTAAAAAGTCATCAAAGTCAGATGAACGTCCTGATGTATGTTTATCTTACGATGTTTTATTTTCGGATTGAAAAAACAAACTAATTTCACATTGTTTGGTCGGTTATGATGTCCTTGATATATATATATATATATATATATACACACACACATCCGTCTCTCAATTTACGTGGAGTATCCGTTCGATGTGGATTTGTTTTACGCGAATGAAAATCGTGTAAATTGAGTCTGTCAGTACAATAGAAAAATATTGGAAATAAAAGCTAGAAAAGTTGTAGAAACACATATTTATTTCACATAGTTTAACAAAAAAAAAATAATGACGTTTTAGAAAAGAAAAGTAGATAAATTTTATTCGGTGTCACTATCGCTACTGTAATTTAAAACAATCAACCTTTTATATATTTATATCGTGCTTTTATACATTCAAGTAAGAATTTGCGTCACTCTGATATATAATAAATTCCATGAAAAATTATATAAAATGAAATTTATCTGACCGCGTATAAATCAATACCGCGTAAAAAAAGTTCCGCGTAAATTGAGGGACGGGTGTATATATATTTAAAATATTTTGCAGCAATCTCCTTAGTATATTTCCCTTTTTTGAAATCACAAAAAAATACGTGACGAATATACATTTTCAATATTTTAGTTTCACTAATTACAAGTTTATTATTTTAATGTGAGATTTTAACTGTAATTGTTGTAATGAAATTGAGGGGTATTTGTTTGTCCCAAACAAATAAATCTTGTCACATGATGATACATTCGAGTCACTAATGAGTCATTAAAATTCGTTTCCGAGGACAGAGGTTGTTTATGGTCAATCGAATATTTTAATTAATAATTTAAAAATGTTCTTATGTTGTATATTTTTTTTAAAAAAAACTTTTTGGTTAATTTCACAAGTAAATCTTTCAAAATGTTATGCAACGAATAATTAATTTAATATATATAAAGTGTTTTTTTAAGCATGATAGAACTTTAAATTGAATTCCTATTAAAAATTCTATATAACCTAAAAACACTCTTTATCTGTGGTTGTGTGTGTGTGAGTGAGTGTGTATGCGCGTGTGGGCGTGTGTATGTGTGTGTAAATATGGA
>CP092089.1:9355125-9397625 GCA_029203775.1 Neoneuromus ignobilis | reverse complement strand
TTTTTTTTTTTCAAATTAAAAAATATATTTTTTGTTAGGCAGTGAACCTCTAATATATTGAGTTTATTCGAATTTACTAATTTTTAAGAAGTGTAAAACTGTGAAAACCACCATTAAAAAAGATGTATGATTTTGAAATGTCTGAAAAAATAAAAAAAAAATAACTTTCGTAGATTTACTGTATCGGAAATTTTATGCATTTTAAAAATATTTGGTTTTTTGATTTTAAATTAATATCTTAGGAATTAGACGTCTCACCGTCAACAAAATTTTTTTCAAAAAAAAAAGCTACTATGAAGCACACTACTAATTTTTTTAATATATTTTTATATTACATTAAATTACTTTTTTTTTAAAAAAAAGTATAAAAAATAAAATACAAAAACTCCATATTATCATCTTGATTATTTTGTTATAAAAGATTATTCTTAAAAAAGATCTTTTTTACCGTTCTAGACCAGACATCCCCATTACTTTGCATGTTGCATGAATTTGGCGATTTAAAAGAAATATTAATTAATTGTTTGGATTTCATTCGATAATTTAGTAGAATTTTTTATGAATTTTATTATTGAAAATAAACTTTACAAAATACATACATATGTTCTTTAATCGATAAACAAGTAAAAACATTTTTTTGGACCTACGTATAGTTTGTGACTCACTTTTTATTTTGTCAAAAATTTACTTCTATAAAAAAAAGCATTTGTTTTTAATTAATTGCAGTAAGTCAGTGTAATCAACATTAAAATCAATTTTTTCATCCATTGAGGACCGTGTTTTTGATTTAATATTTAGTAGATAGATTTATTTATTTTATTTTGAAATAAGAAACAATGATTAAAAATGTAATAAGTATATATATATATATATATATATATATATATATATATATATATATATATGTGTGTGTGTGTGTGTGTGTGTGTATGTGTGTGTGTAAAATAAAATAAAAAGTTTAAAAAAAATGATTGAAAACCATTGATTCATTTAAAGAGAGTATGAATTTCAGAATAATGTATAATATTGAAATTCAGTACCATTAGCTTTATTGATTTGTGATTTTAAAAGCAAATTGAAAGCAAAGACTTGTTCTTACTAATAATTTATTCCAAAAAGTTATCCTTGCAAACTAAACCGTAATATAAAAGTGACAGATAATTGAATAAGTTTTATTATATGTATTCTTCATCGTGATTTTTTTATTTCATTCTTGATATTTATTTTAGTAAAAAAAATTAAAATAATTTACATATTATTATTTAAAAAATATATTTAATTGTTTAAGGATAAATAAAAATAACTGTTTGTTTGGTATATTTGAATTAGGAATACTGTTATAGTTTCAATTTGTTTGTGAAGAATGAGTAATAAAAAAAATACATATTTATTTCAAATACAAATCGAATTTAGCACGTAATATTTTATTCTTGTTTATTTGCCTATAAATAGAACGCATTAGTAATATTTGTTGCCGGTAGCATTACGCTATTTAAATAATTTATTAATGAAACATACGCTCGAACACGTATTTGAAGATTATAAACGATTACAAAATGAAATTTCAAATTGCGTATCGATTTCTGCAATTTGTAGCTGTTATTTAGTGACTCGACGTATTTCGACTTCATTTTAATTTAAACGTACAAATATCTCACTGTGTACATTTCGGATACAAGTAGTGTTCCACATGCCATTAAACGTTAAACTACAACAAAACAGAAGCTATGTTCCACTACGCAGGAGGATGAGTCTGTGAGTTATAACCACGATACTCGTCGAATGTTTGCCGAAATTGAACAATAAATAGTGGCTGTGGTCTGCGGTGATGTGGGCGGGGGCGATATATTGAATTACGTGAAGATTACTCTCGGAGATAAGCGCTTACACAGATTGTGTGTGTATATATATACACACACTATAACTAAAAAGATAAAGGACCGAATGTTGTCTTCGATATTGTGCCTCTAATTGCTACAATATTGTTTTATGTCAAAGATATGTTAGCTTTCATGATTGCTTTGTATTTACATTCATATCATATGAAACAATTTTCTTGATTAAATTAACTGTTTCTTAGTTTAAGTAATTCGACAAACTCTGAATACAGCAGATATAGCAGAGACAACTATTTACTCGTATAGAATACTCGTAATCTCATGCAACTGCAACAGTTCTATATTTTCTACGTCGAAACAAAATAATTTAATAAACCGTCCAGTAAAAAATAAACACATTTATATATATATATATATATATATATATATATATAGAGAGAGAGAGAGAGAGAGAGAGCGATCGAAAGAGAATATTTTATTTAAGTGTGATAAAATTTTAAATTAAAACTATTAAAAATTCTACTTAACCTAAAACTCTCTCTTACTTTAATATATATATATATATATATATATATATATATATATATATATATATATATATATATATACTGATTTTAATAGTATTTTTAATCTCATTTTACTTATATTAATTTATCCTATATAACGTAGCTACAATTAATTATCTTGTTATTTTAAATCTTAGCATTTATTTTCTATTACAAATTCATATTTGATAGATAAGTTGCCTTTAATTAATTGAAATTTAATGCATATTTTAAATATTTAATACTTGTGTTTGAAATATTAAACGAATTTAATTATATATTACACTTTTCTTTGCATAATTACAAAATATATTATTTAAAAATACTACTTTTTAAAATATTGTATTCTTTAAGATTTTAATTTGAAAAAATGTTTTTTTTTTAAAAAAATGTATTTCCAATTACATACAGTTGTTAAAATACATATTTGTAAAACATAAACAAAATGTGACTAACATTTGTAAAATTTTTATGTATTGAGTTAAGAGATGTATTTGTTATAATCTTTTAAATAATTTTGTATTTAATATTTTTAAATTTTAAAAAAAATGTTTTTAATTTTAATACCCACATTTGATTAAAATAACATGTTTTCTTTCTTTCATATTATTTTTATTTACTAGATAATTTATATAACTTAAAATAATTCGTCAGTTAATTATATTATTTATTATTTGTGAATTACTCGTAGTTTTAAAATATAAAAAAATAATAATTATGAAATCAACTATAAAATATAGAATTCCATATAGGAAATTATTTTTAATATTTCAGTTCCTTTAAAAAATAATTGTTTGATTTTTAAAGAAATACGTTTTATTTTTTATAATAAAGTGTATTTATTCAATTTTTAATAATATCATTATGTAGATATATTTATTAATTTAAAAAAACTATTTACTTTTATTACAATTACGACTTTACTAGTAATTTATACAATTATTATTTACTTTAATCATTCAGTTAATTGTAGATCATTATTCATTTGCATAAAATAAAAAACAGTTAATGTTTCCTATAATTAAAATGTTATTTTTTTGGTTATATTATAAAAATATTGAAATAATAACAAAACAAGTTTATTTTTTTTATTATATGCTTTTTCGATTATTATTAAATTTATATATATATATATATATATATACATACATATGAATACATATATACACACATAGGTGTTTTTTTAAGAATGAAAGAACTTCAAATTGAATTCAAATTGAATTTGTTTGTGTGTGTTTGTGTTTGTGTGTGTTTGTGTGTGTGTGTGTTTGTGTTTGTGTGTGTGTGTTTGTGTGTGTTTGTGTGTATATGTGGGAGGAATGTGGATGTATTCGTGCATGAGTGTAGTTAAATTTCTGTATTAAGTTGTAGTTTGTAAATTTAAAGTGTCGAATTGAATTGTGTTAGGATAATGTTTGACTTTAACAGGTATTAAAACTTATCGTTCTGTTAAATACAAAAAAATAACACTCACATACACACACACATGCTTTATATATATATATATATATATCCACTGTGCTTGTATATGTATTAATGTATGTATATATGTGTGTTTGTTTATTTGAGTTGTGAATGTAAAAAAGTATTGTATATGTATGTCACAGAATTGTTATAAATTGAATAAATATCAATAATATATAAAAACAGTGACGCGTAAAAAGTAAAAGAAAATATTTTGATTAAAGTGATATAAAAAATTACGGAAAATAAATGAAGTAAATATTTTCAAGTGTGGAAATCGCGGGACAGTTGAGTATATTCAGAGTAGAGAATTTTTTATTGTCTGCAAGTGTAGAAGTTTTCGTTCGTGTCAGACAACAGGCGCCAATCTCCACAGGGAATACAAATATAAGAATAAAGATTTATTTTGACGTTAAATTGATTGATTTTATGCTCGGTTTGAGTTTGCGGAACGCCGATAATATTCAGATTCTGTTTCAGGCTATTGATGCTTTGACAATTTCGTAGCAATAAAATTCAAATGAAATGGATTATTAATTAAATTGATATTGTCTGTTGGTTATCAATAAAGCACAATTTCATTTAATAAAGAAATTCATAAAATGAAATTGATATTCAAATGGAAAAAAGTATGCAATGTTTTATTCACAACGTCCAATAAAGTTAAAAGTATTTTGAAGTGACTTTATTTCACAATTATTAATTTATGTATATATATATATATATATATATATATATATATATATATAAATTGGTGATGAGAATGTGACAAAATATAGAAAAAAACAAACAATCTAATATATATATACTAAAATTTCTTCTATTCTCTAATAAATATATATAAATATTTCCAAATATAGATTTTGTTCTTTTGGTGTTTTCGCATTTTGCAATTGTTATCTAATTTCTTTAATGATTATTTTATTTCGATTTTTTTTTTAAATTTATAAAGAATTCTAACACATAAATGGTTTTTTTTTCTAATTATTATAAACCTAAATACCAATTTTACTTTTTTAGTGATAGAATAATTATGAAAGTAATTGAAAAACGTACTAATTATTTTGTTCGTTATACATACACCCACCCACACACATACACACACACATTTATATATATATATATATATATATATATATATATATATATATAAACTGAAGATAATGTGCTAAAAATATAGAAAAAAACAAATACTCTGATAAAAATATACTATTGAACTCAATTTAACTCTAAATTTAAATATTTTCCAAATATAGATTTTATTTCTTATGCTGTTTTTGCATTTTGCATCTGTTATCTAATTGTGCTTTACTAATTATTATTCTATTATAACTATTTTTTTAATTTAGAAAAAATTCCAATACGTATATTGAATTTTTGTTGTTTTTTATAATTATTATAATACTAAATACCATTTTAATTTTTTTTAGTGATAGAAAAAAATGGAGGTAGTTAAAAAACGTCCTAATTAATATTTTATTCGTTTTTTGTTTGTATATGAATACACACACACACACACACATATATATATATATATATATATATATATATTGAATTATCATTATTTATTTTATTTCCAAAAAATATTTTTATAAAATATTTTAAATCAGATTTCATAATGTAACAATTTAATGACGATAACATAGATTTTGAAATGTTCATTAGTAAATGTAGTAGATAATTATATTAAATTATTTTTTAATAATAAGAATTTATAGATATTTTTATAAAATTTTGTAGTATTAAATTAGTAATTTATGTGTTAGTAATTTTACCATATTAACAAATTATTTACCAGTGTAAATAATGATTTGAAAAGTATTACAAGTATTTTTTTTTAAGTTTACTTCATATGTATGTAATATATTGTTTTTACTTTTATGATAAATGTTTTATATACAATGTTTCATATATATATATATATATGTATATATATATATATAAACACACGCATATGTAATCTTTTAACGTTTTACCTGAATAGTTATTTGTAATTTAATTTCCTAATTACATTTTAATTTACCTTATGGTTCCATTGTATGCAATTAAATATTCCTATTATTATAGTTAAAATTTAATCTAAATTTGCTCATGTATATAAGCTGATGACTGTACACTAGTATGTGCATTTGTATTTATACATTCATGTATGATTTAATATAAAATCAATAATGATTATCCTGAAGTTCTTGATCATTTGTTATTATTTAATATACTATTGTATATTACACTTCAAACTAATAATTATTAGTACTTTTCGAATAATATAATAAAAAATTTGTGGAAGGTTTTTGTAATAGAATCTATTTTAAGGTTCTTTAAAATCAAAATTTTAAGACTATGAACAATTATTTTATTTATATGTTTGAAATCAAAATGATAATTTTTATACATGTATGTATGTATGTATATATATATATATATATATATATATATATATATATATATATATATATATCGATTTTTAGTAGTCATAATTTTTATTCAACGTATGAAAAATACCAACAAAATAAAAATCATAGTTTCTTTTCAAATAGTATAAACAACCGATATTTTCAAAAAGCATAAACTTCTTATCAGCCGATATCATATGAGTCAAAAAATGTTTCGACATAAGTCATGATCACTGAAATTATATCATATTAGGTAACATGTTTAAACAAGTTTAAATTTGTTATAAAATAAATAATTAAATCGAAAGAAAAAACAAACTGAAAATATTAAATGAACAGAGAGGAAATATGAAAGTGCATAAATTCTCTCTCTCTGTTTTTATCTTTCTCTTTATATATATATATATATATATATATATATATATATATATATATATATATATATATATATATAGAGAGAGAGAGAGAGAGAGTTAGTTAGTTTTTAGTTAAAAATGAAAAACTCATGTACACCAGGTTTTTTGAAACTTTTCCTGGTCCACCCACATTAACATTCTAAAACAAACACATACCATTACATTCATCCACAACATATATTAGTATATTAGTATAAACTAGAAACCTGAGTTTTGTATTACACATATGTACCTCTACATGTATATCAATTCCGATAATAAATGTATATTTGATTTGATATATATATATATATATATATATATATATATATATATATATATATAGAGAGAGAGAGAAAGAAAGAAAGAAAGAGTAATTTTTAACTATGTGTGTTTCAAAAGCGTGATAGAACTTTAAATTGAATCCTGATCAAAAGTTATATTAAACTTAAAAAATCTTCTTTTATCTTTGCTTTATATATAAATAAACACATACTTTTATATATATATATATATATATATATATATATAGAGAGAGAGAGAGAGAGAGAGAGAAGTGTTTTATTATGTTAGATAGAACTTTCAATAGAGAATAAATTTAAAGTTCTATGACGCTTAAAAAAATCAAAATTATTATATATATATATATATATATATATATATATATATATATATATATACATATACATACAAAGGTGTGTGAGAGAATGTGTGTGTGTATGAGGTGTCTTATCAGGATCACACACTCATCATCGTTAAAAAAATATAATTGCTCACTCGAAAAAAGATCCTCTTTATTTAATATTATAATTAGGTTATGAGCTCCTCATATGGAACTCTCTCTCTCTTTCTCTCTCTCTCTCTCTCTCTCTCTATATATATATATTAGTATAAGTAGATTCGTAATTTTATTGTTAGTTATAATTTAAAAAAAAATGTTCAATTAGAATATTAAAATGATCTATTTAGGATTTGTCTCATTTTAATTATTGAACATCAATAGGCTATTTAAATTTTATATTTATATAAAAAATTATTAAAATACGAGGTAGTTGAAAATCTTCATAATGAACATTATATGAAATATTATTAAAAAAATAATTAGATTAAAATTTTAAACGAAATACTTAAGTAAACCCCAATTGATGAATTAATATAAAACAAATACTTATCACAAAAAAATTATAGACTTTGATTAATTATGAAACTTTTGAATGGAATGTATTAATTATTTGATTTCCGAATCAATAGATATTTCTTCAACGATATTTTGATATAAATCAACGTTCAGTTCGATACGATTGTATCAACTGTATCTGATTGTAGAAACAATAAACTAATAACATTTAATTTGTCCTCATATTTGGAATGACAGTTACCGAAAATACCCTTCTTATACGTTGCGTGAACCGCACTGAGGCACCGGCGTTGAACCACAACGTTAAATTACTATCATCACCGTCATAACAAAAAGTATGAATCACTCCGTAGCCAGCGCCTCGTTGTGGTGATAGAGGAGGACGTGAAGGTGACGGTGCCATCTCGCAACGGAGAAAAACAGGTTGATTAATGTTACACAACATGAGAGGCGGTTCTCGCGGCTTTCATTTAATTAATTGGATGAACGTTAAGTGTTCGAGCCTCTGTGAGACACTACACATCGTTTGCTTTCACGTGACAGACGAGAAGTGGCATGGCTTCATTAGCTACACGATAGAGTTTTTAAAGAATCTCTAAAACAATTATTGTTCCATTTCGGAGAAATCTAATTCAGTGAATAATTACGAAAAAAAGGATATATTGTGTAAATAAGGTTTACGGTTGCTATCGAGTAAGTAGTCCATTATTATTTACTTATATATATATATATATATATATATATATATATATATTGTATTGGATATCAATAAAATATTAATTAATCATTCGCAATATTTTGTACGTTCTCTCATAAAAACCTTTGTAGAACAACTTTGTAATTTATAACATTCAGTACGATACACGTTGAAAAATTTGCTACTCATTTTCCAAACATTACTTAAGATTTTTTATACAAGGTTATATTTTCTTGATTGATTATAGTTTTTAATCTAAAAATACACAGATTCAAGTGCTAGATAATTAAATTGAATTGAATTTATGAATATTATTAATCAATCGATATTGAAATTATATAAGTTTATAAGAAAAACAGAGAATTATTTTAAATAATTTAATGTTTATTTTTTTAAAAAAAAAATATAAAATTAAACGTTTATTTCTTTTTGTTAAATTTTTCTTAAATAGTGTTAATATCTTGTTTTGAATGACATACTTGCTTTAATGATTTACTCATGATTCATAAAAAAATATTTTATCATAATTCTTTTTGGTACTTTGAAAAATCACTTAGACATATATAAATCACTTATTCGAATACTGTATTTAAAAAAAATGTTCAGTGATCAAACACTTTGTTTGTTTATAGGAAATTTGACGATATGCGTTATCGATAAATTCTACAATATTTGTCCTTTCTGAATAATTATTAATTGGTTAATATGTTCTCATTTAAAAATAAATTATTTTTAGTAATATTTGTAAAATTATATAAGAATGACGGAAAAAGGTAAAAATTATATTTCTCTTAAGTTAACAAAAATATTCTTGATTAAAAAAATGATATAAATAAATAATTTTACAAATTCAAAATTTCCAATAAAATAAAAAATGAAATTTATTGAGTATACAAACATTGTAGTAAATAAAATGAATTTTTATGCACGTACATCTATTAAAAAAAATATATGTAACTGTATAAAATGAACATAAGCAAGTTGCTGGTATAAGCTCCTATCTCGTGTAAGACTATGTGAAGGGCTTGAATTAAGCTTGTTTTTGAGCGTGATGGAAAAAGAATGGATATTAAAATGTAATAAAGATCAGCAATCCATTTTCATTAAACATGAAGGTAAAAAAGGAGTTAAAAGAGAAAAATTCCAAGATACTTTGGCAAGATAATATTGTATGTATCCATGGAAAATATTGAGTTAAATTATTTTGTTTATGTGTAGTGAGTGAGTACATTTTTTATAATAAAATTGTTAACAGAAAAAATCGTATTTTGACAGTTTTATTGTGTAATGCAATAAAAATGAAAGTATTTGACTTAAAAATCTAATTATTGCACAATTTTGTTAATAATAAAATATAAAATATTATGTAGAAGTAATAAATAATATTATATATTTTTTTAAAAAATGTAAATAATTATTAAAAACATATAAAAATTAATATGTGAATAATAACATTCTTTATATAAACTTGAATTTTTATAACGAAATCTCTTCTAAGATCTTGTAATAATTTTTTTAAAAAAGTTATTTTTTAGTTCTTAGATTATTTTGTCTTTATATATGGTCATCCAAATGTGACGCTTAGATTTGTGTTTATTAAAAAAAAATAAAAGAAACTATACACATGTTCTCCTATACACCACCCTATACACATGTTTATTTTTAATAAAACATAAATCTATGAGTCATATTTGGATGACCCTATATATATTGCATAATGAATTTAAATCATAAAATTATTTAGATTTATTATAAAAATAAACATTTTCGTGTGATTTAATAAGCATAAGATAAGCAGGATAATAAATTATTTTAAATAATTAAAAACGAGCAACAAGTAAAATCTGAATCAAACACTGATACTGTAGTTAAAAATTATTTCACTAGATACAAATTCTTATTAAATTAATAAAATATAAATATGTTTTAATATACAAAAGATATTTCTTCTACAAATATTAAAAAATCCATCTCATAAAAATTTTTGAAAAAATAAAAATTATATATTTTAAAATTCATTTAGTACAGAGTAAAAATTCTCTTCTATCATAAGATTTTATGTTCTTTTTTTTAATTTATTTAATTAAATGAGTAGTTGTTTTCATGGTTAATAGGCTTATTTATCTAGTAAAATACTTTTCAAACAATTTTTCAAATTAATTGTATGATTCTTTTTTTAAACAAAACTTTTAAAATTATTCGTTTGGGTTAAGAATGAGTGACTGAGTCAGTGTTTTGATTATTTCTGAACAATTATATGAACTGGTTTTTTTGAAAATGGTATAAGTCCATTTTTTCATATATTGAGATATTTAAGGGTTTGCATTTGAGTTAATTTAAAAATATTGGCCAACTTTAATCAAATCGAGTGATGTTTTTTACACTATACACCTTTTAAATTTTATTATGAAATAATAATTACTAACATTATTTTACAAAATAAACGATTTTTTAGCTCCACATGGACTTATACCACTTTCAAAAATAACATATTACAAGAAGTAAAAACAAGAGCAAATTTAAGTCCATATTTTTATAGACATAAGCTTTACTGAAATGGATTTTTATGTAAAAAAGTAATAGTTAAAATGAAGACATTTAAATACACGAATAACTAAGTTTATTAAGAGTTTATTTCAGTTATATTAAAAATATAAAAATGAAAATTACTTCGTTAAGATCTTTAAATAAAAAAAAGATATTTTAAACTTAGTTTTCTTTTACACTTAGCATATTGAAATATTTATGGTGAATAGGTGGTATATAAGGTAATAAACTTATCATATCGTTATATTTCTCTCTTGTTATGCTCCTTGAAGTTTTATAAAGCGGTAACATATTAATTTTTCTGAGGTTTTTGGTCTTCCCTTTTTCCAAAAAAAAAATTGTTTTAAATGGAGCATTTTCTTCCATACTAATTTTATAAAACTTTTTGTGAGGTTAATTCCTTTTGAACCTCATCCAACATATTTTAAGCAAGTTTACAATTTCTCCGTCCGTATTTTTTTCTTTTTTATATTGCCTCTTCTAGAGATTTGGTTGAGACAAAGTCTTCTCTTTTCATTTCATACAAAATGAAGCTGTTTTTTTCGGCAAGCCTTTATTGCATCATAATAGTCTTGGGCAGTGTATAATTGATCCTTTTTCTTTAATGCTGTTTCCACAACTGCAAAATCTCTGTCGTTTGGAAGAAATGAATGACCCGACAGTAAAAATTTGTGGTCAATAACATTTATGTTATTATCGTCTGATTGAACAATCCTTAACCACATCAGTGCGAGCTTAATATTGCGATTTTGTCCGGTACAAATGTCACTGTATGCTATGATAATATCATAGGAATGGACTTATTCCACTTTCAAAAGAAATATTTGTGCGATAGCATTGTACAGCAAAACTGTTTTTGTTTATTTTATATCAAAATAGAACTCTATTGAAATTGTGATTGTAACTATAAAGAGAAGGTGTATATAGCTCATCAAAATTACCGTTAACTTAGTTTTTTTAAAAAGTGGACTTATACCACTTTCAAAAAAACCAGTTCATATAATAACCAAAGATGCACTATATGTGATTTATTCTTTTGATCATTGATTTAGTATTACCTTGATCTAGTTTTTCTGCACATTATAATAAATGATTTATAAATATATTGAAATATATATGCTGATCTGTTATCTTATCAATAAAAAACAAATCTTTAGCTCAGCAGTTAATATAGAGTGTTTTTTAACCATAATAGAACTTTAAATTGAATCACTATCGAAAGTTCTATCTAACCTAAAAACATTATATATATATTATATATATATATATATATATATATATATATATATATATATATATGTGTGTGTGTGTGTGTGTATGTATGTATGTATGTATATACATGTGTATATGCATATTTAAAAATATGATAAAGGTGTTTTTTACATCAGATAAAACTTTCGATAGGAATTTAATTTAAAATTCTATCACGCTTAAAAAACAGATATATCAATATATCATCGAACTATACATCTTTACTATAATGCTTTAAAGTTATGTTTTCTTTCTTAAAATATTAATTAGGCTTTCAAAACACATTTTTGCAGCTCTCATTTCCAAACATATTGAATTTATTCTCATCTACAAATATAATATGTTTTAAATATTCAATAAATAAAATATAAATTAATATATATTTACGAATTCTGAATGATTTCTGTATTATTTGTTCACAAAAGATTTTTTTCATGTAGTCTTTTTATGATAGTTTGGGTTTCTAATAACTTTTGCTATCATTTATGTGTTTGCAACTATTTTTGTATTTAAAATTAAATAACTAATCAGTTTTATTGCATTTATTATTGTATTTTTTTTGTGTTTTAATATAGCTCTTTAAAAGCTTGTATCAACTAATCAATCTTTGTTTTCTATGGGATTCTTAAGTTTTAATCTTTATAATAAAATAGAAAATTTTAGCTAGACTGAGAAATTATTTATGCATGTTATCTTAGTTTTTTTCTTTAAAATGAATAAGGATTTATTTTATTTCTTCTGACGTTTGTCTTCCTGCTATTTTTTCATAAAAAAAATAAATATAGGGTTTTCCAATTAGAGTTTCAGAAGTTTAAATATAAATAAAACAAAGTATCCAATTAATTATTGTAGTTATTTATTTTTCAATTTTTATACATATTTTATGGAATTAATGACACAATTTTACTCATATGACTACCATTCGTTTGACATATGCAATCATTTAGTCACTCTTCACATAATTGTTGTCCAATTTCATGAATTACACTTTCAATGCTTATTTTTAATGCTTCTGTTGTTTGTGGTTTATCAGCAAAAACCAATGATTTCACATAAGCTTGTAGAAAATAATCCAATGAAGTTAGATCACATGATTTTGGTGACCAATTGTTGGATCAATTTCGTGAAATAATGGACTCATTAAACTTTTATTACAATAAGTCTATTGTACTGTAGATGTATGGTACGTAGCATCGTCCTATTATAACCACACATCGTTCATTTTGAAATTCATTTAAACATTTCATTTTAAAATTCTCCAGCTTCATTTCAAAACTTTCACTAACAGAAGCAACATTGGCCTCATTGCATTTTTTAGCCTTACAGGCATTACTGTATCATGTAGAATATTTTTTTTCAAATTTTTCAACAATTTGATAAATGGCACGTTCACTTTGACAATTGTGTTAAGTTTTAGGAATTGATTTTTATAATAAGTTTTTAAAATTTCTAACCGTTGTTAAAATGTTAAACGTTCCATGATAATTTATCGAACTATGCTGAGTTAAAATATCAAAATGAGCTTAAAAAAATTCAAACATGGCTGCTACAAGCTGTCAAATTTTTTACATTCTTATTGGAAAACCCTATACTTTATAACAATAGTATGATATTTCTTGCTGCTACGTATGATCACATGAAACTAATAAAGGAAAGAATTTGTATATTTATATATATATATATATATATATATATATATATATATATATATATATTAGCAATGAAGAGAAATTTTCCTATTTTATTTTTTGTTGCATGACTCGTATGCTTGATTTTTCAATAGTAATGAAATTCGTTCTTGTGAGTTTTTACTAAAATATTTTTAAAGAAAATCTTTGATGTAGAAATGTCTATGTTATATAATACAACTATTGTACTATAGAACTATATGATATTTCAACTATTGTTCGATAGCTAGTTTTGAATATTGAAAATGTTTTATTATTGTATGTATCTCACGACTATTGTTAGTCATTGTAATTATTTTTATTCTAAATTTGAAAATATATACTCTTTCAAATTTATTTCTACTGTAATAAATTATTATACTTCAATTCAATTAATATCCGTTATATTACACGTACATATTAATTTATACAATTTACATTTTGTGTCATATCTTAAATTATCTCTATCATCTGTGTGCGGTTCTTCAACAGACACATAGTTAATCATTTTGGACATTAAAATCTATGTTCCATATTTGAATACCTCTACTATAATACATTTATGTTTGTTGAATATATAAAAGTATTAAAATTTGGTTAGAACAGTTAATTAAAATAATATTTAGTAATTTTTAATTTTCATATTTCAGAATTATTTTTAAATATTTATTAAAAATTCATTATCGTCAAATATTAATAAAATTTAAAACATCTTTTTTCATTGAAATAAAAATAATATTGATGCAAAAATGTTTCTTATATCAAATTTGAGTTAGTTTATATTATGATAAATAAAAACTTGAAACAAATGTCCAAAAAAATTAAAATAATATTTGTTCATAAAATTATTTTAACTCATTTCAAATGTATTTCTCTAAATGGACATAAATGAATAAATTTAATATTAATACAGTATATTATCATTTAATAAATATTTCGAATAAATTATTTAGTAGTAAAATAATTAAATTTATTATTAATAATATATATATATATATATATATATATATATATATAATGAAAATTAAAATATACAATTGTTACTATTTATTTTAGTACTATTGTGGCAAGTTTAACATAAATTAATTACTTGTTCCAACATAACAGATTTCAGTAATCAATTATTTATTTCATCAGTAGATATAGGGTTTTCCAATAATAATGTCAAAACTTTGACAGCTGATGGCAGCCATGTTTGATTTTTTTAAGTTCATTTTGACATTTCAACTCAGTATAGTTTGGTAAATTATCATGGAACGTTTACGACTTTAAAAATACTTAGAAGTTGTAAAAACTTAAATAAACTTCTTGAAAAAACAAGTTTAATGAGTCCATTATTTCATGGAATGGATCTATTAATTGGGCATCAAGACCATGTGATATAATTCTATTGCATTATTTTGGATGGGGATATGTGAAATTATTGGTTTATACTGATAAATAAGAGACTCATTAAACCACAAACAACAAACGCATTCAAAATAAACATTGAATGTGTAATTCATGAAATTGGACCACAATTATGTAAAAGAGTGACTAAAAATTGGTCTGATAATGTCGAGCAAAGTCGTGGTGGTCATAAGAGTGAAATTATGTTCCATCATTATTGCCATATAATATGCTTAAAAATAAAATAAAACTTATTAATTAAATACTTTTTGTTTTATTTCCATTTGAATTTTTGAAGCCCTTATTGGAATACCCTATATGATAATAAACCGATATAATAGAGTTGCTATCGAAATGTGAATAAACGAGTGTTACTGTGACGGATTCATTTATATTAAAGGACAATTTTACTATTTATTTTAATACTATTCCAAATTTACTTCAACAAAAAAAAAAAAACAAATTTACTCATCTTAAGATTACACGATTTTATAAAATTATCTAATGATTATTTATTGTTTATTTTATTTATTTAGAAATTGATACTCATTTCTACAGCCATGTTATCATCAAAAGAGCGTTATATTATAAAATATACAATAGTTTTTAAAATGTAGTTATATATATTTTATAATATAGCTTTTTCCAATAAACGCATCAAAGTTTAAATGGAAATAAAAAAAGGTATTTAATTAGTTTGTTATTTATTTTTTCATTTCCAAAAATATTCTATGACAATAATTATAGAACATAATTTCATTTATATGACCAGCACAATTTCGCTTGAGATAGTATATTCTTTTAGTCCAATTTTTAGTCACTGTTTCACATAATTCTGGTCCAATTTAATGAATTACAAGTTCATGTTTATTATAAATGTTTTTGTTATTTGTGGTTTATCAGCATAAACCAATGATTTCACATAACCCACAGAAAATAATCTAATGGAGTTAGATCACATGATCTTGGTGGTTAATTGATGGGTCCATTTCGTAAAATAATGGACTCATTAAATTTCTGTTTTAAGAAGTCTATTTAAGTTTTCACAATTTCTAAGTATTGTTAAAGTGTTAAACGTTCCATTAAAATTTGCCAAACTATATTGAGTAGAAATGTAAAAATGAACTTGAAAAAAATTAATATAACTGTTAGCAGCTCTGAAAGTTTTGACATTCTTATTGGAAAATCCTATACTATGAACTGACGATGATAGCATGGCTGTTGAAATGCATATCAGTTTCTAAGCAAATAGAGTGAATAATAAGGGATTATTAAACATTTTTATTAAATATTATTGTTTTAGAGCTAATTATTTATTTATGATAAATGGAAATTATCATTTAAAGCCTGAGCTACTTTGTTTTTGATTATTAATAATTTTGCAAAGAAATAATTCAATTCAAATTATTAATAAAAAAAATGAAAATTACGTTTTAGTAAAATATTTTGTTCATTTTTAAAACATATTATTTTTTATAGAGAAAATATAAATAAAATATTTAAATTTGAATTATTTGTGACGAAAATATATTCATGATTTGAAAATAAACTAGTAATCATATTATATATATATTATATATATATATATATATATATATATATATATATATGAAATTATTATTTCTGAGTAAATAGTATAATATAATTAAATATAGAAATCCCATTTAATATAGAAACTGATGTTTAATGGGATTTTATATTAATAACGAATTTATATAAAATAAATTGAGATATTTGATTACATATTATTTAATTCCATTTTTAAAGATAAAATATAAAATAAAATAATAAGTAAATAAATATTACTCTAATAGTAACATTTAATCAAATATTCTTTATTAGTTTATGTAATTGCATTTATTTATCCCACAAATGAAATTTCCTAAAATTATAAATAAAAACTCTATCTCTAAATTTTACAAACAGATTTTATGTACGTTTTTTATGTATTAAACAAACGACAATATTTCTTTTCCAGTGAAAAACATGTTTTGATTAGCGATTTGAATGCGACCATAAAAGTACTCGATTCTCTTTCATGGAAATTGTATAAACCTATTGTTTTTTTCTACAGATACAAACAATAAGTTCACAGAATTCAGTTCGTACATTTAAATACAAATCTATGCAAATAGAAATAATAAAACTATTGTAGTACTGGTATGTTTTAAAACAATTAAATTTTCTGTAATATCTTTATATGTGATTAATCTTTGGTGATTTTAAATTTAATTATTTAAAAATTTATATATATATATATATATATATATATATATATATATATATATATATAAAATGAATGAAATGAAGAAGAATAAATCTGTTTTATATGCATATAAAAAAAATAACGGAAAGGAAGTAATCATGAATTATAATTTTTAAAGAGTTGATGTTTTTCTGCAGTCTTTACGAAATCAAACAGGCAGTGCCTTAAAGATGTAAATAGGTCTTTTAAATACGCAGTGTTTTTGAACGTCGCTGTTCATTAAAATTAATATCATTGTGAGAAAATGATGAAATGGCCACTATTAAGCGAAAAAGACCATTCCGTCTCGTTTTCTAAAGTTTACCATTATTTTCCAAGTGCGAAGAACGTAGGGTAACAAAGACACACAACGTGCAAAAACAAATCGAAATGAAATTATAATTGTAAATGAACTCCAGTAAGACAAACGAACCCGGAGAGCAGAACCTACGGCTCTGTTAGTCGCTGCTATTATTGCATTACGCTATTCCATGTTCACGCTTACAAAAGCGTCGCATTAAATAACGATTCAAATGAACTAAACGGTACAATGGCCTCCGTCTGCGCCCTCTATAGTGGCACACGACTGGAACGCTACATCTAGTGATGCTACTGGAGCTGCTCAAGAGCAACGATTGTATCTCGAGTAGCATTATTTATAGTTTTTTTTCCTTTATCGTTGAAAGTTTTATGAAAAACTACACTATTTCATATTCTTCTTACAATTTACATTTATATGAATAGAGCATTAAACAAAAACTTAAAAAACTAACAAGAAGAAATGTATGTGTATTGAATTAAATTTGAAACGAGATTTGTCTTCCATTTTTTTAAAAAAAATATGAACAAGATAAAATAATATTTTTTTAAAAATAATAATTTTAGATAAGATTTTTTCTTGTGTTAATAAATTACTTTTATTATCTCGACTGTAGTCTTTTAAAATATCAATTTAAGTATTTTACTTGTATAATAGAAATTAAAAAATAACATTTACGTTTTAAAATAATATTATTCAATTAAGATTATGGTTTTAACATATATTTACGAAAAATTAGTATATGATATACAAATTAAATATATATTTAATATAAAAATAGATTTTACATCTGAAATATAAACATTTTTGGAATTTGACAAATATTTTTTTAATTTTATTTTATATATATTTAGATCCTTTTAAATTATAAACTAGGTACAATTTGGTCATATATATATATATATATATATATATATATATATATATATATATATATATATATATGAGGTCATCCAAATGTGATGCCTAGATTTGTGTTTTTTTAAAAAAAGAGACACGTGTGTAGTTTATTTTGTTCCTTTTTAATAAAATACAAATCTAGGCAACGTATTTGGATGACCCTATATATATGACCATTTGTGATTGATGAATACATAATTCGTATAAAAAAAATAACAATACATGACAAACAGTTACTGAACTTGCATATACATTGGAAATACCGAAATCAATAGTTCGTAACTTTTTGCAAAAGATTAGTATGGGGATCAGATATGATGAATGGGGACTTCGTCTTCTTTTTTTGAATGAAATTGATAAATAGTGTCGGATTTTTTTTTCTCAGTTGGAAAAAAACGATTTGAAGAAAAAGGTTTTGATCTAAATTTGGAAACTTGTTTGTACTTGATCAAAAGATGGGTTACGACCAAAAAAGATAATTGTTTGACTTTGATGAACTTGTAAAGATATATTTTTTTACGAGTTTCTTGAAATGAATTAGAATAAATGTTGTAAGATAATAGACTATTTGGTTAATTTAAAAATGTAATTTCAGAATAAAGCTTCTTGTAAATGAAAATGTGGAGAATTACGTTTCATCAGGATAATACGTGGTTATATTTTGCAATTATTACACAATAGAAATTAAAGGACTTTGAATAGGATATTTATCAATCATCTACCTTACTCCTTTTATATTGCATTATTTGAATAATATTTGTTAAATTCTATTCAATATTCTCAAATGGGAAAACATTAACAATATTTGGGAAATGGAAAATGAAAAGTACCTTAGTTCTTTGTATTGAAATATGAGAAACTTTCCAGAAATAATATTGCTTACCTGACAAAATTGGAAAACATAATCAAAAATAATGAATTTTATATAATTAATTAGGAGCAAGAATAATTATATAAAACATATATTCATTATTTCGTGATTTTTTAAAAATCTCTCTCTCTCTCTCTCTCTCTCTATTTGTGTGTGTATGTGTGTGTGTGTGTGTGTGTGTGTGTGTGTGTGTAAACAATGTAAAAAAGTTCTTCAAATTTATTTCATATTTATGAACTAAAGAATAAAGTCCTGTTAATTTATGAATTGTATATATATATATATATATATATATATATATATATATATATATATATATATATATGTATATATATATATATATATATATATATATATATATATATATAAATGTTATTTAAAACGTTATTTAATTTATTTAATAAGTCAACTTAATTTTTTTATTAGTATTTAATTTTAAATGAAATGAAAATATCAGTGATTTATTTTCTTACATGATTATTATTTTTAGTTATTTCTTTAAAAGAATGTTAAGCCATTCTTTTCATTGTATCTTATCGTCTGTTGTGACATATGCCATCTTCAATTATAGTAGATAAAATAAGAACTTTAAGACTAAAATGTCTTTTAGAAAAGAATTAATAACGAGCATACGGAAAAGAAAATAAATAATTATAGTTATTGTAATATATTTTTTATTTTAATAAATAAAATATAATTATATATCAATATTTTTAATTGAAAAAAATCATATTAAAAAAATTGATAAAATTTATATCATATTATAAAATTGTTAAATATTTATTTTATTATTTTTTAATTATAATTTTGATTGATATTCGTAAATATATTAGATTTTATTTGGCGAGTTCATCAAAACTCTTAATTATTTTAATTTGTCACTTTTATGAAGAAATTGTCATGAAACTAAGAACTAAGGAAGTTAGGAAACTAAGACTAAACTAATTTTCAAAATAAGAAATTAGTTGATGAAAGAAAGCTTAAGATATTAGAAAGAATATCTTAAGCTTTTAAAAGCTTAAGATATTCTTTTTTTAGTACTTTGAGTTATTCCAGTATATATATTTATAATTCTAGTCATCTCAGATTGTATATAAAAAGTAATCCTCTTACATATTGATATTGAGAATATTTTTATTTATTTATTATTTTTTCCAACAATTATTATTCAATTTTTACATTCTATTTGTTAGTTAAATTTTTATAAGTTATCAAAAAATATTATAGTATTTAGAAATAATAGAAAATTTAATTGATGTGAATATTTGAGAAAATATTAAATTTCTATTACTCATTCACAGTTTCCAATTTTATTATAGACAGTTTTAAGTAAGTGAAACGGATGTTGTTGATCAATATGTCATGAATAGGGATTTGACTTTGTGGCATGTGTCATGTTTAATTTAGAAAATGACTTAATGTCTATTATAAAAAAAATATAGTATCCGAACTGACAGTGTTGTAAAGAAATTTAAATAAAAAGTCGATGTAATTAATATATTGTAGATTTTCCAAATAAAATTTTCATTATAGAGAAAATTTTAAAAGTAAATATTAAAAATTTTAATGAAAATTAGGTATATTTTTTTAAATTACAATTTTTCCTATAAATGGTTTTTTGATTGTTGATTGATATTAAAAATGATATTTTTTTTAAAAATTAAAACAAATATACGGTTTTAATAATACATTAATATATTTATATCTTGTTTAAAAAATCTTGAAATTTATTATATATATATATATATATATATATATATATATAAATATATATATATATATAATAATTTAAAACATAAAAAAATTCAATATATATCATTATTTTTGTGAAATATTATACTTTTTTCCAAAAGAAATAAAAAACAATGACAAACCAAAATTATATTCATTTTCGTTGAAAAAAATTATATGATTGTATATTTTGATTTTAAAAAAATATTTTTTAAAAAACAAAATTTGAATAAAAGTTGATTTTTTTTATATATTAGTGTATACAGATAATATTTTTATGTTTTTAAGATAAAAAAGTAATTATTTCAATAGTAAGTGCTATAGTGTGAAATATTTAAAATAAAATTACTAGCAAATTTTTTTACTATTTATTTATTAAAATAATGTAAAAAAATGTTATATTTTTTAGTTATTCCTTGGTATTATTATTCAATATTCAAAAGTAATTTTTTTAAGCATTTTAGTAAATTAAATTTCTGTAAATAAAATTTTTTGTTAAAAAAATTAATTTACAGAGCTGTTAATTAACATTTTTCAATACATGATAGAGAAATTTTAAATTAATTTATACTTATTGTTGGACAAGTGACATTATTTCTCTTCTTTATTTCACTCTCTCTCTCTCTCTCTCTCTCTCTCTATATATATATATATATATATATATATATATATATATATATATATAATAGATACATAGAGGGTTTAATAGTAGAAAAAAATTTAAAATATTAAAAAGGTAATAAAAAATGTTAAAACAAATATATTATATATTAAAAAAAAAGGTTGTCATAATAACACATTCAGTAGAAATATTAAAAATGTTGTATATTAAATTAATTATTTCTTATGTGAATTCCATTTTTAATGTTTTTTATAATTACCGAATAAATTTAATAATAAAAATCTTATTAGAATGCACGCACGCACACATTTTTAAAAAATACGAAATAATTGTAAGTATGCAAATATGTATTATATATTTGTTGTCATTTGTATGCTTTGTAACGCATCTTTGTGTTCTTTTTTATGACGAGAACAAAAATAAAATTAATAAACTCGTTACTCTTCCTTCTTTTAATAATAAGTGCGAATTCTTGTATATACGTACTCATTTAATTGCTGTAGTAAATCGACCTTTCAGTAGCGGTAGCCATGTTTTGTTTGTATTTCTGTATAAGGATAATAGTCTGAAGGACCAGTTACAAGTAATATAATTTCGTATAAGTTACACTAAACAGACATTTAAACGCACATACCATACAATCTTGTTATTTCATGTTTTCACCAAATCTTTTGAGACTTGAGGAAAGCTTTTAATTATGAAATTTGATGGAGATTTTAAAATAATTAAAACATCTATATGTTAAGTTTAGTATATTACGTTAGCAACACGACGGCAATTTCCAAATGAACACGGAAATATTTTGTCTATGCAAATTATATTATGTATTCGTTGCATTTAATTATTTGATTATAAGAAATGACTACTCGTATTTTTCTATTATTGTTCTTGCTACGATTCTTATTTCATTTAAGTAAATTAATAAAATAGAATAACGTTACATTAGCAATAGTTAAAATAATTTAGCTGTGTAAGATTTAAATCAAAATCACATTTCTTGTAAATATTTTAGGTCAAAACAAAAGTTCGAGTTTTTTAAAAGATGGCACTTAAGATAATTTATAGATCACCTTATTTATCTGACATGTTTGTTTTTTTATAATTTTGCCTGGCGACATTTGTACACGTTTTTTGGTGCATTCTTTTAGTGATTTATTGATTTTTGATACGTTGATTTTAAACTTAAAAATGGACGTAAACCACTTGCACTTACGCAATGTCATGTTATTTTATTTCCGAAAAGGCAAGAATGCTGTCTAAATGGCAAAAAGATATGTGCAATTTACAGAAATGATGGTGTTGTGGAAAGAACTGTTTAAAAGTGATTAATCTGCTTTAGAAATGGCAATTTTGATCTAGAGGACAGAGAACGCTTCAGTAGGTCTAAGGTTGTCAATAATGACCAAATTGCAATTTTAATTGAAAATAACCAACATCATACGATGTATGATATCGCAGAGGTACTCCAGGTATCTCAAATAAGTGTTGTAAGGCATTTTGGAGCACTAAGTTATGTAAATCGTTATAATGTTTTGGTTTCACATAATCTGAGAGAACATTTGATGGACCGTATTTATGACAGCGATATTCTCTTTAAACGCAATGATAGCGATTTATTTTTAAAACGGATTAATTCAGGTGATGAAAAATGGATCGTGTACAATAATGTAGATCGAAAAATTGTTTGCATTCAAAAAAAGGAATGCTGAACATTTTGTAGGATTAGAGGGCTGTTATATATTATGAATTGTTTCTGCATAACCAAATGTTAAATTCCGACAAGAACTGCTCTTAACTTGATAAATTAAAGGCAGTGATCGACCAAACGAATCCGGAACTGGCAAATCGAAAGGGCGTATTTTTCCACCAGGACAACACAAGACTGCATGTGTCTTTACAGTCACTACAAAAATGGATGCAACTTGGGTGGGATGTCTTACCTCATCCATTGTATTCCCCTGACTTAACGTCCTCAGATTATCATTTATTACGGTCGGTACAAAATTCATTTAACAGAAAGAACTTCAGTTCATTGGGAGATTGAAAAAATAATTTTAAGCACTTTATATCAAAAAAGGACAAGTTCTGGGAGAGGGGAATAATTAAACTACCCGAAATATAGCAAAAGGTGGTACAACAAGATGGATATTTATGCATAATTTTAACATATGTAATAATTTTTAAAAAAATTAAAACTGTAAAAAGCTCTATTAAAGTAAATCTAAAAAACGCTACGAACGTTTGTTTCAACTCAATATATATAATATAATTACTCTCAATCGTATTTGTATATTAAAAAGATGTGCACAACAAAGTAATTATACTTCATTAAATATTAATATTTTTATCCGTTATTTTTTTCAGATGTTCTTTGTAACAATAATTTATGTTACATATCAAATAATTTTAAATATCAAATCATAAACAATAACAAGACAAAATAAAACGAGATACACAATAAATCATTTCATATTCATATTTGTACAAATTAAGTTTATAATAAGAATTCAATTGATAAATTTAATAAATATGACAAAATCTTATTATTAATACTTAGTTGAGAAGAATTTCTTTTTCGTTATTTTAGATAATTTTTTTTGACATTGATTCCACTAATTTTTTGATAATTTCTAAAGTTATTAATTGCTCATTCTTCATTTATTCCATTTTTAAATTCATCAATGTTTTTAATTTCACATTTCTGGATTTTATGTTTAAATTAATCTCTAAAAAAAATTATTGTGTTGATGTTAGGTGATTAAGGGATGTTTTCATCAGTTTTGCATAGGATCGATTCTCAGGTTGTATAAAATTTGTATTTGGGATCTTAGTAGAATATATAATATAATTGTTTATGATTTTCAAGTAAATCATATTGTATTGTAAATTTTACTTTAAAATATTACTATTTTTAATTTTATCTGTAATTTCCTCTATAAAATGCAAATTCATAACATTAGATACTAAAAAACACACATCTTCATATTAGAAAATTGATCCAAAATTTCATAGAATGGAGAGTTTATGAATCCAAGTTTTTTCAATTTTTTTTCTAAACTATAGGTGGCTGAAATGAGACTAAAGGATAGTAAATGATAGTAAGGAAATTAATATATTTCTAAATCCTTCAATCTTATAACAGCTTCTTTATATTATTTTCATTTGATTAAAAAAAGTTTAATTAGTTCTTATTTGTAAAAATGATAAATTTTAAAAGTTGAAAGAACAGTTTTTTATCATTTTGAAAATTCAAACCGTTCTAACTTGCTGTGTTTAATTATGAATATTTTTTTCCAACCATGTGTAGTTATATATATTTTTTTAATGACTACGAATTTTTTATTATTAATATATTTTTTAATATATGTTTCTAATTTCTAAACAAGTTTCAGAAAACTAATCGCCTTATTTTTGATTTTCTTGATAATAATTTAATCATTTAGTTTATTTAGCAGTTTTCTATTGACATTTTTGATTAATTTTTTATTGCATGATTGATTTTGTACAATTTTAATACATAATGTATGGTAGAATAATTTTTATTAACAATATTGCTAATTTAATAAAATTTGTTTTTATCTTAATAAAATTGAATAATTGATTTTCGAAGTTTAATAACAATTCTTTTATCTTCTTCTCAAGATAGTTGAAACCTTATAAAAATATTTGACTGGATTACTAAATTAAATTAATTTATTATAATAAGTTATATGTAAAATATATTTTATATAAAAATAATAATTATAAAAATTGTTTAAAATAAGCAAAAAAGGTACATTTTAATGGTTCGTTTACATAATATTGACTTTTCTTATCGTTATGAGAATAATTTTAAAATTAATACGATGTCTGATATGATTTATTATTACATAAAATATTCACGGAAGAAGAACGAATAAATATATTAATATGTAATGTAATGTACTTTTTCTTAATTCATTGCTTACTAGTAAAATATGACTGGAAGTTATTCTATTCATTTTATATATATATATATATATATATATATATATATATATATATATATATATATATATAAGTATTCAGGAAAAGGTATAAATTACCAGAAATTAGAATATTTATATTATTTTTTAACAACAGTAATGAAGTTAAGTAAGCATGTATATAAACTACTAGTAAGAAAAACTGCATTGAACTTATATATTTATTCGTAATTTTAAAATAACAAATTTACATATTTATGCATAAGTTAAAGTAGCTGTATACAATTTCATTTCTTTTTTTAAGAAAAAAACAATATTAAGTTAATAAAGTCTGTACAATATTTATTGATAATTAAAACTATAGCCAGTGTAAAATATATGCAGTTAATATAAGATATATAAAATTAATATTAAATTATTTTATTAAAATTCTTTTTAATTTAGTCTTTCAATTACAAAAATAATTATAAGTGGATGTTTTATATATATTTTTTAATATAGAATATTTTTAGTTCTTCAAAAATGAATATTACTAAAATTATTGAATAAAGACTGTTTTTTTAAAGCGTGATAGAATTTTAAAAGCGTGATAGAATTTTAAAAGTGTGATTGAATCCCTATCTAAAGTTCTATCTAACCTAAAAAATCTTAATCATGCCTTTATATACACATACACATACATGTTTTTTAGGTTAGTTAGAATTTTCGATAGGGATTTAATTTAAAGTTCTATCACGCTTTAAAAAACCTATATTATTAAATAATTTTTTATTAGCGAAACAAACAATTTAACATTTCTTTAAAAAAATATGCTTGTATGATATTGTGAAGCAATAATAACTCTATTTTTTATAATGTTCGTATTTTTTACTGAACTTATTAAATTATGCATGTAACAAATTTATGAAGTCAATAAATTAGCCTCATTATTAAATTTGCTAGTATCAATATAAATATATAATAGAAATATGAACTCACTGAAATAAAAAAATCAAAATAAGTTCGAATCTTTAGAAATTTTTAAAAATAATATCTTTAAAAAATTGAACAAAAATGATCGATATAGAGAGAGACAAGTTTCAACATTTATTTATAATTTAATCTATTTAGTTGGTAATGTTTATATATTTAACCCTTGGAACTTTGCAAGTTTTTTCTACCAACAACTCCAGCACAGTTTCGTTGTGAAGCGTTTGGGAAAGCAAATTTTTATTTTGAACGAAATAAAATACGAGTGCTTGTAAATGTATTTATTTTTATTTATTTTGTTAATATACTTTGTTCCAATGTAAATAAAAGATAAATTTCATATTTTGAAAACAGTCTCTCATGTGCATTTTGGGTTTGTTGGGGCAAGTATCTCAATACTCACTTGTTTGACGTCTCTCATCCTTTATGTTTTTTCTGGAGCAAACAATATAATCCCTCTTTTCCCTTTCCTCATAATGTGAAGCTTTTTGTTTAACCTCGTCTCAAAGTTGGAAGTACAAGTTTTTGTTTTGTCCTGGTGAAAATCTCCTACTAATTGATCGACTAAGAGTTTTCGATATTTTAAATGCGTCAGTGATTTAACGTTTTTGTGTACAGTTTTATATAGAAAGTATGAATTTATAATACACATTTCCATTTTTCAGAAAAACAGTTTCCGCCACCACTTTAGTGATTCCTTCAAAGAGCAATAACTTGAGGCTAGTAATAACTGTTAGTTGTCTCAGAATCATAATCGCTTAGAGTATCATTAGGTAATTTTTTTTCAAATAATTCAAAATCAAAATTGTATTCACTTTCACTTAGTTCTAATATCTCGTCATGGTTTTCTCATTCTCTATCTATTTTTTTATGGGTTAAAACAAAATAAAATTTTAATTTGCGTTTAACATTATATAAGTGACACGTGTTAAGAAAAATTAATAGTGCTCAAGCCTTTGATGGTATTGCACTTTTCGCGTTATTACGCTGTCTGAAAATGTCCCTCTAACGGAGTTACCGGAGTTGTGAAACACAAGATATTTGTTCCTGTAGCGGAGCTAACGGAGTGCAAAGAGTTAATATGATTCCTAGTTTAATTATACAAATTTTCAAATGTGTTTCAAAGTGTTGAAAATTGACTAGTGTAATAAATGTTTAAAACTTGTTCGACCCCGATTTTCGTATTACATAAATCAAATTTTGTTAAGGCGGTAAACACATTGATATTAGAATACTACGTATATACGTATAAAATGCTAAAACTATTTTCTCGCTTACAGCCTTTCACAAAAAATATATTACGACAGTATCTACGCGTAGGCAATTTTGAACAGTTTTCATAGTGAATGTCATTGCATACACAAGTTGACATTTCTTCTATGCAGAAGTTTTCGAGCGTCAATCACGCATAGTCAGCTTTCATGTGAGTTTAATAACATGCAAATATCGGCGAGATAGCAAAACCAATGCGACACACGCTTCACATTGCGTCTCACCTACTGGACGTTATCTGTAGGTCGTTGGTTCGCTCGACTTCGGCCGGTATCATCATATTAAACAGACTTCGCCGAGGCGCGCCTTTCGCCACTATACCCGAACGTGTCACTGATTTGCATTTTTAATGACTCCACTTTACATTGGCTACGTGAAAATACAAAACGTGAAATGAATTTACGATTCCTATCTTCAATAGAGAATGTAACACAACTGTTTAATGTCATATCTCGATTTTTGTACTCAAGATCGAGAATCGTTAAAACTAGCTCGATTTCATATGTTGGAAACGTTTTATTTAATTGCCATAAAGTGATGAAATATACAAATGGAGTTTTAACTCGTATGAATTTTGTAAATCTTATCGTTAAATGAATATTTTACATCATTGGTAACAGGTGTATTCCTATAATATTGATAGCTTATTTTTATATATTTTTTTATCAACAGGAGAAATTGTAAAAACTAAAATATTTTTTTTTTAAATTTAATTATTTAATTTAGTTTAAAAGACTTAAAAATAAAAACATTTAACAAAAATATTTGTGAATTAATTAGCACAAAAAAAAAATTAATAATCACTTAAGTAGTAATCATATTGATCAATAATATTTCTAATAGTTACTTAACGAATTTAACTATAAATTTAAAAATTTATACAGATATTGCTATTTTTTAATGTTGTAATATAATTTAGGTTTGGAATTTTTATTAAATTAAAAAAATGGCTTAGCATTGATAATTTTTAAAATTTTGTTCTACAAAAAAATTTTTTTTTTAGAAACTAATATTCATTTATATATAACCAAAAATGTAATTGATTCTATAAGAGTTTTATTTTCTAACAAAAAATTGAAATTAATATCTTTTAATATATTTTTTCTCTACGAGATCTGTCCAGAAAAGCACAGAATTTTTAATAATATTTTTTTTTTTAATAATTAAAATTTATCTAGTTTTATATCATTTAAAATAATCTCCTTCACTGTTTTTTCGTCTCTTAAACAAGTTTCGTGAAATAACACACAGGTTTTGTAGTGATTTTTCTTTGATCTTCAAAAATTGGCGACTTTTCAGAATGGATTTCAACTTGGCGAATAAATAAAGTTTTTAAAGACAAATCTGGAGAGTAGAGTGACTAGCAAACAAAATAATGTTATGCTTTGCCAAAAACTGCCAGATGAATAATATCGTGTGAGCAGAAACGTTGTTGCATTTTCCTGTTAAAATTGTGATATGAATTTTTACTGATTTACGGGCAGTTAGGTAATCGTTTAACAAATTATGTATTTTTTTGAAGTTATTTATTGACATGGACGGTTGACCAAATTTGGAAATGTTTTCGATTGAGGTTCTGCCTGAGTTGAAATATTGATAACATACATAACACTGTTAATAACTTAGAAAATCATTCCCGAAAGCTCGTTTAAACATCTGTAACGAGTTCAGTAATTTTTTTTTGGATTTAACACTAAATCTACCGACAATTTTGTATACCTATTCCTACCGCGCGCGGTCAAATTGACCGGTAATTAAAAAAGTTATCGATTTTATTATTCAATGCAGATAATTGTTGATTTGTTGCTAAATGTATATAAAATAAAGAATTTTCATGAAGTTTCGTCCAAATTTATTTTTATATAATTTCTAAAATTCTTTATAAAAAACAAATAAAACTAAATTTTTATACAGAATGTTATGCATACATAATATACTTTATTCGGCTTCCTCACATTGTTTACAAATTATTTTAGTCTGAAATGTGCATTTGCCGCAAACATATTTTTCGCACTTCGAACAGATTTTTGTTGTTTTATAACCTTTACAAAATTTTATTTGACAAGTTTTTCGTACGGACAAATCGGAACTTGAGGACGGTGTTGGTAAAAGCTTTTTTTCTTGAGATTTTTTATATGCATCGCCGAGTTCTTAAGCTAACTGAAACAAAAATTCCTGCCTCGAAATGTTTTCACCCGTTGTTTCTTTATACAAAATCCAGGCATTTATTCCAGCTAGGTCCAAAATGTTGAAAAATACCTGAAGTGGCCACCTACAACTTTTCGACTTCACGCTGTATTTCCTTGCCATCTGGTCTGCCACATCTACACCAAATTTTGTACTATTATAAAATCTAATAGTTTCCGGTATACGTTTGTTGCTTTTTTCTATTTCTATTTCTATTCTATTGTGTAAATCTACACCTAGTCTTCGACGGAAACAACTGCTCATCAACAGCAATATATGCACCAGGTTTATAACAATTTTGTGAATTTTCAATAATCGATCCCATATTGTAGATATCATAGCAAATGTGTTGGTTTGTAAACGCTGACTTCTTTCGCTCTTCTTATCAAATCGTATAAACTTCATAATTTCAGTAAAGTCGTTTCGGCTCATTGTTTTCGAAAAAAAGCGGGTCCCCAATTTTTATTCCACAAATATGAGATATCCAAATTTTTTGCCTCATATGCGCCACGAGCATATAGCAAAGAAATAAATGCGTCTAGTTTTGTTGCATTTAGCTCCCACTTAGTCCCCAACACCCTAAATGCTTCTTCTTCTGTACATTTTATAATATGATGCATTATACGCTGATCAACGATAAGAGTAAATTCCGTCTTCATTTGTCCTTTCATTATATGTCGTTTAGCATATCCTGTTGGCCCTGACATATCGCTAAAAATATTATGCACTGGTAACCTGCCACGTTTGGGACTTCCGTTTATTTCTTCCCAGACTGTTCCATCAGCAGCTGTTTCGATGCGTTGATCCTCTAAATCTGTCTCACTTTCGGATGTCAATAAAACTCTCTTTCTTTTCTGTCCTGGACGCTTATTTATAATATTCTCCTCTTCACTATCGCTTTCTGATTCCAATTCACTTGTTGTAAATAGCTCTTTCTCTGTTTCCATGTTTTTTTCAATTCGAGAAGTTTCTTGTTCATCATATTCTGAAAACTCTTCTTCTATTTCCGTTATATTTCTTAGGTAATTTGTAATTTTCAAATGCTTTGCCATTTTTAGGGTAAATATCTACAACAGATTATTACACTATGTAAGGAATAAAAAATTTTCATCCAAGTATTGATACTTTACCTTATCTCCTTCAAATAAACAATTGTAAAAAAAAATGCATAAGAAACTCTTTAGAAGTGCACTACTTGAGACTGTAATCAATACTATTGTTGTCTACTCTTTTCAATTGAAACCGACGTTGAGATAACTGTAAAACATTTTACTCTGAGACAACTGTATAATATTAGGTTGGCAAGTATCTCCCTTCCGCTTTTTTTTTTTTTTTTTGTACATAGCTGCGAAATTCAAAAGACCAGAAGGCGGAAGGGAGATATTTGCCAACCTAATATTTTTTCCCACCGGTCATATTGACCGACCGCGGTAGCTAGGCCACAAGACAAATTTTTCTTGGAAAATAGAAAAAATAACTAGAAGTAAAGAATGAAGAAAATATTATATGCATATTCTAAGAATTGTCATACAGTTTAATAACGGTATTATAACGTTTAAAAATGTGTAAGTTTTACAAAAGTTTGAAAACGGTCAATTTGACCGGTACTGGTAGGTTTAGTGTTAAAGCAAAATTTCATACAAAAATCACCTTCAATATTTCAAGGTTTTATATAAATGTCCAATAATCACTTATTGTTCATTTTATTTATTTGAATTCTAATTTATTACCGAGGGTTTAAGTATTGAAATACACATACACTTGTAGGCAAATAAAGTAAATAACAACTGATTATTTAATATTTTTACAAAATTTGACGGTATTGAAAGCAAATGATTTATTTCTGTTAAAGTCAATTTTCTCATGTTTTTATCTCATGATCTATCATTATTCATTTGTGAGTTTCTTTTTGGGTTTATGTATATATTTTGATTTCCAATTAATATTTTTTTCTATCCATCGATTATTTTTCCACTTGTTATACGACTAAATCATTTTTATTTAATATATATATATATATATATATATACATGTATATTTATATTTTAGAAATTAATGGATGAATTTATAGATTTTACAATTTAATAAAATTTATTTATTGATGAAAATTTATTTAATAATAACAATATTTATACTATGATTAAATATGTACATTATAAACAGTTTTAATTATTTATTTGAATCATAAATAATTTTCGTTTTTGTATGCCAACTTTAATTTTTATTAAAAAAATAGCAATTGTACTTTAATCATTTATGTATTCGCCAATATTTGAATTAGCCAGTTGCCATTTGTTAGGTAATTGTTCTATGACTTTTGAATAGGTTTTTGATCGTTTTGACTTGAAAAAGTTTTTGATGAATTTTCAAACCTGGTTCACATTCAAGAAATTTCTGTCCATCAAAGCGTTCTGCAGCGATCAAAAAAGATGATAATTGGGTAGTACCAGTATAGTGAGTATAGTGGATGAGAAGAAAACTGACCACCTAAGCTTCAAAATTTTTTTGTGTTGCTCTTGCTGTATGAGGTCTTGCGATGTCATGGATAAGAACAACGTTTTTCCTATTGACGAATGTAAGACGTTTTTTGGTCAAACCATGATAAACATGCTGTTGGATATACAGTTCTGTTTCATTTTTTGTTTCATTATGGTTTAAATGTTCAGATTAAACAATTTCACGACGATCTCATCACGGACACAACATTATTTTTCTTCCATGAAGCTTACTCTTTCCACGAGACTTATTCTTATCAGCCCACTGTCTTTTACTTAGAACGTTGTTGTATGTAATCCAATTTTCATCGCTAGTAATGGTTTTATCCGGAAATGGGTCATTTCTCTGTCTTAAAACAAGACTTATCGCTATCGATAATCAATCTTCTTTGTTTCACAAACATCCAGTGAAACTCAAACACTCAGTTTGCTGACTTTACCCATCTTTTCCCAGTAACGATATATGATGAATTGTGACGTGTTTAACTTGTTTGCTGATTCTCAAGTGCTTTGACGTAAATTGCAATTCACCAATTATTTTAGAGCTTCTTCGTTTAAGTCCGAAGAGCACCTTGTCTAAGTTCATCTTTCAATGACGTATCTCCGAAAAGAAATGTTGAAAACCAGTTCCGTACTTGCTTGTCAGTTATGATTCCTTTATCATACACACTACATATTTTTTCACTTATCTCTGTAGCATTTTCCCCTGCCTAAACTTCTATAATATCTCATAGAGAGTGTGCACTTTCGATCTTTCCATTTAACAGCCAATAATTTATTATTTGAATACGATGTATAAGTTATCACTATCGTAACAAGAATGAACATTACTCACTAAATTTAAACACGCAAAAACTTGTCATATGTGGTGAATTATTGGAATGAGTAATAAGTCATTAAAACTTATACTCAATAACGAAATTTTTTTATGATTCAACCCAATATATTAGCATTAATCATATAATAAAATATTCTTTTAAATAAAAGTAGAAATATTTTAAAATATGAGTTTTAATTTGAAATTATAACTATTATAGTTTGATCCAAATGAGATTGAAGGATTTAGTCAAACATTTATTTCTTTACTATCGTTTACTATTCTTTTTATTCTTTTGTCTCATTTATGCCACCCTATATAATAAAAATTCTTAAAATTTTAATGGAATTTAGCTAGATATTAACAGAAGTAAAATTATTTCAAATGTTAATAAATATTAAAAATATGCTTTATTAGTATTAAATGACAATATAACACTATAAATTTTGAACTAAAAATTAAAAAAAAGATATTTGTTACAGATAAGGTAATATTAAAATTTTAAATTTTAATTTGTTTAGAGAATTAACTGCGATATTAAATTAAATGTAACTAAATTTATTATTTCATATAAAATTTTATTAATATAAATTTATAATTAATGTTTTTTCTAACATATATGTTTTCGAAATATATTATTACTTTTTAGAAGAAAAATATTTGAGACCATATGAATTATTATATATATATATATATATATATATATATATATATATATATATATATATATAGTAGTTGTTTTGTTTTACGACTAACTTAAGTATGAAAAAAACTTTGATAAATGTTAAAGATTCAGAATATCATAAAACATGAAATGTAATAAAAAGAACTGACAATGATAGATTGCCAATGAAACTCCTGTATAGAGTATACAACATATTACTGTATTTTTTGTTAAAAAACTCAACTTCAGTTAATGATAAAAATGCATCAATGTAATTGACAGTCCCTTTTTATGAACGGAAATAGATTCATCATTATGAGAACTTAAAATTCGTGAGTAGAATAAATCATACTAATTTAATTGTATTACAATTGCAATTGGAAATATCCCTTTAATTAGGGGCACTAATAAAAATGTAGTTATAGCACAGTTGTTTCAAAAAATCATATATATCGCTATTAAATTTAAAAAATAATACATTGAAAATCAACAATATATGTATATATATTTATATATATATACATATACATATACATATATATATATATATATATATATATATATATATATATATATATATATATATATATATATATATATATATATATATTATATATATATATTATATAAATATATATGGGTGTTTTTTTTAGGAGTAATAGAAATTTAAATAAAATCTCTATCGAAAGTTCTATCTTATCTGAAAAATCAGCTTTTATATATGTGTGTGTATCTGTTTATACAATATATATATATATATATATATATATATATATATAAAATGATAAATGGTAATCAAATTACATGTGAAATTATTTTTGGTATTATTTTAATTTTTTGTTACATTACAAATATTTATATTTAATTTTTCATTATAAAAATAAGAATAAAAAAAATTCTTATGAAATAAATTAAAAATTTTAATTATATTCTCGTTTTTCAAAATGTACAACATTTTATTAATTTTTATTAAGAACTAATTAATGTCATTGATGAAATAAGATTTTTTTTTGCAATTTCAGTTGTTGGTCTAACTTCTAATTTTATTCATTAATTCCTGGTTTATTGAACATTCCTGGAGGTAAACCCGGACATCGGTTATTTGACTTGATTTACATGATTATTCTTTCTTTCTTTTGTTGGCCTTGAAATACGCAACCTAGGAAAAATTTCAAAAAACCCAAGTATCTTGTTTAATAAAAGTTATACCCCCCCTCCTTGTAACCTGTATTTATTGTCAGCTCCGACATGTTTTATTATTTTACATACATTTACAAAAGACTGCTTCTGTAAGTAATATGGTCGTAGAAAAACATTTTTTCTTCTTAATTTTCCTACCCGGTTACCTAGGGGTACTATCGTCAGCTTACCTAGTTTGTTAATTAACGAGTTATCAGGGGGTTTCCTGGTATAAAATTTCCAGACTCTTTTATTTATGTAGTCTATGACCGTGTCTATATTAGCTTTCTCATACAGTGTGTCTATCTTACAACTGCGTTCTTTATTCAGCGCTAATCTTAATGCTTTATTCTGTATGTGCTGGAATCTCTTTAAATACGAATTATACGTATTTTTCCATATCGGGGCAGCGTGTAACATTGTGGGTCTTACCACTGTGTTGTATAGCATTACTTTGTTTTTTGTGCTTAATCCGCTATTCTTATTCATCATACTGTAGATTTGAGACAGTGCACCATACGATTTTTTAGCAGCATTCTTGATATGCTCCTTAAACGCGAGCTTCTTATCAAGATGCACGCCCAGATATTTGACTGATTTTTGCCACTCTAGATGAAATAATTTCAAATTCAAATGAAATTTATTGATCTAAAGTATACATATACATAATTTTATAGTAAATGGGATATAATTTTTGTGTGGTGTATTATCTTGTGAAAATATTTTACCAATGTAAGTGAGAGCAGGTGTTTGTGTTATGATGTTTTTTACATTTCTGAAGGTGTGTCCACGGGAAAATTTTCAAAAAACCCGTTATAATGAAATAAAAAAATATTTTTAACTTATATTTCTATAACCTAGATTAGTGGTTTCCAACGGGGTCGGTATCGCCCACCGGTTGGCGTTGAAGAGATCTAAGGGGGGTTTTTTGGTTCAAGGCAAATTTAGGGGGCGTTGAGGATCAATCGCCGCCCCCCTGTGCAATACTCGTAAGAATGCGTTGAAAAGTTTGATTAATACTAAAAATCAATAAACGCATGTTTCAACAAATAGTTATAAATGTCTTTTAAGCAAGATCAGTCCGTATTGAAAGTAGGGTTTTTATTGGTACATTATAACTTTGTTCCTAATACCTTTTTGACTAGTACATTAATGTACATACAGACTAGTATATACAAACAGATTGTCAGTAGTGGAATGCGGCGATTTAAGATTGCCGATGACAAATATGGCACCAAATATCTAAAAATTAGTATCATTACACCAAACTCAGCCCTCTCACTAATAATATTATATTAATTTCTTTAATAATATATATTTGTTTATCAAACTTTGAGCAATACATCAATATTGTTAATATCTTTTAGTAAAGTAATTTTAAAAATTTCTCCTTGTTTTTCAATATATAAGGTAAGTATTTTTTTTGAAATTGGGGCGGTATGCCAAAAGGGTTGGGAACCTGTGACCTAGACTTATATTAATATTTAAATCATTTCAAAAATTTCCTTTTTAGATGAAATGAATAAATGTAAGATTTTTATTTTTATTTGGTTTTCTTATTTCCATTTTTAATTGAAAAACGTGTATTTTCTCTGGAAAGAGAGATTCGAATTTTGATGTGGTGAAATTATTTATTTATTTCCATACTTTTTCGAAATTTCAGATATTTATATTTTTTGAACTACGTTGCATTGATCTGAACATATGATAGTCAGAAGATGTGCAATGTCTGAGAATAGGGAAGGATTTTCTATTCTAACCCTAACGATTTATCTTTAATCGCTTTAGGATTAAACAGCCTGGAATTGAAATAAAGTACTATAATGATCTTGCGTCGTTTTCTGGTAGCTATAGTGGTTGTTTTTCGTCCAATTCCTATTTCAGTTTGTATAAATGTTCAATATTTATTACTTGTGGTTATTTCACATTGTAAAAAAAATAAATGTATTAGAAAACATTTCTCTGATACCACCAGACATACAGTAAAGTCTTCAAACAACGGATATTATAAAATATAAGTTAATAACAAAACATAACATTTTGTTGTTGATATGATTGACTGACCAGTGTCTAGTTATTTTTTTTTACTTTTAAAATTGTTAAAAAATATTTTATTTTTATCACCAGTCATAATTCGATACAAAAACTTTTCTTTATTTGTTTAAGAAGAAACAAAATCAAAATTTTCAAATTACGGAACATTATTTTTTTGGATCAATTCGTATAAGATTTAATTTTTCTTTTTTGTGTATCTTTACATGATTTTTAAGAGTTGAGAAAGAGTAGATTAATTAACTCCTAGAGATTTTTCAAGGTTAATTGCTGATTAAGTTTAGTTTCCATCTAATAACGCTCATAATTAATCATCTTAGATTTTTTCTTGTCTAAAGCATTCTTTGACTTTCATATCAAATAATCTCTTTGAAATTTTGTAAACCAAGCACGAGCATGGCTTGTATATGAATACTTACGAATATTTTTGTTGAAATTTTAGCAAATTGTTTATTTTTTATTGTAGTATTTTTTATTTATTTTGTTATATTTTTTATCATAATAAAATAACACTACCGACAAGAAAAACAATAATTAAAAAGAAAAAAGGTTTATTTAAAGAAAATAATTTTTTCATGCATACAATTAACATCTCTTTGTTACTTTTGATTTCAATTCATACACTTTATATATAGGTGTTTTTTAAGCGTGATAGAAATTTAAATCGAATCCATATCAAAAGTTCTATCCAACCTAAAAAACAATTATATATATATATACGTGTGTGTGTACGTATGTATATATAAGGTATGTTTTTAGGTTAGATAATAATTTTGATAGGAATTCAATTTAAGATTTTATCACGCTTAAAATACATCCTATATATATATATATATATATATATATATATATATATATATATAATGTAAAATAAGACTGTTTAATAAATAGATATAAATAAAAAGTAATGGATTTTTTAATTGATTACACTAGCAGCAGATTGATTTTTAAGCAATCGATTAGCAGTGATGTGATTTAAAATCACTTTAGAGAAAATATTTTTTTTACAATTTTCTTTTAACGAACTGAACTTGTACGAGTAAATATAATTTCCAGTACCGATTGGTCATGAATTCGAATCCGATTGCGTATGATGTTTTTTTTAGTCTTCGATTATTTGTTTATATTAAGAAAACGTTCGTTTTTAACATTTCAGTTCAAATAGTAAGAATAAACAGTTAAAATCAATTTAAAATAATCAAACAAGTTAATGATTATTTATAAGTAATTAAATAAATATTATCAATTGTACAACAAAATTAAATTCGAGTTCTTATCTATTCGATTGGAGTTTTAGTTAGTATTTGTTCAATTAAACGTTTAACTGTTAAGACATTAAGCTATTGAGACGTTTAACTATTAACACATTTTTATTTTTTATAATTAATTTGGAACTTTATATTTTTTTACTTTTTTTTCATATTTATTTCATGAAATCTTTTAAAACTATTTAATGAAAGTGATTTGACATTTGACCTTTGAAATTTTAATCAATTTCTCATATTTTATTAAGAGGTCATATTCAGTGAGGAGGTCGAAAAAAGGTGAATTTTGGAATTTTTTTTCAAAAACTATAACACATTTTTAACAAATATTTGGGTATCTAAAAATGTATATTTAAAAGAAGTTTACATAATTTGTTCAATAAAAAATATTTAAAAATAGAAGAGATATGATAATTTTTCCAAAAGTCCTCTGAAAAAACAATGTTTTTAGTGACTAATGCTGCTCAGATTTAGATCGTATGAAATCAAAAAATGAATATTTGTTTTATATATTAAATTATGTAGTCTTTAAACGATCAACTTTTCCAAAATATTGATTAAGAACAAAATGATAGACATTTAATTTAAAATTTTTATTTTTGATGAAAAAATTGCTCGTTTTTAATCAATAAAAAAATTATACAACGGAAAAATCCTTCATTTAAGTATTGGTTTTTTATATTTATAATAATTGTGCAAAATTTGAAATAAATCGATGCTGTCATTTTTGAAATATTTAGTTCGTTTTTGCTGTCGTTTTTGACCGGTTTTGAAAATGTGATTTTCAGAAAAATGCTTTTAATATTTTAAAACTAGGTTTACATAAGAATTTGTAAAAAAACTAGTATGCCCATAATTCCATCAATTTTAGTCAGAGTAATTTAAAACTTTCAAGAAATATTCTCCAGATATTATATATGCACAGAAAATATCAAAATCAAAAATCAAAATTTTTGATCTTCTGACTGAGCACGATTCCTTAATTAAAATCTTATTCTGTTTTTGAGATATATTTTTACTTTAAGGTTTTTTATTTGAAATTTTATAGTATTTAAACAATACTTATTTTATTATTTTTATAAAATTCATTTATTCTGTTTATTTGTATTTTTAATTTCTCACTCTCTTTATATATATTTATATATATATGTGTGTGCGTGTGCGTGTGTGTGTGTGTTTTTAAGCGTGACAGAACTTTAAATTGAATCCCTATAGAAAGTTATATCTATCCTGAAAAACATGCTTTATATTACCTTTATATATACATATACACACACACACATGTATATATATAAATGATGTTTTCAGGTAAGATAGAAGTTTTGATAGAGATTTAATTCAAAGTTCTATCACACTTGAAACTCTCTCTCTCTCTTTCTATATATATAAATATATATATATATATATATATATATATATATATATATGTGTGTGTGTGTGTGTGTGTGTGTGTGTGTGTCTCTGTGTGTGTAAATTTATAATGAAATAACTATTTTACTGTGTAGATGTAGCTATAATTTCTACAAGAATAATTATTTCATAAAGCTTTGTAAAAACTTCATATTATCATTGCAGTATGTCATTTCGTAGAACTAAAAATGTTTTTATTCATTATGCAATATACGATAAAGGAAAATGTCCGACTGTGGATAATAGTATTGCAGAAGAGTGAATTTAACAACATGTAGTGTACTATACAATAACGGACAAGAAGTGCACTCAGCGAACCACATTTACCACGGTCGAGACTGGTGTAAAGACGTGCTTAACCACCGTCCATAAAACAAACAACTGGGGTTGAAATGATGACGGCTGTTGGCATACGGCCTTATATTTACTTTAAACTCTTCTAACAATCGTAACGAGTATTCTTTTAGCGACGATCTTTATTCTGAAGAACGCTACATTGTTCACAAAATATCTATGTACTTCAATATAATGCTCGTAAATTTGATACGATATAAATTAAAGGTTAAATAAATTCTTAACATGTATCATGAACAATGAAATGAATGATTTCATATCACTAAGATGATAAAAAATTATTTATTATATGAACTAAAAAATAAATTGAATAAATAATTGAAATATTTTAAATTAACAATCCAAATATAAACAGTTTAAAAATGCATTGACATATATAAATAATCAATTGTGATTATATTTTATATTCAGTTAATATAGAATATTTTTACACACTTTATTTCAATTATTGATACCAATCAATGTTGAGTAACTTTTTATAGCCGGAATTAAATGATATTGATGTGTTTGATGTCTATTTTCAGCAAGACAATGCTAAATGTCATACAACTAGAGGAAACGTTAAATTTTTGCGATCAAAATTTCGTCAACATGTAATTTTTACGAAATGCACATTTGAATTAGCCTCCAAGATCACCATTAAATTATTTTTGATTTTTTTAAAAAAAAAAGTCGAACCTATGCTAACAAGCCACAAACAATTAATGATCTAAAGAACAACATTCGAGTTGCAATTCGTAAAATAAATCCAGAAACATGTTGAAAAGTCATTGAAAATTTCGATATTTGAATTGATGTCTGCAGACGCAGTCGTGGTAGACATTTGAATGATATTCTGTTACACATATAATTGTAATGAATCATACTTTTAAATAAAAAAAACAGCTTGAAAAAATTTCAAATGGTTTGTGTTTTATTAAAAAAAACATGTAGGTGATTTTTTTTTGGTGACCCTATATATATAAATATGCATGTGTGAGTGTGTATTTGTATGAATACAGTAATATAAATAATTTCTCGGTAATAAATATATAGTTACTGAACAAACAATTTAATTATTAAAAGTAGAAATATTAAAGTATCTGTTTTTCGTCGAAAAAAATTAACAACAAAAACATTTCATTTCGATTCAAAACGAAACACAAAAAGTAAATCGAGATACACGTTTTAATTAAAATCTAAATAATGAAAAAGTTATTTTAAATTTTCCACTGACTTTGGTTCTGAATATGAGAATTTTATTATGAAAATGAAAAACAGTGAAAATTCCTTGTGAACATAAAATACTTACGTTAAATTCCATTCGAGCAGCATGGCAAACAATACGTTTTCTAAATTTTCTTTATACATTATTTCACCATACTGTTTTCTACGCTATGTTTGACGTAGATTTCTTTGTGAACCAAGGGTATTTTGTTTACTTAAGTAGCGTAACATCTACCAAGAGGAAATAAAGAGGTGATGATAAACGATTCTTGTTACACCTGACGTTTTCGTGCAAGTTTCAGTTTTTATTTTCTTTTGTGTTGTTGTCGACCATTTTTCAGTGGCAGTTAATTTCACTACTAAGCTTCTGGTTCACGTCACTAAGCTTAATTTTAACGTTCTGCTAAAACGATATTATTGGAAAGACCTTTTCAGTTTTATTTTTACACAACTTCTCGAAATTAGGTCAGAGGAAACTAATTAAACAACGCTTTTTTGTTTTCATCTTAGAACTTATAACGTTTAATTAACATCGTTGTTCAATAAATTGTGTTTATTAAATGTGAACTAGATTAAGAATTTGTATGTACTACGTTGTATTTATTCATTAACTATGTTTGGAATTTCAAAGCATAATTAAATTGCAAATACTGTACTAAATGTGAATAAACAAA